>NW_004624738.1:13220036-13245879 GCF_000247695.1 Heterocephalus glaber | reverse complement strand
CAAATGAATTTTTGGATTGTTTTCTCTAGTTCTGTGAAGCATATTGTTGGAATTTCAATCAACATTGCATTAAGTCTATATAGTAGTTTTGGAAGTATGGCCATTTTCACTATTTTGGTTCTTCCTATCCAGGAGTAAGGGATGTCTTTCAATTTTCTTATATCCTCTTTGATCTCTTTTTTGTCAGAGTGCTGTAGTTTTCAGCATAGAGGTCTTTTGGTTCCTTTGTTATATTGATTCCTAGATATTTCATTTTTTTTGGATGCTATTGTGAGAGGAATTGTTTCTCTAATTTCTCTCTCAGTGAGTCTGTTATTTATGTATAAGAAGGCTATTGTTTTTTGAGTGTTGACCTTGTATCCAGCTACTCTACTGAATCTGTCAATTAAGTCTAGAAGTCTTTTGGTGGAGTTTTTTGGATCTTCCATGTAAAGTACCATATCATCAGCAAATAATGACAGTTTAACTTCTTCCTTTCCTGTCTTTATTCCTTTTATTTCCTTCTCTTTTCTAATTGGCACAGCTCATTTTATAATCTGGATTTACTGGATAACAAATTATAAAGTCAACTTGTATGTATGGATACAAAACATCTCAAAGGGTTTGTATATCAGATATTTAGATATATGTCTAAAATATCTATTAGTGTAGTTCTTTACATTAATAGATTAAAGAAAATGTTACATGATGATTAAAAATTTAACTGAGACATATAAACAAAATTTGTTCACATTAATGGGGTACCATGTGATGTTTCAATTCATCTATGCCTGTGTAATGCTTAAATCAGGTTAACCATAGCTCTCTCCTCAAGAATTTATTATTTCTTTGTGGTGAAAATATTAAAAATCATTTCTTTGATCTTTCTGTATATGATGATTTAATAGATGCATAAAAAGCATTTGGGAAAAGCATTTTCTTTCTTTCTTTCTTCCTTCTTTCTTTCTTTCTTTCTTTCTTCTTCCTTCCTTCCTTTCTTTCTTTCTTTTTTTCTGAGATAGGGTCTTGCTGTGTAGTTCAGGTTGGCCTGGAACCCACCATGTTGCCCAGTCAGGCTGGCCTTGGTCCTCCTGCCCCAGCCTCCTGGGTACTGCAATTACAAGCATGTGTCACCACACACAGCAAGAAATTTCAATGTGTATTCATGATCAGGAGAAAATAAACTCTTAAGAATAAAAAGAACTCCCTTAACTTGACAAATGATGTCTCTCAAATAGTACAGCATACATCATAATTAACAAGTAAAACTCACGAATAAGAAAAGTGTGCTTACATTTATAATCCAAGGTTGTAATAGTCATAGTCAATAAAATAAGACATATGAATATAAGATATAGGATTTGAAATGAAAAGTACAAAACCATCATTATCTACAGATGTATTATTGCTTATACAGAAAACTCAAAAGGGTTTAAAGGCAAATGAATAGAACTAAAATAATTCAACAAGTTGGTTGGTTAAGATTTACATACAAAAACCTACAGCTTTCCTTACATTAGAATAACCAATAAAGAATAAATATGTCATTCATAGTAGCACTAACACCCAAAAGGTGTTTATGAAAAAAATTTCACTAAAGAGGAATGCTTCCTAGAGAACTTAAAGGAACATATCCCTGAATAAATGAAGTGGTGTACTCTGCTTCTACATGAAAAGTCTCAACAGTACAACTGAGTCAAGTTCCCATGTCCCACTTCACAAATTTAGATCCATTTGGTGCATTTTAGATCCCAGTCCCAATGGAATGTTTTCTAGGACTTCACATAATGATTATACAATTCATATGAAACAAAACAGAGTTAAAAAGCCAATAAGAACAAGTTTCAAATCCTTTCTTAAGCAGAAATAAAACACTTTGAATATATACATATTAAGCATGCTATGGACCAGAAGAGAAACAATTACACTTCTGGCATGAGTCTACATTTACAGACTCTAAAACAACAGATTCACCATCATGAGGGTGATGATGATGATGATGATGATAATGATGTGTATGTGTGTGATTGCGTATGTCCATATTTATTTAAAGTTTAAGTTCTCCACAGAAAAATAACAAATGCAGTTTATGCACATACATGTACAGTACGTATATAAAAACACAGGGGTGATACAAATCAATTTCAGAATAATGATTGCCTCCAGAAGTAGATGGAAGAAAATGAGGTGAGGAAGAGGTACATTAAAAGTTTCAATTGTATTATTAATATTTTATCTTTTAGGAAAGAAACATGAGAAAAGGAAAAATGGAAATACTCTTTGTAAATAGGGAAGGGTAGAGGGGGTGAAGGCAGGGCAGGAGAACGGGGAAAAAATAAGAACCAAGATGCATCATATAAAGGTACAAGATCCCAATGATGAATGTAACTGTACTGTATACCTACAATGTACCAAAAAACTGAATCAAAAAATTTTATCTTTTAAAAATGATTAAGAAAAATGGCAAATTGTCAGAATTTGTTGAAGGTGTAGGGTGTACAGAGATCCAGTTTATATTATACGTATTATTTTCTCCAAGTTAAAGAAATTCATCATAAAAACAAAATGAGAAACTACATCCTGCAAGATTGTTTTTAAAAAAAGACAGATTGGAAGCAATTGATAAAGATATTATAGTATAATAAAAGCACAGGGAAGGGGTCTTTGCTCACACCCTTGTGTTGGAAATACAGCCTGAGTATTTTAGTTCATTTTTCTGTTACTGTAATTGAATACCACAGACTAGGGAATTTATAAAGAGAAGAGCTTTATTTAGCCTATTAATCTGGAAGTCCAGGGCCATGGGGCTGCATCTGGAGAGAGCCTCCTTGCTGGCAGGGCTCCTCTGCAGTCTCAAGGTATGCACGGCATCTCTCGATGGGCCAGGGCCAGCTGGCCAGAGAGCTTGTCCTCATGACAAATTCACCTTTGATAACCCATTGACCTAGTATTCCAGGAACGGACCTATCTATTCAAGGGGGCAGAGTCCTCATGACTCAGTCACCTCCCAGAGATCTCACCTTTCAAATGCTATTAACGTGTGATTTTAAGGATTACATTTCCAGCCCGTGAAACTTGGGAGGTGCATTCAAATCACAGCACTGATGTGGCAAATATTAAACTTTTGGAGTAAGGCAACTTCAAATCCTAACTGGGCTGCTTTCAGCTGTGTCAATTTGAGCAAGTAACTCATTATGTGTATTAGTCAGCTTTTCTTTGCTAGGACAAAATACCTGACATATATAATTTAAAGGATAAAAGGTTTATTTTGCCGCATGGTTTCAGAGGTATCAGGCCATGGCTGGCAAGCTCAGACATAGAAACATCATGGAGAAAGGGAATGGAGGAGGACAGCTGCTCAACATGGCAGCCAGGAAGCAGCGTGAACAGGAAGTGCCAGCGACAGATTGAGAGAGGATGGGGCGGGGGACAGGATATGCCTTCAAAGGCCCGCCTCCGATGACCTATTTCCTCTGGGTCCATGCCCGAGGCCTACGCCACTGGGCCCATTTCCTAATGAGCTCATTCAGTTAAGCACTCACTAATGGACTAATCTATTGATGAGGTCAGCGCCTTCACCATCTAATTCCCTCTCTCACCCTCATCTCAACATTGCTGCACTGGAGATCAAGCCCTCAAGACATGAGTCTTTGAGACACATTTTATATTTAAACCTTAACTTGATGTTTTTTCACATTTGTGAAATAAAGATCACAATATTTTCCTTAGAGTGTTGTGAAGGTCAAAGTGTCATTGTGCCTGTCAGTTGTCTGGTGCAGTTGGCATTCCATAAACTGTAGGCTTCTGTCGTTAGCACGGGTTTTCCTTCCTTTCCTTTATACCTTGGATCTGTCATACAGCCCTTGCTTTTCCACCCCTCCTTCAAAGTCAAGGGAAGATCTGCCCAAATGAGTAAAACTAGAAACGTACTTGGCTTTTCCCTAGGACAAGTGAGTGGGCTTTAACGTCACTTTGGCAGAATGAAATTTAACCAAAGTTGTATTGTGTAATGAACACCTGCCTGGCTGATCTCACATCGTGGCTATGAATACTAATGCTGTGATAAGTATGAAAGTGTCTCCTGATGCTAAGTCTTGCTTCGCAGGCAACATTGATTGCTGGGAATTTTCTTCATTTTGGCAGGTTGGAGTGCAAAAGTCTCAACCACAGGGGTGTCAGAAACCAAGACTGGCACTGCAAAGATATTGGATGCTCATTATTATCACAATACCCTTCAACCAGTTCCTGACCAATGACCGCAAGTTGTCAGAATTGACAATGATCTTCAGTGCAGTTGTCTCAAGTGCTCCCCACTGATATGCAAAAATGAAGTAACGCATTCCTAAGGTACACAGCGTTGTGCTCACTTGGGTGCTTCAGAAACAGGTAAAATTATCTGTCTTGCTTCCTTTGTGAGTCCACACATCTGTCTATTTACATTCATCCTTCCAACCAGTCAAAAGGGAAGACATTATAAAGGAGAACCTACCATGTATCCATAGTTTGTTAAATGCATTTTACATACAGTCTCATGTGACCACACTCTTATCTGCTAGGTGTTACACTGAGTACTAAGAATATTGAGGTGAATGAGACATAGCCTCTGAGTCAGAGGTGTTGATAGAATCACTGGGCAATATTCTAAGAATATAAACAACTAAAGAAGCACCAGGAAAAGCTACAGGAGTTAAGGGGTGGTGTTAGAAAGCAGAATGAAGTGGGTTTGGTTATGACTTAATCATGCATAGCCTGGCAAAGGATGGGATGAAGAGCATATTAAGTGGGGGGAAACATGAATCAAAAGCATGAAAGAGACAATTCAGACCGGGATAAAATTATCATAAAATCTGAATTAGTGGAGTTGAAACCTGAACCCATGACTTTTACTGAGGGACATAATTATAATGCTCACAAGATAACTTTTACCTTCTGTATGCAACCAACCTACAACAGCCCGGCTTCTACACTCAGACATATCAAGAACTGATCATATGAAATTCTATGCTTGGAACTTATCTAAAATTGTCCCTATTGTGAATTTGCTCCTATCTTACACTTTGATATTCAGGGTCTCTGAGTTTTTTCCTGGGGGAGCGTTGGGAAGACTTAAACGTTTTGGGATCTTGAAAAGCCTAGGCAACTTAGAGATGGCAGGCTTACAGCAATGGCCCAGAGCCAGCAGGAGATAGAGTCATACAAGCTGGAGCCACCAGCCTTTGGGATTCCCACTGAAAATGTGTCCCTCTTTCCTTTGCCTCCTCAAGGACTTTGATGCATCAGCATCCCCACCTGACCTTTATCCTCAAATGCTTGTTCTCTATTGATGTTTCCCTCTCGAAATAAAAACATAGTCTACATGTTTGAAGAAGAACAACAGATTCTTCCCTGGTGCCAAATCCTTGCTATTTTTGCCAGTCATTTGTCAATTACTCACAGTCAACTTTCAAGAAGAAGTTCTTTTGCATTTCCTTATCCTATTTCCTTTTGTCTAAATCACCATTGAGTCCAATGTATCTCCTGGGCACTATCTCATTGTTCTGTGAAATGGCTCTCACTCTCTTGGTTACCTATTGCTCCTCAAATACTTAGCAGTTTGCAACAACAAACATTTGCTATTTCACATCTTTCTGAGGATGAGGAATTTGGGAGCTGAGATTCAGCTGGGTGGTTCTGCCTCAGAGTTCTGTGCTTGCAGTAAAGCTGCCAGTGGGAGTTATAGTCATCTGGAGGCTCCAATGGACCTTAGGCACCACCTGCCCATTCCCTCACCTTACCACTCCCTTGCAGCCCTTCTCTCCTGAGGTCTGTGATTTTCTTCTCTCTTTGCCTCCTACATCTTAGGCTGTTATTCCTCACTCTCCACCCCTCTTCCTTATTTGCTTCCTACAAATTGGTGTGTTCCCTAGGAGAATATCCTTTTGACCCTGATTTTCTCTTCCAAAGTTTGTGGCCCCAAGGTGGACTAATAAAACCCCTCTCCTATCTTGTCCTTCTGTGTTGGCCACATTACTATAGACGGCTAAGTTAGGTAGAAATATTCTAGTCAGATAGGGCTAGGCCCTCGAGAGAGTCAGGACAAAGGTAAAACACATTACCATTGTGGCCAGAGAAGCATCCATTGGAGACCAGGCCAGAAATGACGAGGCCTGCATACTTCCCCAAAGGACAAGATAAGTGATAACACCTGGCCTAATAAAGTCTAGATAGACACCAGTCACCCTGGTGACAAAGACAAAGTCTTTTCTTTGTTCTCTCCATGCAAACTTGTTAAGTGACTTGTTTCCCCATTGGATCACCATTACCTAAGTGACTGACTATACTTGTAACCTTATTGGTTGTTCATAGCTTTAACCCACATTGTACCCATGTGAGTTTTGCTCTATAAAACTTCCCTGAAAAGTGGGGTTCTTGGCCACTCAATTGGGACCCCTCCTGCATCCCAGGATCTATCCTCTCAATAAATATTTTCCTATTCTTAACCTCTGTTGTTCCTAGAATCTATTCTTCGATTTTAGAGGACATGAACTCAGCATATCAGACATCTAACAGATGTCATATTTTCATATTTCATCTTCTGTTTCAACATCAGTGATGGCTCTGGGGGAATAACTGCTCCTCAACTTCAATGGTCTCAGAAATGCCAGAATGATTGGCTGAATAAGAGGCTGCAAGTTATGGAGCCTCAGGCATGTTTTATTTTTTAAAACTATATAGTATTTATAAAATCTGAAAAAAATAGCAAAAGTCTAGACTCATCTCTTCTTGAAAGCTGAATTTTTTTTCTTGAAACTTGAATTTTTGTATGGCAACAATAATTGTGAGCTGAGTAACAGCTACCCTGTTTATTCTGAAGATGTGGCATACAGTGTGCTGTATAGTTTGCTATCAAAATACCTGGTATGCTTTTGCTTTTTTCAGTTTTTTTTTTTTCTTTGGTACCGGGGATCGAACTCGGGTCCTTCCGCTTGCGAGGCAGGCGGCAGAACCACTGGACTAAATCCCCGGCCCTGTTTTGCTTTTTTTGTATCTGCTCTGTATGTAGTAAAATATGTCTTGGCATCATCTGGAAATACAATGATAGCTTTTTTTCTTAATGTTGAACAATTACTCATTGCTTGTGCAAAAAATACAGATACATATTGCAATAGTGCAGGAAATGTAGACTCTGCATTGTTCAGACCAACCTCTAAATAAAGGAAAAGGAAGTCAAGTTCCCTTTAAGTGAAAATTGGTGCCTATTAGCAGGAATGGCAGCAGCTGTCTGTCCTCTGCTGCTGTTAATAGCAACATAGAAAATAATTTGTCTGATTAGTTTGTCCTTGTAGAGCAATTAGAAAGAAAACTTGAAACATATTTGCCTTGAGACCAGAGAAAGCCCCTACCCAAACTCAGTTACTGAGTCACCCTTCTACTCCCGACGGAAGTGCAGTCCACCCTTCAGAAAGCTGAGCAGCTGTCCTGCACCTTTCCTGGAGGTTCATATCCTTCCTGAGCTGTGCCCACAGGTAAGAGGTAATATCAGGCTTTGGAAAAAGTGTTTTATTGTTGTTTAGCCCCAACCCCATAGAACAATAATCACACAAACTGAACCTCAGTAGCTGCTTCTTTATAAACCAAACCAAACCATGTTTTTGAAAACCTTGAACACAAAAAAGTATTATATTGTTAAATCACATGTAGAAAAAATATAAAAGAAGAGAAGTATTAAATAGTAGTAGATGATTTGTTTAATCTGTTTTATTTCCTTGATAATATTCTGCAGGTGCAATCCTGGCCCTCTTCTGATGAAAACTAGGCTGCCATCACACCAGCAAACTTGCGTGCCTGCAATTTGTTGGTTGTATTTGTCATCATATTTTTCCACATATAAAAATCTCCAGGAATCTCTTTTGTCAGGGCTCTTCATTCTCTTCCAAAAACTGACCTACTGTTTCCTCTCATAGAATAGGGGTGGGGTGGGGAGCGCAGTTAAAGAGTGGGTTTCTTTTAGGGCTGCGTACAGCGCCTTTTCCCCACTATCATAAACTATGACACATAAATAAAAAGAGCAGGATCCAAATACACTCCTATTTTGACAAAATAATTTCTCTTCAGACACTGAGATTTAAGTATCCTATCAAATGAAACCAGCTCCAACTAAATTCCCCTCTCTGAGCCACAATTTTCAGAGATCTTATTACTTTGGGCAATAGAAGAAATCGGTCACTCCGACATTCACTCAGGCTGGACAGGTAAGGGATTAAAACCAGGGCTTGAGCGAACCCAGAGAATCAAGTAAGCCTCAAATGGCACAAGTTGCTGTTTTAACCAGAGGGTTTTGGATCACGTTGTTAAAAGTAGAGTTTGACAGTGAGAGTCTCAATGACTGGGCCTCCTACTTCACTTTCCGCTTTATTTTTCCAGGCTCTCCTTTGTCTGAGTATGCACAAAGTTGACTTGGTCCATGAAGAAAGAGTATGGGGAGAAGAAAGGAAAAAGAAGTAATACTGGGGAGAGGGAGTAGGAAAGAAAACAAACATTTATTGAAAACTGAGCATAACTAAGTATTTTGTGTATTTTATCATATTTGATGTCATGAAACCTTGATAAGCCAGTTTTGTGCCCATATTATTGATGAAAGCTTTAAGACTCAATGACTTGCTAGGATTCGACCCCAACTCCCAAACCCATATTCTTTATCTTGTCCCATGTTGCCTCGAAAATATGAGACAGTGAGAAGAAATCAGTTTGAGGGACTATGACTCATTTGCTTCAGGGATCTGTGGGGTTCAGGGAGATAAGGTGAGGAATACAGGCTACAAAGTATATGTTTAAAAGCCTGAAAATCAAATACAAGACACAAAGAGCTCTGACATCCCCCACAAAGGCCTATGCTTATGTTTTGATGGATGTGTCTGGCTTTTTAAAAAGTTTTTAAAATTAGTACATTTTTGCAGTATATAATAATTACATTCATTGTAAGGAGTTGGTGCCTATATATAATAAGCTTTTCTTTGGCTCCTCAAGGACCTTGATACATCAGTATCCCTACGTGATTTTTATCTTCAAACGCTTGTTCTCTATTGGCTTTTCCCTCTCAAATTAGCAACATGACCTAATTTTCCCCTTTGAAGAATAACAATAGAATTCTTCCCTGGTGCCAGTCCTGATATGAATGGTGAGTGAGAGAGAAGGCATTGTGCTCTTCCCAGGAAAGAGGAGGAATGGGAAGATCTCAGGCATGATCTGACTAATATGTTAAGAGAATGGCTGTCCTTGCTGGGTAGAGCTAGACAATGGAGATGCAAACCAAGGGAACTAGAGAACTAGGACTGCGATCTAGGTGAAGTAAAATGGTGGTGAGAGCCAGGGTGGTATGGTGGAGAGGGATAAGTGGTTGGAGTTAGATTGTAGTTTAAAGTAGAGCCATTGGTGATAAGCAGAGGCTACTGGCTCCTGAGTACTTTGGTGGCTGTGACAGAAGTTATAGACTCCCTTAGCAAAGGCACAGTAACATGGGGATAGAGGAACAAGGACTCAGGTGAATGCGGATCCCAGGAGTCTTTGAGTGGCAGTGGAGGATTCCGTGGAGTTGGCACACAGACCTCCAGAGGCTCCCGTTGAAGTGGGGGGCAGTGGGCCAGTGTGGGCTTCTTCAGGGATTATGGGGTAAATTGTGTTCTTCCAAAATTTATATGTTGAAGTCTTAACCCTTGGTACCCCAGAAGGTGACTGGATTTGAAGACTGACTTTTAAAAGAGGTAATTGTGTTAAAATGAGGCCATTAGAGTGGGTCTTTAAAAGGAGGAAATGGGGCTGGGGATGTAGCTCAGTGGTAAAGCACTTGCCTAGCATATGCAAGGCTCTGAGTTTAATCCCCAACACTGCCAAAAAAAAAAAAAAAAAAGGAGAAGAGGAAATTTGGATGCAAATAAGAATATATACAGATGGAAGACTATGTGGAAACACTGGGTCATGTGGTGCCCAGATGGCTGGCAGGCAGATTATTCAGGTGTGAGTGTGCTTCTGGATGAAATCAGCATTTGAGTCAGAAAACCCATGGAAGCAGATTGCTGTCTTCAGTGTGAGTGGGCCTCCTTTAATCTGATCAAGGCCTACATAGAACAAAACACGGGGTGAGGGAGAATTCATTCTCTCCCTGCCTGACTTTGAGCTGGGGCATCTCTTCTGCCTTTGGACACAGACTCAGAACTCACACCGTCAGCCCCCTGGTCCTCAGAGTTTTGGACTGGGATTGTAACTATGTCTCTTTATCTATCTGAAGTCCATCCGTTCTATTGGTTCTGGTTTTGTTTTGTTTTGTTTTGTTTTCTTAAGAACCAGACTAACACAATGGTCACTTGCAAGTCAAGGAGAGAGGCCTCAGGAGGAGTCAATCCTGCTGACACTTTGACATCAGACTTCCAGCATGAAGGGCTGTGAGAAAATAAATTTCTGTTGTTTAAACCACCCAATCTGTGGTGCTTTGTTATGGCAGCCCTAACCCTAAAGGTGGCTTCTCCCAGTACCTGGTCTCTTGTAACATAACTCCCCACCAGTCCCATCATCGGCATTCCTATTGTATTAAGTTCCTTTGTGCTTGAGATACCTAAGATGTTTTCCTTTCTCTGACTCAGCCCTGACTGATACAGTATGTGCTACCAAGGATAATAATAGACCTAACTGTAATTACTGACACAGGCATATCTTAGCTTTTTGTTGTTATGACAGAATACCTGAGATAACCAACTTAAAGGAAGACAGACTTATTTGGGTTCATACTTTCAGAGGTTTTAGTCCACAGTTACTTGGCTCTGTTGTTTCTGGGCCTGTGGTAAAAGGCTTGGCAGAGAACAGCTGCTCCCCTCATGGTAGCCAGGTAAGAGAGGGAGAGAGAGAGAGAGAGAGAGACAGAGAGAGAGACAGAGAGAGAGAGAGAGAGGAACTGGGGTCTCAATATACCTTTTAAGGACATGATCCCTACTTACTTCCTGTAGGCCCCACCTTCTGAAGTTTCTGCTGCTTCCAAAATAGTTCTATGAGCTGTGGACCATGCCTTTAGCACATGGCCTTTGGAGGACATTCATGATCCCAACCATTATGGGGTGCCATAGATTTTGAAACTGATGTATTATCGTGAGCATCTGACATGCATACTATCAATTTGTTTGTTTAATCAACTGAGAACTGGACTTGACAGTAGCCTAAATCACTCAAGGTGCTTCTCTGGTATAGTGGAAAGAGGGAATCCAAAGGCTTAGAGAGAGGAAGATGGGAATAAAGTCTTCAGATGTGACTCTCCACTGTGTCCCCAGGAAGACCTAAAGGATCGCAGCAGCAGGTGAAAGTGCTAGACACTACCATTACAACATTCTCCCGGAGTGGCTGAGGCCACGTAGCAGCACTTAAATTGCTAGAACAGTGTTGGCCAGTTACTGGAATGGTAGCCAGAGAGCAGCAGGAATTACACAGCTGTGCCTCATGTGGCGGACCAGTAGTGTCCTTAGGGCTGAGAGGTGGGCAGCCAAGTAAACGGGGAAATATAATCACAAAGAGTTGAGATCTGGATTACAGGCATGAGTATGGGCAACTTGTTATCACGATATAGAGTTGGGTCCTTTCACTCCTGCCACAAGCCAGATCAGATATGTGAAGGCTTTTGAGTGGAGAATAGATTGAGTTTCCTTGAGGAAGGTGCTTGTGACACTACCACAGTTTGACAGTAAATACCCTGCCAACATTTCCTCAAGAGAACTGCATCCCCACATCAGCATCACTGCGAGTTAAAGAAGGAGAAATACAACATCTTCAGGAGTCATAGACAGAAAAATTTGAATTCATGTTAATCCCAGGGTACCTGAAATGTATCCATGATCCACCAGATTTGAGGGCTCATGGAAGTTGAGGATAAATGAAGTTTTGGTCTAAATCTTATTGCTGAATGCATGCTTGGAATAGCTCTATTGGTAGCTAGAAGGAAGAGCAGAGCAGAAGTGCTTGGAGCTTCCTCTCCTACCAACAACAAGCTGAAGTCAATGTTATACACCTGGATGAACTACATAAGTTGGTGCCACCATCAAAGGCTTAAAAGAGGAAAGGATGGTGATCCTGGAATATCTCCCTTACCTTGCCTGTCAGCCTGGCCAGAAGGCAGCTGTGTCTTGCAGACTGACTGCATTTTTGAAAACCTAGTCAGGTGTGATTCCAGTTTAGCTCTGATATAGAGAGAACAGAGGTCATAGGAGACTGGAGCCAACTGTTCGTCTAACTGACGTATGTTTTAGGACCATTTCTACTTAATTATGGCATGTTACTATGCATGCCCACTGCTGTAAACTGAGTCTCAGGTAATACCTAGCTCAAAAGAATGGCTGTGATTAAATGGTATTTTGGGTTGCATGGTCAGGCATTAAGCCTCAAGGAGGGGCCTTCAGTAAGCCAGGAGCTGGTTCCCAAAGGAGAATACTTTGGCTTTGATCTAGGGGCAGCTGTGTCACTACTGTTTGTCAGGGAGCTCATCAGCATCCTTATCTGCCGTAGACACTGTGAGCATGACTGGATCTTTTGAATTATAAGGCCCAAGTGGCTGAGCAGTTATCACTAATTGGACTAATTGCAGAGTCTTCTTTGCTTTCAGCCTAATTTATATCTAGCATGCCTCTAGGTTTCTCAGTCAATGAGTCAGAATGACACATTTAAATGTGGTATATTGTAACATGATCTGACATCCTGATTTGCCCAGGCTAGTCCTAGCTTATTCTAAAAGATAAAATTTCAACTAACAAAGAGCTCCTTGGTGTTTTATTCCCCTGGACAGACACTTCACTCTTACATAGATTTTCATCGCTTAGCTCTACTGGGGCGGGGGTGGGGTGGGACTAGGGCCCTATTATAGAGCTTGGCCAAATACTGTGAATTTTTATAGATCTTTAATATTTACCGGGCAGATATGTGTTCTCTTTTGAGTGCTCATTTCATAGCCCATTTGGAAAGTATTGCATCTATGGTAGCAGAGTCTAATCCTGCCCTTCTGCTGAGATCTTGTTTCCTGTTCAGAGACTTGGGCCTCCCATGAGTTTAAGGGAATTTGAGGGGATTTTTGGCTTAGGTTTGTACAGGCAAGAAATGCTGATGTATTAAGGGTGTGGTAATCAACACCCAAAGCTGATACACACCCCTCTTCCTTCCTAAAAAAATTCCTTAAAAGCAGTTTCTGCAAAGAAGAGTCATATGCTTAAATTCCAAGTCTGTGGTTCTATATTTCTATAACAATCTCTACCTGCCATTATCATCAGAGGCTTTTGTAAGCCTAGGGCATAGAAAGTCTGGGCTAAAGAATTAAATTTAAGGATCCAACTCATTGACATTTTTGTTGAGCTCACACAGTGGACCTATTTGATTGCCATTTTCCTCAAAGACAGAATAAAGGATGTAGAAATGAAGGCCAGTGAAGTAAAGATTAAATGAAATGAGAGAAGGAGGCTGGGTATGGACCCAATATAACTTGGGGCATATGTTTAGCTCAATTAATATTTTATTTCTGGTGATAAACTATAATCACATTCTCCGATAGGGCATCACCAATTATTGGGAAAATGTCTACCAAATATTGATGTCTCCTGAGTCCACTACTGTAAACAGGGCAATGATCAGGCTTTAGCCACGTAAATGCCTCTGTAGTAACCCCTTCCTTGTTTCCTCCCACAAACGCCTACTATCTCTTCTGACCACTTAAAATCCTCTTGTTTACCAAGAGCAAAGTTGTGATTTAGGTGAGAATGTGCAGTACTGGGATTCACTCTGCTTTGGAAGGAAGTGAAGCCCTTGCTAAGAGCAGCTGTGCAGAAATCTTAACAGATGCCTGGTGGGTATGGGCACGGACTTGCCAGGGACAGAAAGAGCTGAGTTAGATGGGGAAGCTGTGAAATATTCCCGAGGTGGTCCCAACCCTCAGTGCCTGTCACGGTGGGGAAGGCAGTCCCATCTGAATGGCGGGACATGGCCTCCTTCGCCTCATCTCCTGGGGTTAAGCTGGCTTTGACCACTTCCTCTGGGACCCAGATATGTTATGGCTCTACCTCTGTGAGGAGTGCTAAGAAGGTGGTCAGATCAGTACTGAGGTGAGCTGTGGACAGATCTGTCTTCTTTGTGAGGTGCCGTGCTCCTGGAGGAAAGAATGGATTCCATCTTGGTACTGTTGAAAGCATTCTCTGCCCAGTGAGCAGAGCAATCATTTTAATAGTCAATCGAATGCTGCTCTAAGTTAAAGAGCCCATACTCCTCTCTGGAGCTTATTTCCCTATGCACTGCCTCTCTCACCATGTTGATCTTCTTCTGTGCAGTTTCCTTCCTTCTCTGAGTCTTTACACATGGTGTTCCTTTCTCTAGAATGCTCTTCCTTTTCCTCTTTGCCTGGGCAAATCCTCATATCTCAACTCTCAGCTTATGTGTCATTTATACTGGCTGGGATGCAACTAAGCTAGCTGCTATACTTCTCTTTGTGGTGCCTTTCACTATTGTAATTTAAGTATTTATTTGTGAGATCAATTATTTATGGATGTCTTTTATACTAGACTAGTGATTCTGAGAGAGCCAGTACTATGTCTTTCTTCGTTACATTGTTATATCACAGTATACCGTATTTGGGAAATACTAAATAAAAAATTGCTGGAAGAATGAAGGGAATGGTTTTGAATCTTGGTAGCTCAGCACCAAGCATAGTACCTTGAAGAACAAGAGCATTCCATTGATGGCTGTGAAATTAGTGGGGTTCTTGGTCATCTGACAACTCTGACGGTGCAGTGGCCATTTCTATTATTTGGCTTTCTTCTCTTGGCTGCACAAGGACACTGATGGCTCAGCTCGGCCTTCTCCAATGTGTTAGAAGGTCTGAGAAGTCTCTTGACACCGGCACTGAACAGGAGCCCGGGACCTGGGTTCTGTTCCCACTGCAGTCCCACTGGACCCATGAACAGGGGTAAAAGAATGGCCTCACCTCGAGGGCCCACTTTGAGGCCAAATGCACTAGCTGGACAGGTAGACCTATCAGGAACACATGAGTCATGTCAGCCACTCAGCAAGGCTCTGCCAGCACTGGGAGCTGTGCCACCTGTTTCTGGGCCCCTGGTGTTTGAGCACAGCAGCCTTTCCCCTCACGCCCACCTTCAATACTCACATTTCCAGATTCAGGCCAACCACGATTCTTCTATAGACTTCTCCAGGCCCTGCCCTCTTCCTCCTCTCTCCAGGGACTGATCACTCAGTTACTGTACCTGCTCCTCTCCGCATCCAAAATGCATGATCACTGTTGTTCCTAGAAAAACCGAGGGGATTGGCCAGTACCTGGCTCAACTCCTTTTAAGAATGTTTTTGTGTGTATTGAGAACTCAGGTCAGTGTCTCCCTGTTGGATGATGAACAGGAGGGGTAGAGAGTCCAGCTCAGTATTTCTCAGCTTAGGGACCATTGAGTACTTAATAAACGCATGAATATACCTTGTAAATAAAGTGATTGGCATGTTATGGCAATGCCATCTGGGGTGCAGGTTAAGAGGTGAACCCGAGCCAGATTGCCTAGATTGGAATCTGGTCTCCTTTACTTACTGGTTCTGGGATGGTGGGCAAGTTTGGGTGTGATTTGAGTGTCTCCTAATGATTTATTGTGGTTGGAGCCTTTGTCTCCAGGATGGTGGTACTGGGAAGTGTTGTGGTGTGGAGCTTTAAGAGATGAGATCAGAGGTCCTTAGGTCAGTTAGGGCATGCCCTTCAAGGGATTGTGGGGTTCTAGTCCCTCCCTGCTTGCTGTTTGAGAGGTGACCACTTGCTCCTACATCTGCTCCTGCCACAATGTGCTGCCATCCATTCACTTCACCAGAGCCCAGAACAATGGAGCTGCCCAATCTTAGGCTTTGAACCTTCAAAATTGTGAGCTCAATAAACCCTTTTTTGTTCATAAGTAGCCTGCACCAGATATTTCGTTATAGTGACATGAAGGTGATTAATCTATTATGTTACCTCTATGCACCTGAATTGAGCCAAAATAGGGGTGAAAGATTACCAGTTTCATATTGAAGCTAGCCATTAAGACTGAGTCATATATATAAAAGCATTTGTTTTTTATGATTACTATCTGTCCCACATGGTTAATTAAACCCTTTTAACTACTTTTCACAATATATTTACCAGTGAGTGATAAGCAAATCTGGTGCAGTCCTATTCTCCTGGAGCTAAAGTCTACAAGGGAAGAGAGACAACTAAGTAACTACAGAGGAGCCCTTGGGGTAAGCTGACTTATTTTTCTGACACAGAATGAACCTTCTTAAGCCTTGCAAGATCAGACAGCATTGGAGATTTATCTCACTGTTTCTCACAGGTCTTTTTGCAGTGGCTTCTGATACAGCTGTATCCAGATCTGTATAGGAAATCTTTGGCCTCTACTGTAAACTTTTACAGGGTGGAGTTCCTGGGCCGTGGCAGGCAGCCAGGCCTCTCACAGCTTTGCTGTTTGATCCTGAGCAAGAGGTGAAGTTCCTTGACCAGGCATTGTGAAGGGGTGGTTGGTGAAGTTCCATGTGAGTGGAGTTCTTAACTTTCCTCTCCTCATTCCTGGTGTCCTTTTCTTTTAACCCTTACACACACACACACACACACACACACACACACACACACATGCAAGCACGTGTGTGCGCACGCACACAGGCATGCACACGCACACCTTTACCCTAAAATATGCCACATTGCCTCAAAGAAGTTATCAAATCTGAATCTTCACCAGTCCCTTCTGAGTCCTGAAATATCCAAGCCCCAGGAAGTCACTCGTGCAGCTATCACTGGCTCATGTCTGCTTGGCCCCCTTCATGTGCTGGGGTAATGTGCAAGTCTCAGGGATAATTCCACTCACTGGGGCATAAATTTGAAAGGTCACTGAGGTCAGCAAACATTTTTTGTAAAGGGCCAGATAGTTAATATTTTAAATTTTGCTGCCTATAAGATCTCTGTTGCAAATACTCAACTCTGTCACTAGAACTAAAACATCCGTAGAAAAAACATAAATGAATGAAGATGACTCTATGTTCCAAAAAAACTTTATTTACAAAAACAGGTAAAGGGCAAGATTTGGCTTGCAGACGCTCATCCTAATGTCCTAAATAAGATAAATTCTGTTGTCACAAAAATTAATCCGCTTCAAAATTTCCCTCCAATTTCCCTCCAATTTCCCTTATCTCATGAATTGCTCTAGAACAGATCTCTAACCGTATTGAGGTCCCCTGATCCCACCACCATCTCATTTCCCTCACTCCCCACTGGGACCTACTTTTCTTCTTATCCCACTTGGTTTCGTGGACCGTCACTGACACTATAATTAGGTCTTTGTTCACACTAGTAATTTTCTTGCTACGCTTCCCCATCATCATCCCATTACACATCTGATAAACCAGACATGAACAAATCAGCCATGAACAAATTTATTCCTGGCCTTCTCTGTGTCCACACCCCCCTCCAATGGTCTTATTCTAAATGGATGTCCACACATTTCAAATGGCTTTCAGTCATCCTCCTGGGTTTTCCTCCTCAATTGTCCTCCTATTCTGAGTCACTTTGTCCACATTTGTTTCCCTCCACATTCATTTAACCTTCAGTGGCCTGCTCACTCTCCATCAAGGGCATCAATTCATATTTGAAAACTTCCTCACCTTCCTACCACCAAATCCACCAACTCACCCAATATCCTCCCTCCTGCCATGGGGTGTGAACAGCCTCTGCTTCTATGTCAGGCTTCCTGCTTTCAGAACCCCTTCCTGACCCCCATGCCAACCCTAATTATGGCCCCCTGTCCCTGCTCCTCACCAGTAACACTCATTGTAAGGCTAATTTATGCTTTATTTTCCTATACCCTCACTTTCCATTATCTTCTTATCTACCTCCAATCTACTTCTCCTCTGAAACCACCTTCGGGAGGCCAAAAAGACTTTCATCTTGTTACTGTCAACAGTCAGTTCTCTTTTCTGGTCTGATTCAACCCTCAACAATACCTTCTTCTCAAAGGCACATCTTCACTTTTCTTTTTGGATCTTGCACTCTGTTTTCTCTCCTTTCTGGTTTCTGCCTGTCTGAAACTCTAAGTCCTGGAGTTTCCCAGGACTGATTCTCAAGACTTCTCACTTCCCAGGTGATCTCAAAACTATGGCATGATTTAAAATGTTGTTTTTTGTTAGTAACGCCTAAATTTACACCTCAAGTTTTGACATCTACCTTTGTTTCCAACTTATAAATTTGTCTACTCAGTAAGTCAACCTGAATCTTGAATAGGCATCATAAATATAGCATGTGTAGGGTAGGACTTGATCTCTCCATCTTCTGGAGTCGTTTGTTTCTCATCAGAGGGAGATGCTTATGGGGTTAAGCATAGATGGGTGAATCCATGGAAAAGACTTGACACAGTTAGAGCTACTGATATCAGTGTATCAATCCTTCATTCCTCCTCTATATTCCTAGATCTCACATATGTGTAGTGGTGTAAGGAGAAACAGTTCCACAGAGTGCTGTAGCTGAACTTCAGTAGTTACCTTGGGTCCACAGAATAAGGCCCTTTACAACAATAAACTGTCCAAATATGTGTACATCAGGTAGTAGAATAAGAAGAATATGAATTAGATACTGTTTTCAAATTCTGTATCTTCCACTAACTCCTGGAGAGATCACATGTGTAAAGAGTGAAGTGTCCTCTCTGGATGCCCTGGATCGGGCTACTCAGCCTCCATGTCAGCATTCTTCTTTTTTTTGGATATCTGGGATCGAACTCGGGACCTTGCGATTTTGAGGTAGGTGCTGGAACCACTGAGCTAAATCCCCGGCCCCTATGTCAGCATTCTTCTTACTGGAGGGGCTAGAGGACTAAGAACTACGTTCCTTAGACTTTGCCGTATCCAGGCTTCAGGAAGTGAATTTGGTTTTTACCAGTCATAGAGTTCGGCACTTGTAAAAAGTTTTTAAAAGTTAGGGGTGAAATGGAGGTTGTTTTCCTGCAAAGAAAGTTGTAGAGACATACAGCATGTCTGTTGGTGGTTCCAGGGCTCATCGCCCTGGGGGCAGAGAGGGAGTGGTATTGTACATAGCTTTTTTTTTCTTTTTTAAACAATTAAAAACATTTTTATATTTTTTTTTCATTAATTTTGTTGGTACATTTTAGGTATACAATATGATGATGTTCATCACTGGGAATTTGTACAAAGGTAAAGACATGATATATCTTGGTTCTTATTTTTTCCCCATTCCCCTGCCCTCCCTTCAACCCCTCCACCCCTCTCTATTTACAAAGACTTTGTTTCTGATTTTTTCCTTTTCTCATATTAATTCTATTCCCTTTTTTCCTTTCCCCTACCCCTCCTACTTCCCCTTCCCTCTTGGACCTTTTCTTTCTGTTTCACATTATCTATTATACATTTTGATCCTTGTTTACTCTTTCAGTTTCTCACAGCAGAAAAACTATTTGGTATTTACACATGGGTGTCCTATTTATTTCACTTAAGAGTATGCCCTCAATGTGCATCCATTTAGCTATAAATGTTTCTCATTCTTTATGGTTGAGTAGTACTCCATTTTATAAAAAAACCCCACATATTCTTTATCCAGTCTCCAGTTGATGGACAATTGGGCTGTTTCCATGTTTTGGCTATTACAAACGGTGCTGCTATAAACATAGGTACACATATATCGCTGTGGTATGATTCTTTTAATTCTTTGGGGAAGATACCCAGCAGTGGAATAGCTGGGTCAAATGGAACCTCTAGCCCTAGTTCTTTGAGGTATCTCCGTACTGATTTCCACAGTGGTTGCACCAGTCTACACTCCCACCAGCAGTGGAGCAGGGTTCCTCTTTCCCCACAGCCCCGCCAGCATTTGTTATTGGTTGATATCTTGATAGCAGCCATTCTTGTCCATAGCGTTTTGATCTGACTTCTAATTTTAATTACAGTTTGAGGCACCCACACTCCAACTTCCTGAGCATAAGAAGAAGCTGACGGGGAGTGGCTCTATGCTTTTACAGCTACAGTGACAGTCTCTCAGGAGTAGCTCCCATGATGAATCAGTTTTCTGTCTCTGGAGATCATCCAGGAGGCCTGGTCTGGAACTTGACTGGTTCCTTATAGCCTTTTAATAAATTTCAATAGATTTCACTCTCTGGATTAAATCCCTTCCTGCTTGAAATTATGAAATTAATTTCTATTTCCTCCACTGAAGAAGAGGCCCCATAGAAAGGCAGGAGGGGAGTTGCCTGGGAAAGGCCAATTAACTTGTAGTGAAGAAATGTGACATTGTCATCTGGGATTTCCTTTGGTGAATGCACTCACGCCTAGGTTAGGCCCTTGGCTCCTCATCTTAGGACGAGATCTTCTAGAGTTTACGGTACTAGAATGCTGACTTATGCTAACAGAGCTCTCAAAAAGAAGATTTATGAAACCAGACTGATGATTTCATAATTTACAGTGAAGAATGCACTGCCAAGAAGACCAAATGCAAGTATTAGCCTGTCAGCACTTTTCTTGATTGTGGTCCATCTACATGGGAACTCCAGTTTTCAAAGTCTATGCAGTGAGTGGGCACAGAAAGCGTCACAACAGGGATGAACTTGTTCCAGATCAAACTAACCAGGATCCTGGACATGCTCTTCCCTGGACAGTGCTTGAATGAATTTTCCAAAATGGTGTCTCTGTGTTCCTGTTTTCTGGGATTCTATGGAGACCAACTTCCCTTCTGCCCTAAACACGAAATTTCAGGCAGGCCAAGGAGGAAACTGCAACGTGAACATAGATCGTTGGCTCTCTAGGCAATCTTCCAGTCAGAGTGACACTGGAGAGTTAATCCCTGAACAGGACTTTGTGCTAATTTCTGTCTTCTTGTCTTTAATAAAGTATGCAACACCTGAGCAAAGATCAGCTCTGGTCAAGAAGCATAGGCTTAACATTGATAATGAAGTCTGAACTCTGCACCTTAGAGAAGGAATGTATTTGCTATAACATCTCAAAATATGCTATATTTTGAAATATTAAAGAATAGCCTTGGGGACTGTTCTGGATTGGTTAATATTAGTCAAAGATAACAATTCTGCACAAATAATGAAAGCAAAATTTTGAAGGTCCAAGGGCAACTTAAGAGGAACAAGTTGAGGATAGCCCCTTCATCCCCTCTGTCCTCTTTTCCTTACCAAAGCTGCAGGATTGATCTTGGGGAGAGGGTATGCTGTGGAGAGAACTTAGCAAGGTTCTTGGAACAGAGAAGAGAAAGCAGGTGAGAGGCTTTATATCCAGTCCTGGGGAGTTGTCAGGACAGTGGCCCCTTTGCTAGTATTCCATAAGCCTCCATTAAACCCACTCTTCATACCTGTCTGTGTGAATGTTGCATTGGGAAATAAAAGGACAAAGGACTGAGCTCCAGTTATGGATTTATGCACAGTGGCGAAGGGGGGATGTAGCAGATTACAAGAATTTTGTGAAAGGAGAAAGTTGGATCAAGCAGTTACCAGGAGAAATATGCCTCTAAAATTTTCCAACAATTAGAATGGAGGAAGAGAGGGTACTGATTACTTGTCCTATGCAGAATCTAGCTTGATCTGCTTTTATTTCAATCTGATAGGTCAGGACAGTCAGTGGGATGGACAGACTGGGGCAGCCAGGATTCATGCAATCAGGAGCTGTAAAGTTTGGCTTTAAGGATATGCAAGATGTCAAGTTCAAGAGAACACAATGTAGAGCTTTATGTCCTGCACATGGAGCAATATATAGTTCGACTTCTTGATATTCTTTTGTCCTCTGGGAAGGTATTACTATCTTAGCTTTCCAGAAGCAAAGACACAAACTTTTCCTCTGCTGTTCCTTAGTCTCTTCCTCCCATACCACGTGATTTGTCTGGTCAACACGGTTTCCTTCTAATTCCTAACAACAACCCTGCGCTCTTCTCACTGTCCATAGCATGAGGTCATGCTAATTCACGCTTCTCTTGTTTTAAAAGAAAACAGGATATTTCTTCTTTATTCTTAAGTCTTAAAGGAATTTGATGCAGAGCAATAAAATCCCAGTAAAGATGGTGATTGCTGGTTATTAAACATTTGATGAAAGGCTCTCCCCCATGAAAGGAGAATATTTTCTTCCAATTAGAAAAAAGCCAGATCTAGTCACAGTGCTTCCTGCCTGGTGATAAGAGCTTCAATGGGTTTGAAGTGCTGTGATATAAACAATTTCTTGTTATAAAAGAGGACAAGTTAAGCAGGGAAATAGGGATAGCAAGGGGTGTGTGCTCTCTGGAAGGTTCTATGTAGCTGCCAGATGTTTTCCTTGAAGGGGGGTCTGTGAGAAATTGTGACACCAGCATGTTGGAAGCTTTTAGTCACAGCCAGAAAGTTTTATTCATCAGAAAGGACTTTGTGGGAGAAAAGATAATTTTGACCTAAATGTTTTCTACTTCATGAATAAAACCAGAATGGAATTAATTTTAAATAAAGCTTAGTGAGTCATAGCAGCATAATTCTCAATAGCAAAAGTTGGAAGGAACCCAATGTCCATTACATAGGGTAACAAATGGATGGATGAACAAAATGTGGTGTCTATAGTGAAACAGTATTTGACTTAGGAAGATATTCTGACATATGCTACAACATGGATGAATCTTGAGGACATTATGCTAAGTGAAACCATCCAGTCACAGAAAAACAAATACTGTATGGTGCCACTTAGGTGAGGTATGTAAAGTAGGCAAATTCATAAAGTCAGAAAGTACAGTAATTCCAGAGGCAGGAGAAGAATGGGTTGTTATGATTCTAATAGGTATGATGCTTCAGTTTTGCAAGAGGAAAAAAATTCTAGATGGATGATGATGATGGTTTCACAACAAAGGGAATGTGCTCAATGCCATGGATTAGTACATTTACAAATGGTTAAAATGATAAATTTCATACTATGTATATTTTAACACACACACGCACCAGCTTAGTGAGAAAAATGCTGTGTTAATTGTAAAAGTTTGCTTTTCTTTAAATTGTGTTTTTCAACTTATGTTCAATGAAAGTACTCGTGAGAAAAAGATTCTGTTGTTTGGATCAGCTAGTGTCTTAGTTAGTATCTCACTGGGACAAAATATCTGGCAACCACAAATTAAAGGTTTATTTTAGCTCACAGTTTGTAGCGATTTCTTTCCATAGTCAGCTGGCTCCAAGGCAGGGAAGCATGGCAGAGGGGCATTGCAAAGGAGAAAAAGTCCATGGCATGGAAGGCAGGAACCAGTAGCCTTCCTTTTGCTTTCTGTTTTTATTCCATTCAGGCTACAAGCCTATTGCTCAGTGCCACCTACACCTAAGGTGGGTATTCCCTCTTCAGTAAATCCACCATCCACACCCAGAACTGTGCTAAGCCAATCAGTGGACTAATCCAGTATCATACACCCATGAATTAGTATCACACATCCATGATCCAGTCACTCCCTAAAGCTCCACCTGTGAGTGCATAAGGTTTTAGGGGGGACATCTAGATATAAGCCTTAACAGTTCCTCTTCAGGAAGCACCTTAACTATAGAAAAGTCTCTAAGAAGACCTGAACTGGAAGTTTTGTAACCACTTAACCTAGCATTTTATATGTGTATTTAACCTTTGGATCCCCCCCCCCCCCCACAAGATCCCTTAAAAACCTGTTAGAACTGGTTTTCTGCACAATATCTATTTGGAAACGCTATTATATATGACCCTCCAAGTAACTAGAAAATAATGGATGGTCCTCCTTATAGACTTTGGAGCCTCAATTCCTTATACATTTACTAAGTGAACTTTGTGATTAGCCATGAGAGGTCACTTTGTTGTGCTTTGTAATTTCAATAAAGAGACCATAAGCTTAAAATTCAGTAGGTTGACTTGCCTACTTGAAAACTAGTTGTTAATTTACTGGTCACAACTGTCACTCTGAGAGCAGGTGCTTGGATTGTAGGCATGTGACTTGCAAATAAAAGTCAATTAATGACAGCCAATCTCCAACAACTGGCTTTCCTTACCTGATGTGAGGGGTCTAGTGGTTCTGCTCTGATGGAGAGGCTTATGTCAGAAGCAGTATTGCTCTTACAGTTGTTATTTTATGCTTGGATTTTTCTCTGCACCTCTGTCCGTGAATAGTCATAGAAAAAAATACTCTGTCATGGTAGACCTCATGCCCACAAATCAACATTTTGGGCAAATTATTTTTACTTTCTGGAAACGAAGAACTGTGATTAGATTACAAAAGTACTTACCAGCCTAAAAAAATCACTTATAGGTAAAAGAGTTAATTTTCCTTTTTCTTGGCAAGTCAACTTTCCTGTGTTTACCCCACGAAGACTTTGAAGTTGTGTATTTTCTGTTTCATGTATTTGCAATTTGCATATGATTCATGTTTCATAGCAACAAAACATTTTCTTAACAGTTTCCTTGTTCTTTTACCTTGTTCTTTTATTGTCAAGTTTTTGACAGATTGTTCTTAGAAAAGGTGGCAGTTTTCAGACTTCATCTCTTTCAGAAGAGAACAGAATTTTTAAAAAATGAAACAAAGTTTCAAAACACCTGCAAATGGTAGCATTCAAGGACACCATTAAAAGAGTTGAAATTGAGCACAAAACTTCCAGGCTAGAAAAGAAAAAGAAATACAATTAGAATATAAACATGGCAGAAATTGAATATTAGAAATAAGAAAGGAGGGGGAAAGGATCATATAAAAGAAAGCACACATTAAAATGGTAGGAACAGGCCCAAATATTTTAAGAATAAATGTACATGAGTTAAATATGCTTATTAAAATAGACTGAGCATCGACTTGAAAATGGTAACAAAATTCTGCCTCAGAAGACACATCTAAAACTTAAAGATCAAGAAGGTTAAATTACAATAAAAAGACAGAAAAAGATAAAACACAAACCCAAGTTGAAGCTGACAAGGTATTAATTTCAGATAAAACACACTTTAAAACAAAAAAAATATGTTTAGGAGAGAAGAAGTCTCTATATAACATTTGAAAAGCTGAATCACTAGGGAGATGCCTCAACATAGTTCTAAAACCATAAAGATTGAAAAGGTATCCAGAACTACCAGGAGAAATGGACAAATCAAGCATCAGAGTAGTTTTTGAGAAAACATGTTTCATTTATTGAGAGGTGAAACAGGTAAAAACTAAGGTTGTGGTTAGGATTAACTGATAATGTGCACCATTTGATGTTTAAATTTGGTTGTGTGCCTATTTAGTGCTAGCCACTCTTCTAGACTTTAGTGGTGACAAAGATACAGCCCCTGGTTTCATGGGTCAGGCAATCGAAGACCCGGGGCAACTCAGAGAGGAGGACCAGGATACCACGTCACTGTAGGGTAGAATTTGAAGGTACGGGTTAGTTGTTAAGTTTGCATAGTTTGGACATAGGTTTTTATTTTTATTTTTATTTTTGGTTTTGTCTCTAGCACTGAGAAATTGTCTGCCTTGGAACAGTAATTTCATCTCAACCTATTCGTCTCTGAAGTAGGATACAATGACTATGTCCAATTGTTGGTAGATATTACGACAAATATTTGAAGTTCTTAGCTCAATGTTTGGCATAAATTTTCAGTAATTGGTCGCACTTCTTACTTGGTATGTTGCAAAAAGCTTTGAATCAAGTTGTTGCTGAAGTTCATAATAAAGTTTTAATAACACCCTGATTAGTATGGTACTTTGTGGGTGAGGATCAGTTAGATGAATTGTTTTTTCCACAAATCCTAGTTTTTTAGTTTCTTCCTTTTAATCAACTAGTTTTGCAAACTTGGGACTCAGAGTTGTTGAACTTGAGTGCTATCACTATTAACAATTCTTTTATTTATTTATTTATATATTTATATATATATTTATTGG
>NW_004624738.1:13201189-13214621 GCF_000247695.1 Heterocephalus glaber | reverse complement strand
TTATCTGAGAAATTATTTCTGATTTCATTTTTTCCAGATCCCCTTCTGTTGCCAGTTCAGTGGGTCCAGGTGATTGAGTATCAGAGTGTTCCATCTCATTTCCCTTTGTGGTTGCTGTAGGTGATCTGGAAGTCTGGTTTTGAGACTTATTTACGTGTTTTCTCATTTCCACTGGGGTGGTGGGCTGTTAGCACCTGCATGGATTACCTCCTCTGAGCTGGGTGAGGTGGGACAGGGGCCTGGAGCAGCAGTAGGGATGGTGACCCAAAAGCCCTTTCCTGTGGGCTGGGAGGAGCGGGAGGGATGGTGGCTGGGAAGACCCTTCCTCTGGGCCAGGAGCAGTGGGACAGAAGGTGGCCCAAAAGCCCTTTCCTCTGGGCTGGGAGCAGTGGGAGGGATCGTGACTGGGAAGCCCCTTCCTCTGGACCAGGAGCAGTGGGACGACGGCTCAGAAGCCCCTACCTCTGGGCCGGGAACAGTGGGACTAAGTACCTTGGTCTGGTGGTCTGGTGTCCTCTGCGTCTTTGTAATGTGGAACCAGGTGGCTGCCTGTCTTTAGCGGGGTGATACCGTGTCTTCTGCGTGACTCAGGACCTCGGTAGGGCGTGGGCAGACCTGCCTGTCTGCAGCGGTCTGATTTGGTGTGTCCTTTTAACAATTCTTTGTGTGCTCAGAATTTTAGAATTAGAATAATGCATTGTGTCTTATTTCACATCTTGGTCAAAATGGTCACCATTCTCTGGCTATGTGTTGACATAACATGGTATGTGCATAAAGCTCAGAATCTGAAAGTAATAATTTTTTTTTTAAGTTTTTTCTTTTTTTTTCGATTTTTGAGACAGGGTATTGCTATGTAGTTCACGCTGGCCTTGAACTCACTATGTAGTCTAGGCTGGCCTTGAATTTATGGCAATCCTCCTCCTGCCTCAGCCTCCCAATTGCTGGGATTACAGGTGTGCATCATGCCTGGCTAGAAATTTTCTTTAATTTGCAGCTGCCTGTTTACAAACTCCCACTTCATTTTAACAGATCAGTATCAGACATGTTCAGGAATCAACTCAGAGGCCCCAAGGCATTTCTGCCATCTGTAATTCACTTCATTTATCAGCACAAGTTTACTAAATGCTTTAGAAATGTCAGACTCTTTTCTACATCAGGAATAGTGGTGAATACAACCATGAATAGATTTTGATTCCCACTCTGAAGGATTTTACTATATAGGTAGGCAAATAAAACAGATATAAAAAATCATTCTATTTTCTCCTCAAGCAAGAACAAGGCAAAGGCATCTGTTCCACATTGTTCTGGATTCTAACCCATATATGGGGAAAATTACAAAGAGAAATAAAAGGGTAAATATTGGAGATGAATAATTAAAACTTTTTATTCTCAGGCAAAAAATACTAGAACAAGTGAATTTACCAATGTTACAAAGTTCAAGGTCAAAATTAATTAGATCACAATACAAAAATTAATTCTATCACTACACAAGTAACTATTATTTCTTTTAGCAATGAAGCATTGAAAAATTTAAGTGACATCAAAATATAAAATACTTAAATGTTAGTTCTTCCCTAATTGTTTTACAGAAATATAATGTCAAACAAAGTTCAAATAGACTTTTTTATTCAAATTTATCAGCTGATTTGAAAACTCACACAAAACAATTATAAAAGACCTAGAATAGCCAAAGTGATCTTGGAAAAATGAAATTAGAGGATTTTTGGTTACTAACTTCAGGTCTTTTAAGGCAAAAGTAATTAACATCAGCTCATGTGTGCAAAAGAATGACAGAAAAATGGAATAGAAAAGAGAGCCCAGGGAGGGATGGAGGGGTTGAAGGGAGGGCAGGGGAAGGGGGAAAGAATAAGAACCAAGAGAGATTATGTAAAGGTGCATATCTCCAATGATGAATGTCATTATATCGTACACCTAAAATGTACCAATAAAAGGATATACAAAAAAAAAAAAAGAAAAGAGAGTCCAGAAATAGAGCCACACATGTAAAGTCAATTGATTTTTAAATGGTTCAGTTCCTAAGGAATTCAGTGGTATACAAAGTTATGAAAGTTATTTTAACAAATGATATTGAAATGACTAGATCAATGATTGGTAAGACATGAACCCCAATCCTATCCCACACCATACAAATAATTTGATATAGATCATATACCAAAATAAAACTCTAAAGCTTCTATAAGAAAACCCAGTATATTTTTGTTATCTTGGAATACACAAGAATTCATTAAACAGAACAAAATTCACTGACCATAAAATAATTGATAAATTATAAGCAAAATTTAAACTTCTCATCAAGAGACACTATTAAGGAAATGAATAAACAAGCCAGAGTGGGAACAGATGCTTGAGATTTATGTATACCTCAAGTAGGTGCTGAATTCAGAATATATACAGCATCTCTACAACTTCATAATACAAAGACAAAAACTTCAATTTAAAACAGACATTACACAAAACAAGATGTATAAATGGTCAAATGAACATGAAGTGATATTTAGAATTATTAGTCATCAGGGAAGTAGAAATGTATTGGGTTTTTTTCTTTTTTTTGGTACCAGGGATCGACCTCGGTACCTTGCACTTTCGAGGCAGGCGGTGGAACCACTGAGGTAAATCCCCGGCCCAGGGAAATAGAAACGTAAAAGCAGAGGACAGAACTTTGGGAGTCCAGATGGTTAAAATGAAAGGTTGACAGTATTAAATATTGGGCTGGATGTAGAGTATCTAAAACTCTTATATATTGCTAGTTGGATTATAAAATGTTATACCTCCCTTGAGGAACAAACTAAAATTTTCTTTTGAAGTTAATCATACATCAATTCTATTACCCATCATAATAGAAGGAAGGACAAATAAATTGTGGCATATTCTTAAAATGTAATATCATTTAACAATAAAAAGTGAGTTATAAAGCACACAAAGGCATGAATCTAAAAATTATTATTCCGAGGGAAAGAAAACAGATACAAAAGAATGCATAGTATGATTCCATTTACATAAAATATGAGACAGACAGAAGCATTGTAATCTATAGTGATAAAATTCAAAACAGTGGTTGCTACTATTGGGAGTAGAGAGTGAGGACTATTGAAAAGGGGTATGAAAGAATTTTCGAGAATGATAGAAATGGTAGGGGTAAAAATGTATGTGAACATTTGTCAAAAATCATTGAACTTTACCCTTAAGTTTTATGTATATAATGATTTATGAGTTAAAAACTAAGAACTCTATTATAAGGCAACCGCTTGTCATTGCTCCAACTCCTAAGTTGCAAATTCAATTATTCTACTCTTGCAGTGTGTTAGGGCTTGTATCTAGATGTCCCCCCAAAGCCTCATGTGGCCATAGGTGGGGCTTTTTGGAGGTGGAATGTGTTGCTGGGAGTAAGGATGTAATGCTGGGATTCAAGCTGCCTCTCCCTGGGTGTGAGTGCTATCTGCCCTAAGGGTGGATAACCTGGATAAGATCTAAGGAACAGAAAGAGGGTCTCTGCTGGTGGCTTGCTCCTTGTTGTTTCATTCCTTTGCTGCCTTCTGCCTGCCATGAACTGCTTCTCCTCTGCAATGCCCCTCTGCCATGTCCCTCTGCTTTGGAGCCAGCCAACTATGAACTGAAACCTCTACAAACTGTGAGCCAAATAAACCTTTCCTCTTTTAACTTTGGGTATTGAGTATTTTGTCTCAGCAGCAAGAAATAAAACCTAGACAGACTACATTCTCCTTGACCTCGTGGGGCCCTCGACTTTAATGACTCCATTGCTTTTTCTCTATCTGCCAATGCTTTTTGTCTTAATTTCCTTCTTATCTAGGCTAAATCCTTCCTTTGAATGTACCCTCAATTCTCTAGCTTCCTTTCTTCCATTATGACATCTGCCAGTTGCAACTCCATCCTGCATAAACCTAGACACTGCCTTTTTTGTGTCTGGCTGCCTGCATGCTGCTGAGTATTTCTGGGCAGAAATCCCACAGTTGGGTAAAATGATAGGATTTTCCTCTCCTATGATAACCAATCTTACTCTAGATACATTAGAACCAAATACTCTAGAACCAAATTCTCATATGAGAATTTGGCACTGCCAGTCGTCATACTGCTGATATAAGCTCATTCTTTGATTCTCCTCAAAGAATATTTGTACATTTTCCAGTTTTCTGTCTGAATTTATCGCCACAGCTAATGACCTTGCCTCATTTTAATTAAAAAGAAAACAAAGACAATCCCTCCCTAAAACCCCAGTGTGTAGCAGAGAAACTCTGCTTCAACCCATTACCAAAGGCAAGCACTTGATGGCATCACCACCTAAACTTTTCTCCCCTGTAGTATCTGGGAGGAGATGTTCCTTCTTCCCCTCCACAAAGCCCCTCCTCACTTATGCTCTGGTTCTCACCCCCTTTCTGCCATATCAGAAAGTTTGTTCCATTGGTAGCATTTCTGTCTTCACTCTTTGTGTATCCATCCATAAGTATTCAAACACTTGTTCAGCACTCTGTTACCCTAATTCGCTCCAACTACTGTCCCAATTCTGTCTGCTTTAGGCAGCTTCTTGTAAGAGTTGACTGCAGACACATCTTCACCTCTTACTCTTTCTTCAGTGTATTCAAACCTTGCCTGGGCTCCCTCCACTCCACAGATATGGATCTTGCTAAGGTCACCGCCCTTATCTGACTAGGCCATACCGTGGTATTCCAAGAGGTTAACTACTTCTTCTTTGAAACACATTTCTATTCTTGGCTTCCATGACACCAAACTCCCCTATTTTCTCCTAATTCCCTGGTTTTCTTAGATTCTTTTGTTCATACTACCCCTCTTTATCTGAACTCTTGTATTTGAGTTCCTCAGGGCAAGAAATCCATAGCCCTTTTCTTTCTTTCTTTCTTTCTTTCTTTCTTTCTTTCTTTCTTTCTTTCTTTCTTTCTTTCTTTCTTTCTTTCTTCTTATTCTCATTCCATCCATTTCTATGCCTTTGAATATTATAATGGTTTATGATCCTTAAACAAATACCTGTATCCCATATCCCCAAAAAACTTCTGCTTTCCCCTTTCCCATCCTTTCAGCCTTCTCGTTCTTCTGGTTAAATTGATCCAAGGAGAACCTGCTCTATCGTTCTTACTACCTTCTTGCTTACTGCTCACTGATCCTAATTCATGACAAATTATTATCGATTTTGCCTCTAAAATATGTCCCGAATTTACTGAAGTCTGTACCCATCTCCACTGATCTAACCCAAGCTACTATTATCTCTTGTTTGCCTAACCTCCAAACTGGTCTTCCTGCTTCAACTCTGGCCCCACTTTAATCCAGCTTCCATGTCATAGCCAGACTCATTAAACAAATGGGTGTAGGGTACTGTCTTTCTCACACAAACTCCTCCAACCATGAAAAACTACACATGCCTTCTTTCATATAAAACATAATTGAAAATCCTTAACATGATCTCAAGTATGATCTAGCTTTCCTTACCAATCTGTTCTTGAGGTGATTTTCCACTAATTTCTATGAGTGCCCTTCTCCCCCTGACATTTTTGGTATGCTAAACTGCTTTCTATCTTGGTTTGTACTACCTGTTCTCTATGTCTGGAAAATTTGCTACACAACTCTTTGCCTGGCTAACTCAGCATTCATGTTCAACATTGCTCCCTTGATGTGTAATCTCTTTATTCTATCTGGATATGTTTCTAACAGCCCAGTCTTTTCTGTTGTAGCTTGTATCCCAGTTTGTAAACATATACCTATTTGTATGTTTACTGATATACTGGTACTTCTTTCTATCTAAGATATCAATCTCCATAGGGCATAGACCAGGCTCATTTTGTTCACCATTGTATAATAGAGGGTGATCATAATAAATTCTCTGACCCAGGCCCAAATTAATTATCTCTTTTTTCCATGTTATTATCCATAATTCCCTCCAGGAAGCACATAGCATTTCCTCTTATAAAGTTCTAATTTATAGCTCTTTGTGTTTACATTTATACTGTTACTAATGGTAGACATTAGTATTACCCCCTAACATCCCATTCTCTTCCACTTTGAGTTACAAAAGGGTTTAAGTTGTCCTGCTGTGTAAGATTGAGTTTGTTTCCAGTATCTGATGTTCTTCCAGGTGATAACATTATTATACTTGCAATGCTTTATCATCAGGCTTGGCCATGTGACTTGGGGTGGGTGCATCTCCATACACAAGGATTATACTTCTGTGATGTCAGATATTGGCCATGAGATTAACTCTGATCTAAGAGTAGAAATGAGGCATGCCATTTCTGAGCAGAAGCATTAGAGCCATTACATAGACCCACAAGCTTTCTTTTCTTATTATGAGAATGACAGCGTTCCATACAGGGGCTACTCCTTCAGCCTACATCCCAGTTTTTAGATGACCTGAAGGCACATGTTTCACGAAATCATTGTTTATGTAAATCCTCGAGATCCAGGAGTTGGTTATTCCCATAGTTTAACCCAACCTAAGTTAACTGATGGATTCAGTTCATTGATGTGTGGGGCCATGTGGCTGGTTCTGCCCACAATATATGAGTAGAAGTAATGTATACCACTTCCACACAGGTGTAGTTTGGTCAGGTCTCTCCAAGCTTTAGAAGTCAGGGCCTCTGAGTCAAAATGCAGTGAAGAAGTAAAGAATTAGGAATACAACATAAAGCAGATTAGATATTTATGAACTGGAATTGAGATAGAGAGAATGAGTTTTTGCACCTAATACAAAAGTGTTGTGATTCTTTAACTCAAATCATTAATGCTGGGCTTTGGGCCATTTAAACCTTTTCTTGCTCAGGACCTGGTCTGTAAAGGTCTTGAAGCCCTGGATGTGAGAGCCCACTCAGTCCAGTCTCTGCTTGGCTCCCTACAAGTGAGATTAAGAGGTGCTGTGTACTTACCTCTGCACTATACAGGTCTGGCGGGGGGAGGCCCTATCCCCCCCCAGCCTGGGGGCATCACTGGTGTGTTGTGTGGGATGAAGAAGCTTCTCTCTGGGAAATGCTTAATGGACACGTTTGATTGCACATGGATGCACTTGGCCAGGAAGTTCTTGTGAGAATGGCCTAAAATGCACTATAAATACTGCCTGTTCCAGTTTTTCCTTCAAGAAATGTTTCTTGAATATCTACTATCTTGCTGGAAAATAACAAATATCTCCTTTTAACCACCAGGTAAGAAAAATACTACTATTTCCATTATACAGATGGGGACATAGATTTAGGGACTAAAAGAATCTTCCCATGGGTGTAGAGCTAGTGAGTGGGAAGCCATGATTTACAAATATTTGAATTCTGTGCCCCCATACTTCATATTGGTGATGAGAACAAATATCTGTCCCTATAAAGATCTCTTAATATTCCCATCTCTAAATCTCATCCCTAAGATATTTTTCCTTGAAAACTCTTCTTACTGGCCTGATATTATAGGACTGTTTTTTTAGTCTCCTGGAAACTGTTCCTTTGTGACAAACATTTTTTACAAGTGTGATAGAAGAGTTCCAATGACCAAGGTTTGGGAATCAAAATGACAAATTTCCTGACTCTCATTGGTTTCTCTAGCACAAGCTGTGCCAGCAAAACCAAGCCTCTGGCTGCCGTAGGAACCCAGCAGTGCCCAGAACTCCCATCAGAGTCCCCACCTGAGAACTCAGGGAGGCTCCTCTGACCCCGAGGCATCACTGGTATCTATCTGAGTACACGGATGGCTCACAGGAGGACAAGCCAACTCCAGGGCCTGATCCCAGAATGCTTCCCAGGACTAATTACAGTGCGTCACAGAACACACCATAATTAGCGGGATATGCTGGGACAACTGCTGGCACCCATTTCTCAGACAGCGCCACCCACTGCTCCTCTTGCCACTGCTACATTTGTTCTTAAGCTGTGTTACCACCTCCTGTTGGTGACTAATCCTCAGTCGGTGGCTCTGCTAGGCATTTCAGGGCCTGCAGTAGCTGGCATTGAGCTTGAGGACACTCCTGTTGGAATTTGAATGGCATATCTGAGTTCTGTTAAGCTTTGAACAAAAATAGGGTCCTCCCGCCTCATGCTTTGATATTTCTTTTCCCTTCAGTCGATGCTGGTGGGAAAGAGATGGAACTCCAGGCCTGAGTCAGGGAGAAGGTAAAACTATGCATGCGAAAATGAGTGTTACTTCAGGTCATGCCAAGTATTGCTCTTTTGAGTTGATATCTGATTCTCGAGTTCTATTCTTAGATTCTGGAAAAATAAACTTACAAACATAAGTTTACCATTAACATATTCGAACGTCATTCTACTCAGTCTACAAATCTACACGGCATCATGCCTCTTACACAATGTATAAGTGTGTCACAGCTTCCCTTTGCTACCCTAGTCCCTTCGGAGGGCAAAGAGACTTAGTGGGGGCTTTTGCTTTCTAAAAGGGCACAAGACAAACCCCCAGAGCTTTGGGAGGGGACATGAACACTCTGCTCTAGCAGCCAGCAAGCAGCTGCTCCCTTCCAGGCAGGGAAGTGGGAAGAGATTATTTTACTTTCCAGGCTTCTTGTGCAGAGTGGAAGACAAGCCCCTGGTTTTGGTGACTGCCACCTGCTGCAGTAAGTTGGCATCACTGCCCTGAAGCCCAAGAGCCCACCGAGTGGACGGGGTGCCACCTCACCGGCCCTCCACCTGGGGGTGGCTGTCCTTGGGCCTGAGCACTCTTCGGTTTCCGTCCTCACCCACTGCCCAGACCAGTTTTTCTATCCATCCTTTCTTTCCACTTTGGAGTTCCCATTTCCCCACTTCTGGCCCACTTCCATCGCTTTAGTAAGCAATCTTTCCTAACTGCTTCAGATATGTCCCACGTGGGGGAGTTTCCTGCAATCTCGTGACACAGGTCCAAACTGTCAGTTACTCTCATATGATCTTCCCTTTCTGGGAAGTCCCATTTCCTGCAAGCGTGCGTCTGGTCATTGGGCTTTATTTAAATGAAATTTACTTCCTTTCCCCTGGATTTTTGTAGCAGCTGATTTGTTTTTTTAAACTCAGAGTTCCTCCCTAACTCTTCTTTAGGGGTTCAAATCTGGGGTGGGCTGGGTCTCAGTGCTCATCAGTGACCAGGCTGTGTGTGAGCAGCTCCATCAGGGAGCAGTGGGGGAGCAGAGTCTGTAATCCCAGGGACCCAGTGGTGTGAAAGCAGCAGACTCTGCGATTAAAACCCAGGGTTCAACTGCAAATTCTACTGTTCACTCTCTGTGAGAAAGCCCCTCCACATGAAAAGGGTGCTTAGAATACCATGTGTCTACGAAACTGCCATGGCTTGATATCTATAAAAGCACCATAATATTGCTGGGCATGGTGGTGCATACCTGTAATTTCAGCAGTGTGGGAGGCTGAGACAGGAGGGCTGCATGGGCAATTTAGTGCCTTGGCAAGACCTCATCTCAAAAAAACAAAACAAAACAGGAAGTGGGGGTCTGGGGTGTTGTTCCATGCAGAAATCCTAGGTTCAATCACCGGAACTGCAGGAAAAAGAAAAAAGAACCATTATACCTTTCACAGTGTGGGATGGTCATGATGATGAAAAGGAAGAAAAAGATGAGTAGTGATAAAAATATCCAGCATACAACTAATATGACCATTTCTTCTTGGTGAGAACAAAACAGAATTCGGCACCCGAGAATAATTGGTGCCTCTTTCTCATCCCCCTACATCTGCAGAGATCATTGAGCAAATACTTACCAGCCCTTACTGTGTCACAACAATAAGGAAGATCTAGTTTCTGTGTTGTATGACACAATCGAGGCAGGAAAAGTGTGCAGTGAAAAATAGATGAGGGAGCAGTACTTTTCCTGGGTGTAACTGTGTGTGGGAGTTCGAGGCCGTGGACTCGAGGAGCTGATTATATTTAAGCTGAGCTTTAAGGGATTTTAGTAGGGGAAGAAACAAGGGAATGTGTTCTAGGCTGAGCAAATGATCTGGGCAGAGGCCTGGAGATGTAAAAGTGGTGGTGATTTTAGGAAGCAGGGAGTAGTCTACTGTGGCCGAAGAGGGTGTGGGAGAGGCATCCAGATGGGGGGCCAGAAGGTGGGCTGCATGCAGAGAGCCCCAAGTTGGGTAGTTGGTGCTGGACTCTGAGTCTTCCCAGCCCTTGGAGCCTTTCTCTGTGCATTACTTTGGTTTTTAGAAAGGATTTGTCTTGAAAGTTGTATGTATTTATAACTGCTCATCTACTTTTCCTTCTTTTTAATAATACACAGTCAGCCTTCTGTATCTGTGGGTTCCACATCTATGGATTCAATCAATTCCAGATGAAAAATATTCAGAAAAAATTACCATACTGAATGTGTCATTATTTCTTAAACATGAAATATAAAAGCTATTTACATAACATTTACCTTGTATTAGACATTATAAGTCATCTGGAAATGATTTAACGTGGACAGGAGGAGAAACAAAGGGTATATGGAGATGCAATGCCATTTTATGTAAGGAACGTGAATGTCCAAAGGTTTTGATGCCTGCCAGGGGCCCTGAACCCAATTCTCCAGTCACTAAGGGACAGGTGACTGTCTCTACCAGCTGTTGGGACACCTCCACTTTCCAGACCAGCCCTACATTTGTAGGGTCCAGGGCAAGGGTACAAATGGAGGTCCATATGGTATATGTCTGCACTATTAATAAGTTGTAAACTAATTTAACAAGTTGTTAAACCAAAATGGTTCATGCCTCTCACTTAACAAATACACCCTCATAATCACCTTGAAGTTCAGTTTTTTTGTTTTGTTTTGTTTTTTGAGGTACTAAAATTGAACCACCAAGGGAGCTTGTGATACTAGACAAGTATTGTACCACTGAGCTACAGCACCAATTCTTTTAAATTTTTATTAAAAATCAGTTTCCTAGGTTGGTCTCAAACTTACCTTCCTCCTGCTTCAGCCTCCAAGTAGCTGGGATTACATGTGCACACCACTGTGTCCAGCAAGACCAGGTTTTAACTGATAATTTTCAGACCCTGCAGAGCATCATCTATCCCTCTTCCTTCACCTGTCTCTTTTCCCCGCCCTGACTCTCCATCCCTCTCTCTAGCTCATTCTGTGACAGTCTTCTCTTAAGTACATGAGGGGATAACACAACCCATGTAGCCAAGCTGTGGCCCGCTGCCCTACCAGTTACCCCATGGGACCCTCAGGAGCCAAGTTCACGCCAGGAACACAGTTCTTTTCTGGGGCACAGACAAGGGCATGGCCAGGCAGGGCCTTGGAAGTGAGCTGGGGGCCACTGAGCAGGGATCCTGGCATGTGAGGTGTGCTGTAAAAGAGAAGTGACACAGATTCTGAGAAGTCACTTTTCTTAGCCTCTTACCTGGTGGTGAGAGGCATAACCACAGGCAGACCAGAGGAGGGCCTTGCACAGTACTGGCCTGGGGCAGGCTATCTCTTGCCTGGGCCTCAGGCTAGGGCTGTGATGAGCCACCTCTTAACTTTGCTGAGACTTGCTTTTGAGGTTACTGGTGTGAGTTTGTAGACCTGCCAGCAGACTTCTTGTCTCCTCCGTCCCCTTGTGAATCTTTGACGTGAGTTCTATAATTCAGTGGACAAGAATCTCAAGATGACAATGTATTTGGTCATACCACAAGAATATTAAGAAAACTTCATAGGCTTACTAAAGAGAGGATTACTCAAGGATAGTCTATATTGGAAAACGCTGGTCCAAATGGTTGCATGAAAATGGCAATTACAAAGTACAGCACTTCCATAAGGTGATATTTCACCCTTCCCTTTGCCATCCAGCCATGTCAGTGCTGAACAAGAAGTGGGAAGTGTTGTAGTATGGACACAGCTTGCTTAGAGTAGGTACAATGCAGAGAGCACAAATAAAAAAGTACATTGCATTCATGGGCAGGCCTTGGTCACCAAAAAGAAGGATGAAAAAATACACCCACCTAAGGATTATTTCATACCATGATATTCAGACTGTCAGAGCTGGAAGGGTCTTTGGAATTTTGCAGATGGGAAAAGGGCTTGCCAAATGTCCCAGAGAAAGGATCCTATCTTTGGCTGTCATCTGAGTTTCTCCTCTCCTACTCTGGGGCTCTTTTCTTGGATTCATCTCAACATAATATTTGATTCCAAAGTTCTCTACACCAGTTAAATTGGGGTCCCTGTTATTAGCAAAGGAATAGGAAGGTTGCAAGATTTTGCCCAAGAGTAAGAGATATATGCCCATGTCCCAGGACTGAAGCACTTCCATCTAGCCTCCAGGCAAGGAGCTTTATGTATTTCCTGGGAGCTGCTACTTTCCTGGCACCCCAGGCACTATCACTGTGGGCCGAGTGACACATTCAGAGGGCAGATTCTTATCACTTCAATTCCTGCTTCCACATGCGATTCTTAGAATAATGGTGATGATGAGATAAAAATAATGAATAGGGAAAATTTGATATAGTGAAAATACTGTTAGTAATCAGGACAAAAATTATAGTTGCCAGGACAGTAGGGACTATGAACTGTTCTGGTCTGGCTTCTCAACTGGAGACAGAAGACAGACAATAGTCACAGACATGGAACAGAGATGGGAAACTTGACCAAAAGGTCCAGTGGTCCCTGAGGTAACTGTGGCTGCCATTCTGTGTTCACTCTTCTTTGGACCCAATTCTCTTCTTTTACTCCTTCCTTTAGGTCTCTGTCTTCCTTCTTTCTTGCTTAGTGTGAACTCTATCTATCCCTCTTCTCAGGCCCACAGGAGTCACAGATGGAGAGTTACAACCTTCCATCTCAGTTCACGTTCCTCCATATTCCACGAAGCCCTCCAAACCACCATGGGGCACTGCTTTCCAAAAGTGTCTGGTTGTTCTGAGAGAATGGGAAGCAAATCCCAAGTGTTGAGCAGACCCTACAAGAATGCTTCTCCCCTGCTATTCCTTACAGATTCTTCCTTTGGTGTCCTGGGGCAAGGAATAGAGGTTTACAAATTCTGTTCCATCTGCCTTTCCTGGCAGAGTGAACCTGGGACTTGGGATGTTTCTCTAGGTTCCCAAGGAGCCAGTGTGCCAGAGGGATGATTGTTAAGATGCATGGTTTCTTTTATATGAGAATCCCCAAATATAAATAATTTAAAGAGCAAAATGAAAGACAGAGAATAGCAAACATGGAGCGAGGTCTTTTGCAAATGAGAAGGGGGCCAGGAGATGGATGGAGAGGGGAGGGAAAGAAGGGAATGGAGAGTAAAATGAATTAATATGTGTAACGTGCATGCACCAACTTCCTATGAGGAATATGATCATTATGTATTTAAACATGCATTTATAAATTTTTCCCACTTTTTCTTTTTGAAAAATTAATTTTATTGGTACATTTTAGGTATACAATATAATGACATACATCATTGGAAATTTGCACCTTTACATAGTCTCTCTTGGTTCTTATTTTTCACCCTTGCCCTGCCCTCCCTTCAACCCC
>NW_004624738.1:13184821-13199218 GCF_000247695.1 Heterocephalus glaber | reverse complement strand
TTGGAGTCCTATATGCCTCACTTATCTGTAGGTCAAGTTCTTTTCCCCTCCTTGGGAAGTTTTCTGCCATCACTTCTATGTACAATTTTTTATTATGTTGTCTTCACCCTCTCTTGTTTCTTCATTGACACCGAACAGCCTTATGTTATTCTTCTTTTCATCGTCTAGCACTTAGTGGATTGATTTCTCATGTGCCCTTACTGTTTTAAAGAAAGTTTTCTTTTCCTGGTCAGTAATTGTAATCTTATCTTCTATATCTGAAATTCTGTCCTCAGATTGGCTCATTCTGCTGTGCAGACTTTCAGTGGAGTTTTTAATCTCCTGGAAATCTGTTTGCATCTGTTCTATGGATTCCATTTGTTTCCTATGTTGGGATTCCATCATGTTCCTCAGCTTCTCTATTTTTTTATCTGTGTCCTCTCTAGATTTATTAGTCATGTCTTGCACTATGGGCACAATCTGTGTTTTTATCTGAGAAATTATTTTTGATTTCATTTTTTCCAGGTCCTCTTTTGTTGCCAGTTGAGGAAGTCCAGGTGCTTGAATATCAGATTGTTCCATCTCTTTTCCCTTTGGGGTTGCTTTAAGTGATCTGGAAGTCTGGTTTTGAGATTTGTTTACATGTCTTCTCATTTCAACTGGGGGCAGGGTGGAAGGATGTGTGCTGCTGGTGCCCAGGAGGATCACCTGCTTGGCACTGGGGGTGGTGGTATGGCAGCCCACAAGGTTCACCTCCTGTACACTGAGGGCAGCTCTGCTCCTCTGCGTAGGTGGCAGGGGTACAGTGCCCTACCTCATCATTTTAAATGACTAGTACTATTCTGTGGTATGTGTGTTACTTTTCTTATTGCTGAGACAAAATACCTGACACCCAAAGTCAAAGAGGGAAAGATTTATTTGGCCTACAGTTCGTAGAGATTTCAGTCCATAGTTGGCTGGCTCCAAGGCAGAGTGTCACATGGCAGAAGGACTTTGCAGAAGAGAAGCAGTTTATTGGAGGGAAAGACAGCAAAAGCAACAAGAGGACCAACTATTTGGTATTTATACATGTGTGTCCTATTTATTTTAATTAAGAATATGGCCTCAATGTGCATCCATTTAGCTATAAATTTCTCTAGTTTCTCATTCTTTATGGATGAGTAGTACTCCATTTTATAAAAAAAAAACCCATATATTCTTTTTTGGGGGGGGGTGGACCAGAGATCGAACTCAGGTCCTTGTGCTTGCACAGCAGGCGGTGAAACCACTGAGCTAAATCCCCGACCCTAACCCATATATTCTTTATTTAGTCTCCAGTTGATGGACAATTGGGCTGTTTCCAAGTTTTAGCTATTACAAACTATACTGTTATAAACATGGGTGCACATATATTGCTGTGGTATGATTCTTTTAATTCTTTTGGGAAGATACCCAGCAGGGGAATAGTTGGGTCAAATGGGACCTCTAATCCTAGTTCTTTGAGGTATATCCATACTGGTTTCCACACTGGTTGCACCAGTCTACACTCCCACCAACAGTGGGGAATTGCTTCTTTTTCTTCATAACCCTGACAGCATTTGTTATTGGTTGATTTCATGATAGCAGCCATTCTTTCTGAGGTGAGATGGGATCTCTGTGTTGTTTTCATTTGCATCTCTGGAACAACCAGTGATGTTGGACATTTTTTCATATGTTTATTTGCTATTTCTACTTCTTTGTCTAAGAAATTTATGTTCATTTCCCGTGCCCATTTTTGGATTGGATCTTTAAATTTGAGAGGTTTGAGTTTTTTTAAAGTTCTTTATATATTTTTGATAGTAGACATTTGTCTGAGGAACAGCTGGTAAAATTTTTTTCCTACATTGTGTGTTGTCTCTTCAAACTTTTGGTGGTTTCTCTTGCTGTACAGAAGCTTTTTAATAAGAGGAGATCCCACTTGTTGATTCTTTGTATTAGTTCATGTGCAACTGAGGTTTTGTTCATGAAATCTTTTCCTATACCAATGTCTTCATGAGTTCTACCTGACCTCTTTTCCAGCCAGATCAGCATTTCTATTTTAATATTTAGATCTTTAATCCATTTTGATTTTAGTTTAGTGCATCGTGAGAGATATAGGTCTAGTTTTCATCTTTGGCAAGTTGAAACCCAAGTTTTCTAGCACCATTTATTAAAGAGGCTATCTTTCCTCCAGTGAGGGTGTTTGGCTCCTTTGTCAAAGATGAGGTGGCTGAGTGTGTCTGGAGTGTTTCTACATCTTGTAATCAGTTCTACTGATCCTTGGGTCTGTTTCTTTTCAAGTACCATGCTGTTTTTATCACAGTAGCTTTGTTATATAGTTTCAAGTTGGGGACTGTGATATTCCCGACCTTGTCTTTGTTGCCTAGAATTGCTTTTGCTTTTCTAGGTCTCTTCTTGTTCCAAATGAACTTCTGGATTGTTTTCTCAAGGTTTGTGATGTGTACTGCTGGAATTTCAATTGGGATTGCAATGAATCTATATAGCAGATTTGGAAGTATGGCTATTTTCACTATGTTTGTTCTTTCTGCATCGGAGGAAGGGATGTCTTTCCATGTTCTGATATCCTCTTTGATCTCTTTTTTTTTCAGAGTGTTATAGTTTTCAGAGTAGAGGTCTTTGATTTATTTTGTTAGGTTGATTCCTAGGTACTTCATTTTATTGGATGCTCTTGTGAAAGGAGTTATTTCTCCAGTTCCTCTCTCAGTGAGTCTGTTGTTTGTATACAGGAAAGCTCTTGATATTTATGTGTTGACCTTGTATCCAGCTACTTGACTGAATTTGGTGATTAAGTCTAGCAGACTTTTGATGGAGTTCTTGGTTTCTTCTATATAGAGGATCATGTCATCTGCAAATAATGACAATTTGACTTCTTCATTTCCTATCTTTATTTCTTTTATTTCTTTCTCTTTTCTAATTATTGAGGCTAATGTTTCCAAGACTATATTGAACAGAAGTGGTGATAGTGGACATCCTTGTCTTGTTCCTCATTTTAGTGTGAGGGATTTCAGTTTTTGACCATTTATTATGATATTGGCTGTTGGTTTTTCATAGCTGGCTTTTATCAGATTGAGGTAGAGACCATCTATTCCAATTTTTATAAGGTTTTTAAAATCATGAATGCATGTTCGATTTTGTCAAATGCTTTTTCTGCATCGATTGAGTTGCTCCTATGGTTTTTGTCCTTGAGTCTATTAATACAGTGTATTACAGTTAATGATTTGCATATGTTGAACCATCCCTGCATCCCTGGGATGAGTCCCACTTGGTCAGGGTGTATGATATTCTGCATTGTATTTGTCAGTATCTTATTAAGGATTTTTGCATCTATGTTCATTAGTGAGATTGGCCTATAGTTTTCTTTTTCAGCTGAGTCTTTCTCTGCTTTGGGGATCAGGGTAATGCTTATTTACAGGAATGAAATCAGGAGTGTTGCTTCCCTTTCAATTTCATCGAAGGGTTTAAGAAGTAGTGACAATAGTTCTTCTCTAAATGTCTTGTGGAATTCAGCAGTGAAGCCATCAAGACCTGGGCTTTTCTTAGTTGGTAAATTTTTAATTATGTTTTCAATTTCATTGATTGATACTGGGTTGTTTAGAATTTTTAGGTGTTCTTTGTTCAACTTTAGTAATTCATATGTATATAGGAATCTGTCTTTTTCTTCTGTGTTCTCCATCTTATTGGCCTATAGGTTCTCAAGGTAGGTATTGATCCTTTGGATTTCTGCTGAGTGCATTGTAATTTCTCCCTTTTCATTCCTAATTGCATGGATTTGGGTCTTTTATTTCCTTGTTTTGATAAGGTTGGCTATGGGTTTGTCAATTTTATTTTTCTTTTGAAGAACCAACTCTTGGCTTCATTCATTTTTTGTATCATTCTTTTAGTCTCCATTGCATTCATTTCTGCTCTGTTCTTTATTATTTCCTCCCTTGTATGAGCTTCAAGTTTGTCCTCCTTTTCTTTTTCTACAAGTTTGAAGTTCAGCATCAGGTTGTTTATTTGAGCTTGCTCTGTTTTCCTAATATGAGTATTCAATGCTATGAATTTCCCTCGTAAGACTGCTTTCATTGTGTCCCATAGATTCCAGTATGTTGTATTGACATTGTCATTTAATTGTAGAAACTGTCTGATTTCTTCTTTCATTTCCTCTGTGACCCATTGGTTATCCAGAAGTGTTGTTTAATTTCCATAAAATTCTTGCATGTCCTTTTGTTATTGATATCCAATTTCATCACACTATGGTCTGATAATATACACGGGATAACTTCAATTCCATTGCACTTACTTAAACATGTTCTATGAGCAAGTATGTGATATATTTTGGAGAATGACCCTGTGGAGCTGAAAAGAAGTGTATTCTGATTTTGTGGAGTGGAACACTGTGTAAACATCTGTGACGTCCAGATGTTTTGTTCAAGAGTTTGATTGAGTTCTAGTATTTTGTTGTTTATTTTCTATCTAGCGGATCTATCTATTTGTGGCAGTGGAGTATTGAGGTCCCCTACTACTATTGTATTAGTGTTTATTTGATTTTTCATGTCCATTAATATTTGTTTTATATAGTTGGGTGTGGTATTATTTGGTGCAAATATATTTATGATTGTTATCTCTTCCTCTTGGATTTTTTTCTTTATAGGAATGTCATGTCCTTTTTTGTTCCTCCTTATCACTGTTGGTTTGAAATCCATTTGATCTGCAATCTCGTTGCCCTTTGGGTTTGCCTTAAGGTGATCTAGAAATCTGGTTTTGAAACTTGTTTACATGTCTTCTCATTTCAACAGATGCAGCCTGCTTTGCCTTCATTGAGGCAACTTTTTGCTCACCCAGTGGTCTTAAATTCTCAGCAACCCACAGAGCTGCCTTTTCTCTATGTTCACCACTGCACCAATTCCTGGGTTCAGAGTGGTGGCCTTCTGGATCCCCGCACTGTCCTGTTGTCTGAGCAGGGTTCTGGCTGGGGCCTACACAATTGAGATTGTATCTAGGCATGCCTCTGGCTAGGGCCTGCCCTCGTATTTATCTGTTCTCTGGGAAGGCCTTTGGTTGTGGGCTGTGCACCCCAGTTGCTGGTGTCTGGCCAGGCTTCTGGCTAAGGTCTACACACAGTTACCAATGGTATTAGGGTGGGCCTCTGGCTGTTGCTTGTGAGCCTGTGCCTCTCTTTTCCAGGTGGATCTTTGGCTGGGGCCTCTGGGCCCAAGTGGCTGGGGTTGGGGCGGGGCCCTGGCTGGACCTGCCTGCAGCTGGGCTACTCTAGTCCACACCGGCTTCTCACTGGGATATGTGCACATTTATCGATGGTACTGGGGCCTGTATTTATAAATTTTAAAAAATTTAAAAATACTATACTGACCTCCTACCATCTGGTTCTTTCCCTCTCTAACTTCTTTATATTCTATATTTTAGTTTAGGATCACAGAATTTCCCAAGATTCTTATGGTCAGGTATCAGATTTCTGTTCCTTAGGTAATCTCCTCTCTCAGGACACTTTACAGTGACTCTAGAAGCAGAAACAAAGAAACAGACCATCTTTCTGTGTTAAAGACTGGCTGAGACCCCGCACCTGCCTGTGGCACTGCACACCAGTGTTCTTGCTGTTGTACTCTCTGACTTCCTCACTAGGGTTTGCTCAAGGTCAAACATTCTCACTGCTGCTGCCAATTCAGTGTTAGTGAGTCTCTGCCCATGAGGTATTCTCTTCTCTGCCTCCGCCTCTGTAAAGTGTGGAGGGACCACTCTGGGTAGTATCTTGTAAGGACAGCCTAACCTCTGCCACATTGCTGTCAGAAGATCCTACAATCACAGGACTTGGTTTCGAATCTTGGTTCCTCTTTACCAAGTCATATGAGTTTGTGTGACTTGTTTAATTAATCTCTTTTAGACTAGCCAGCTTCACTATCTATAAAATAGGGGCTAGGGATTTAGCTCAGTGGTTCTGCCACCTGCCTCACATGCAAAAGGTCCCAAGTTTGATCCCCGGTACCCCAAAAAAAAAGTATTTATCCATAAAATAAGATATTATGTCTATCTCATAGGGAGATTTTCAAAGTGAGATCCATTAAGAATACCAAGCCTAAGACTTGGCACATATTAACAATTTCATATTCTTTCATCCTTCTCAGAATGTCTCTTACTATGGAGATGATTTCACCTTGACCTCAGAACTAATCTTGAGTCCTAGAGGCCTTGCACGGGAGCATTTACACCAAGAACTATAGCAAGATCTCTCCTAGCTTGATGGTACTTGCTAGATTGGTCAGAAGTGCAAATGTCTTAGTTTTCCCAATATCCATAACTAAAATTAAGGTAAAGCTAACAAAACAAGTAACCTTTTAAAATTCTCAGTAAGATTTGCTCAGTGTACTGAGATAAGTTGCATCATTGTGAAAAATTTCATGCTTCAGGAAAATGGTAAATATTGTGTCATGAACCTTCAGGATTACCCATGAATAGTTAAAATCTCACATATTAATCCACAAATGCTAAGCATCAACTGGTCTTCAAGGCTCCGGAGAGAGGGTCAAACCTTTTCCAAAAACCCAGGACAAGATAGAAAGGAAGTTCCCATCAGTAGAGGACAGTGTGGGCCAGATATGGGTAAGCCCACCAGTGGCCAGTGAGTGACTTGTGCAGGAGAGAAGACTTCAAAGATGACCTGTCCACCTTTTGCTTCCTATCCTGAGAGCTGAAAAAATTGAACTTACTCTAAATAATAGGTGTGAAGTAACAAGTTTGTACTCGCTCCCTGATTTCTCTGGTGACTTTTCTCCTTTGGAGGATATATGCTTGGGGATGTAAACAGTTGACTTCTTTATTTCATGTAAGAAAGGATTCCTTTCTTTTTTAAGAAAAACAAAGCAAATAGCAATAGCAACTCTGCATTCCAGTGGAGAATTCTAGTGTAAGGACAAATTTAGAACAAGAACAGCAGGTGATCTTGTGGTAGCCTTTAGAGCCCTGAATCGAGACTGTTGTAATAAAACTAGGATGTCAGCCCCAAGACATTAGAAGGGAGATCTCAAGTTTGCATGTGAGCTCTATTTTAAATATATATGTCTGTATTTTTTATGTCCTTGCTCTAGGGAGTAGTAATGTTTAGAAGTACAGGTAAAGAGCTTTGAATTCGGCTTCCGCAAAGGTGGCTTATGGGGTGAAAATGTAATAATGTTACTTATCTCTCTTTGACGCCAGAGTTAATTGATGCTTGTCACACTGCCCAATGCAGGACAGAATCTGATTAAAATTGACAAATCAATGTGAGACTATTGTCTAGTGTAGAAGCTAGAGCCCACCCTTAATACAAAGTGTGGGGATGAGATCTAGGGGTAAGACCAATGTTCTACTCAGGAGCTGGTGTTGATCTTGGTGGCACCATTTGCTTATGCAGCTTTGTATGTGAACAAACCAGACATCTAAGCCATGTTCCCTGGCCTTTAACTCAATGCTGTCCTTGTCATTACTGTCATTCACCCATTACCCACATTCAACAAATATTTCTTGAATAAATACAACAGTATTATGGCAATCCTCTTATATGCAGGGCATGTGCTCCAAGAACCAGGATGGATAGAGAGTAGTGAAACTCATGTATTATTTTATAGGTACATATATACCTTTTCATTTCTAAAAGAAAAGCACATTCCAGCTTCTCTCTGGCATATCTAAATTTCCAGCATCGCTACTCTAGTGTTTTGAGGCCATTATTAAGAAAAATAAGAGTTATTTGAACACAAGTACTGTAAAATTTATGTACACACAGCATGGGCAGAGAGATGACTCACATACTGGCAGAATGGAGCAGGGAATTTGAGATTTCAGTCACTACTCAGAGCAGTAAGCAATTTAAAATTTTTAAATTATGTACTTCTGGGCTTTGCCATTTAATATCTTTAGATCACAGTTGATCATGGGTAACTGAAACTATGAAAAGCAAAACTGGATAAGGAGGACTACTATAGTGTCTACCACAGCCAGGCAGTGTTTTATACTGAGCAAAACAGATAACCTTGTCTATCCTTGTGGAACATACAGTATTAGTGAATGCAGTACTAGAAGCTCTACCCGACAAACCCAGAAATCTCAGGGTGTAGGCACAATGTAAATTTATTTCTTGTTCCTATAAAGTCAGTAGGCAAAAAGGATCGTGGTGGTGGGGAGGTAGTGTTCCACTCATTATATTTCTTTAAGGACTGATAGGATTAAGAGTTCTGCTGTTTTCAGTGTCTGGCTTCCACGGTAACTCTGGGCACTGACATCAATGGTTGGATGATGGAGAAGAGCGAACAGAAGCCTGGACATTGTACATATTACTTTCACCTGTGTTGCATGCATCAGAGCTCAGTCCTACGGTTTCATCTACACATAAGGAATCTTGGAAATGCAGCTCCTCACTATGCAGTGCCTTTCCAGCAGAAACTCTTCATTACAGGAAAAGAGCATGCATACCTGGTGCCCAAAGAGACATCCTTTTCACACTTGTACTCTACAGGATGCAGGAAGACAGGCAATAGACATATAAGTATAGTGTTACTGATAATAATAAGAAAATTAAATCAGAGGAGAACAGAGGTCAGTTGTGCAAATAATTTTCCCCATTGGTTACTCGTTGGTCAGTGTTGTCTACAAGGCAAATGTAAGTTGATCTTTTGAGAGTGGAGAAGTAAGAAATCTCCTTTGTAAATTATGTAAGAGTAGTTCAGATTAGAGAGCCAGAGAGATTACCATGTGTCAAGCTGGTCACCAGGTCCACACTGGCATGGCACCACAAATGTTCCTGGAATTAGGCAGTTTATTGAATGCAAAATATATTATCAAACCACAGAAGGAATATGTAGACAGAACAAAGAGGGTTTAAATTTGCTTTGGGGCCTTTTCTATTCCTTGAGTTTTCATGTGGCTGCAATGAAGAACCAGGTTAAAGTTCACACACTTTTACTTTTGATTCTGTGTTCATTCTGGCAAAATCTGAACAAAAAATCAAGAGTCGATTTCCTCCACAGTAATAGAACAATATGGCCTTTCTGCTGGGGAAACTAGCTAGTTACTTAACAGAAAATTCACCAGAAAGGAGCTGGAAAAGAAAGTTAAATAGTGCTAGGAATATACTAAATGATAGAAAAAATTCTGTGTTTAGAAAAAGAGGCTGAAAATATAACCTATTTATTGCATGTGGATTTACTTCAGTAAGGATTTATCGATACTTCTTTTTTTTTTTTTTGTACTGGGGATCGAACTCGGGTCCTTGTGCTTGTGCAGCAGGCGGCAAAACCACTGAGCTAAATCCCTGGCCCTTTATCAATACTTCTTATAGACCTGGCTTTATTCTAAGCACCACAGATAATAGTGGTAAGCAGCTCTACATTTGATTTCAGGGACTAACCATCCAGGAGTGAGAGAAAAGTCCTTCCCCAACCAGAAGGCTGTAATTGAGGCAAGCTGAGAAGGGACATGAATGCTATGCTAAGTGCCATCCAGGAGATAATATCTCTGTTGGAGAGTAGATGTAGAAACTGGCATCTGCTCAGTATGTAACAGTTGGCAAGTCTATTTCTCTGTTATTTTCTTTGTCTAGGAAAGGAAGATAATAATAACTTCCTCATTCACCTCACAGGGGTAGTATAAGGATCAAATGAAATCAAGGTATGTGAAAGAAATACTATGCAGGCATCAAGAACTATTATTAAGACTAGTTAATAATATAGGTGTCTGGGAGGATAGAGGAGGACTTGGGCATTGGGCAGTGATGCTTTGAGAACATAGTAAAATCTTTCATCCAGAGTGGAGCATCTGTATGAGTGAAACTAGTTTTAGTTAACAACATTTCTGAAAAATGGAATATATTGAAAGAAAAGTTACTCTTTTCCTTTCAAGTAAAATTTGCAGTGAGTGAGGAAATTGAAGAAGGGATTCCTAGAATAGTCAGGACTCCCTCTGGAGTGAGCAGACCAGAACATTGACTGCCAGAGAAGCAGGATGTGAGCCAGCGGTGGGACCGCAAAGGGAACTGAAGACACAGCCAGGGCACAAGGGGCTAAGGTACAAGCTCAAGAACAGTGAAGGCTCCTCAGCTGTTGGCCCAGCACTGGCCATTAGGCAACACTGTGGAGTCTTTCCTGAACTGATTTCCTCCAGGGAGTGGCTGGCTCATAGGAAGTTCACTTTTCCAGAAATAAAAACATGGTTCTTGGCAGTATTTTTACTTATTTTCGAAATCATACTTCCTGAAAGTGTGGTTCCAAGAGAGAAGAGGCCTGTTTCTAGGAGGCTTTGGGGGTTATCTGGCTTTCTGTGGACTCTGGGACCTCATAGGCCAATGCAATACATATTATGAGCCAAGACCATGGAATTCCACTAATTCAGCCCAAACTTCAGGGTTTATCCAAATATTGAAAGCATGCATAGGAAGTCTTCAATTTGGAAAAAAGTTCTCATTATAGATTGTTTTCCTCTAATTTGTAATAGTTTAAAAATCACAGTGAGGAGATTGACATCAGCAAGGTGGTAGAACAGGACTTTCTAGTATTTGTCCATTGCAAAAACACAAATTTGAACAAAAGTCAATGCATGGAAATACTTTCACAAAGGCTAATAAAACCAAGTGAGAGATTACAATACCTTGCTGTAAAATAGAATTAAGAAAAGATGCATTGGAGAGAGCAGGGAGGACAGTTTTACACTACCTCTAGCACCATTCCTAAAATCCCAAGCAGTAGAGCATGGAGAGAGATACCTTCCACTGAGGGAAGAAGAGAAAAGCAAGCACTAGACTTTGCTTTGAATCCCAATGCTGGGCCTTCCCAGCTAACTCAGTGCCAAGGAGACACCTAGAATCTAAGACTTCAGGCTAGTACTTGTGCACTAAACTTCCCAGCACAGCCTAGAGCCAGGTGGAATCCAAGAGCTCCAGATTCCATCCCAGTACCGGATCAGCCTCAGATTCGGGTTAAAGGCCACACACTCCAGGGCAAGCTCAGCCTCTGTGGACCCAGGTTTCAGGCTGGCTCTCATAGAAACAGGATGGATGTGAAACAGGGGGACATCTGTCACCCCATTGATTGCCAGCGTTGATTTGGCTGACATGGCCGGTGAGGCAGATGTCCTCTTCCTCCCTCACCTGTCCATGTGGGTTCCTTCCTCCCAAAGCTGCTCGCTCGGTGGAAGAGGACGACTACCCCCGATAGAGGAGGCCCATTTCCTCAGTCAAGCAGCTGTGCTCCCCTGCTAGAATCTCCAAACAAGCTCACATAGAAAAGGCACCAGAGTCACCATCACAGAGCCATGCTGTACAACTATCCTCTTAGATGAAATCAGCACACCCACCTCGGTGGATTCTGGTTCCTGGCCAAGCCCCCCCATGGATCCAAGCACCAAGCCCACTCATCTGCTGATCCAGGCATCAAGCTAGCCAGCCTGAGGACTTCAGCAGCAAGCCTGTCCACAGAAAATGCTAGACAGCTGCCCCAAATCTTTGAATCAGCAGCACATTAAAAGGATCTTTCATCACAGTTAAGTAGGAGGCAAGGATGGTTCAGTATATCCAAATCTATAAATGTGATATGCCATATGAATAGAACAAAGGACAAATATCATATGATGATATCAGTAGTTGAGAAAATACATTTGACAAAATGTAACATGCTTTCATGATACAAACTCTCAATAAATAAGTTATAAAAGGAATGCACCTCAACACAATAAAGATCAAACCAACAGCTAGTGTCACATTCAGTGGTGAAAAATCGAAAGCTTTTCCTCTAAGATCAGGAACAAGATAAAGATGCTGACTCTTGTCACTCCTATTTAACATAATGCAGGAAGACCTAGTCAGAGCAAGAGAGAGAAATAAAATCTATCCCATTCAGGAAGGAAGAACTTTAAATGTCCCTCCCTGCTTATTGAAAATATGATTATATATGGAAAATCCTTCCATGGGAAAAATTTAGAACTGACAAATGAATTCAATAAAGTTACTGGATAAAAATTTAACACAAAAATCAGTGGTATTTCTACACACTAATCATGAATTACAGTGGACCCTCAGATTATGACAGGTCTGATGAACAAACAACTTCAGTTACGACCAGAATTTAAGTTTTTAACTTACAAATAAACTCTTGAGTTACGACCTGAATGCTGGCCACTTGTGCCTCCAGATGGTCTCAGATACAGATTTAACCCTTAGAGAGTTCTGGAAGAAACATTACAGCATCCTTTCCTGCGTGAGGTTAACTGAGAATCCTGGGCCAAGTCTCTCTAAGGACACTGAGATCTGCCTGTACACAGGAGAGAGACTCTGAAGGGTGTGTAGAGGAGCCTGAGCCTTCAACTAACCAACTTGAGTTACAACCAGCCCTTGGCAGCAAATTGAGTTCATAAATCAAGGGTTCACACTACCTGAAAAAGAAGTCAATGAAGTAATCACAATAATTACTGTCCCCAAATACTGAAGAATAAATTTAACCAAGGAAGTAAAAGACCTGTATACTGAAAACTCTAAAACATTGATAAAAAAATTGCACTCATGGATTCAAAACATTACCATTGTTAAAATATTTATATTACTCAAAGCAATCTACAGATTTGACGCAATCTCTATCAGCATTTTAATGGCATTTTTTGAGCTGGGGTTATATCTTAGTGGTAGAGTGTTTGTTCAGCATGAATGAAGCTCTAGATTCAATCTCCAGCATCATGAACAACAATGAGCTCAACAACAACCACAAAAGTCAACAACATTTTTCACAGAAGTAAGAAAAACAATCCTAAAATTAAGATGTAATCATAAAATATCCCAAATAGATAAAACAATCTTGAGGAGAAAACAAAATAAACAAGCAAAAAACCAAAATGCAGGACTGTAGGCATCATACTACTTGACTTCAAAAGAAACTATTTTGCTATAGTAATCAAAAAAGCATGGTATAGTTATAAAAAGACATATGGTTCAAGGGAACAGAAAAGAATACAGAAGTAAACACACACTTATGAAAAATTGATTTTGACAATGTTACCAAGAACATGTAATGAGGAAAGGACAATTTCTTCAATAAATAGCATTGGGAAACCTGGATACCTACACACAAAGAATGAAATTGGACCCTTACCTCACATCACACAAAAATAAACTCAAAGTGAGTTAAAGACTTAAATGTAAGACTAGCAACTGTTAAAGAACTTGGAGAAAACATGGAGAAAAATTCTATGATATTGGACTGGATAATATTTTTTTAACATGAGCATAAAATTGCAGGAAACAAAAGCAAAAGTAAACAACTGGGATTACACTGAACTAAAAAGCTTCTGCACAGCAAAGGAAAAAATGTAATAAAGAGACAATTTATAGAACTGGAGAAATATTTGCAAGCCATACATCTGGTATTTGGCTAGCATCCAAAACATATAAGGAACAAAACCCAAACTCAATAGCAAGAAAATACACAACACAATTATAAATGGGCACTTATAATTAATATAAATAAATGACATTCACAAAAGAAAACATATAAGTGGCCAATGATAATACGAAAAATTCTCAATTTTACTAATCAGAGAAATGCAATTATAATGAGACATTGCCTTACAACTAACTGTTAGAATGGCTGTTATAAAAAAGATGAACAATAACAAGTGAACATTATACATTGGGAATGTTATAAAAGGGAACGTAATACATTGTTGGCCAGAATGTAGGTATAAATTAGTATAGCTTCATGGAATACAATGTGGACATTCCTTCCCACAATCACACTACTGGGCATATATTCAAAGGAACGGAAAACAGTATGTTGAGGAGAGGTCTATTCTCTTGTGTTGATAACAGCATTACTTACAGTAGCTAAGGTATGAAATCAACCTAAGTTCCCATCAGTGGATAAAAGAAAATTTGGTATATACATACAAAGGAATGCTAGACAGCCCTAAAAAGGAAAGCCTTGTCATTTGCAATAACATTGATACATCTGGAGGATGTTATGTAAATAAGGTCGATACAGCAGATGATTCTTACATGGAATATAAAAAAATTGAATGTTTAGAAGTAAAGAGTAGAATGATGGTTATTAGAGTCTGAGGGTTGAGAGGTTAGAGTGGTGGTAAAAGAATAGAAAATTTCAGTTAAATAGGACTAAGTTGAAGAGACCTATTGTACACTATCGTGGCTATATTTAGTAACAATGTATTATATTTTAATATGGCTTGCCACAAAACATTACAAAGTATGTGAGATAATGCATCTATTTGATAGGTCTCCCACCACCTCAGCAGCTATTAAGTATAGTAGCTGCCCTCTTCCTATGGTGCCTTGCCCCCTCCCCTGTGTGACATCATGCCAAGATGGTTGCTCCCACCAAAGAACAAACCCTTCTTCCCAGCATGCCCCTGTTCCAACCTAGACAGTAACCTAAT
>NW_004624738.1:13042715-13172858 GCF_000247695.1 Heterocephalus glaber | reverse complement strand
TTGCCAGTTCAGGGAGTCCAGGTGGTTGAGTATCAGATTGTTCCATCTTGTTTCCTTTTGGGGTTACTTTAGGTGATCTGCAAATCTGGTTTTGAGACTTGTTTGCATGTCTTCTCATTTCAACGGGGTGGGGGGAGGATATGTGTGCTGATGGTGACCAGGTGGCTCACCTCCTGGGCACTGGGGGTGGTGGTATGCTGGGCTGGAAGGTTCACCTCCTCTGCCCTGGGGGCAGCTCTGCTCCTTGGCACTGGGGGTGGTCTAAATTTCTGGTACTAGGAATTGAATCCAGGGCCTTCACACTGAGCTACATCACAGCCCTTGATGATGATGATGATGATGATGATGATGATGATGATGATGATGATGATGATGACAGGGTCTCACTAATTTGCCCAGGCTGGGATTGAACTTGTGATCCTTTTGCCTCAGCTTCTCAGAACCCTGGGATTATAGGTGTGTGCCACTACACTCAACTGCTTGTTAATTTTATGTTGAGTCTATTTAGATATGCCAGATGACCATATCTCCAATACTGCAAAGGTGGCATGGTGGCTGTCTATGCAGAACAAAGGACAGCCCTAACTAAGTTTGAGGTGTGAGACAGATACCCCCTTCCCTTCCACTTTAGGAAGCTGTGAGACTCATAGTTCCCTATAAAGAAACTGTTATCACAAATTCTCTCTCTTGATCACCTTGTTAACCTAGACCCTTTCATTCTGGATAATGTGCTTGTAGTGAAATAGGTTTTCACAGATGTCCTTTGACAATTGACCTTCGGGACTAGAGTCTCACTTTGTATACAATCTTTTGTACCTTACTGAACATACTGATGTATCTTTAGCTTGAGGTTTCTCCTTCATTTCTAGCATGTGTTCTTGTTGCTGTCTGTGATTGTGCATCACATACAATACTCTGCTGTGTGCAGTGGCCAAATGACTGGCTCTATAGTCACATGCAGGGTGTAATAGTGTGGACTCAAAGAGACAAAGCCAGTGTTAGTATTTTGACCCTCAGCAGTCAAACTCCCAGGTGGGATCCAGCAGGAGGAATGAAATAACATGCTTGACTTGAAAAGGGGCTTTACTTTGGTCCTCCCAGCACAGCAGGTATAAAACTGAGTGTTCTGTGGGGGTCCAAAGCTGAGCACTAATGTAGAGTATTAAGGATGTGATCATGTATGTAGTCTGGCCTATAGTTCATTCTTATGGAGTCAGCAAGAAAAATACCTTGGTTTTTACAATCTATCTAGCATATTCCAGTTAATGCTACCAATTCTTGGGTGAGAGACTGAAGGGAGAAATCAGCTGCAGAAGGATGGTGAAGTACATCTATATTTTCTTTCTATTTTTGTTAGGTGGTTGAGAAAAATGCAGATCCAGAAACAACGCTTTTGGCCTACCTGAGAAGAAAATGTATCCTGACTCTGGAGTTGGTATGAGGAGAGGAGGTGACAGCGACTCACCCTCTGGACCTTATGTCATTTCCTAGTGACTGGCAGGGCAACCATGAGGAGTGGAGGAAAGAATAGTGGATCAGGAGTCTGATGTTTTAGTGGCAGCTGTGTCACTCAGCGGCAGTCATGGGAGCTCCCTAGGTCTGAAACTCTCAGCTCTCCAATGAGAAGATTGTTCATGATGTTCTTTGAGATTTCTTCCAGATAGGAGTTGAGTAATTCCAAAATCTGATCCCATGCCTGAGAAAGCCCTTGCTAGGTCTGGTGAACTTCACAGTCATTCTCACTGGGAGGAGTGGGCTCTTCCTTGGGTGACATTTGTTTAATGCACAAGTAGACTTCCTGGGGAACATTTCCACCTCTGCTCAGGAAGAGGGAGACAAAGGAAAGAGTATCTGTTGGAAAAGGATACCTGAGGTGGGAATTATGCAGACCCTGGAGTGTATCAAGAGCAGGAGAACCCTTGGGGTGCTACTCTTCACTCAGTGTGAGGAGGACTTCTTTAAAACCCCTGTACCTTGCTCTATCAGAGGATTAAAGTATTGAGACCCTGCTTCAAAGACAACAAAAATAATAATAGGAAGTGATATTTAATGAGCACTTGCTCTGTATGGCCAGAGTTAAAAGTGGTTTGCATAGCTTACCTCACTTAAGCCCCATGGCAATCCTATGGAAGTATGACATTCCTTTTCAACAGAGAAAGCAGTGAGGCCTGGGCATGTGAAGTGACCTGCATTTCATTCATGTGTTCTCAACAAATGGTGGCAGAGCCTGGACTAAAGCCCAGAGTGTGTCGTTAACCTCTCCCCCACACCACGATCTTTCCACGGGTCTGCTGTCAGAACTGTGTCATCCTGACATCAGTCAAGGAACCCCTCTTTCTCCCAGAGAGTTGCCTGGTGGCTCTTTCCAGCAACATATTTGAGGAAAACAAAGAATTGTTCCATACTCACAGAAGTGAGCCTGGAGTCCATAGCCTTAACTCTGGCTGGATCACCTCCCATCAGACAGCTCAGTGTAGGCATGTTGAGAGGCTCACAGATAATGCTGATTCTGCAGCAGAAGATTCAGTAGGTAGGATCAGGAGACTGCAAGGAACTCCACTTCCAGCCCATCTTCCTGGGAGGTCCGGGAAGAGACTGCATTCTCAGGGGTTGTTGAGCCTGACTTTAGCTTTCTTATGGATTCCAGTTTAGTTTTGAAGGCCTAGAAGCCTCAGAAATTCCTTAATAATGACCAGCTTGTTCAAAGGTCAACATTCAAGTGAAATCTAAAGCTGAAAGTTGGCACATAACTAAGGACTGCTCAGAGCTTATCGTGGTCTGTGCTGGGGGATAATCTGTGGGAATTTCCAGTGGGGCAGGACTTTAGCCTTGACTTCTACCCTGGCTTCTAGAAAGATTCTCCAGGCCAGAAGACCTTGCTAGACTTTGGGCTGCCACTACCTGTGTTCTTGTGCCCTGAAAGTGCCTAAAGTGCAGATAGAAGCATATATCCTGCCTAGTGATAAAAATAATTTAGGACATAGAAAGCGCTCACCCTTGTGCTTAGAAAGAGGCAGCATGGAGGAGGAGGGGTGTGCCAGGTCTGGAGCCACATGACCATGTTGGGCTCTGACAGGTATGGCAACCTTTGTGTGATTCATGTTACCTCTTGGGTCTCACAGCTTGTTTTGTCTACTAATCTGTGAGGAAATAGTAGTTCCTGCCTCATCTGTTAACCAAATTGTTTTGAAGATCAGATAGGGATATGGATATAGTAAGTACTTTTCCAGAATGAGATGCTATATTATGGTTTCTTGTTAACTTTATCTTAAAAATGAAGTCAGTGACCTGGTGACAATATCCTCAATTCCCTCCATCTTCAGTATGCAAGTGGAGAGCTTAAAGGCCTATGGACCTGGTGAAAATCAACAAGGCTGCCTGTGTGTACCTGGGAAAGAGAGCACACGATTCTCTGGATTAGTGTACTGGTTGAGCAAAGTATCAGATTCATTTCCATAGGATATGTAAGAATTGGGCCAAATACTTGTCCCTGACCTCAAAAATCTTTATTTTAATTTCCATTTGCATATAACAGGGCTGGATATTCAAAAGCTTCTGTGCCAGCCGTAATTTTGGTTCCCAGGACTTCATCAGCCTGAAAAGTTCAGGGTGAAAAAGCAAGACTTGATAAATCCCGGAAGAGATCACTGCCAGGCCAGAATGGCTTGGCTATATGCCCAGCACCTTGAGCTAAGTCTCTGAGATGCATGACTTACGTGTTCAGTAAGATGCACCTAGAGACATTGACCCCAACAGAGGTGTCTGGGACTGGCAAGCCTGATCTTAGGTCCTAAGGATCCTGCTGGGTGCTGTGGGATGGAACTCTGCTGTCTCACTCTTCCATGAGGAGGAGACAGCCCTGTTCCTGCCTCCCTGTGGTGTAGTGAGGCTTCTCTGAGGAAGGAGGATGTAGGATTAGTACCTCCCATGTTGAAGACAATGAGCCAGTGTGGGAATGGGTGAGTCTACGCTTGCGGCTCTGCCAGGCTTTTCCTTTTCCCTCTCCCTGATTCATGTTCCTTAACTCGTGACCTCCCAGTGGGGCTGAGTGGCACCAAGCTTGGCTGTGGAGAAGGAGGGTGCGGCGCTTGCACAGTGATGATCTCCAAGTATGATAATCTCCAGAACAAGGTCATGTATCCTTTGCCTGTTGCTCGATTGTCCACTTGGGCTAGAATGCAGAGTCAGACTGTGAGTGAGTGTATGGGTGTTTGCTGTATGTGTGTGCACATTTATGTGAGCCTCCAGGCTTCTGAATGGGCTCTGATCTTGGACAAACATTGCAGGATGATGTTTTGTATCTTCCTGGACTCTGAGTGTTGACTGTTTTTAACTGCTGATGAAACGACTGTCTTCAAATTCAAGCTAACATCACATACCATAAAATCCTCCAATAGCTTTGCATGGCACCCAGGACAGAGTCCAACCTTCTTCACAGTGCACCCCCAATTTCTTCTCCAATTTTTTTTCCTATTATGGGGCTATAATTTCTTCTGATGCCCCAGGCCTTCTCATTGCTTGATCTTGGCATAAGCTGTTCCCAAATCTTGAAGGTCTTCTCTTCCAGGACTTCTCCACCTAGCAAACTCTTACTAGCTCTTTAAGACTGCACCAAAACAATACCTCCTCCAGGAAACCTTCCTGGATATCACACCACTCCCACCCCTGCCAAGACTGGATCAGTTGCCCCTCCTGTGCTGGATTCATAGTGTCTTACACTCATCCCTCAGAAACTGTCACCAAAAGATTTTTCAGTTGCATCTTTACACCTCTCCTGTTTTCCTGGTATGACTGGAAGCTGCTTAAGGACAGAAGTTTCATCTTATTCACCTTATTTCCTGAGCCGTAGGCACAGTGCTGGAGTAAGGCCAGTCCTCAGAAACTGATGTAGAGTGTGTATGGGAATGGGTAATGACTGAAGAAGGGATGCAGAAGCTCTGTCTAAGGGGTTGGTGCATATTCCTGCTGGGGCTTTCCTCCCTCCCCCATACAATGAGGTGAATGCAGGGAAGCAGGCTAAGAAAGGGCCCCATGGAGAGAGGGCATGCTTCCATTCTATATCCAGTCGGAAACATCCTTTCCGCTCAGCCTGGGCAGTCCAGCTGAGCAAGAGGTGGCCAAAAGTGACTCTGGCTGCCTCATTCCAGCTTTTAGGCTGAGGATGTACCTGCAGGACTCTGGAAAGGCTCAGCTGCACTGGGGGAGGGCTTCCTTGTCGTTGGCCCAGGTTCTTGGATGAGAGGCAAGGACACCGGTAGGAAAGGTGAGCACATAATGTAGCATGGAGGGAGATAACACAAAGCCTCACTAAGTCCAGCAGGCTCTGCACTGCTGTAATGACCTGCATGAACAGTGGGATGACCTTAATGTGAGGGTCTAGCCACTACTCTGTCAATGCCTGCCTGGCCCCCATCTGTTCCTTGCATCATGTGGCCGTGACGACTGTGGAAGGAATAGGAAGCACGAAGACAAGGCTGCATCCTGTGCAGGTGAGCAGGGGAGGCATTGTGGCTCTTGAGATCAGGGTACTTTGCAGTGAGGCTCATGGCAAAGCTGCAGATTCGTTTTGGGCTGCTGGGTGGAGTTTTGCTGTCTGAGCAATGGAGACATCGTGGCTCAGCCCCTTTACCCCCATTTCCTCTAGATCCGTGAGGTGGAAAGAGAAGGCATCCAAGCCCAAAGCTTCCTTCAGTGGCTGGGGTGTACATAACATTGCACAGCCCCAAGGGAACACAGTGGTCAACAGAATCTGGTGGCTGGGGTGGTCCTTCTGCACTAGATCTGGGAGGAGGAGGAGGAGTGGGTGGGGGGCTTCCTCACTCTGTTCCTGATGATGCTTAGGAAACCTTCAGCCTTTCTAGATTCCAGATTCCAAATTCTCAGTGCCGCTTGATAAAAAGTGAGTAGACTCCCTGTCCTTTAGAGAGGTAATCCCAGTTGCACGCTCATTTCTCACCCCTGGGTAATACAACTGTGGTCTGCCAGTCCTCTACTCACATTTAAAATGGAGGCTAAATAAGCAAATGCTAAATAAGATGATGGAGACCTATGAGTGCCTGACTGAGGCTTTGTCCTTGATGGAATCAGACCACCTGAAAATGAATGGATATGGGGAATGCCTTTGGAGAGAGTGGGCAGAAACCTGAGGGGTTTTGTGGAGAGAGTCAAGAAACTCTTAAGACAAGTGAAGGCAAACAGGAGTAGAGGACTATGGGAAGAGAAAACCATTGTTTTGCTTGGGGAAGCAGAAGCAAGGGCTGTTTGGAAGATTACAATCACAGAAGGTTCCAGAGTTAGGCCTAGGCCTTAATCCTTCCTGGATCATCTGAGAGATACTTCCTTCAGGAGGGCATGTCTTCCATGGGGACTTCTTCTGACTCATGGAGCCAGGCCTCCAGCTGAGCCAGCTGGCTTTATTCCTTGGGAGAAGAAGCGCGTGGGCTGATCTGTAAGGTCAGGGCAGGGTGGGGATGGTACTGCTTCACCTTTATAGTTTTGTTTGGTAGACAGGAAAAGGGGAGATTACTAAACTTGTCCAACCTGCATGAGGTATGAGAAAGTTAATTACAACTTGTCATTTTTAAAATAAATGAAGAAAGAATGAATAGTTTAAACATAAGGATTGTATCTATAGAATCAGTCTAAAACTTTCTCTTTACTATGATGCAGACTCTTATTTTTCCTATACCTGTTTTGGGTCCAAATCAGCTCTCCAGCTAAATTCAACTTCTTGTCCATTTATTTGTTTCTCTTGGTTTCTGAGATACTTACGCTTTCCTACTTTCTCCCTACCTCCACATCAGCACTGGGTGTGGCTCCTCCTCAGCTCATTCGCTAACTGCTGGGGTTTTTCTATTCTTCTCCATCCTTACACTTTCCCTAGGTGGGCTTAGTACCGTCTTCCTGCAAATGGCATGCATATTACTATCTTTAGATTTAACCTTTTCTCAGAAGTTTGACTCATATTTCCAACTACCTACTTGGCATAATTTTGTGGCTGTCTAATTTGAAGCTTATCAAAGTGTTATTGCCCCCTGGCTTCTTCTTTTCCCAATCTACCATCTCAGTCAATGGCAAAACCATCCACCCAGTTGCTGAAGATAAAAATTTAGGAATCACCTTTGATTCTTTTTCTTATGTACTACACCCAATCCATCTAGAAGTAGAGTCCACTCTACCCTCAAACCTATAATGACATCTTTATCATCTCTATCAGTTTTCATTATTGCTTCTTGGTCCAAGCCATTATCACTTTTTGTCTGGCCAGCTACAATATCTTGACCTCCTATTTCCATTCTTGTTCCCCGCAACCCATTGCCTACCCAGCAGCCAAAATGACTTTTTAAAAACATAAACCAAATCACATCACTTTCTGCTAAACCCCCTGATGTCTCTCTGTCATACACGGAGAAAGTTCCAGAGCCCTGCCTTGGCTCTTGAAGAGCTGCTTCCTGGCCAACTTCTTTAGTCCCAGCAGGTCCCACCCATATTGGCCTTTCAGCAACTCTTGCACATCAAGCACCTTCTGTGCTCAGAGCTCTTGCACTTTCTGTTGCCTCTTCCTGGATTTGCTTTTTTTCTGGTCCAAATCATGTTATTATATTCAGGTTACAAGGCCCATTTTCAGTGGCCTTTGCCAACCAATCTGGGTAGCTGTCAGCCACTCTGCATTATGCTGCCCTGTAAAAACTCTCTACAGGCTGATTTCTGCCTGGCCTTTCTTGGTTTGTTTACTTGTTTTGTTTTTGGCAGTATTTCCCCTGCTAGAATGTGAACTTCACGGGACCTCTCCTATCTCCCCTCTTTGCTGCTTTGTTCTCAGTGCCTTTACATTGATGGTTACATAACTGGTTCTCAGTCAATGTTCATAAGATCAATAAAAATAGATACGTGATACCAGGATTATATTATTTTGAAAATTTTACTTAAGGACCCAAGACAGAAAGAAAGGGAAGGAAGGAAGGGGAAAAAAAAGTCATACGGATGAAGAAAATTTCTTTATAGTAAAAATCTTCCATCTTAGAATAGGAATTTTATGACGTTCAAAGCATAGAACAAATTCACTTTGGCACATTTCCCAGTTCTCATATCTGCCGAAGCTTCAAGTGTTGCCTTCACTTACAAATGCAGGAGCACAGTGGGACTCTTGCTTGGCCTCAGATGTGCTCTGCTGGTCCTCTAGGAATGTTGGTTGAGCTGGACTGCAGGGTAGTGTGGTGAAAGGAGAACAATACGGCTCTTCCACTTACGTGAGTGATCTTGGATAAATCCCCAAATTCCCTGAGCCTGCTTCCCAAAATAGTTGCTATTTCTTGTAGAGTCTTTCCTGTTAATAGCTAACATTGACTGGCTGCTTATTATGTGCCAATTACAGTGTTTTGCATTAATTATCTCACTGAATCTTTAGAAGAAAGTAGTAGGATAGTCTTTGTTAGGCAGATGAGGAGCCTAAAGCCCCAGGGCTTGGAGAACCTGCTTCCCCCACTGCCTCTCAACGTGACTGGCTGGGTGCAGGTAGGTCCTGCAAGGAAGCAGGGAAGGGTTCTGTCAACACAGATGTTTGTGTCATCTGTACCTTTTAGGAGAGAATTGCCAAAAGCCATGGCTCCCAGTGTGGGTTCTGCACCCCTGGCATCGTCATGAGCATGTACACCCTGCTCCGGAACCAGCCTGAGCCCACCATTGAGGAGATTGAGGATGCCTTCCAAGGTACAGGCCTTCAGACACAGCTAAGGAAGTGGATGGTGGACAGATGGGGCCCTGAGGTGGTCAGAACAGGGCCAGGGTGACCACTAGGAACAGGCTAGGCGAGCAAGGGACAACACTTTGGAGGAAAGGCTCAAGGTGGCTGCTAGATAGTATTTCTCTTAGTTTGAACAATACTTGGTTGGCTTGGAGATCTCCTGAGGTCACCTGTTTCCTGTGGTGTCTTCCTGCCCTCCCTCAGTATTGGGGTGGCCTTGGCACTGGTGGCATTTGGGAAACTGTACAGAGCCTGGTGATATGGCTTCCTTCCCTCGGCTTCCACTGGAATGCCTGTCTCCAGGGCACAGACCACACGTGAGGAAGGTGGCCAGGGCTCTGAGCCATGGACAAGGCCTGGCTTCTTGATCTGTCTCCTGAGCCATGTGTCTATTCCTCTGAACTGAGTAGAGAAGACTACCTACCCATTCACCATTTCAATCTATCATTTGTCCAGTCTATTATTTCGAGTCCTTCATTATGCCAGCCATTGTGGGAGGTACAGGGATACAGGATGAAAATCTCAGTTTGACCTTTCAAAGGTTTCACACTCTGAATAAGAAGTGAGTTCGTGATGTAGTTTGATAAATTCGCTGATAAGGTTCTAGCCAGGTACCCTGGGAGAATGTGGAGGGGCCAGATTCAGTCTGGGAATTCTAGGGAGGCTTCCCAGAGGAAGCTGTGATGGGCATTTGGAAGCCAGAAACATGGAGGAAGAGGGCCTTTCAGGCAGATAAACAGAGTGCAGAGGGAGCACAGCAGTAAAGGAAGAGTCACACCGAGCTGAGCACAGCCAAGACCCTCCCCACGAGGGCTAACACTGACACTGCTGCTTTTCCTTTGGCCTACAGGAAATTTGTGCCGCTGCACAGGCTACAGACCCATTCTCCAGGGCTTCCGGACCTTCAGCCAGGTGAGTGGGGCCCCAGAACAGCAGTGGCCCTGCTCCTGAAGTAGCCACACCCAGGGACCACAGTTGGGAGGGACGCCAAGGGCCTCTGGTCTGCAGAGAAGAAAGATGAGACAGTCAGTTAGTGGGTTCTCCCACGTGGAACATGTGGCAGGGGTGTGGAATCTAGAGCCCTGCTTCCTGGAAGAGGTGAGCTGTTTTATGTGCCAGCTTCCTCCAGTGCCTCCATGCTTGGCAGCTTTCCTTGGAGACTGGCAGGCTTAGTGCAGCGCAGGTGCTGAGCATGGTGTTTAACAACAGCCTAGCGGAACTAGGCAGTCCCTCCCCTCCTCTCTCTCCTGTTTGCTTTCTCCATCCGGCACTCAGCAGGGCTTATGAGCTGATAATTAGGTCTCCAGACAGTTTGTGAACCCCTGCTGTTTTCATATAGCTGCACATGAGAAGCCACAGCTGCCCATGTGGGCATTGATTATAAACACAGTCACACACCTGCCATCTGGCAAGAAGGACAGAGGGCTGGCTTCTCTTTCCCTGGCATACTTTCTCAGCTTTTATCTGCTTCCTCAACTAGATCAAGGTAGTCCCAACTCCAACCAAACTTTCTCATCTCAATTTGATGTGGCGTCCAGGAGACCCAGACACTTGGGTAACTGTAGCTCTACGGACACCTGTTCTTTTCACTCGGCTTTAGGAGGGTTGTGTTCCTGTACTCCAAGAAGGAGATGGAGCCTTATAAGGATGTAAATCAGCACACCCTGGAGAATATTGTTGGTGATAAAGTCAGAAAAATGATTAAAATCACAGATTTGGAGTCTGATGACCTGAGTTCAAATCCTCTTCAGTCACTTAATTGATGCAATTGCCCTGGGCAGATTTCCTCGTACCTAAAATGGGAATTACAGTAATATGTACCTTATAACGGTTGTAAAGATTAATACTTCTTGCAAACCCTTTAGGACAATGGCTGGCACATCTGAAGTATTCAATAAGTGGAGCTATAAATTACAACTGTGACACATTTCTCCTTTGTCCATTGTATGATGTTCGTTAATTGCTCAGGCCTCCCCTGAGAACTAGGGGTCATTAATCTTCCCTATCTATTTCTATCACAGCAGCCTGTTCAAAGGCATGCAATCTAACCAGTTCTTGTAGTGTCCCAAAAGAGAAGGGCATTTGAGCATAGCAGACAATTACATTCTTTCTATAGTCTGAGTTTTTTCAACATTGGAATGGTTCCTGACTCCACAGTGCTGCAGCACCCTTCCTAGGCCATCTTTCCAAGAGGGGAGAGCAGAGCTAAGCCAAGACCTTGTATATCCAAGATGTCTGGCACACCAAAGGTGTGCTGAATCTCCTTCAGGTCACTCATCAGAGGCCACCAAGAGCCTATTTGCTCCCATTTTACATACAGTTCTGACAAACTTACTGGTCCAGTTTTCCTGTGTGCAGCACACCCTAGAAGAGGGTACGAGGGGCCTGCTAGAGGCAAGTACAGCATGCACAGCATGAATGGTGATATCCATTTGGCAACAAGGAAGGAATTGGAAGAACCATAAAAATAGACACAGAATAACATTCCTGGTTGGTATGTTAGAAGCTTAGAAGTTTTCATTCCATCCCTAAAACAAGTAAAAATCTGAATAAACTTTTTAGAGCCATCGGAGAATCACAACACACTGGAGAATCACAACGTACAGGGTCAGCAGGAACCTGTACGAGAGCAGCAGGACGTCAACAGTAGCTGAGCAATTGCTGGTGGCTTAATGTGGACAAGCATGAGAAACACAGAGACCAGGGGATCCAGGCACAGAGGTCCTGGGTTCTGAGTTTGGAATCATTTGAAATAAGTCAGGAACCATTTTGAAATGTGCCAGAACATTCCGTTCTTCTTAATGAGGCCTGTCTTCAGAATAAATTATTTTAGAAGAACCTAAACTTCTGCGGTCAATTCAGAACCTGCCTGGATGAGGAGAAATTTACAATGCCAGCTCCCTCTAGCTGCTCTAACCCACCTAAAGAAGGGGGAAAAACCCTGAGAGGCACCTGTGAAGCTCACAATTCAGACTCACCAAAAAACTGAGGCCTAATTTTGGGACTGTAAGAGATTTCTCATTCACACCTTACCAACACATGACTAAAACCCTGCTTACAGTGAGTTCTTTTATCCGGCACAACATGTGTACACTTCAACAAAAAATTACAAAGTATACTGAAAGTCCAACACTGTTTGAAGAGACTGAACAAACAGCAGAACTTTAGTCAACATGGTGGGGGTCTTGGAATTATCAAATAGGGAGTTTTCTTTTAAAAAACCCAAAGATTAATGTGCTAAAGATTTTAATGGAAAAAGTAGGCAACATTCAAGAACAGATGAATAAAGTAGGCAGAGAGATAGAATCATAAAGAAATGCTAGAGATAAACGCTGTAACAAAATCAAAATAGCCTTTGATAGGATCATTAGTAAACTGGACATGGATGAGGAAATCCTCTCTGAGTGGGAGGATGTGACAATACAAACTTCCAAAAGCAGACTGAGAAAACTCTAGGAAAGTCTAAGAATAGCGGTCTGAGTACAGAAGGTGCAGCGTGCATGGGATGAAAATAACAGAAGGAGAAGGAAGAGAGGAACAGAAGCAGTATCTGAAACAATAATCAATATTAACTTCCAAAACCATCAAGCAGCATAAATGCCAAAACAGAAACCTCCAAACCAAACCAAAGCATCGACCATAACAACAAACCCGGAAAATAACCCCAAAAGTAAAAAAACAAACAAACGAAAAAAAACCCAGTCCATTATTTCAAAGCATATTATATTGAAATTTTAGAAAATTAAAGGCAAATAAAAAACTCCTGAAAGAGTCCAGAGCATTCTCATGTCTCTTAAAAAAAAAAAAAAAATCCAGACTACCTGTAAAAGAGCAAGATAAGAGTTACATGTGATTTCCCAGAAACCATGCAAGCAAGACAAGAATGGAGTGAAACATTAGAGAGAGTGGGAGCTGTGACTTCAGCCAGGCAGACATCCCTTCCTCTCCCAGCAAGCTTCGGTTCTGGGAGGCAGTGATTCATGCTCTTGCTGTGCTCTGCCATTGGCGTCAGAGAGGTCCTGGGCGAGTCCTTCCCCATAGGTGATGGGTGATTGGACCTGTGCACTTCCTCCGGAACAGGCACTTCCTAGTCAGTCACAGAGGTCCCTGGGCACCTGGATGGACACATCTCTGGGACCAGCACTGGCCTTGGATGCTCTTGGTGGAGCGCCACCCAGAGCCCAGCCCGGGAAACACCCAGCCAGGCCCTGTAGAACTCAGCTGGTCTAGGAGCAGAGCCTCTTGAGTCTTGAGAGAACTGCTGAGAATTTCTGGCCTGGGGGCTTCCTAAAATGAAGCACTGAAGAGGGAAAATGAGCATAAAGATATATTTTGATAAAATAGGACCTAGCTTTCATGGAGAAATGTTTTTAAAAATAAATTTTCCTGTTGCTCCTTTGTGTTTATCCATGAGGTATTTAATCTTCATTGGCCAAGAAAGAGGAACTGTAGCAGAGCCCACAGCTTTATGCAGGGAGGCACGTGAGGTGGGGTGCAGTCTGTTCCTCTTCTGTTGATGCTGGGGTGGGTATCAGAGCTGGAGTTCACCAGATCCTAGTCATCAAGGTTCCTTAGATTCTGTGAAAACTCTGTACATATCCTTGTGTGAATGCTTGTCACCTTTCCAGAATGGTGGGTGCTGTGGAGGAAATGGGGACAACCCAAATTGCTGCATGAACCAGAAGAAAGACCGAACAGTAAGTGGGTCGTTCTCCCCCGGAAGCCTGGGGGAGGTCTTCAGCTCAGAGGAGGGACTCATCTTCTCTATATCACTGGCAGCAGCGGCTGGAAGAGAGTTGGTGTTGCTGATGGCCAGGTGATGAGCGTGGTGAAGGTGCACAAGCAGCCCTGGGTCCTCCAGCAGGACCTCCTTGTCCCTATTAGCCAGGAGTTGCCTGTCTTCCACCAGCCTGCTGAGGGCTGGGCATCGGCTCACCTAGAGAAAGGGCTGGCTCAGTCCTACTGGGCACGTGAAAGGTGGAGATGCTGTACACTTACTGTTCTCTCTCCCTGCAGATCACTCTGTCACCACCTTTATTCAAGCCAGAAGAGTTCACACCCCTGGATCCCACCCAGGAGCCCATCTTTCCCCCAGAGTTGCTGGTAGGTGATGCCTCAGGAAGAAGTCCAGCCAGGCCTCTGCTGTCAGCCCCTGGGAACTGTTGTATTTTCATTCCCACTGAGCACTTTGCGCTTTCCCTCTCATTTAGGTTTCAGCCTGAGTTTCCTTTCCTTTTGCTGATAGCTCTCTGAGGTTATATTCCCACAGCACTTTTTTCTCACACAGGTCGCCCTGACATTGACTAACTCGGTGTCTGTGTTCCTTGTAAGATTATAAGCCCCACAAGGACAAGGACTGGGTCTCCCTGGTGCTATGTATCAACAGCAAGTGTCTATAACTATTTGCTGGCCTCTGCTGTAAGCCCACCCAGCCACCTGTTCTTCTCTATATAAGCAGTCTATTTATTTAAAAACAAACAGAGCTGTATTCAGTGACATTGTTCATAGTTTTAAGGACCACTGCTCACACCACTTTACCACATCCACTCCAACATTTACAGCAAGGCATGACATTTCAATTTTCCATTTTTCAAGGACATAGAACTCACGAGGACAGCCTTATAGATTCAACAGGCCAAAGAGAACTGCTTTGCCATAGGCCATCAGCATATCTTCTTTTGGATTGTGAAACTACAAATACCAGCAGTTCGATTTTACAGATTTCTTTACAAGCCCAGTGTCACCCCATACGCACCGGATTCAGCCCTCCTTTGCTTTCCCTTTGGACACACCATCCTTCCCAGCCTTGTCCTTTCTCCCTTCTCCACTGCACCCCTGGAGGCAAAGTGGGGCACCGCCAGGAACCTGGGCTCCCATTAGCGACCTCTCCCTCCAAAGGCAGGTCCCATAACTCCCTTGATCTTCAGGGGTTTTTTAAATTTTCCTTCTTTTTAACCTGTGGAAATGAAGCTCACGTATTTCACCGACGGATTCTTAAAACTAAGCAGGATGATTGTTTAATAGGCCCAGCAATTTCTTAATATGTATTAGTGTCTCTCACTTCTCCACAACATACTCGATCTTCTGAATTCAGTGTTAAATAAGTCAGAAGAGGAGTTGATCCCGATGAAGATTTAAAGCAATTTACCAGGGAAGTGGCAGTAGGAGGAAGGAGACAGTATAGTATGTGAACTACATTTTGCAGAGGCTGAAAGACACTCCTCGGAAGCAGCTGCGATTTCAAGGGGAGCGTGTGACCTGGATCCAGGCCTCAACCCTGCAGGAGCTGCTGGACCTCAAAGCGCGGTATCCTGATGCCAAGCTGGTGGTGGGGAACACGGAGATTGGTAAGGGTCAGAGATGGCCCTGGGGATTCCATTAGGGCCGAGGAGTGTTTCTGGGCTGTGCTGGGCCGTCCCACCTCCCCCTGACATCACTCCCTCTGCACCCACCCCTGCCTCACTGACTGCCCTGGGGACACTCTGGACACTTGAATTCATGCCAAGACCCTGGCTATGGAGTCACCCAAACGTGATTCAGCCCCTCACTGGCTGGCTGTCCTCAAGTCGTTCTTTGTCCTACTTTTCTCATTTTCCCATTTCTTATATGGGGATAGTAACTCCTCAAAGGGTTGATTTGAGTATCAAATGAGGTCCTTGGATGCTTGTGACTTTTCCCCCTAAACATCTACAGAATGCCAGCTATGAGCCAGGGTCTCAGGAGGGTTTGGGACACAAAGACCAGTTGGAAATGGCTCCTTCCTTTGAGGATCTCCTAGACTAAGAGGGGAGATGTGAACATAGGCAACGTGTACAGACCAGTGTCTGACAGGTGCTAAGGAGGCTAGAATATCACTCTTGCCTCCTTTTCACTGCCCTTTCTCTGCATGATGATGGGATAAGGTAAGGGAGAAGAGATGTCCCAGGGTGGTGTGTTTGAGTGTCTTGGGACTGTGTCCCCCCGCTGCGGTATGGGGCCCAAGGTACGTGAACAGGCCAAGGGTACTCAGGATGTGCAGCTCTAGCCCCGATGCTCTATGGGACAGAGAGAGATGGTAGAGGAGCCCAGGTGCCTGCTACTTTCTATCCATTTCTAAACCTGGTTTAGCCCATTTCCACTTTACGGGATCCCAAGTCTAATGAGGATTCAAGGAGAAGATGATGGCACAGCGGAAGTATCTTAGAGGGCTCCGGTTTGGGACGTAATCAAGTGCAGCCTGAGCAGGGAGACTCCTGGCTCTGGCTCCCAAGGGAGGCCCCCACCTGGATTCTGGGTGGATCCCAACTGCAGAGAAGGGCCTGGCTTGCTTCAGAGCTCATGGCTCCTAGAGCTGGCCCTGTCCTCATGACCACAGATGGTGCAAGTCCTGGCTGCAGTTGCACAGCACACTGACATCGCATGGTAGGCCATGAGTCATGCCTCAGGGAGGTGACCCTGAGGCTCTGGTTGGCCGGACTCATGGCAGTGGGGGGCTGCCTGTACCGCCTGCCTTTGCCCACATCATCATGGCCCTAAGGTCCTCTCTTCGTATGGTCATGGCCCTGTGGTCCAGGGGTAGCATGATTTAAGGTGGCTGGAAATATCGCAGGAGATCCTCTGACACTGGCTGTGTTCCTTGCCACTAGTCAGACTCTGCCCTGGATTCCAAGAGGAAGGAATTCCCAAAGATTTTAAATAATTGCTTGAGATCACTTGCATCTGCTTCACTCTTTCCTCTTTATGGATGCACCCTGCAGTGCAAACACCCCCAGCTGGTGCAGGATGGTGGGGAGCGTGCCATAGCAAGATGGGGCTCACTGCAGTCCCTCAACCTCCTTCCACGTCCTGGGAGTGGGTACCCACACAAGCCAGGCTCCTGGACACCAGGCCTCCCTTCAAAGATCCTCAGCAGCATCTGGGGAGGTGAGGTTGGGCATAGAGAATGGCTCCCTTATTCCTCCTCCTTCTCCTCCTCCTTCTGTTCTTCCTCTGGTACCAGGGATTGAACCGAGGGGCTTTTACATTGAAGTATATCCCAACCCCTCTCCCCCCATTTTTTATCTCAAGACAGGATCATGCTAAGTTGCTAAGTTGTTTAGGCAGGGGTCAAACTTTTAATCCTCCTGCCTCAGCCTCCCAGAGTGCTAGGATCACAGGTGTGTGCCACCATGCCTGGCTGGCATTTATTCTTTAACCTTTCCCATCTATAGCCACAGTGGCAGGACTGGGCAAGTTGTGGTGCCAACTGGGTCTAAGGAACAGAGGTGCATTTATTTGTATGACAGGTTTCTAACTTGCACTCCTCTGAGGACAGAAGCTGGACACACATGTGTAGCCCCACAAAGGCGTGGACCTTTAAGATGTCAGACAGAAACTGGCAACTGGAGGGAGGATTTGAAGTTTTCTTTTTCATTTTCCTTTTTGGGTTTAGACTTCCATGTTTTTATTATTGTTATACCCCAACAGTAACAAGAGCTCAAGTTCTGAAATGTTCCTGTTCTTAGCTGTGTGACTTAGGCAAAAACTTGACCTTTGTATGCCTGTTTCTTAATTTATAAACAGAGAAAACTACAGTACCCAATAGGGTTGTTGAGAGGATTCAAAGAGTTAAAATAAGCAAATGCTTAGAAGAATTTCTGACATACCTTAATATCCTGTATTTTCTAGTGTTATTATACATACACACATAAACACACACACACACATTACACATACTACGATGAATTCAAGGTCATTTCATTTGAATTTGGATAGGTTTTTATTTTTTGGAGATGCAAAGACATAGTTTTATTGCTGACAGTAGGAGATTGCACCTCATGCCTTGTCCTCTGTGTTTCCTAATCCTTAGGACAGTGATGGTGAATCTTTTAGAGCTCTCAGTGATGCAGACAGCCAGCGGCAGCACTTGTGCCATAGATTTGCCACCACTGCCTAGTATTATAAAAATGTCAGGTACCCCGTGTGGGATGATGGGGAAACCACTGAGGTCTAACTTCCAGCATCTCCTTTCTCTCGAGGCATTGAGATGAAGTTTAAGAATATGCTGTATCCTATGATCATCTGCCCAGCCTGGATCCCTGAGCTGACTTCAGTGGAACATGGGCCTGAGGGTAAGGAGGGTTTGCCTTGAGCCCACAGAGGCACAGTGAAGTGGGGTGGGTCTGAGGGCAGGGGTTGCTCAGCAGCCTGCTTTAGCTCCCACCTGCTTCCCCTGGAGTCGACCTTGCAAACAGGAAGGCGTGACTGGGGAGGGGGCAGCCTTCATCGCCTTTTAGAGGGGAGGTGGAGGTGGATGGTGCTTGGTGCTTTTTTAATTAAAAAAAAAATGCCAAGACTACATCCACAGAGATCCTTAGAGGAAAGAGCATCAGTTGTAGAATCCGCAGACCTGGACTGAGTCCTGGTTCTCTTGTTACCAGTGTGGCACTGGTTAAGTCACTTTACCTGTCTGGGTCCTAATTTCCTTATCTACCTAAACGTGTACATCCTGGTTCAGCCTTGCTGTGGTTTTACAGGAGCTATCTTTGAAAGCGGTTTCTGAGCCACAGGAGGGATGGCTGTAATTCTGAGCCTGTGTTCCCAGGTATCACCTTCGGAGCTGCTTGTTCCCTGAGCTGCATGGAAAAGGTCCTGGGTGATGCAATAGCCGAACTTCCTGCCCAAAAAACAGAGGTGTTCAAAGGGGTCCTGGAACAGCTTCGCTGGTTTGCTGGGAAGCAGATCAAGTATGTGGCGGTGAGTCCCAGCCTGGAGGAAAGCGGGGCCCAAAGGACGGGCCCTTCATCTGAAGGGAGGGGCCCAGCTGCAGCCTTGCACTTGCTTCAACCCAGTGGACCCCAAACTTGTGGGCTTAGACTTGCCTGGGGTGCTTGTTAACATGCAAGTCTGGACCCCACCCTGGGAGACTGACTCGGTGAGTCTGGGGTGAGGCCAGGGGCCTGGTATTTAGCACTGGGTGCTTCTGATGGAGGTGTTCTGAGAGTTACTCTGAGCACTACCTCAGTCTTTAAACCCAAGACTGGGGAGACACACCTGCCTGCCTCCCTCTTCCTGAAGGAGGGGGTTCACCTGGTGACTGTTCAGTCAGCCTTAGACCAGACCTGGAATTTTCAGTTTCAAATAGTGGGGTTCACATACTCTCTGCTCCATTTGGGGCTCACAACAGTTGATGGTGCTATGGTGTTGAGGGGCAATCTATCTCTTCTGCTATTTTTTCATTTTTGATAATTGTTTTAAAATTTAAAACAGAATAGAACGAAATGAACCAGTCCACTCCCATCCCCCTCGTCCTGCCCAAGCACCTGTTTCTGCTGATTGCAGACAAAGAGACTCAGACCCAGAAGGCTCCGCTGTGTTCCCCGGTTCTGCTAAGTCTGTTTCTAGGAAAGACTTTGTTTCTGTAGCACAGTGCTTTTCGTTCTCATTTCCAGTAATGAGAAACCTCTATGTGATTCTTCTTCCATTTCCGGTCAAGTTGCCAGGAAGTTCATATCCAAAGAAAGTGGACTGTTCATCCTTAAGTCTTCCTCCTTTTTTCTGTGCTCTTTACCTTCTACTTTATTTTACTAACTCTCTACAACCTCTGGGATAAACCATTTCAGTCCTTTCAAAAAAAGTTAGGAGAGACAAAATAATTTAAAAGTTTCTCCTTAGTTTACTGCCTCGTGAATTTCTGAGCTAGGACCCACATCGTGCACATTTTTCCAAAAGCCCACATTCTTGCTATGCTCCCAGTGTCTATGGCAGGTGTGGGCACTCAGGTGTTCTCTGCAGCAGCTGTCAGCCATCTGTCCCATGTGCAGGTGTCTGTGTGGTTCCTGGTTTGGGGTCTCACTCACAATCTCTGCTTGTCCTAGTCCATTGGAGGGAACATCATCACTGCCAGCCCCATCTCTGACCTCAACCCTGTGTTTATGGCCAGTGGAGCCAAGCTGATGCTAGTGTCCAAAGGTGAGTTGCCTAAAGCAGAGGTCTGGAAAGAAGGACTTTGTGGAGAAACTCTCATCAGATGGGTCATTTTCTGGAGAAACACAGTCCTAAGTGACCTGGCTGTTTTAAGGTTGGGATTCTTGAAAGCTACCGGGAGGATGTATCTAGGCTGGGGGTCTGGGAGAGATGAATCTTTTTTTTTTATAAAGAATTCACAGCAGGATCTGCCATGTGGATGCTTTACTATGCGAGTCAACTTTCCATTACTGGGACAAAATATCTGACATACATAATTTAAAAGAGGAGAAGTTTATTGTGGCTCATGGTTTCAAAGGTTTTAGTCCATGGTAGGTTGGCTCCAAAGCAGAAACATCAGGGTGGAGGAAAGCTTCTCACCCTCATGGAAGTAGAGAGAGCAAGAAGCCAGAAAGGAAAGGGCCAGAGACCAAATACACCTTTCAAAGCCCTACCTCCAGTGACCTGGTTCTGTGCCAGCCACTCTTTCTGACTGTGGGAATCAGAGATCAAGAAGAACCGCTTCCACTGGGGAGCTGTCCTCGGCACCTGAAGGGCCCACAGCCTTTCCCTCACCTTGGCCTTATCTCCACGCAGGTACCAGAAGAACTGTTCGAATGGACCACACCTTCTTCCCTGGCTACAGAAAGACCCTGTTGAGTCCAGAGGAGATACTGTTTTCCATTGAGATCCCCTACAGCAGGGAGGTGAGGTGGCAGGAGCCCAAGTTACACATACTGCTGGGCTCCAGGCAGGAGACCAGAGTGTGCCTTGGGAGACACTGATGTCTTTCTCTCTAACCTCTGCCTCTGATGAGCCAGCATTTTCCTCTCAGATTATGAGGAGTTGCAGGATAAGAGTTGCTCAGGCATGTGATCCAAAGTGAGTCCTCTTACCTTTCTGAGTCCTAATGGCCTCCTCTGCAAAGTGGACACAATGTTACCTACTATGGAAGTTACTGTGAGGAATGAAATAAATAACTCATAAGGTTCCTGGCAGATGTTTGGAAGCTAGTGGAGATCACAAGCTCATAGTTAACCCCAGAATCCCAAGAACACATCCAGCTGTTGGGTATTCCTGCTGACATCAGGGCCTCTATTTCCCCATGGTGAAAAGTGTAGAGCTTGCATGGTACCGAAGCTGTGCTGACCTTGGCCACGACAAGGTGTCGGTTCCCTAATCCTGCTCTGGGCTGGCACTGCTGGTTTTCTTCCCTCCGAGCAGCTTTTCGGGCCTGTTTGGGCAGACCTGGCACCTCTGCCTGCCTTGCTCTTCTTCCGTGAGGCTTGAAGTAGCTTGACCTGGGGCCGTTCTCTTTCTTCTCAGCAGCCATCAACTCAGGATTCATTTCACAACGAGCCTTTTAGAAAAGTGCTCTGGAGAATTAGTGGCCAAGGAAAGCAAAGGGCTTATCACTGCTGGTGCATTAACAAGAGTATCAGGCATGTTTGCCCTTCCTGATTTTGACCTCTTTAATGAGAATGCTAATTCGATTAGAGTAATTATGCCCTGAGCTGGTTTCTTAATGATTTTCTAGCTTGTCTTTATAGACCATTTTGAGCAGTGATTCTGAGAGTTTTGAATTTCACTGATCACTAATTTTTTTTTAAAAAAAGTATGATTGAGGAAAGGGAGAGAAAACAGCCTTAGTACTATGCAGTTTTTATTTTGCTAGGTGTAGGCATTGACACCAAAACAATTGTTTCATAAAAGAAAGAGATTTTAATGCCCAGAATTAAAAAGCTTTCTCAAGAAAGGACCATGTCAAACAGCCCTTCAGAGCTGGAGGCACCCAGTGCCAATATCACCAGGCTGTGCATGACATGAAGTGTGAGTATCTGCACTCAACCTAGAGCTTGACTCTGCTCCAGAGTCAAGTCCAAACATGGGGCTCAGTTCCCCAGGGCCATGTCGTCACCCAGGAATCTGAGCTAGCTTAGTCATCAGAAAGGAGCTCCAGGGCTACTGAAAGCAAGGCCAGTGCCACCTGGGGGACTCAACGGTGAGCCTTTTGTACTCTCCTCGATGGATCAGTCTTTAACCTCCCCTCTTTGCTGTTACTTAGAAGGTGTGGTGCCAGGGTAGGTGCAGATATCAAGAGCAACCTGACCCAGGAGGGCTAAAGTCAGAGGGTTCTTCCCTGTGTTAGTCAGCTTTTCATTGCTGGAACACACAACTTAAAGGAGGAGCAGTTTATTTTGGCTCGGGTTTCACAGGTTTCAGTCCTTGTTTGGCTGAATCCAAGGCAGGAACATCATGGGGATGGGCTTGGCAGAGCAGTGCTGCTCACCTCATGACAGCCAGGAAGCAGGGCAGGAGAACAGTGTCAGAAAAGAAGGGGCCAGGAAGCAGATATAGACTCAGGTCACGCCTCCATGACACACCCAAACACACCTGGAAGTGTGTTTCCTAATTCCCTGTATGGCTCCCAAAGCAGTCAAGTTGACGCCTTCTCAGCGAAGTGATTCACATTGTCGTCCCCAAAGACAGCCCTGGCTGGGACCCGAGAGCAGGGTGGGAGGAGCGCTCAAAGCACTGCAGCAGCTGCTTCATAGTGGGACGCTGTCTTGCTGGAACCAGGATTTCTCAAAGTCTCCCAGAGACTGTGTGGGAGGGACAAGGTAGAGCACTGGAGGAGGCCATGGGTGAGGGCTTTTAACCAGCCTCCAGCGTCTGCCAGTCCCTGCCGGAGAGACACCAGGCCAGTGGCGTTGCAGTAGAGGTTGAGCAGCCTGTGATCCTGAGCACCAGGGCAGGTCTCCGAGGAGCCTCCTTGAAGGCATCTTCCTCATCCATCCCAGCTGCTCATTCAGTGGACATCACCCAGACCCAGGCTCAGCTTTCCCAACTAACGGAGAAATCCTGACCCCTTCAGGCTTCTGTGTCTTCTAAAAATGTAGTCAGTTATGTCTTCTCTGATTCCTGTGACCCCTTCCCCTCTGATTTGCCATGGTGTGAATCCCCCACCCCACCTCACCTCCCTCACAGCCCTGTGCTTTAGGCTGGCCATCTGCATTCATTGCAAAATAGGCGGGGAACCTGTTCTTTTTTTAGGGTGAGTTCTTCTCAGCATTCAAGCAGGCCTCCCGGAGAGAAGATGACATTGCCAAAGTGACCTGTGGCATGAGAGTGCTGTTCAAGCCAGGGACCACAGAGGTAATGGAGATGTCCCTTTGCTATGGAGGAATGGCGAACAGGACCATCTCAGCTCTCATGACCACTCAGAAGCAGCTGTCCAAGTAAGAGCTCACAGCGCAAAGAAGCCTCTGCAGCCACCATTACTGTGACTACTAAAGCATCAGTATGCTGCTACTGTCCTTGTCTTTATTGAGACCATGGCTGCTGTTCTACTATTAACATGTCCACTCTTGCGGCTAGGATTACTAATGCTACTGTTACAATTATTAATACAGTCATGTACAGCATAATGTTTCGGTCAGCAATGGACCATCTATACAATGGTGACCACACAAGATTACAATGGAGCTGAAAAATTCCTATTGCTTGTATTTCTATTGTACCTTTTCTAGGTTTAGCTATTCTTAGACACACAAATGCCATTGTGTTACAATTGCCTACAGTATTCAATGTGGTAACATGCTGTACAGGTTTGTGGCCTAGGAGCAATGGGGTACAAATATAGTTTGGGTGTGTAGCAGGCTGTACCATGTAGGTTTGGGTAAGTACACTCCATAATGTTCCCACAATGAAGAAGTCACCTAGGGACACATTCTCAGAACATATACCTGTCACTAAGTGACACATGATGGTAATATTACTGCTGGTCTACTACTATTATCATTGCTGCTACCATGGCTTTTTTTTTTTTTTGGTACCCGAAGTCTGGACCTTCTGCTTGCAAGGCAGGTGGCAGAACCACTGAGCTAAATCCCCAGCCCTACCACAGCTATTTTTAATATTATCACTTCCATTTCTACTATCATCGCAGCTACAACTACTATTACTGTTGATCCTACTGCTGCTGCTTCTATACTACAATCACTATTATTGCTACTAGTATTACTACTACTACAACTATTACTATTACTATAAGTACTATGACTTCTATTATTCCTAATAACATCATTAATATGATTAGTATGAATGCTACTATCAATACTAAAGCTATTGCTACTACTACTGCTGCCTCTTCTACTGCTAATACTATTATTATTAACACCACTATTACTATTGATTCTTGTAGTATTTATACTAATAGCATTACTATTATTATCATTCCTATTGCTACTACCACCATTGCTTTGCTACAATTACTACTAGTACTAATCTCCTGATGTTGTTTTTATTGCTATCTAGTATTGCTGATATTACTACTACTATTACTGCTGCTGGTATTACTACTAATTTTACTGTTGCTATTACTAATTCTACTACAAGTAATAGTATTACTGGTCTTGTTCCTACTAATACTATTGCTTCTTCTATTACTACTTCTCCCTTCTACTGCTACCTGTATTATTGCTTCCAGTACCACCACTATTACTGTGGCTGCCATTGCTAATGTTTGTTTTTTTTTTGGTACCAGGGATCGAACTCAGGTCCTTGCGCTTGCAAGAGAGGCGGCAGAACCACTGAGCTAACCCCCCTGCCTTGCCATTGCTAATGTCACTACTAGTAGTAATGCTAATGCTCCTGCTGCTATTATTGATATTACTCCTATTGTCACTACTACCATTATTACTGATACTACTGCTGCTATTAATCCTGGTACTACTATTACTACGACTATCATATAATAGCAATTGTATCAAGCACCTTACTGACATTATCTTATGTAATCTTTACAATAACTACATGGGATAGACCTGCTTCACCTGAAATTTGACTCCTTGGTTCCAACACTGATCAAATGAGTGACACAAGTCCGGTGATTTAATCTCCCCATGACTCACTTTTCTCCGGTCAAATGGGTATTAGAGCTTTCCCTGCTAGAATCTTTAATTAAATTAAAAGCAACTATTCATATAAAGCACTTAGGACATTGCCTAGACCTTGTAAGGAATTGATAGATTTAGCTATTATTTTTGTGATGTTTAAAATTGTACTACTCTGAAACATGAGGAAGCTGAGGCCCATGGAAGATACGTGATGTGCCTCCAGTTGTGTAGCTGTCAGCATCTGAGCCAAATTTTGCAGCTAGGTTTGCCTGGCCCTGAGGTCGACCTACATCATGGAGGTAGGAGGGAGCGTGCACTCAAGGTGAGCTCCCTATTCCCCACAGGTCCTGGAATGAGGAGCTCCTGCAGAATGTGTGCAAAGAGCTGGCAGAGGAGCTGCACCTGGAGCACAATGCCCCGGGAGGCATGGTGGACTTCCGGCGGACCCTCACACTCAGCTTCTTCTTCAAGTTCTACCTGACCGTGCTGCAGAAGCTGGGCAAAGGCAACCCTGAAGATGTGAGTGTGGGCCAGACAGGCTGGTCTGTTGGGAAACCTGCTCCACCCCTCTGGCTTTCTGAGGGCCGAAGAGCAGGCCCCAGGGACTCGGCCCAGGAGCCATGGAGAGGGCAGCCAACTGCAGAGGTCAGGACACCAGCTCTTGTTCTGCTGGTGTCAGCGTCTCACCCAGGAATGTGAACAGCCATGACTGTCCCTATGTCCCAGCTGTGAAATCTGCAAAAGGGACCAGATGGCCTTCCAGATGTAGAGTAGATCCGGCTGCGGTTTTATGTGTATACATGAAAGGGAGCACAGGGGCAGATGAGAAGGTAGACTGAAGCTAGGATGTGGAGTGGGAACACAGGATGCCTGAGGATGGGTGTTCAGGAGCCAGTGCTGGCTGGGGTGGAGTCCAGCTCCCAAGATTTGTTCACCAGCAACCATTTATTCTGCACCTATTCCACCCTGAGCTACCCTTGGTGTAGGGAGCAGCCTCATTGGTCAGAGAACTGGTCAGTAAAGCCCAGGCTGGGACCACAGCTAAGGAGACAAGATGTGGAGGAGGCACAGAGGAGAGGAAATTGGACAGACGTGGGACAGCAGAGCTGTGTCTCTTCAGATCATTAATACCACCTCTTTTTTCTGATTATCAGTGAAGACTTATTGTGGGAAGCCTAAAAAATACAGAATCATGTACAGAAAAACTAAAATTATCTCTATCATCAGGTCCCTGAGAGAACCATTGCTCATGTTTTGGTTTGTTCCTCTGATATTTTTCCTATACTTATCTGTCACACTATTTGCCCCAACTCTTCTCTGTTTCTATCTGAACTTCCATCCATCCATCATTATACCTATTATCATGGTCTCTCTCTTTTTTGGCACTGGAGATCAAACTTGGGCCCCTGTGCTTGCGCAGCAGGCAGCAAAACCACTGAGCTAAATCCCTGACCCCAGTCATGGTCTCTTTTGATCTGGATATTTTCATTTTCTAAACAGACTGGGGATCACACTGCCTGAAGAGTTTTGTATCTCCCTTGCTTTAATTGTGATTATCTTGTGAACATCTTCCGTGTTATTAAATACTTCCCAAGGAATTGAGGAGGGCAAGGAAAGCTTTTCTAGGGAGGCTGGGGAGAAGGATGAAGACAAGTTTGCTGGGCTGAAAGAAGCACAGACCTCTCAGCTGGCAGGGTTGGGGTGGCTGGAGACGAAGTCAAGGCAATTATGAAATAAGAGCCACAGAGTTCACCTTTGGATGCTGAGAAAGGTCTGACCACTACTCAAAAGGGTATAGATTGAGGGGGTAGGGGAAACATTTGTCAGATTTATCACTTGGGGACACCAAGGAAGGGATCTGTGGTGCAACATAGCCAAGGCCACCTCTGTTGTCTCATCTCCACAGAAGTGTGGCACACTGGACCCCACCTTTGCCAGTGCCACTCTGCTCTTTCACAAAGACCCTCCAGCCAATGTCCAGCTCTTCCAGGTGAGTATACATTGTCTACACTAATACTAGGGGTCCCTGCAGGGCACATCTTGTGATCAGTGGCTGACCACTGGACAAAGGCCAACTTGGATTGTATGTAGATCATAGTGCTTCTTACTCTTATGCATATATGCATTGAAGAAAGTGGGAACCATATTGATGTCATTCTAGCTACTGCTTCCTCATAGGGCTAAATTTCTCTCTTAGGACTAGACTCATGTGTGTGCCTGTTCTTTGAATTTTTTTTCCATTTTGTATTTTCTGGCTGCTCTGTGGGGCTAACATGCAAAAGCTAGAAGTCTTCTTAAGTGTACACACACACACACACACACACACACACACACACTCCTCTATCAACTGCAACTCTTTGGAAGGTACTAGGTAAAGGGTTGCAAGCTTTTCCTATAAATGCTTTAGATTTTGTGTGCAATACAGTCTCTACTAAAAATTCCTGATTTTGTCATCAGCACAAAAGCAGCTGTAAGCAATATACAAATGAAGGAGTTTGCTATGTGACAGCCAGACTTTATTTCCAAAATCAGTGGATCAGATTTGGCCAAAGGCTACAGTTTACTGACACCTCCATTGGAATATAGTGGTCAGAGCATGAAACTGGGGTATGACTGCCTGGATTTGAATCCAAACTCTGCCATTTCAAAGGTGTGTAACACTGGACAAGTTACTTACCCTTTCTGCATTGTTGGGCAAATTAATTACACCCACCTGCACACATAGACAATAATAGTAGTGTTTCCTAGGATGATGTTTGAGGATTAAATGTGTTAATAAAAGTAAATTGCTTGGATAGGTACTGGTTTACAAAATAGTAAATGCTTGATCAATATTAGCATTATTATTATTTTGAAAAATAAATACAAAACTTTATTATAAAATTTATACATCTTAAAATATTTTGGAAAGTATAGAAAAGGAGAAATAAGAAAACAAAAAATCACCCAAAATCTCACCTCCAAGGGAAATCATTCTATTTTTATTTACTTCCACTTTTCCCTATGCATATATGGACATTCACGTGTTATAGTGATAGCATATATATTTTTATTCTTGAATTAGAGTCATTACACACAAATACAATGTTTATATCCTGCTTTCACATTTATTATATTCTGCTTTGAGCATTCTTTCTTTCTAATTAAACTTATTCAAAAGTATTTTGGGCTGGGGATTTAGCTCAGTGGCACTGCGCCTGCCTCGTAAGACCAAGGTCATGAGTTAGATCCCTGGTACCAAAAAAACAAAAGAAAACAAAACAATATATTTGATGGTTGCATACTATTGCATGCTATGAGTGTAGCATAACCCAGTCTCTGACTAATGGACATTTAGGGTTTTTGTTTGTTTCTTGATATACTGACACTGTGACCATCCTTGTCAATGACTACTTAGGTTTCTTTCTCTTTAATTTGCCCCATGCTCCTCTGCCTCCTCCATTCCTACTCCCTCAGGTTTGCTTAGTCATCTGGCTTCAAGCTCTCCCAAATGTCCCCTGAAACAGTGCCCTTAGCCTGACAAGTGACCATGTTGTTCCAGGAGGTGCCTCCCGGTCAGTCTGAGGAGGACATGGTAGGCCGGCCCCTGACCCACCTGGCTGCGAACATGCAGGCTTCCGGAGAGGCTGTGTACTGTGACGACATCCCTCGCTACGAGAACGAGCTGTCTCTGCGGCTGGTCACCAGCACCCGGGCCCATGCCAAGATCTTGTGAGTCCGCGGGGGAGCCAAGGGCAAGCACCCATAAGACTTCTCGCACCTGCAGTCACTGAAGATACAGAGATAGTGAGGTTCCTCCAGGACCTCCCAGCCTAGAGAGGAAGATGAGAAATCATCTCCAAACCACTGTCTGGAGAGGAGCAGGAGGAGCTAAGGCTCCACGGCACCCAAAGGTCTGCTCATGGGAGGACAAAGGGAGCTAACATCAGAGACACAGGCAGGGCCCAGATTCAGAAATCCTGAGGGTGCCACCCAGGGAGGCTGGACCTGGCCCAAAAAGCAGTGAAGAACCACTGAAAGGCTTACTAGGACCAGATTCGATTTGCACTCTGAATATCAGGTTAAATTTAAATGTGAAATTCCCAGAGAAACTTCAGTTAGCACTAAAGGAACAAGCATGGCCTTAGAGTCTGACGGAGCTGGGATCAAAGCCCTGTTCCAGGGCTTAGCATCGGAGAACTATGCCTGTATTCTGTAGTTCTCAGTTTCCCCACCCCTCCTGTGTTTGTGAGGTTTAGCAGTATTGGCCACAGGACCCAGCAGGAAACAGTCACTTGAATGTGTTTGTTGAACACTGAGAGTCTATAAACAGCAAGAATTGCCACTTCAAAAATAGTAATAATAAAACTATCACTCATATGGTGCTTAATATTTGCTACAACCTAGCTTTAAGCATTTTACATAATTGGCTCATTATTCCTCACAACAACCCTATAGATAGTTCCTATTATTAGTCCTCTATTCCAGCAGAGGAAACTAAGGCACAAGAAGGGGAAGTTACTTGCCCAAGACCATATGGTTGGAAAATGGCAGAATTTGTGTTTGAAACCAAGTAGCATTAGCAACGGAGCTGTGTTACCGCTTTATATTCAAGCCTGAGACCTTGAATTTCAGCCCTGGTGGGCATTAGATACATAGCATGGCTGAGAAGAACAGCTGGGAAAATCCCACTGCTGGGCCCTGTGTCTCCCTGAATTAGGGATCAAGCCTCTTTACCACTGATCTTTTCTCTACTGTTGCTCCTAGCATGGAGACAGGCTCCAGGAAGGGTGAGCCACACACAAATAAAATTAAAAAAGAATGTTTCCAGGTCTGTGAAAAAGAATGTTTGAGTTAATATAGTTGCCAGCTATAGGGTAATTTTTTTTTTTACCTTTGTTCTTCCTTTGAGCCCAGTACCATGACCCATACTGTCTATACTCCAGTAATCTCCATCTAAGCAATATGAGAGTGAATGTAGAAGCATGGGAGGTGGGCATTGCAGTAACTGTGACACTCAGGACTTTCGTGGGTTGCTGGCACTCAGAAGGGCATGGGATGGGGTAGAAGCTCCTGTACTTTCTTGGCATTCTCACAATTTAATCTTAGTTCTAATCTCAGTTATGTTGCTTTTGCACTGAGTGATTTTAGGCAAGCCGCCTGACTCCCGTGAGCTTGAGTTTCCCTGCATGCGTAATAGGGGTAATGATAGTTACTTTCACGGTGTCTTGTGAGGAGGAACTATCTGGAGGATGGTTGGTACTTGTGAACAGTTTCCATACATTTCCCTGAGATTCCTCTGCCCTGCTTTCCCCATTGGAGGCTGGGCCAGAAGGATCACAATTTAGTCTGCTGTAATTGCTGAATTTTCTCCCTTTGAGGTTGTATCATCTAATTATGTCTAAGGATGTCCTGCTAAGCTGGCATAGCACTATTAATGTGGGGAGGCAAATTCGGATACGTGCAGATGTTCAGGGCACACCAAAGGCCCCAGTATGCTGATTCTGGGTGGGTGTTGGCTGGTGAGGTACATTTTAGCCAGAGCTCTCCAGAGTAAATCCTGCTCAACAGCATGTGATTCCCTTAGACTTGGAGACCACACAGGGAATAACATAAGGTTGATGGAGGCAAGGCCCATCTTATTCATTTTATATCCCCAGCAGCATGAAATACCCATGTAGGCATTTAATCAGAACAGAATATGCGACTTGAGTTGGAATCTAACAGGAAAGAAGGTAGAGAAAGAACAATTACAGTGTGTGTATGTGTGGGGGGAATTCATTAAAATAAGGACAAGTGATCCATCCAGATGACAGATCTGCTGCTTCAGTTTGCTGACCTGGTCCTTCACACAGCTCATTTTTGCAGGTCCATAGACACGTCAGAAGCTCAGAAGGTGCCGGGGTTTGTGTGCTTCCTCTCAGCTGATGATATTCCCGGAAGTAACATAACTGGACTTTTTAATGATGAAACAGTCTTTGCAAAGGATAAGGTATGCTTGGACTTTTTATAGAAAGAAAGAGGAATAAATATTAAAGTTTTAATTTGTACTCATTGCTCCAAATCTGTAACAGTGAAAGATTATATACGTGCATATATAGCAGCCGTCATTCAATAGGCAAGTATTCAGGACAGTTCATGTAGGGGTAGAGTATGTTACTTGTTTATTTAGTTGGTGACTGCTGTTTGTACGTAGTGGGAGGACTCCATGCCAAAGTGCAGTAAAACAAAGTTGATGATTATATTTGAATTAAAAATTAGGTTTCTAATATATAATATTAAGCTCCTTTTAAAAAAAGAAAATAAAAATACATTAACCAAACTAACCCTAAATCACACCACCACTACTATGTGTATTGACAACCCACTTACATGAAAGTTCATCCATTGATGTTGGTAATATGGAATTCTGCAACAAGAACAAAGAGTTTCCAAACCTTTAAGACAGCTGTTATAAAAATCCTTGTATTTTTATTCATGGGATAGTTCTCAGATGGTCATTTTACAATTCCAATATGGATCAAATGTTGCAGATTAGATATGAGTAGGTAGGAGGTAAAGGGTAAATTCACCTTATTGCTGATGTAAAGGTGAAGGAAAAAACAAAAAGCTTCAAATAGTAAAGACAAGGACACCATAAGGAAGGTACTTAGTAGAAGAACAAATCATTCTATAAATTTCAAGAGCCCCAAGGAGCATTGCTAACATTTTGGCTGGTGAGAGTCAGCTAGATACAACCAGCATGGCATTAAGCAACTAAGTCAGTAACTTAATGGGGTCCTGAAGAGATAATTATCAGAGACTTTCATGCCAAGTATTGGTTCATATTGTTAGAAAACTTGTATCCCAAAGTGATGAGTTGGAAAATAATTTTTTGTTGTTTATTTTTGGGATTATATTTTATGAAAATATCTCTGAAAGAGATCCATTAAGCTTTTATGAAACTGAATTTTTTTTTCAGAAATCATTATTCTTTCAATTCTACAAATTGCAAAATTTGTGTGTCATCAAATCTAAGGACTTGCATCTGAGAGCTAAGCTACTGCTTTGGGCATCTAGATGAACTACAAGACTTGGTTTTTGGTATTTTAGGAGCTTTCAGTATAAACCTGGGAAAAAGCACATAAAAGAGTGTAGTGGTGATGGATGGATAGCAGAACTGAGAGCCAAGGAGTAAGAGTCATGGTCTGGTAACTAGAGCCAGTCATAACTTTGCCTTTCAGGTCTCCATCTTTTCATATGAAGAACAAAGATGTTGAAGTAGATCTGAGTTGACTTACACACTGCCTGGTACCCTAGCTGCTTGGGACAGACATCAATAATCGATCTCCACTTTCTGTCCTGTGCAGCTTCACAATAGGCTACCAGTACTTAAAACACAGAACTGGACTTTGAGATGAAGTCTCTTGCTCTCTCTCCCGATACCAGTGATCTCCATGCCCTATTCCAATAGGAATAATTCTAAACACTTATGAAGAGTTAGTAGAGCAAGGGAATGAAAAGGCCCCAAGGCATTTGTAAAGTATGCTTTGATGGTCAGAGCAGGGTCTTGCTTTGTCTTTTTGAAAATCTATACATAATTTGCTTCGTGAGCAGCTTTTAGTTTAGTTCTTTGACACTCTGTCTCTGTTCCTAGGTTACTTGTATTGGGCACATCATTGGTGCTGTGGTCACTGACACCAGAGAACATGCACAGAGAGCTGCTCAAGGGGTGAAAATCACTTATGAGGACCTTCCAGCTATTATCACAATCGAGGTAACTGAGCGTGCACTGCCTATGTGGATGGGTGAGTGCTCTGTCCCTGCAGGCTTGCCCATTCATTCATTCATTCATTTACTCACTCATTTAATGTGGCACTGGGGATCGAACTCAGGGCCTTGTTCATGCTGGGCAAGAACTCTAGCACTGAACTATATCCTCAGTCCCCTGCAGTTACATTTGTTAGGATCTTCCAGAGGAGATTTGAGCAGCAGGTAGGGGTTTGACTACAGATGGCCCTTGACTTACCATAGTTCTACTAAAATGATTTTTGATTTTTCAACTTTCTTGTACAAAAGCATACCAATACCTGTTTTCACTTTCAGTACAATATTCAACAAATCACGTGAAATAGCCAACTCTTTATTTTTGTCTTTTTGGTACTGGGAATCAAACTCAGGACCTTGCACTTGCGAGGCAGGTGCTGTGCCACTGAGCTAAATCCCCAGCCCATCAACACTTTATTTTAAAACAGGGCTTATGTTAGATGATTTGCCCTACTGTAGGCTAATGTAAGTGTTCTGAGTATGTGTAAGGCAGGCTAGGCAAAGCTATGATGTTGGGTAAGTTGGGCATATTAAAGGCATTTTTAACTTACAACATTTTCAACTTATGATAGATTTATTGGGATGTAACCCCACTGTAAGTTAAGAAGCACCTGTAAATGAGTTTTAAAATCTTTTCCAGCCCTGGGGTTTTTGGTCCTATGAAATCTTTCTTTTCGTAATCTTAGGCTCAGTTCATTAACATCCAAACTGAATTCCTCTTTCACCAAACTTCAGCTCCAGTTGGTGCCTTATGGGATTTTGTTTTGTTTTTTGTTTTTCCTCAAGATTCAGGGTTGTCCATCCCTAGCTAAGGAGCTAGGGAACATGATCCCTTGGGCCACTTGAAGTCTGTGCCTGAAGCTTATAGAGATTCATATACGAGAAGAGAGATAGCAATTCAGAGAGTTCCTCTTTTTCTAATCAGAAGCTATCTTCCTCCCCCTGAAAGCCATGCTACTGAAATTTCTTTCTGATCTTCAGGATGCTATAAAGAACAACTCCTTTTATGGATCTGAGAAGAAGATCGAGAAAGGAGACCTCAAGAAGGGGTTTGCTGAAGCAGATAATGTTGTTTCAGGTATAGCTATGCCATGCAGCAGTGGAGATAAGACAACACTGTTTTGTGAATTAAATTCAATAGATACGCATTGAGCCGTGGAGCAGAGGTGATTTCCAAGCATTTCCTAATGGGAGATTCCCTCTGACATTTGTAACAAAACAGTACACCATTGGCTAGGATAGAGCCTCACTCATTTTAATCTCTACTCTCCTTGTCTCTGGGCTGGACATACCTAAGTGATCCTGGAGAGGTTATACATGGTGTTTTCAGATTTAGAAGATTATTGGGAAGGATATGGGCCACAGGTGTGGTCAGCTCTGGGTCTGACTTGAAATGAAATCTCTGTCCATCCTGCTCGCTCTGATCTCTGTGCCGTCTTCTCACTCTGCCAGGTCTCTAACCATATAGACTCCCTGTCCTCCCCATCTCCCCGAAGGTGCTCCTTCCCATCCTCAGCTAGCTATTTCCCCTACCCTGTCCTCCCCATTCCACCTCCCCATCTCTCTCTGACTCTGAAATTAGGTCTGCAGCTCTTACCCACTGCCAACCAGCCCCCTCTGGAATTGCTTCCTACCTTGGCTCTTTATTGCTAAGTCACTAGCAGCCAACTCTCCAACAGGCCTGATAGCTTCAGTCCCGGAAGATACTCTTATTTTGAGCTTTTCAATCACATCTCTTTTTTTGAATTTTTATTTTTATTTATTATGTTAACAGTACATAATGATTAAATTCCTCATGGGGCGTTGGTACATGTACACAGCACATCTTAACTCTTTTTTTCATCTCCTCTCTTCCCACCTTGCTTCCTCTATCCCTGGTCTCCTTCCCTTTTGCAAAAGATCCATCTCCCTAATTCCTACTATGTATCTTTTATTTTGCTCTTTAATTATTTATGCTTTGGGTTTCTCATATAAAGGAAACCATACAATATTTTAGCTTGCGTATCTGATTTATTTCACTTAACATTGTAGTCTCAATCACATCTCTTAATTCTTCTTTACCTTTTCCAAAATGTTCCAATAGTTTTAGAAATGTATTATTTCTACTTGCTGCAGTGAGCAAGGAACTTTGCACCTGGTGTATTTCTTGGTCATTCTAATTTGTTTGTTGGGGATGGGCTGTTGAGGAAGATGCATAATCCACAGATGGCTAAGACTTTGAGGCCCATTTCTACCCCAGACAGGGACCCAGAGGTTGCATGTGAATAGGTGGTTGCTGCACAGGCTGCCTGGCAGAGTACATGGTCTCCCCAAGCAAATGTGCCCCTGGGCAGAAACCGACTTCCAGTGGGGGTCTCTGCTTCCCCAGGAGAGTTCTACATTGGAGGCCAGGACCACTTCTACCTGGAGACTCACTGCACCATTGCTGTGCCCAAAGGCGAGTCAGGGGAGATGGAGCTCTTCGTGTCTACCCAGAACACCATGAAGACCCAGGTAAGTGACCTGTGGATCAACTTGGGGCACTAGGGTAGTGACCAGGGAGCCCCTGGCAGATCTGGCGGGAAGGGTGGCAAATGGAAAGAGAGAGATCTGGGTTGGGCCTGAAGGGGGCTTGCATCGGTCCTAGAGCTGGACCCTGTTACCAGCAAGCTTGGTGCCATTGAGCTTGTCATGTATGTAACCTTTCTGTACCTCAGTTTCCTCATCTATAAAATGGAGCCTTGTTGAGTGGTTGAATCAATTATTTGAGTTTTTATACTTGCACTAGAGCTTAGCAAATATTTGTTCATATCATTGTAATGCTCTCTCATCTTGGTCAAGGTGTATCTACCTCAGTTTCCTCATATTTAAAACGAAGGAGTTGGGCTAAGTGATGGCTGAGGGACCCACTAACTTATCTGCTGCAGTTCAAATATCATGTGCTGCATGCATTGTGATAGCAACTGGCAGCATTTTTGTCAGCTGATTCTACCCACCAGCATCTTGCCAGATAGAATGGGTTTAGACTTTGAAAATATGCTGTGATCTCACCCTGTGGTTAAAAACAAATGTCTGAATAGCCTTAGCCCAATCTGCAGTGGCCAATGAGTCCCGGACCCCACACCACTAGCCCAGGCTGGACCAGAGGGGGGAGGGGGATTTTCACTGCTCACAGCAGTAAACAGTCCCGTGCATATCAGGCCTGAAATAAATCCATGGATGCATCAGTGCTAGGGTTATTTTTGTGTTTTATTTCCCCCATAGAGCTTTGTTGCAAAAATGTTGGGGGTTCCAGCAAACCGGATTGTAGTTCGAGTGAAGAGGATGGGAGGAGGCTTTGGAGGGAAGGAGACCCGGAGCACTGTGTTGTCCACGGCAGTGGCCTTGGCTGCATACAAGTGAGTTGAGAGGCCTGCTTCTCCCAGCAGGCTCTGGGAAGAGGAATACGGATACTTCAGCCAAGAAGGCTTTCTGGATTTGTCCTTTTGCAAGTAGTTTTCCTGGCTTTGAATTCTCATGACTCTGTTTTTAGAACCTCAGGTATAAGGGCGAGGGTAACATCACCTGTTTCTTTGTGTTTGGACCTGTGTGGCCACATCCACATCTTATCTCCCCTCCCTGACAGCCAGCTCCCTGAGGGCAAGGACACACCTTACAAACTGATATTCTCATCTTGTCCAGTACAGTGCCTGCACAGCCAGGCAGCCGGTACAGGTCTGCCCAGTGTGCCTGGTGCAGAAAGAAGTCTTCCTTGGGGTTTGTACCCCTGAGATATACAGGGCTGGGCTGTTGTCCAAGACTCAGAGGATTTCTAACTCTCTTGCTCCCCACTCAGAACCGGCCACCCTGTGCGCTGTATGCTGGACCGTGATGAGGACATGCTGATCAGCGGTGGCAGACACCCCTTCCTGGCCAGATACAAGGTTCTAGATGGGGGTGTGTCCGGGTGGGCAGTGTCTTCTTGTAGGGACCCCGGGGAAGAAGGTCAAGGGACTCTGGGCTTTGTTCGTACTTTTTGCCTGACTACAGTGTCTATAGAAATTCAAGAAGAAATAGCACTGAAGTTCAAATCCACCATCAGCAGCAGAGAAAGTGTGCTGGAGGGGGCTTCCAGCCTACCTCCCGGGAGACATCACAAGGGCTCACACATGACTTCTGTGGATCTGCTGTGGTCCAATCTGGCCTGTGGCCATCAGGCTCAGGAACGTGGTTTTTCAGTGACCTGGAGTAATCCATCCCATGTCTACTTTTAGCACATTCATAGCCTGATGTAGAAGTCAGAATGATTGCCAAGACATTTACAATGAGAAATCCTCCCAGCGTCCTCATCAGCCACAGGTTGTCAGGGTGGGCATCTACTCTGTCACAGAATGGTGGGAACCAGCCCAATTTCTCTCTAGGACAGACCCCTTTCTGGGTTCAGTGGATGAGCAGCTCCTTCTGACTAACATGTCCTTCCTTCCCATGCATTAGTATAGCCACACAGGGCTCAGCCTTGCACTGTCATTCAGGGAGCTCTCCCTCTCCACCAAGTGGCCTTGAATAACTCCTCTTTGCCCTGTTCTGACCTTATTCCATGATTTAACTCCCAGAAAGGGATTCAATTTCACCTATCCCAAAATTTTTGTGAGCCTGAAGACAGCAGGTCAATCTTTGGGGTCTTAGTTTCAGGCTCGTAAAATGGCCCACAAAGCAATTTTTGGTTATTTTTTAATTATTATTTTGTCCCATTTCTTTTTTTTTTTCAGTTTTTATTTTTATTAGCACATGTTCGCAGTACATAATGATTGCATTCATCGTAAGGAGTTAGTACATGTACAAATCACGTCTTAATTCTTTTTTCATCCCTTTTCCCTAACCTCCTTCAACCCTTCCTCTATCTCTTGATCTCCTTCTTATTAGAAAAAGATCTATATCTCTACTTCCAATTATCCATCTTTATATTTTGGATTTCTCATAGAAAACATGCAATATTTAAGCTTGGGTATCTGATTTATTTCACTTAACATTATGGTCTCAAGGTGCATCCATTCTTCCACAAATGACTCAAGTTTATCTTTCTTTATGGCAGAGGATTATGTGTAAATGCCACATTTTCATTATCCATTCATCTGTTGATAGACATACAGACTGCGTCTAAGATTTAGCTATTATTAATTGTGCTTCTGTAAACATGGATATGCATGTATCACTGTAATGTGATGTCTTTAACTCTTTTAGGGAAATAGCTAGAAAGGTAATAGCTGGGTTGAGTGGAATTTATAGTTTTAGATTTTTGAGGAATCTCCATACTTCCATACCTCCAGTGTGGTTGTACTAGTTAGTATTTTCCCACCAACAATGTAGAAGGGTTCCTTTTCCTCACAGGCTTGCCAGCATTTGTTATTTGATTTCTTGTGGATGGCCATTCTTTCTGGAGTAAGATGGAAACTCAATGTTTTGATTTACATTTCTCTAATGGCCAGTGATGTTGAACAATTTTTTCATGTACTTATTGGCCATTTGTACTTCTTCTTCTGAGAAGTGTCTTTTCATTTCATTTGTCTATTTTTTTGACTGGGCATTTATTAAGGGTTAAATAAGGTCAAGGATGTGCAAGCAGATTCAGGCTCTTGCATAATGGAACTTTTATTATCTGCTAGCCAAAAGAGTGAGGGAACTTTCTAGTGCCTTTCCTGTTTTCTCTTCCTAACACTCCCCTCTGGCCATTCACGACCAACTTTCTCTTCCACAGTCTCTCTCTCTCTCTCTCTGTCTTCTCTTAGGAGCTGCGGGCAGGTAGAAGGAATGTGGAGTGTGGGTCAGAGTACCGGGGTCCAAGGAGCCAGGGTATACCACTGGGCAGGTTTAATTCCTTTCTACCTGTTCCAATATGGTGATGTCTCACAGTCACCTTCTTTTTTTCCTGGTGTGATATCTGGTCCTTTCTGTTTCCTCCAGGTAGCATGAGTGGTGGGGAGGATCTGAGACAGAGAGAGGAAGGTCCTGTTGAGAAATTATTCCTCTTTTCTCAGGTTGGCTTCATGAAGAATGGGAAGATTGTGGCTCTGGAAGTGGATCACTTCAGCAATTCTGGGAACACGCTGGATCTCTCTGAGAGTGTAAGTGGGGCCCACCCCTCACCCAGGGGGCTAGCAGTCCAAGGGCATGCCCCACAGCCTGTTGGCCTCCTGGATTTTTGCCTCCTGGATTTTTGCCTATCGCTGTTGCAGTAGCCTCCCAACTGGTCCCCATCTTTAGCTTCTTACACTTTTCCAACTTGAATCTCATCGTATTACTTCTCTGATTTGAAACCCATTTTGCCAAGCTAGCAAAGTTAGCTACAAAGCTTTATATTTAGAGCGGTGGTGTTGAGTATGTGTGTGCGCGTGTGTGTACCTATGCATGTAAGATTATTAATTTGTTTATAGTTAAAGTAAAAACTTTAGGCAAATTAAGGTTAGCAGCTTAACTGAGGAATGAATAATTTGTGAATCAGGCCACTCTGAAAACCAGAAGAGGTTCAGGGAGGGCTGCTTCACAGTGTGGGCAGGTGGCATTTTGGACAGAATCAGAAGTGAGGCGTGAGATGCCTTGATTGCTTGCAGCGTGGCATTTGTCTCATGTGGTCTGATCAGTTTTTCTCTCATGAGAGACTGCAGCTCAGCTACTGAGGGCAGCTGAGGCTCAGCTCCCACACTGACTTTGGTTAGTTTATGAGCTAACAGGTTGCAGTTGTTCCATAAGGGAATCAGTCCAGAGGCATTCTCAGGCTAAATAAACTGAGTTTAACCATGCATATAGTGGAAACTTACTCTTTTACAGTTCTGAAGGCCAAAAGTCTGAACTCGGGGTATTGGCAGGATCACATTCTCTCTGGGAACTCTAGAGGAGAATCCACTCTTCAGCTGCTCCATCTTCTAGTGGCTGGTGCTTTCCTCGGCTTGTGGCCAGTCGCTCCTGTCTGCCTCTGTCTTCACATCACATTCTCCCGGGTGTCTTTTCTTATCTACCTCTACCCTTCTTTATACCGAAACACCGTTTTTCTTTGGTGTTTGGCTGGAGTAGACCAGTTTCTGGCTAAACATTTTCAGTTTTTCTAGGCTGCCCTTTCCCGGTCCTCTGGCTATAGAGAGCAGGAGTTGAGGGATGGGATGGGCCTCTTTGGTCTCTGTAATCACTGGCATTTCTAGATTACCTACTTTTGCTCCAAGTTTGGGATATAGAAGTCAGAAAGCAAACCTCAGAACTCATTTTCATGTCATTCCTTATATCCTGAGGCCCTAGTGAGTCTGCCTCTTTTCTTTCTCCTTTCAGAGTATTCTTATGCTATGATTGATTTGAAATAATACATATAATACCCAGAGTTTTAGTGGTACTTGTTAGAAGCATGGAAGAGGAAGTCCCCATACTATACGTTAATGTTGTATTTCTTCAGGGACAGAACCTCAAGCAGTGTCACAGGTGGCTGCTGTGGACTTTCATAGTCTCCGTGGATGCGCACCACTTCCATTCCATTAGAAATGGCTGGTTTAGACCAGAAGGGGTGGTTATGTACTGCTCATTCTTGTGGCCACAGCTTTGACAGATGAACTGGGATTAGTCAATTGTTTAAAAAGTAACTAGAGGCTTTGGGTAAAATAGAATCAGTTGTGAGGATTAACAAATTTACCTTGATAACATTTTAAAAGTTTCTAATTCATTTTGTAATCATACTGCTTACCTGTCATATACATATAGATTCCTCTTTTTTTCTTTTTTTAGTAACACATTTTACAAAAAGCAGAAGTTTCCTATTACATCCTTCAGATTCCACCGCTCTCTGATAGGGGATGTTTAATTGGTTCAGTTATAAAACTTTACACTTCAGCCTAGTGTTAAAATTGCTCAAAAAGGAAATATTTCTTGTGTTCTCACATGTATAACATGTGCTTTTTGTAATTGTGGAAAAAACTAGAATGAAAATCATACAGCACTTGTCCCCCAAAGATCTCACAAGAGTTTTAATTCAGTCCAGGAAATAAATATCACTTGAGTGCCTCGGGTTGCAACACAAAGAACATGACACTGTATCTGCCTTATTAGATCCATAATATGACACGAGGGATAGATTTTTTTAAAAGAAGAAATAGAAGTATAAGTTGACAAAGTTTTAAGGGAAAGCAAAATGGACTTAATTGTGACATAGAAAAAGTTATCTAGAATGACTAAGACTGATATGATTAAAGACACATAAATCGATTTGTGAGAAAGATTGCGTATGGGAAAGTAGAGTACAACTAAAATGAAACAAGCAAAAGCGATGAAAGCTACCATTTATCTTTTCAGAGAGATTAGGTGTTACACCTTTGAGAGAGAACAGAACGCTATAAAAACAAAACAATCAAAGACTAAAAATGAGCTTTTCTGAATTAAAACTACAAAGGGGATTGAAAGAGCCTTAAGGAATCTTCCCAGTATGAAAGACAATCTGGAAAAATAGGAAAGAAAATATGAAGACCAGTTCAAGAGGTTTGAATAATAGACGTTTCAGAAATAAAGAATGAAAAAAAAGCAGAAGGAAGCTATTAAGAAATAAATAAAAAATGTCCCCAAACTAATGAATATAGATTTTGAGTTTAAAAGAGCCCATCCAATAACCACCACAATAAAGGAAATTAGACTTCTGCTAAGTTATATCACTGTGAAATTTAGAAAGTTGAAGACAGAGATTTTATAGGTTTCAGGAAGGTCCCAACAACTCTCTCTGAGAACTGGAAAGGCATTAGTTGATTCTTCTCAGTTTTATGGAGCTAGAATATAACAGTAAAGTACCTTCAAGATGCAGAAAGAAACTGGGAAACTGACTTCCAGCTAGAATTCTGTGTACAGCCAAATCATCAATTAGGGAGGGAGTACAATACAGACACTTCAGACATTCCAGGTGTCAAAAATGTTCCTCTTTCTTGGGAAGATATTGAAGAATGTACCCCAATAAGATGGAGAGTAAAACAAGGAAAAACATGGGGTTCAGAAACTGAAGATTCAGTACAGAGAGAGCCAAAGGAATCTGCGGATGACTGTAAGGGAAACTTCGAATAGCTGAACAGCAGACTTGGTGGGCAGCCAGTTTAAATCGAAGTGGGCCAGACAGCTCCAAGAATGATTTCTTCTAAATGATGAAACTTATATAAAATATAATGTGACTGAACAGAGTAACAGTAGATTTTTAGCATGAGGGAACACTTTTAAGTCAGCTTAGTAAAAAGTACATAGAAAATGAAGCAAATAAAAAATGTAGTCAGTTATAAACTTCAGAATGAAAGGTGATCTCAAGAAAGAGAGAAGTAATCATAGTGCAATGGCATGGTCTAGCTGTGATGTTTACAGAGTTGTAATAGTAAGCTATCGATGAGATCAGAATACAAATATGCTGGGGAATAGGAAGCTGTTATGCATGTGGGTAGAGAGGACTAGGCGGGAATGAAATCCTTTTCCCACAGTGGGCAAACAATATAAAGGTCTACAACTGAAGAAGTTAACATGTGGCAACATAAAAGCATTATTTGGAGATGTGGAAGCTAATCTAAAAAGCTGTGAAAATTATGAGTGGTTGCTGCTGGAGAGTGGAAGAAAACAAAGTAAAGAGATGCTGTTTTCATAGCACAACTTATAGAGGAATTTGACTCTTTTTACAGTACAACTTTAATGGAAATAAAAACAAGTGTACAATTAGCAAAATTAATTAAAATAAAAATTTTAAAAATCAGCTATTAATAAAAATCAGCTACTTTTTTTAAAGAGGCAAAGGGTCTGTTCTGACGAGAGGGTCTAGGCAGGGTTTTCCCATAGAGGGGCTGCATGAAGATTAGGTAGATAAGGGGGAACAATGAGGGTGTTTCAATGCCCTGGGGAAGAAGTAACTGGCACCTGAAGAAGAGCACTTGATGGGGGCGCAGGGAGAGGCAGGCAGGAGTGCAGCCCTCGGCGTACATGTTCTGAGAAACCAATGTAATCAATGCATTGTTGTCTCCCATTCTGGTTTCCTGTGATTCAGATAATGGACCGAGCCCTCTTCCACATGGACAACACCTACTTAATCCCTAACATCCGGGGCACTGGGCGGCTGTGCAAGACCAACCTGCCCTCTAATACAGCCTTCAGGGGCTTTGGGGGACCCCAAGGGATGCTCACTGCGGAATATTGGATGACTGAAATCTCAGTGACCTGTGGGCTGCCTCCAGAGGAAGTAAGCTGGGAATTTGGTGACCTAAGTCAGGGTGGGTAGCCTGCACTGGAGGAAGAGGGGCTCTGCACCCGGGGCATCTCCCATAGGCTCAGAGGATGAGCAGGTGCTGCAGAGGAGGCGGGAAGGTTAATTTAAGGTTGTCCTCTTTTCCCATTCCCAGTCCCTTGCCACCAGCAAGGCCTCAGTGTCTCTCTTTTTGGAAAGGTGCGGAGGAAAAACATGTACCAAGAAGGGGACCTGACCCACTTCAATCAGCAGCTTGAGGCATTCACCTTGCCCAGGTGTTGGGATGAATGCATAGCAAGTGCTCAGTATCATGCTCGGAGGGCTGAGGTTGACAAGTTCAACAAGTAAGCACTGGGTGTGAGGAGTCTGATGTTCTGGCACTGAGTTAGATGCCTTTCTGCTGAAGCCCAAATACCAAGTTAACAATTTAATGGCCACGTTGTGAGACTGTTGGATTTGCCAACTCAGGATAGCCACCCCTTTAAGATCTTGTAATGACCTTTAGCCCAGGGCCATGAGGACTCCAGCCTGTACTTCACACCACAGCCCATTGCTCATGGTTCACCTTTACACATTTATGTGCCTTCTGGGAGCAACACATAATTGAGAATACTGCCCCTGGACTAAAAACACTGGAGTTCTGAGCGTATCTTGACAATAATCTATAAATTTGACCTGGCAATGATTCTACTTCCCTGGAATGGGCCTCAGTTTCATCATCTGGAAAGTAGAGATAATTATATTGCCTCTTGTCTTCTTCATAGAATTACTCAGATAAGCAAATGTAAAGCAGAGAGAAGGCATTATTGCCTTCCTCCCTGAGACAAGGACAGCCCAAGATCATTAGGCATGCTGACCTAGTGCAAATTCTCAGGGAGGAACAGTGATGGTACCTTGAATTTAAGACTCCCTGAATGAGCTCTGTTCCAGCTGCACTAGAGGAACTAGGACTCAGATTTCTACCTCTTTCATTTTTGTTTACATGATTGGGATACAATTTAGTTGTGGCAATGACCATATGGATGGTCCCAAGCATGTCCTGTCCTGATTTGATGCAAAGATGTTGACTGAAAACATATCAAATGTGGCATAACTATGTGGAGAAGGTTTTATAAGAATTTCTGGCTGGGTGTGGTGGCCCACGCCTGTAATCCCAGCACTGGGGAGGCTGAGGCAGGAGGATCACCGAGAGTCTGAGGCCAGCCTGGGCTACATAGTGAGTTCAGGCCCAGCCTGAACTACAAAGGGAGACCCTGCCTCAAAAAAGAAAAAAAAAGAATTTCTGTTCTTTTTTTCTCCAGGGAGAATTGTTGGAAAAAGAGAGGGCTGTGCATAATCCCGACCAAGTTTGGCATAAGCTTTTCTGTTCCTTTTCTAAATCAGGTAATTGCTTTATATATTTCACCCATTTCCACTGAACTGGGCCCCTGTTTCTGGTATTACAAGGGAAATCCCTCTGTCATTGATAACAGTGCTCTTTGCCGTTGAAATGTAAGTTGAACTATCATATGCCTTTGTCTAGTATGTTACAGGACCCCGAGACCTGGAGATCGGGGGTCAACCTCTAGTTCTCCGCCTTCCTAACTGCAGGACTGGGGACAGCCACTATGTCTTTCTCATCCTATATCTTTATGGGTAGAATGAAGGCAAAGATAAAGGACCTACTTTTCTCCAAGTGTAAGACACAGAGAGAAAGATATAAAAGCATTTTGTAAATTCCTGAAGGGCTATGTAATGAAATAATGAGAATTATACTGTACAATTTTTGTCTGGAATTTCTATCCAAAATATTGATTCTGATTTTCTTTTGCCTGGGTTTCATACCTTTGGTCCCAAACTTTAAGGTGAGTTAGGATGTACTGAACTTCCTGTCTGGCATCTTTCTCTTTCCTTAGGCAGGAGCCCTCATTCACGTGTACACAGATGGTTCTGTGCTGCTGACCCATGGGGGCACTGAGATGGGCCAAGGCCTGCACACCAAGATGGTCCAGGTGAGGAGCCTCGGGACTGCGAATGTCCCCTCCTGCATTGTGATGCTTGTGGGGATGGGAAGGAAGATGCTGTGAGTAACAGAGTGGGATGTACAGAAGCAGCAGCAGGCTTGGGGCCTCATTCACTCATGGTCTTGGGCAAGTGTGCTCTCCTCTTGGCCCCAGTTTCCTTACCTGTACAAAGGGATTGGCCCGGTGATCACTGAGCACATTGCCATTACCCACATCCCAGGCCCCCCAACCCTGTGTGTGGTGTGGGCAGGTTGTGTGTATGGAAGCAGCTGGTTTCCCACATCCCATGAGACTCTTCAAGGGGAGCTAGGACATGGAACAGCGTTAGAGTTGGCACATCTGCTCAGATCCTCAGAAGTGTATAAGTTGGATTTTTTTTAAGCCAGTTCTATCTTAAAAAGACACTTTTAGTCACATCGGGTTTATGAATTTGTATCTCCCCAAACCACTCTATAATGTGTTCCTTCAAATTCAGCAGATACGAGAATATCCAGAACCAATAGGATTGATGCTTACAGGATTATTTTCTTTCCTCTAACAGTGGACCTGAGGCCTGTCTTGGGGAGAAGGCAGCTAAGCCCCATGATAATCTCTTCCTTAGAGGGTAATGTCTTTTCTTCTCGTAGGTGGCCAGCAGAGCTCTGAAAATTCCCATCTCCAAGATTTACATCAGTGAGACAAGCACTAACACTGTGCCCAACACCTCTCCCACAGCTGCTTCTGTCAGCGCTGACATCAATGGCCAGGCCATTTATGTAAGGAGCCTGAGGGAGCCTGTACGGTGGAGGGACAGCTCAGAGCTGGACAGTCCCCTTGGCTGGGGCTGGAACGGATTCTCATAGGCTCTTTGGCTGTGGCTTTTGGTTCGGCCTTGCAGAAAGATGCTTTCCTTCAAATGTCGCCATAAAAGAGAAGCCAAAAACCAGAATCCTTTCCCTCAAAGCCAGGAGGAATTGGCACTGAGAGGGTAGGAGGGAAGGAAAGCAGGGACTTCTGGGAAGGCACACTCCTTGTTACTGGAACTGGCCACAAAGATGACTCTTGATTACCGAGCCACCCAGGTCAGACTCAGTTCTCTTCCATGTGGAAGGATGTAATCAAACAGAATTTGATGGAGGAAGCCACCTCCATAGGAGTCCCTCAGAAGTTCTCTCTCTGCCAGCCTAGGGCTGGATCAGGAAGGGTTCTCCAGACAAGGGCTAGTGGTGGCCCTTAGCAGGGTCCCATCACTTCCACTATGGGTCTTGGCCATTCTGGAAGGGAAGCAAGGCACAGGATTGCTTGGAGGTAGGATGGAGAGGATTGATGTCTTGTGTGTTGTGGGGATTTTTTAGGAAGCTTGTCAGACCCTCTTGAAGAGGCTGGAACCCTTCAAGAAAAAGAATCCCAATGGCTCCTGGGAAGACTGGGTAAGTCTGAGCTGATTCAAGCCACTTTTGCAAATGAGAGGGAGGTCAACAAAAGCAGCTCCCTGCTCTAACAAGCGTCAGAGATAGTGAGCTGACCACACAGGCAGAGAACTCTGGGCAGTCTGTGTGGCTTCATAGGACAAGTCTAGCCTGACCTTCTTGGGCACCTTGCCTTTTGCTTTTCAGAGTTGAGAGAAGTGACTTGAGAACAATTTTTGATGCAGGATCCTAACAGCCTTGTAGGAATTGAGATGTGGACTGTCCCAAGCCTGAGAGGGTGGGATGGTGACAGGACGTGCTTCTCATCATGTCTTGAGTCCCTTGGGCCCCATCTCATGCCACATGTGTCCAGAAACCTCCATGAGCTGTGTTTTCTTCAAACCTCCATCTCTCTGAAGGCCACCCTGGTACCTCTCCCCTCACTCAGCTCTTGAATTTGGATCCACTGAGATGCCATCCACGAAGGGTGGGAGATAATGCTGTCCCCTGAGAGCTTATATTACTCCTGTGACTTTAAGGATGACAGAACAAACACTCCCAATAAGAATGAGCTGGGTTCTCTGAGCCCTAAACCAGAATGAGCTGGGTTCTCTGAGCCTACGTGCAGGAAGCTCTCAGAGGAAAGTTAAAAAAAGCACCCCCCAATCTCTCTCTCTCTCCCTCTCCCTCCCTCCCTCCCTCCTCCTTCTTTTCTCCCTTTTCCTCTCCCTCTCCTTCTCCTTTCTCCCTCTTCCCTACAGCTTCTCCAACAGGCAGAAATGTCAGCATTAGAATGACAGAAGTGGGCACAAGGGGATATAAAATATGACTGTTCATGAACCAGCTCAAATGGTATAAATCTCCTTCAACAGACTCAAGGAAAATAAACTGTTTTCATCAGGGCTGCTCCTCTTTCCATGTCCCACATGACCTGGACTTTTCTTCCCACACTCATAGGCATCATATGCGTGAATACTGCTCGAATGTAGCTTGATTTGTGTAAATTTTGATTTAGCATGGATTTGCCAGGAAATGTTGATGTTTTCACAACAGCCTTGACCACAGTTTTCTATCGTCTGATCTGTTGATCTGAGTTTTATCCTCCAATAACATTCATGTAGTTCAGTATCCCTTGTAAGCAGATGATTCCAATAAAAAGACACAACCACCAACACACATGTCATATCATATATAATATCATATCAAAGCATATTCCTAGGGCAAATCTGTAGGGAACAGGGAAAGGGGACATTACTAGAACCTCTGCAGTAAGTCCTAATCTCCTGCGAGTCACAACAGCACAAGGTGAATTGACTTATTATACACAATAGGTAGAAAAAAGGAGACTTTGAGAAGAAGCTGAGCTTTGGGCCTGATCAGTGCTGCTCTGGGCAGCAAAGACAAAAGCCCCCAGCTTACCACACCTTTTATTCGGTACATCGGGAGAAACAAATGTTAACAAATGACTTGCAGAGACTTCAGTACATTGGGATAAACAATGTGTAACAATCCAAGAACAATGAGGAACTGGGTAGATGAAGATTTTGTTCCTCCCAGGATGTCTTCAGGGGCATAATCTTGTCCTGGAGAATCACAGCATCACCGCATCATTGAGGTCTCAGTTGTGACCAGGGGCCAAAATGGAACTATGTCTCAAAATGCCATAGCTGGCCTGTAGGCAGGAGAACTAGGCCTAATCAAGCGATTTCCCCCCAAAATGATGTAGTATTGCTCCTGACACAGATCCTAGGCCAAAATCTTTTTCTCTGAGCCTTACTTTTCTCATCTGTAAAATGAAGAGTATAATGGTATAGATTTTATAGGGTTGTAGGATGTACAGAGTGTTAATTGACGTCTTGTGCCTACTAAGGAGCTTGGTAATTGAGTGGTGATGACACAAAGAATATAAAGGATGCAAAGGATGATACAAAGAATATCAAGCACTGTGTAAGTCTTGGTGTTGTGCTAATGCTGGGTATATAAAAATTGAGTAAAGAAAAATGGGTGAATAGCTTATTACTAGGAAACTATAAGTAAAAGTTCAAGGTTATTGTGTTAAATATAATGAACAACACAGAGAGTTGCTTTCCTAATGGCTAGAATAGGGAGTAATCACCAAGGAGAGGTGATTAAGATCTAAGTCTATGGAGCTGGGGATTTAGCTCAGTGGTTCCATCACCTGCCTCGCAAGCACAAGGTCCCGAGTTCAATCCCCGGTACAAAAAAAAAAAAAAATCTAAGTCTGTGCTTTTCATTAAGAGAAGAAGAAGACTGGGGTAGAAATGGTGGAGGAATCATATAAATGTGGGGACACTGAAGGGTTGGGAGAGGAGCCAGTTAGGAGGCTTTGTGGGTTTACAGGCTGCAGTTGAAGATTCACTACAGTGCAGATGAGATAATAAGGAGAAGTTATGTAAGTGAGACTCCCTAGTAAGACGAGTGGATTGGCTTCCACAATGAAGAGGATGAGCTCATGAAAGCTTAGTGTGAGGTCAGCACTTCTGGAAAACACACTCTTCTCTTTCCTGATGACTTTTTCTCTCCTCAGGTCTCGGCTGCCTACTTAGATGCAGTGAGCTTGTCTGCTACTGGATTTTATAAGTAAGTGTGTCCCGTTCCTGCCCATCTCACAACGTACTGTATTGTCATCCTAAACCCCCAGCCCTGCCCAACTCTGAATGCTGCCAGCCCATGTTCAGGAGAGAAAAATTATACCCAAACTCTCATCTCATCAGCTTAAAGATGCTGGAGATACGTGGGATTTTCAAACTACATGCCAAGGAGGCAAAAACAGGAGCTGCCATATTAGAAGACCCAAGTTCTAGTTCTGATCTTAGAATGGACTATTTCACTTGTTTCCTCACTTAAAATACACCTACCCATCCTGCCTCAGCATTCTGCAAGATCCGGGGTATCTTTTGCTCCAATTTAGGCATTGCTCTAGTCCCTGTGTGCTTCTTTGTACTAGGCATTGGATTTCTTTACACAGGCTTTCCCTCAGAAGAACTAGAGGAGGATTTAGAGCCTGTGGCTTCGTTACCACGTGCAGAGTGCAGTGGAACTTTGTTAATGAGATGTAGGAGGAAACACAAATCTTCTGCAGCTTTAAAATTCAGTAGCCATGTGAATAGCTAGCAACCCTGCCCATCTGACTGTTTTAGCTATTTCTGGGAATGGAATTTAACTAGGATATTTTCTTTCACAGATCAATAGATTAGAAAAGTAGCTTAATGTTTGCTTTAAAAATGTCTTGCATGAACATATTAACGTATACTTATATATTATTATAAATAATATTCTATAATAGCCTATGAAATATTTTGCCTGGTATCTCTAAGTTATATAATACTTGACCTATACAAACATGGACTCATGCAGATTTTTGCATAAGTTTCTGTTACATTTTTGGAGCTCATAAAAGTAGGGTTTTACAAAGGTGGCTCTAGATGAACGTGGTGACATTAGAGGTCAAACAAGCTGGTGATTTCTCTTGGGAGAAGTCTTTTCCCCCAGCCTTGTATTGGTTTTGTATTTATATGGATTCTGGTTACACCATCAGTTCCTATTTTTTTCTGTGTAATATATAATGACATAGTGTACTATCTACTGTGAGTGTATGCATAGAATACTTGCCTATGCACAAAACACAGTACACATATATACGACTTATGCAAAATTGGAGTTACATAAGATCCTCAGAATTGAAAAAGAAAATATGTACAGAGCATCGTTTTCTATCAAAAACATTTTCCTCAGGTAACTTGTTGAAATTTTGAAAGGATTGGAGATTTGGGGAGTGGCTCCTTAAAGCTGCATGCAGGCTGGCACGAGCTCTTGATGTTGTTAACTCTGACCTTGAAAAGGTGAGCAGGGCCATTTATGTGAATGGCTCAAGCACCATCCCAGGCAGAGCTGTGGTTCTGGAGGCCTTGGGTTCTAGCTTGGTGGATCCTGCACAGAATGCCTTTCATGTTCCTCATGAGCTCCAGCAAAAGTGACACCTCTGATTCTACTGCACAGAGGACAGTGTGCTGATATAAACTATACAGAGCGGCACCGAATGATTATGACATGGAAACAAAATCCTTGGAAACACCTGGGATTCATTAAAGGTTCAGAGTATTTAAAACACATGGGCTGTTGTGGAGAACAGCTGAATGAAACACTAGCACTGTGAGAGCTTACGGATTGTGTGGGATAAGTGGGAAGCGAGCAGCTCACCCTAATACATGTGCCACATTTTCTCATTTTGCACCCAGGACACCCAACCTTGGTTATGACTTTAAGACCAACTCTGGGAATCCCTTCCACTATTTCAGCTATGGGGTGGCTTGCTCTGAGGTAGAGATTGACTGCTTAACAGGGGATCATAAGGTAAGAAGTTTAAAAGATGTTAGTCCTCAGAGGGAAAGAGAAGAGAACTGAATTGTAACCCTAAAAGCTGATGGAGACAAGGTTTCTGATTTGGAAAACAATGCCTTACATCTAGGATAGGCAAACACTCTATAAAGAGCCAGAGAATACATGTTTTAGGCACCACGGGCCACACAGTCTCTGCCTCAGCCATTCAACTGTTCTCTTGTGTGAGGGCAGCCATGATATCTAATAATAAGAGTGACTGTGTTCCAATAAAATGTTATTTATGGGCACTGAAATTTGAATTTCAGATAATTTTTCCTTGTCACAGAATATCCTTTTAAGGTTTTTAGCCATTTAGTTATGTAATTATTAGCCTTCATGCCCTACAAAAACAGGATGAGCTGGATTTAGCCCATGGAATAGAGCTTGCTAACCCTTTTCTTACACGACCCACTGAGACTCAGGTTCCACACTTCAGTCCCTGGGAACCTGCCCTTACTTCTTGTGCACAAATATGGGTGCAATTATTTCTGATTGTTGAGAAATCATTGCTTCTTCCTGTCTCCAACTGGCTGCTAAGATCTCAAACTTCAGCAGTAACTGTGTCAGTCAAGATATGGTGGGAACATCAACACGTCTGTCTAAGCATGCTCAGAGCTCCTTGCTTGAGAAAGTTCTATTTGGGCTGACATTTATGGTCTAAGGGTTACTGAGACCCATCTATGCCATTCCAAACATTTCTGCCTTCTCCAGTTGCTTCTATTTTGTCACCGTTTCAGAATCTCCGCACAGACATCGTCATGGATGTTGGCTCCAGTTTGAACCCTGCCATCGATATTGGACAAGTAAGACTCATAGAAGATCAGGGTGGTGATACTGTAGGGTATCAATGTGCCCCATTACCTCCACCCTAGATCAGCAGGCACACAGCCTGTTGTCCGGGTCAGGACTTGGTACTTAGGAAGCCTCCTCTAGAGTGGAATTTAGATTTACAATACTCCACCCAACTCTCAAGGCAGAAAACAAATAAACATGGCTTAACTCACACTCCAGAGAACAAGATGACGAGTGAGGGAACACTAGGTGCATGTGTGTGCATATGCATTCATGTGCGCGCATGCACACACACACATACACATGCATCTGGTTTGAGAATGAGCACAAGGAGGAGTGGAGATTGAGTTTGAGATCAATGCCCAGGCAGTAGGGTCTGAGGTCAGAAGGCTTGTCACTGATCTTGTTGCTCTTCCACCCAGGACAGCTTTTATCTCCCAGGAGGTAAATGCTGTCAAGCCAGGGTTAGCGGAGGCCCCTGGGGGGAAAAGATGTGAAGTAAACCAAGGGGAGTTAAGGGATGTCCCAAAGAAAATCACTTTGGGAAAATATTCTATTAGTGGATAGTACAGCAGAAGACAGAGGAAATAAGAATTGAAGTAGTGAGCATCTGGTAGAAAATATATATTGCATTTCTCAGAAATGGACCATTATTGAGGATACAGGAATCTGGTGATCAGTCTTCATTGAGCAGCTGTTTGGGGGCCCCTCCCATGAGCAGGTACCATACCAGGCACTGCCGATGCAGAGGATTCACAGGGTGTGCCACGTATCACTCTTATGAGCCAGGACACAGGGATCAGACATAGAGACCAGCACGGTGTGGCAGACACTGAGAAGAGATCTGTAAGCCACAGCAGAGGCACTTTCTCCCAGAGGACAGGCAAGAGTGGAAGTTTAACAAGGTGGGAAGAAAATCTCATACAATCTACTATTCAAGAAATTCCTCCCATGAGCTCAGTTTCAGCCACCATTTCCCCAGTGGTGCATGGAAGGAACAGTTCCATTTGTATGGTGGCAGGTTTTAGGGGGGAAATTATGCCCTCCACTATATGACACTCCTAGAATGGTCAGCAAGTTCTGAAAGTGACCTTCAGTGTCAACACTTTTGTTCTGCCTGAGCCAAAACTTGGTGTATTAGTCAGGTTTATTTTTCTTTCTTTTTCAGAACTGGAGATTAAACCCAGGGCCTTACTTGGGACCAAATACCCAATATGTATAACCTTAAGGGGCAAAGAAGGGTTTATATTTTGACTCATGGCTTCAGAAGTTTCAGTCCATGATGGGCTGGTTCCAAGGCAGGAATATCATGGTAGAAGAGTGTGGTAGAGCAAAACTGCTCACTTCAGGATGACCAGGAAGCGGAACACAGGGGAAGAGTGCCAGGGAGAGATATACCCTTCAAAGGCACACCCCAGTGACCCACATCCAGCTGAGCCCCACTTTCTAATACCACATTCTGCTGTGAACATCAGCGGATTAATCCAGTAATGAGTGCGTTGCCCCATGATCCAATCGGCTCTCCAGTAGTCTCTCAATCTAGTCAGGTTGACAAGCTTAACTGTCTCACCTGGAGAAAGGTCAGCCTGGTCACCTTGAGGCCGGGGCAAGAGCCAGATAAGCATTTGAAGGATATTTAACTTCTGTCCAGGTTCCACCCTGGAGGGGCTGGAGGTGTGACCACTGTGGCCAGCAGTACCTGTCCTGGGGAAAGGGAGAGGCAGGTAGCCATGATCCCCATCTGTCCTGCAGGTGGAGGGGGCATTCATCCAGGGTCTTGGCCTCTTCACCCTGGAGGAGCTGCACTATTCCCCTGAGGGGAGCCTGCACACCCGTGGGCCCAGCACCTACAAGATCCCTGCATTTGGCAGCATTCCCACCGAGTTCAGGGTGTCCCTGCTCCGAGACTGCCCCAACAAGAGGGCCATCTATGCATCCAAGGTACTTTTCTTCTGAGCCTGTGCTGCATTCTGGCCTGCGCTTGGGGATGGGGGGCACAGTGATGGTGATGAGGGTCTTCAGCCTCCGCAAGGGGTTCTTCTTGGAGAAGAAATAAGGTTAAAAGGACAGCAGAGGGTGGGGCATTCCTGCCTGAGGACCACAGTAGTTGAATTGGATTGAGAACACCATGTTAGTATGGTGTGAAGCTAGCTCCTCTTGGTAGGCTGAAAGGGACTTTAATGCCCTACACCCATCTCTCAGGTGTGCCTCCCTAGGCTTGATCCTCAGAGATAATTTACAGATACAGCATCTGAGAATCTGTATTCACTGCCAGTGGGAGCAGTGCCTTTGTGCTCACCTGCCACCTCCTTCAGTTGCTGAGACCCAATCTTAAGACTTGATGAGCATACCTGTAAGATTTCTTCCTTGTGCCCAACAAGTGTGAAACAATAGTTGAAAATTAACTTAGCTGATTGTTAAAGACCTAGATCTACAAAGGAAGGCAAGCAATCACAATGAAGGCAGGTAACTGATGAAATCACCCATTTGTTCGTCTCATGGTTTCCTTTATTGTGGGTGAGCAGGGGGGGTTCTAGAACACATCAGGACCTTCATTGTTGGCTCTCACACCTTACCATGTGTCAGAGTCACTGGGATCATTATAAAAATGCACCTCTATGGAGCTCACCCCAAGAAACTGATTGAAGGGTAGTACTTTTAGTAAACATCTCTAGTGTTTCTGATATAAGTGGTCTCTGATCTGTGCTATGCGGGAAAAAATCAACTTCTGCTAGAAAATGTTTTAATTTTTATTTGTCATTATGCCTACACCCCCAGCAAATGCTGTAATTTAATGCCTGTGGGCATTGGTGTCAGAATTGCAAGTGGATTATTCCCCTGGGCTAATAACTGTGAGAAAGGGTTAAAACATGTTGTCAGATTTTTGATCTATAAAATATAATTATTTAGTATAACTGTGTGTGTGTGTTGCTGGAGATCAAACACCCAGAGCCTTGTGCATGCTAGGTAAGCACTCTACCACGGAACTATATCCACACCCTATTTAGTATAACTCTTAATGATACATTGTACTTATATGGTGTCATCAGAGAAAATTACATAGAAAAAGCAAAATAAAGTATGCCCACCAGGTCTGGTCATTTAAGACATTCTCAGCCCTTGGTTAATTTTGACTGCATGTTTGGGGTTGTCTCATTAGTGCTGGGTGGGGCTCTGGTGTGGACTCTTGGCCTGGCCTCCCGGGTCTGTGGGGGGACATGGAGGTTAGGGGAGCTCTGCCTGATCCCCTCCCTGCTGCTCTGCCCCTTCAGGCTGTAGGGGAGCCGCCCCTCTTCCTGGCTGCCTCCATCTTCTTTGCCATCAAGGACGCCATCAGTGCCGCTCGAGCCCAGCGCTCAGATTATAACAGCAAGCAGCTTTTCCGGCTAGACAGCCCTGCCACCCCGGAGAAGATCCGCAATGCCTGTGGGGACCAGTTCACCACCCTGGTGAGATGCTGGGGAGGCTGGGGATTGGCTGGCAAACTTTAGGGGAAGGTTGTGCAGAAAGGAGAGGTGTCAGGCTTTCTCTCACGTGGGAAGCCATGAGTCAATGTCTGTCTTCACTGTGTGCTATGGGGCACCCACTGGAAATTGCAAGAGAACAATGAGAAACTCCTTTAAAGCTGCAGCTTGTAGCTGAGCTTCCCTAAAGACAGGAGGAATGTGAGGTATATAGTCATGCCCTGCTGACCTCACCATTTCCCATCTAGCTTCAGATGACAGATGAAACTCCAAAAGAACCTAATCTTTGATGTTAGTCGTTAGCATTGGGGATTTATTTGATAAAGACATGTATGTGGGGCGCTATAGGGATAGGGGTGGGAAATTAAATTAGATCAATCACATTTGTCTTATGGCTACCATGTGCCAGGCTGATACCGGGGACACATAGGTGCCCTTGAGGAGTTTGTAGTCTTTTCAGAAACCAGATGACACTTTTAGTGGAAAATACCTGGAAAAGAAGAACATCCTAAGGCTGACCACCTCTTCCACTGTTGGACTCTCAGAACCAGCCCAGGTTCTGAGTTGTGCTGGGACAGGCACCATACACATAGAACTCCCCAACTGCCTCCGTACCCACAACTTCTATTAAGTTAGCAGAACAAGGTTCTGACAATAGCTTTAACTACAAGGCGAGAACCACACAAACCATGTGTGAGTGCCTAGGCAGTGAAGGTCCCACAGCTGTGCGGCAACATTCCCATGGCCCAGAGCCCACCATGGCCCCCAATGCTGACAGTTACCAGAAGCCCATTTCCTTGATCCATGGCTCCCCATAAGCTTGCAGATTGCAAGACCAGCTCCTTGCAAGCAATCTGCTGCAGATCTCAATCATTTAAAGAGCCCTTCTGAGGCTTCAAACCTAAAACAAAGATTCTTTTCCGTGTAACAACACACCAATGATTTAACACCCTACAATGGATCGGCATAGTAGCGGATTCTATGAGTCAGTTGTGCTTTGTAAAGATTATGAGAGCTGTGTGAGAAAGGACTAGGTCTAAATTGTTCATCACCATAGTATCTCCAGAGCCTAATAGAATGGCTGCCATATAGAAAGTGCTCAGTAAAAAGAAATACATGACTAGGCAATTAAGGGATCCCTCCCTGGGGCATTCCCAGTGGCTGAGATGTCGAGTGGTGTGTGATCTTGGAATGGTGGTGGGCAGTGGTGGGAGGTGGCACGTATGTGTCAGGGTGGAGGGGGTGTTATCAGAGGACCCTGGCAATGAGGACTCTATTGTTCCTTCCTAGTGTGTCACTGGTACACCTGAAAACTGTCAACCCTGGTCTCTGAGGGTCTGAAGAGAAAGTGCCCAGCAGAATGTTCTTGTGCATGTTCTGAAGAACCTAGATCTATACAAGCTGGACGGCAAAGCTGTGATTCATCAGAATGGCATTTGGCAAAAAAGGAATGCATTGGAAGATTTTGATCAATAATGATTTGCAAACATAATGATGAGCAAATTTGGAACTTTTTTTTTTTTGGTACCGGGGATCGAACACGGAACCTTGCGCTTTCGAGATAGGTGGTGGAACCACTGAGCTAAATCCCCAGCCCCAAATTTGGAACTATTAAGCCTAAGTGACCACTATGCATTTCATATGTAGCTATTTCAAGTCTGCTTTAATCAAGTATTTGTGATAGGTTAAAGGAATGTTTGTGCTATGTTCTCATGCAGTGGACAGTGTGCACAGCCCCAAGTGCTGGCGGTGTCTGTCTGTCCTCCAAAGAGGATCCTTGCAAACCTCCAAAAGCTTAAACCAAAGTTACTCTAAATCTGTGTGCCTTCATCACCAATGAATGTTGCGTTATAACCTCAGAGCTATATAACAATTTGCAATGAGGCATCGGGGTAAGATTAAAACTAACCACCTTTGGGTCATTGGAGAGAATAAAGAGTGAAACAAATTGAAGGCTAATTGGATCCAATTTTGTTAAACTACATAAAGTAAGATTACCCTATGACACAAAAATCCAGCCACCTCAATTATTGACTACCTACAACGTACTAAATTCCTTCCCTCTCCCCTTTGTGTATTTCAAAGATCAGGCTTAAGACTTCTTCATTTGAAGACAGAGTAATTTTCACCTAAAAGCAATGCTATTGAAATCAATATCAGCCAGAGGAAAAAGAATTAAGGACCCCAGTTTCTCACTCCAGCTCTTTCTCGGTGTGACCTTGGGCTATCATTTTCCCTTCCTGTGCAGTTTTATTGCAGAATGAAAGGGTTGGTAATCTCTAAGATCTTCTCCTGCTCTAAGTCTATAAATGTATGACCTGAAAATTCCAGTTATATAAGGGATGTGCAGCCATCAAAGACTTGGCTCCCTTACTATTATGAAATGCCTGGGCCTAAGGAACTCTGCTTAGAATCCCCCAAGTTTCTGCTGTTGGTAGAGAGAACAGTAGACAGACAAACATCCCCTTTCATGGCTCCAACAGGAGACTTCATCACAACGTAGTGGTGGACAGTGTCATGTTGTCACGAGCTATCACTGTCTGCAACACTCAGCCTGCCAGAAAGAGTCTGTGGTTCTGGTCATGGAAGAAGGGCAGTGGTCAGGATGTAGTGGAGGTGATCCTGGGTGTCAGTAAGAAGTGAAACTGTCAACTGGTTGGCAGTAAGAATTGCTTACTTACCATCAAAAGCACACCAAATGCTAGTAGTAACTTCCATATCTTAGCCGGGCTTTATTTCTAAAAAGCACACACCAAACACATATGTGTACACACACACACACACACACACACGCAGTTTCTTACAAAATTCCCTTCTTTGGAGTATTTTAGATATGTTGTTTCCTCTACAGCAAGGTTAAGATTGAAGAGCTTTGAAGATCAAAGTGATATTACAGTGAAATACCCAGGTCTGTTTATCAGATTATTTTCTGGAATGTTCTGGGGCAGGATCTATGAGTTGTTATTTGTTATTAGTGAGGCTGTCAGGACTGAGCAATGACCCAGAATTCCCTGCTGTGCTTAGGTACCCAATCAAGAACAGACCTGACACTAAACCCAAAAAGCGAGTGCTTTGTGAACTATGCATCACTGTGTTGCCTCGAGGTGTTGTCCTCCTCAGACACCTGGCCTTGCCCTGTTGTGTTAATCTGTAAAGTGCCGCAAATCTATGGAGTGAGATGCCCGGGTCGTTTTGGGTGCTGCACAAGGCAAGTAGTCAACACTGCCTGCAGGATAGCACTGGAGCCTGCAGAGGGCAGTAAAGGTACGGATTTTGCACCTGGCCCAGCTGCATCGCATCTGTGGTTCCTTACTAAAATACTGATTTAGGTTCACGGAGTAGATCAAATATCCTCAAGGGCCTCCCCAAGAGCTGAATTTGTACCTGACAGGCTGATGAAAAAACCACTAGGAGCTCTTTAAAGACTTGGGCTGGCTGTGGGAGTTTGAGCTCCAGATGGAAGGCTAGCAGGGGGGGAAGCAATTCTTATCTTCTGAGCATCTGCAATGTGTCAGGTGCCAAGTTTAACATTTTACCTACAGGGTCTCATTTAATCCTCCCAGCAGTCCTTGGAGACAGGTGTAATCCCTGTAATCACATGAAGGAGAAACCCTACCCCTAGCCACGCAGAGGGGAGTTCGGGTTGTTTACTCCTAGACACCCACCACAACCCCTGGGCAGCTCCTCAGCCTTGCAGGTGGGGAGACCTGGCCTATACAGAGAGTTGATCTGCCTGTCAAAGTGCATCCACGCTAAGCAGGCTCATGGAGGTTGATGGTGGCTCTTGTGGGCAGGGTTAGGTTTCCCACGTTGGGATGGCCATGCTGCCACACTGTTGTCAGAGCAGCTGATGAGCTTCTTCCTACTCCAGAACCATAGTGGCTGGGAGGCCAGGATGGGGAGGACAGGATGGAGGTCATAGGAGGAACCGTGGGCAAGAAATAAGAACAGAAATAGTCCTGGCTGATTGATTTATGACTGGGAACATCCCTGAGCCCATGATATTTTTAACTTTATCTGGGTGAGCCTGGAAATCACTCCCTGTGCTGCCTATTTTGGGTCCAGGGACAAGCTATTCATAACATGCAGCTTCCTTAACCTAGTAAAGCCTGAGATCACCCCGGTGCCCCCCAGATCGAGGAGCCTGCCCTTTTGTTTTGTCTCTATCCTGAAGTGGGGAGGAGATAGATCCTGTGACAGTCTTGACACCTGAAATAAAGCCAGCAGCTCATTGATGGGAGTGGAAATGCCAGGTGCTGCCCAAAGGAACTCTGGCATCATCTCTGCCCTTGAATTGCCCTGACCTGGCGTTGGATAGTCCCAGACCAACTCAGCATCCCAGAGCTGGAAGGATCTCTGGGTCTCCAAGCTCAATCCCTTCGATTTTAAGATCAGATGGTAAACACAGAGGGCAACTGACTTGTCCGGGGCCTCACAGTCCTTTAATGTCAAGCCAGGCTTAACGAGGCTTCCAGGTCCTGGTGCAGGCTTTTTAACTGAAATCACGCATCCACCTAGGCAGGTGAGACCTTCTTTTATGCCATCTTTGGGTCATACAGCTGGGGTTGGTGATAAAAATGTAGTTACACAGGTAGGAGGAAGTTGTGGGCAGCTTGGGACCCAAGATGAACACTGTGGAAAGGAGAGACATTTGCTCTCTAAACCTCTGTGCCTGTGTTCCTGTGACGGGATGCTAAAATGGGGTTGTTCCCTAAGTCCATAGGTAAAGAAGAAAATAGTAAGTGCAAAAATATCCTCTCATTCCACAGTGAGGTGCTAAGTCATCCGTGTAAGACTTGCAGAGGGGGTGGCTGGAACCTGGCTTTGCTACCATTAGGTCATCATCCACCTTAGAAGAATAAGCTATTAGGGTTTGGGAGTTTGGAAAGAAAGACTTTCTTTGGAGATAACAAGATGTGTATCTTCTCTGCCAAAGAGGAGAGAGATGTGTGGATGAGTGTGTGTGTGTGTGTGTGTGTGTGTGTCTGTGTCTGTGTCTGTCCCACATAGCAACATAGCAGGACGGAGAAGCTCTAAGAGGTCCATGCAGAGACGTAGACCAAGAAATCTGCTTGAGAAGCTGTGGTTGGGTCAACCTGAGGCACCAAGGAGTAAGGGAAAGAGGGTGAGAGTGAGCTGCAATCCTATAATGGCAGGACAAGGGTATCAGTGAAGCCACCCTGGAAGTAGCCACTCAGAAGGCCTGCCTTGGGGGGGGTGATGTAACCCCAACAAAGGAAGTGACCATCTGATGCCCCAGGATCAAAATAGCACAAGGCCATCTTGCGGAAGCGAGGCGGTGAGGAATGCTCACACACCCTTGCCGGGCGTCCTCTGTTCCAGCCTGACATCTTTTCCCTCCTGTCAACCTTCTAGCTGTTAGGAAGGTCCCAGAGCTCCCTGCTGTCCCTTAAGACCTGGAGTGAGACCAAGGGTCTCCTTCCTGGGACTGAGCCCTGAGTGTGAGGAGCAAGAGGTCCAAGCACAGGGTATGTGAGCTGTTCCCACGTGCTCCTGCACCAGCCCCGGAGCCCAGAGCACATTCCTGAGAGTCTCAGTAGCATGCAGCTTGCTCTCCTCTCCTTTCCTCTCCACTCCCCACTCTTCCCATCCTATCAGCTCCTTCCTATGTTGAACCAGTTGTCCTATTCCATAAGCTGTCAACAAGTGTTGAACAGGCCCACACATGTGCTCTGTGTTCGTCCTCCCACTGGGCAGTGTACCTTTAGGGTCCCCTGGCTGCTGGCACTACATGTTCTTGCTTCCCACCTAGACTGCACTGAGGTCTTGCCCCGAGGCAGTGATACATGGGTCTGCCACTCCTGGGGATGAGGAACTGAGTGTAACACATGTGGATTGCTCGAGTCTTCTCCGCCTCTTCCCTCTGCTCTCCGGCAAGTTTCTTAGCTCCTCTGAACCTCCATCTTTCCATCTGTAAATAGATATGGATGGTCAGCAGCCTCACTGGGCTGTTATGAGGACTGAAAGAGTGAGTGAGGCTGAGTGAGGCACTTTGTAGAGAGCAGTGTTGTCATGATTTTCAGGCCTTTGGCCATGCCTTCCAGGGGAAGGCCCGCCAGGATAGCATGAGCAAAGGCTCCAAAACTCAAGCGGAAGGGAAGATGCAGGAAGGAGTCAAACTCTCAACTCTCCATGAGAGGTGGGCTGATGGGGAAAAGGCAGTACATGGACAGCTGTGCTCTTCTGCCAGGTAGGATCAGTTCATATGGTTATATTTTGGTACAAATGGTGCAAATGATTGATCACCATGTCTCAGCTTCTCACAGTAATGTGATTTTCCCAGCACATGGGGCTGGGTGGGAGGGCCAGTTCTCAACTCCACACAGCTAACTGGCAAGATGAGATGGGGGAAAACAGCCCAATGGCCTCACCCAGCTGTTTTCACAAGCCTTTATCCCAACTTGCAATCTTATTTATTTTATATATTCATTTACATCTTAGGGCCAGGTGCCTGAGCACTGTCAGATTCCAAGCATCAAAAACATTTAGATAACCTACTTTTGCTCATTTTGTGTATTATTTCATGCTGTCAGTGTTCATCATCAAGCAGTTATTCCTTTCTACATTTGAAAATATTCCTCCGGCCCATATTTCAATTCCTAACTGCTATAGCAATTCATTTTATTAAACAATAACTATCTATCCAGGAAGTGAGCCATCCTTCCAACAAAAATTTAGCACCAACTACACATGAGATGTTGTGCTATGCACTGAAAGGAAAATAAAGATGAACCAGCCTCATCTGTTCCCTTGAGTAGCACACAGTCTAGTGGAAGAAATATGACATTTACAGAAATAACTCTGTATTCAGGGGGACTGTGGCAATGGCTGAAGAGGCCCAGGGGCAGAGACCTTGGAAAATTCAGAGGAATCAGAGGAGGTTCATGGAAGTGGCATTTCTGTTGATGCTGAAAGATGGTGTATGTATTGGTCAGCTTTGTGCTACCGTAGTGAAATATGGAGGTACTTAACTCTATAAAGAGAAATGGTCTGTAAAGCTCAATGTTTTGGAGGCTCAAGTCCAAAACTGGGCAGCCTGATTGGTACGGGCCTCTGGTGAAGGCAATACATTATACCATGATTAGTGCTCTCATCCATCTTGAGCCAGGAAGGAAGGAGAGAGAGAGAGAGAGAGAGAGAGCCAGTGAGATCCCACAATCCCCTTAAAGGGCACATGCCCCATGACCAAAAGACCTTCCAGGAGGCCCCACCTTTCGAAGGTCCACAGCATTTCCCAATCTGTCACCCTGGGGACCAAGCGTTTGCATATGGATCTTTTAGGGACAGTCATCTCAACTATACCAGGGTGTTAGTTTTCCATCACTGCTGTGACAAATTACCACAAATTTAACAGATGTAAACAATGCTATCTATCATCCCACAGTTCTGCAGTTGAGATGTGTGAGTAGAGCATGACTCTACTGGGTCCTCTGCTTAGAGTTTGACAAGGTCAAAGTCAAGGTGTTGGCAGGGCTGTGCTTCTTTCTGGAAGCTCTGGGATGAGTCTGCTTCTCAGCCCATTCAAGTTGTTGGCTAGACTCAGTTTCCTGGGCCAATAGGACTAAGGTCCATACTTCCTTGCTGTTTGTTAGCCAGAGTCCATTTACATTCCTCATGCTGTCTGTATGCTCCCCTCCAGCAATGGGAAGTGAATGAGGTCCCGCTCGTGTTTCCAATATCTCTGACCACTTCTGTCACCTCTCTTCTGATTCCAGCTGGAGAAAGTTCTGTGCTTTCACAGACTCACGTGATCAGACTGGACCCGCCTGGATAATCCAAGCTCCTCTTCCTATATTAAGGTCTATACATGAATTACATATGCAAGTCTAGTCTGCTATGCAGTGTAACATATTTATAAGATCTATCGATTAGGACAGGGCCATCTTTGAGGAGTCATTATCTTGGCTACCACGGCATTTACATCTGTTGAGCCATGCTAGGAGTGAAAAGAACAAAGTCATGGAGGCAGGAAACCACATGTAAAGAGCAGTACATATAGCAGCCTTCTTCAGAGTGCAAACCCGCCAGTTCCCCCAAATGATGAGCTATGTATGGAAGTTCTTGAACAGAGTAAGAACTCCTGAAGGAGACTAAGGCAGCCACAGACTCCTGACATAAGGTGTGTGGGACATTCAATGCCACTGTGCAGGTGAGATTGCTATTGTAGCATTTCCACACTTCCTGTGCATGCACTGTTCTGCAAGAGGTACTAGAGTAACACTTAGCGATAAATAATTTTATTTAATATTACATATCCCTTGCACAAAGTACTAGCAAATCAGAAGACTGTGATAATGACCCATAATCTCAACACTCAGAACTGTTAAGGCTTTGGTGTTTTGTAAGATGCCTTTAAAACTTAGCAGTATATCCAGCCAGCTTTCTGTGTCTATTAATATTCTTCCTCAGTGTTATTTTTAATGGATACATAGCTTTCCATTGTATGGGTGGCACCACAGTTTATTTAATGAATTCTCTCAATGTTGACATTTGGCTTGTTCCCAAGTTCTTTTACTATCATCAACAAGGCTGACATGAACATAACAAGGGTTGTTTTTACAGATATGTTAAACAGGATGTCATCAGACCCTCAGCAGGAATGTGAGAGGAGCCCAGTGTAGCTACAGCTGTTAGGGTGACCAGACCCTTGCCTAGTTTCTTCTTCAGGGGGTCTCTCAGCAGACACACCCTGCTCTGTTTTGTCACTAACTTGATCCAGCTGTACCCGAAGCTGTAGGTGGGATACCCAGGCACTAAAAGAAAGAAAGGGCACAGGTGCTTAGGTGGCGGTGTTAGGGGAGGGCTCCTTGGAGGAGGACCTGCTGAGGACCACTGAGTGCAGTGGGGGCTTAGGTGGGGAAGCTCCCTGGTGTGAGACTGGCAGGCTCCTGAGCCTGGTGAGAAGAGCCACCAGGAAGAAAGCAACAAAAGCCATGCTGCTCCAGTAGGGTGATGGGAGAAAGGACAAAAGTATTGCTACTTGCTACAGTAGGGCAACAGTTCTGCCTTTACTTTCTCCAGCCCCTGCTTCCAGCCACCCGACCAAACTAGAACACCCTAAAACTTAACTTCTTCCTTGGGAGTTTCCTGTGGAGGGTGGAGATTGACTGAGAAAGATACAGGTTGCTTTCTGGAGCCATGGACACATGTTGATCGGGGTGTGTAATCCTATGCATCTATCAAAACTCTTTGAACGGTGCACTTGAGAGCTTTGCATTTCACTGTATGAAAATAATCCTCAATTTTTAAAAAATGTGTTCTAGACTGATGAAACAATAAAATAGTGCTGTATTAATGTTAGCAAATGAGGCAAGGCAGAGTAAAAACAACCTCCCTCCCTCCCTGAGGCCCTGCGAGCAGGCTCAGGTTAGTGAGGGGCCCCATGCCCTCTCATCTGTACAAAGCCCCACCTTGCAGCTCCCTCTGTGTGAGGGTTAGGATCCCATGTATGAAAGCCCAGTGTGGCACCAGAGGGCGAACAGGCAGGTAGTCACGTGTGGAAGCCACTCTGGTACACGCCAGATCCTTTTCAGAGAGATCTACAGCCAGCTCTGGGTTGCTTCTGTCTTCTGTAGTTTCCCCTGTGGGGAAGAAGGGAAAGAAGAGGGGGCCAGGGATGCTACTGACTGCTTATATCTGAGGGCTAGAGGTGCCTCAACCCAGTACAGCTGGGCTGTGTCTTCCTGGGGCGGTTCCTGAGGGCAGAGTTAAGCAGAGAACTCTGTGAAGGCCTGGACACTGGCCTGAGGAATCTGCAATTCTGGCTGGAGAAAGTGGGCCCAGGGCACAGGGAGGATGTCTTATTCTCTTTTTTTTTAATGAATTTTATTGGTACATTTTAGGTATACAGTATAATGACACTCATTATTGGAAATTTGCACTTTTACATAATCTCTCTTGGTTCTTACTTTTTCCAGGTTCCCAAGCCCTCCCTTCAACCCCTCCATCCCTCCCTATTTACGAACACTTTGTTTCCATGTTTTCATTTTCTCATATTAATTCCATTTCCCTTCTTTCCTTTCCCCTATCCCTCCAACTTCCCCTTCCCCTATGCCCCTTTTCTTCCTATTTCACATTACCTATTATACCTTTGAGCCTTATTTACACTTTCAGTTTCTCACACTAGAGAAACTATTTGGTATTTACACATGTGTGTCCTATTTATTTCACTTAAGAGTATCGCCTCAATGTGCATCCATTTAGCTATAAATGTCTCTAATTTCTCATTTTTTATGGTTGAGTAGTACTCCATTTTATTTTTTAAAAACCCCACATTTTCTTTATCCAATCTCCAGTTGATGGGCAATTGGGCTGCTTCCAAGTTTTAGCTATTACAAGTTATGTTGCTATGAACATGGGTGCACATATATCACTGTGGTATGATTCTTTTGGGAAGATACCCAGAAGGGGAATAGGGACTTCCAGTCCTAGTTCTTTGAGGTATCTCCATACTGATTTCCACAGTGGTTGCACCAGTTGACACTCCCACCAGCAGTGGAGCAGTGTTCCTTTTTCCCCACAGCCCCCCACCCCCCAGAATTTGCTACTGATTGATTTCATGATAGCAGCCTTTCTTTCTGAGGTGAGATAGAATCTGTGTTGTTTTCATTTGCATCTCTTGAATGACCAGTGATATTGAACATTTTTCCATATGTTTATTTGCTATTTCTACTTATTTGTCTGAGAAATGTCTGTTCATTTCAGATGCCCATTTTTGTATTGGGTCTTTAAATTTGGGAGGTCGGATTTTTTAAAGTTCTTTATAGATTCTAGGTAGTAGACCTTTGTCTGAGGAACAGCAGGTGAAAAATCTTTTTCCACATTGTAGGCTGTCTCTTCACACTGTTGGTGGCTTCTCGTGCTGTGTAGAAGCTTTTTAATAAGAAGGATCCCATTTGTTGATTGTTTGTGCTAGATCACAGGCAACTGAGGTTTTCTTCACAAAATCTTTTCCCACACCAATGTCTTCAAGAGTTCTACCTAACCTCTCTTCCAGCCGGTTCAGCATTTCTGTTTTAATATTTAGATCTTTAATCTATTTCAATTTTAGTTTAGTGCATGGTGGGAGATATAGGTGTATCTTTAATCCTTGGCAAGTTGAAACCCAATTTTTCCAGCACCATTTATTAAAGAGGCTATCTTTCCTCTAGTGAGGGTGTTTGGCTCCTTTGCCGAAGATGAGCTGGCTGAGTGTGTCTGGAGTTGTTTCTGCATCTTCTAATCTGTTCCACTGGTCCTCAGGTCTGTTTCTTTGCCAGTACCATGCTGTTTTTATCACAGTGGCTTTGTAGTATAATTTCAAGTTGGAGGTTATGATACCTCCTGCCATGTCTCTGTTGCCTAGAATTGCTTTTCCTATTCTGGGTCTCTTCTTGTTCCAAATGAATTTTTGGATTGTTTTCTCAAGGTCTGTGAAGTATCCTGCTGGAATTTCCATTGGGATTGCATTGAATCTATATAGCAGTTTTGGAAGGATGGTCATTTTCGCTATGTTGATTCTTCCTACCCAGGAGCAAGGGATGTCGTCCCATTTTCTGATATCATCTTCAATCTCTCTTTTCAGAGAGCTATGGTTTTCAGAGAAGAGGTCTTTGATTTCTTTTGTTAGGTTGATTCCTAGGTATTTCAGTTTTTTGGATGCTATTGTGAAAGGAATTGCTTGCCCTATTTCTGTCTCAGTGAGTCTGTTATTCGTGTAGAGGAAAGCTGTTGACTTTTGTGTTGACCTTGTATCCAGCTACTTTACTGAATTTGGTTATTAAGTCTAGAAGACTTTTGGTGGGGTTCTTGGGGTCTTCTATATAGAGTATCATGTCATCTCTAAATAATGACAATTTGATTTCTTCATTTCCTATCTTTATTCTTTTCTCTTGTCTAATTGGTGTGGCTAATGTTTCCAAAACTATATTGAACAGGAGTGGTGATAGTGGACATCCTTGTCTTGTTCCTGATTTTAGTGTGAAGAATTTCAGTTTTTGACCATTTAGTATGATATTGGCTGTTGGTTTTTCATAGATGGCTTTTATCAGATTGAGGTACAGACCATCTATTCCAATTTTTTGTAGGGTTTTTATCATAAATGCATGTTGGATTTTGTCAAATGCTTTTTCTGCATCTATTGAGATGATCGTATGGTTTTTGTCCTTGGCTCTATTGATATAGTGTACTATGTTTATTGATTTGGATATATTGAACCATCCCCGTATCCCTGGGATGAATCCCACTTGGTCAGGGTTTATGATTCTCTTGATGATCTTCTGCATTCTATTTGCCATTATCTTATTAAGGATTTTTGCATCTCTGTTCATTAGTGAGATTGGCCTATAGTTCTCCTTTTCATTTAGGTCTTTCTGTGCTTTGGGGATCAAGGTGATGCTTGCTTCCAGGAATGAATTTGGGAGTATTTCTTCCCTTTCAATTTCATTGAAGAATTTAAACAGTAGTGGCAATAGTTCCTCTCTAAATGTCTTGTAGAATTCAGCAGTGAAGCCATTAGGACCCAGGCTTTTCTTATTTGGTAAGTTTTTAATTAAGTTTTCAATTTCATTGATTGATATTGGGTTGTTTAGAATTTTTAGGTCTTCTTCCTTCAACTTTGATAACTCATATGTATCTAGGTATCTGTCCATTTCTTCTGTGTTTTCCATCTTATTGGCGTATAGGTTCTCAAAATACATATTGATAATCCTCTGGATTTCTTCTGGGTCCATTGTAATTTCATCCTTTTCATTCCTAATTGCATGGATTTGGGCCTTTTCTTTCCTTTTTCTGATAAGGTTAGCTAGGGTTTGTCAATTTTGTTGATTCTTTCGAAGAACCAACTCTTGGCTTCATTGATTTTTTTATATTGTTCTCTTAGTCTCCATTGCAATTATTTCTGCTCTGATCTTTATAATGAGGATATCTTATTCTTCCCAAAGAAATATAAGAAGGAATTACAATAGCTATGTTCAGAGCCTGGCTCAGGACTTCCTAAATGGCGCTGCCTGACCTCCTCTACCCCCACTTTACACCTTAACATGGAAAAGGAACCCAATTGCTACAACGAGTATCAATATAAAACAAATTTTGGAGGGATTATAGATATTCACATTTGCTTTAGCTTTGGAGTTCTTTATACCTGAAGAGCTAGCTGCAGGTCTTAATGTCTAGTTATTGGTAATATGTAGGCTGCAATTTGTTGCATGTCAACCTTTTGATTTCAATCTACATCCCACCCAGTATAATCCATGACTAAATGTTACTATTAAAGATCAAGAAGAGCAACATTGTAAAAATATGACCGATTCAAGGTGACAGTGATGGTCCTCTGATTACACTGAGCCCTCCTACATGTGAATGAGGACTGCAGCTGCTTTTTTGGGCCTGCACCCATGGAGGCCTTCAAGATGCCCTTGGTATTCCATGACTGCCTTCCCTTCTAGTTGCAGATTGGGGTCCACTGTACCCTGACTGAATTCCTCATGTTATGAGTTAGTCAGCTTTCCATCACTGGGACAAAATAACCTGAGATAATTGACTTAAAAAGAGGAAAGGTTTATTTTGGCTCATGGTTTCAGTCTGTGGTTGCTTGGCCTTGTTGCTTTGGGCCTGTGGCAGCACAGTACAATATGGTAGAAGTGTGTGGTGGAGGGTGGTGGAGGAGTCTCTTCATCTCATGGCAACTGGGAGGCTGGGGCTTTGACAGGCCTAATGACCGAACTTCTTTCAACTAGGCCCCACACTCTAACTGTTCAACTCCCTCCCTATAGCAATGCAAGTTGGTGACCAGGCCGTAAACACATGGGCCGTGGGCCTGTGGGGGACATTTCAGATCCAAACCATAGCATGTGTGTTCATGAGTTCCAAATCATCATCATCATCATCATCATCATCATCATCATCATCATCATCATCATCATCATCCTGATAACTCAGGAGACAGGTATTCAATAAATGATCCTTTAATATAAAGAATAGAGGAGGATCAATGAATGACTTAACAGAAGAACCTTCTCAGTGTTCCCTGGGGCCAAATATTACCCTGAGAACCTTTGATAAGAGCACCTGAATTGCAAGAGTCCCCTCACAGAGATTCTGATTAAATGGGTCAGGACTTGGTGTGGGGATCTGCAGTTTAAATATTCATTGGAGGGGATGTTGATGCAGGTGACCAACAGTACAAAGTGATGGGCACTGCCCAAGAAGCAGATTGAGGTCTGCACTGTGCCAGGTGCTGTGTGCACCTGCTATTCTGAAGGCATTTCTAGGACTAGAGCTTACTGCTAAGAGTTCTGGGTAGGGAAGTGGGTCAGGCTGGCTTGGAAAGCCAGAGGCCAGGAGGTCAGTGACTCAGGGCCCAGGCAGGATGGGTTCTCTATGCTGGAGACATTTTTAGTTTGATCTCTGAGTTGTGGCAGTTTAAAAGAAACTAAAGATCTTTTGGAAGGGGATGAACCTGAGAATGAGAGATTTAGTAGCCAGGGACAGAGAAGCAGCATAGATGGAAGGGGATCATGGAGAAGGGTGGAAGGACATAGGAGAGGTGTGACAGGAAAGAAATGTCCATGTAGCACTGATTATATGCCAAGAGCTGTACAGACATCATTCCACACATTCCTCTTAACAGCACCCTGAGACAGGCAATAGCATCTCCTCTTTTCATGGCAGGAAGTGATGGCTCCTAGAGGTTTATTAACAAAGGCTAAAAATAAGTATGGAGGCTGGTATTTCATCCTAGGAATATACAGACTCCTAAGCTCTTGTTTTTGACCATGTACTTCTTAAGACAAGTAAATGGTGTGCAACCACTCCATCCATCTATACAAATTATTCATTACAGTAATACCTTGGTTTGTGAACACTTCTATTTACAAACAATTTGATTTGTGAACAGAAGCATTCAGCAAAATTTTGCTTCCACTCATGAGCTCTGCATAGGGTGGTGAACACTGCTGCAGCCATCTTTCCTGCACAAACATGAATGTGGCCCTCTTCCTCAGAATAGAAGAATGAATTAAAATCATGAACCGAGGAATGACTGTATTTTATTTGTTTATGACATGGATGAGCTTCTATTGGGTACCATACACTGAGACAGGCTGTGGATTGATGGCTAAACAAGGCACTGTCCTAGACCTCAACATTCTACACATACCTTAAACAGTCACACACAGCTATCATTTGCAAATACTTGTAAGAACTGAAGAGGAAAATGGCAAGCTCTATGGGAAAGAAAGCCAGGAAGCTTAGTTTAGACTGAAGGGCCAGAAAGGCTTCTGTGGAAATGTAATATTTAAGCTGAGACTTGAAGGATGGGTGAGAATGAGAGAAAGAATGTTCTGGAACTGTGCTGTCCAAAAGAGCTTTCTGTGATGATGGAAATATTCTGAATTGTGCTAATACAAAGCCACCAGCCACATGTGATTATTGAGCCCTTGAAATCTGTCCAGTGTCCAGGTGAAATCTGTGTCCAGCCCATTAGGGGCTGAATTTTTACTCCATTTTAATTAATTTAAATGTACACATTTGAGAATCCACATTATGATTTATGTCTGGATGTCCCCCCGAGCCTCATGAACTCAAAGATGGGGCTTTTGAAAATTGGACTATGGGGATGGTATGGTTGACTTGCTGCTAGGAGGTAGTATCTAGTTGGAAGAGGTGGGTCACTGTGGGCATGACCCGGAAGCAGTTATCACCCCTCCAGCTCCACCCTTGAACTCTCTGCTTCCTATCTGCCAAGAATTAAGCAGCTTTTCCTCTTCCATGCTGTTTCTTCTTGGGAACAGCCAACCATAGACTAAACTGTGAGCCAAATCTTTAAGTTGTGGGTACTGGTTATTGTGTCCCAGCAACAAGAACGTGACTAAGACACCACATGTGGCTGGTGCCCACTGTATTGGACAGCCGAGCTCTAGAGCAAATGGAAAGTTTAGATAAAGGGTCCAAGCATAAAAAGGGCTTGGCAACTTCTAGGAGGTTGCAGTGGGGTAGGTCAAGAAGGAGAATAAGGCAGGGTGAGGGCTGAATGGAGCAGGGCTCAGACTGTGCAGATACTAGAGGGAGTAGGGCTGAGTTTTCAGGTGCTCAAGGGAGTAGAGTTGAGTTCACAGGCACTTGAGGGAGTGGGACTCAGCAGTCACCTGTAGGCTTCATGAAGTGTCTTCGATTTTATCCCAACAGGGAAGTTGCTGAAGGGATTTGAGAAGAGGGGTAATTTTGTCAATTTGTTTTAAGATCATTCTGCACTATAAGCCTGGGGGGCTAAAGTTGGAGGATGGAAACCAAGGAGGAAACATTGTCATTTCCCAGGCAAGACATATCAGTGGCTCAGCCTAGGGTATTAAGTGGGGAAGTGAAGACACATGGGTGGATGTGTATTAATAATAACTTTCAGATAAAATCAACAGATCATACAGTTTTAAAGAGGCAGAATCCAGCAGCTTAAATCCATGTGATCTAATGTAGTCACCAGCCCCAACATTGCTTACACTTAAATGAATTACAACTAAATGAAATTTCACAACATTACCCAGCCATCCTGGCCACTCTTCACATGTTCAAAGACCACATACAGCTAATGGCTGCCATTATTGGACAGGGTGGCTTTTAGTGAGCATTTCCATCATCACAGAAACTCCCATAACATAGTGATAAAGTCACTTGGAAGTGTATTTAGAAATGAATCTGGAAGAGATCAAAGGGGTTATCAAATCCAGCACCCTCACTGTAGAGCTGACGTGCCAGAAGATGCTCTGCAAATGTCACAAGAGATAGTAGCCTCCTTCACTTGTATGCTTTGGAAGAATCCCTAAGGAAACCAACTTTCCAAGGACTTTGCTTCTAGAGAGAGAGGGTCACTCACTCCCACCCCAAACTTTTATCCAGGAGAGGAGGATGGGAGCAGAGGCAACAAACACAAGTAGTGACTCTTACTTGTCAGCTGGATAATCAAAGGAGCTGCTAGTGGTGAGTGAGTGACGAAAGGGTCCTAGAAGACTCAGGACTGATTCTGACCCCAATTATTTATTTATCATGGCAGCTTGAAGAAGGAAGGGTGAGACAGAAACAACCACACTCATTTCCAGTTACCCTGGCCCATCACTGCAGATTCAGAGAAGATGTCTTAATTCTGTCTGCAAAAGAGAATACACCACCCAGAGAGCCTCACATAGTCTTTCCAGTAAAATACTCAAGAAATTGATTCCTAAGGGACAGGGATTTAGCTCAGGGGCACCGCACCTGCCTCACAAAAGAAAGGTCCTGAGTGTGATTCCTGCTATAAAAAAAAAAGAGAAAGAAATGGGTTCCAAAAGGTATTACTAGCTCATGCCTTGCAGGCAAAGATAGATTTCTAGCAGCCCTTGTTATCTCCAGGGGAACAAAAAGAAGAAAAAGAAAAATTGAAGTAGCAAAGCTCCTAGTGACCTGGTAATTCTAGGAACAATGAAGCCTGTTCACAGATGGCAGTGAAAAGAGAAAAAATGCCTTGTTTTGGTCACCTCTGAGATTCTGGTTATGGCTAGGCTTACTTCAGATGAGTAGAGGCAGCGGAAAAGCAGGCATGGGCAGGAGAAGAAGGCACATGTTGAGGGGTACATGATACCCTAGGACCCTGGTTTGCTAAGCCCAGGACAAACTTCACTGGGAAACATTTGCTTTATCTCTGCCTCCCCTTTGCATGCTCAGGACCCAGGGTCACAGCCTGTAGGGATCACCTGAGTCTACCTCAGTGGTAACAGTGGTACCCTGGCTGCCTTCCAGCATGTCCTGTTGCCCTATACCTTCTTGGAGTATGGACAGATAAGCCATGGCCATGACATCCTGTATTAATCAGCTTTTCATTGAATATATGAGGAAAACAACTTAAAGGAAGAAAGATTTATTTTGGTTCACAGTTTCATTTGATGGTCAGCTGGTTCTATTGCTGTAGCCTGAGTGAGGCGGAACGTGATGGTGGAATGGTGTGGTGACATGAATCTGCTGACCTCATGGCAGCTGGAAAGTGGAGTTAGGGGTCAGAGAGGCAGGGGCCAGGGACCATATGCTGTCCCCAAGTTCATGTCCCCATGACCCACTCCCTTCAAGTAGGTGAATTTTCCGTTGCCTCCAAAAGCTGCCATTGAATTATAATCTCATAAATGGATTAATCCACTGATGAAGTTAGAGCCTTCATGATCCAATCACTTCCAAAAACCTCACCTCTGAACACATAAGACTTTGGGGGGACATTTTTAGACATAAACTACAACAAATCCTATACATCGCATCCCTCAGTCAATGCTTGGATTTGTATCTCTTGTGTCTGTGTCATTACACTTGAATAGGATAACAAGGAAGGTTACCATTAGTTGAGTACTGCCTGTGTGCTGGCTAAGTGCTCCATGAGCATTATTTCAGCCCAACTTCATAATGATTATTGTCATCTTTGCTCTACCAATGAAGAAAATGAAGATCAAAAAAGTTAGAGTAAATATGATCCAGCAATCATGTTCTTGGGTACTTAGCCAAATGACTGAAGACAGGTTCACACAAAAACCTGCGTAGGGATGTTTACAGCAGCTTAATTCATAATTAATCATAACCTAAAAGAAACTCAGATGTAGGTGAGTGGATAAATAAACTGTGGTGCATCTAGACAATAGAGTATCATTCAGAACTAAAAAGAAATCAGCTATCAAACCATGACAAGACATGGAAAAAACCTTAAGTGCATGTTACTAAAGTGAAAGTAGCCAATCTGAAACGGCCGCACATTGTATGATTCTAATTTTATGATGTTCTGAAAAACGCAAAATTCTGGAGACAATATAAAGATCACTGATTGCCAGGAGTCTGAGGGCAGTGAAGGATGAACAGGTGAAGCATTTGGGAGGCAGTGTAATTATGCTGCATGATATTATAGCATAGATGACTGTCATCAAAACCCATGCAATGTACAACACCAAGAGTGAGCCCTGATGTAAGCTATGAGCTTTGAGTGATAACAATACATCATGCAGATTCATCGATTATAAAAAATACACGATTTTGCTAGGGGATGTTGACAGAGCAGGGTGGAGTATATGGGAGTTCTCTCACTCTGCTGTGAACCTAAAACTTCTCTAAAAAATAAAAGTCTATATTAAAAATAAAAGTTTCTGTACTTGTCCAAGACCTCAGCGCCAGTGAACAGTGGAGCCAGGACCCAAGCGCAGGGCTGTTCAGATACTGTGTTCTTCACCACCCCACTCCCCCCAACTCCACTGCAGTCTTTCATGTATCACAAATACTTTGATTTCCAATCAGCAACTTTAGTTCACAGTGATTCTGTGATGTGAACATGACTTCTATTTGCCAGAAGGTATTTGGTACAGAGGTTCACTAACTCTCTCAAGTCATGTATTAGGTGGGTGAGTAGCGGAGGTGGAACTCGAATGTAGGCTGATGGACTCGGATTTCTGTGCTCTTATCAGATAGCACATGACCCTGTGACCTGGAAACTGAACTAACCTAGAACACAGAGTAGACTGACTAGGCTGATTCTCTACACCTGCCAGCTGTAGCAATATGGTGTAGTTACGGGCCCTTTTCTAGACATTGAGCCCTTCCATCAGCTGCTAGTGGTGGATGGAGCCCATGGGTACCACAGGACCTGGGTCATTCTCCACCATGGCAAGATGCATGAAAAATAGCTTTTTCACACCCCAACATGGGAGGGCGTGATAAGCAGGGAGAGAAGAGGCAAGGGAGGTGACTGGGCTAGGGTGCTGAGAAGCAAGCCCAGTGGAGACGTCTAGGGCATTCTCCTCATTGGGCTAAGAGAACTCTGGCCGTGGGTCCATGGTGCACTGTGGGAAATGGAAAGCGTGTAGTGGCCATGGAGAAGGCCCTTTGGAAACTGGGGAATTGTCAGAGACCAGAGGAGAACTGAGGCCTAACTGGGCTCTTCTATGAGCACAAAGGAGTAAGGCTGCACTCAGGGGTGATTGTATATTGTAGGGAAAGCTTAAAACAGCTGAGGTTAAGTTGTTTACCAGAGAACATACCAATGGGTATTGGAAAGCAGATGCATCTCGTGTTACTTTGATTGCTTGTGCCCTTGTTTGGGTGCATAAAAGCAAGGTGAGCCAAAGGCTTGGGGCTTCTCTGCCTACCACAGGCATAGAGCCCCTCAGGGAAGGTGGGGGAAAGGAAAGTAGAGAAAGAAAAAAATATGAGAAAAGAAGGACAAAAACAGCAACAAAGCTTTTGTAAATAGGGAGGGGTGGAAGGGAAAGTAGAGAAAGAAAAAACAAGAACCAAGATATATCATGTACAAATTCCTAATGATGAATGTGATCATAATGTATACCTGAAATGTACCCATAAACTTAAGGAAAAAAGAAAGATCCCCCTGGATGCTGGCATGTTAAACTGACTCCATGTCTCTGTCATTCATCCTCAAGGAGAACAAAGTCTTGGGTCTGGGTCTGGGAGCAAGCCAGCCAGGTGGGGTCGGCTACAGGTGGAGCCCAAGCAGACACTTGAGAGTGGAGTGGACTACAGGGAATGTCCTAAATTCTCTCACTCTGTTCCTTCTCCTATGCCTTTCCTCCCCTATAAACCTGACTTAAATCCTGACCGCATGCTAGTCTCCCCTCTCCTTTTGTGCTTCTGAGCTACACTCCTCTCTCCTAGTCAAAGAGGAGACAAAGGCAGCTGCACCAGTCTGTGTGAAGCTCTGGTAAGGGTAGAGGGCTTTTTTACCCCTGTACCAACCAGCCATTGCATACAGGATGCCCTGGGAAGGGGCTGTGACTTTGGATGAGGCCTCTCTCCTTCACCAAGGCCATTCTGAAGGGAGCTGCCAGCTGGCAGGACCCAGAGCAGCAGAGGGAATAAGCCTCCATGGTCCATTTTTTTCTGCTACTCAGATACACTTCTTATAAGTTCTGGAAGCTGCTCCTCCCTGTGACTCCATTTTCCATTTACTGTCAAAATTGGGCAAAATAGTACCAAGACACACCCAGGCGAATTACATGGTGCTGAAGGTCATCCTGCTGGCTCCCACTGAGTAGCAGTAACTACCTCCTCCTGCTTATCACGATGGAGTCCTGGTCGCCCTAGAGAGGACCTTCTTTCTGGTTCCTCAGCACAGGACTCTAAAGTGGCCAGGTGCTAGCTGTGGCTTGATGGGCAATGAAACCCTTTACAGGATCCCCAGGGGACATCGCCTTTGGGAAACAAGGGCCCCTAGGCCCTCAGAGCCCACAGGTGCAGGGACAGGAAGCAAGTGATGGTGAGAAGGCTTCTTCCTCTGCTTCCTAGTCCCTTTGGACCTGCAGCTCCTTAAAGAGGACCAGAGATGGAAAGAAAATCTCCACTCACACAACTCTAGAGCAGCAGTAGCTTTAACTTCATGTCGTGTTTACTGCAACTATTTGGGAAAGCCATCTCCAGGGGTGCGAAGGACTGTCCTTCGTAGGACTCTGAAGTCATCTCGTACTCAGGAAAGTGCAGGTGTCCTCCCTGCCCAGGAAACATTTATCTGTAACCTCCATGGCTTACACCTTTCTGTCTGCCTGAGTGGCTGCCTTTCTATCTGTGTGCTCTCTTCCTTCATCTTCCCAGGCTCTGTCCAGGGCCTCTTCACTCTAAGTGAGCCCAGGCCATGCCACTGGGTGCTGAAAAGGCCAGGAAGGCTGTTGGAGTCACAGGGGAGCCACAGGTGAAGAAAATGCAACAACTCTCCCACTTGGTAAAAAGCTCTTTCCTACATTTTCAGTGCCCCGGCTACAAGGAAAAACACAATAGGCCTTTGTTGGCTTTCAGTCTAAGTAAGAACCAACAGGCCTTCTGTATAATTTTCTTCCAGGGCCTTCTTAGGAAAGGTGCAGGGAGTCTTTCCTACCCAGGGGACATTTACCTGTAACTTCTGCTTCTTGTTTTCCTTGGCAAGGCCCTGTGGGCAGAGGCATCCCAGGCCCCCGCTGGAGCTGGCCACAGCCCCAGCTTTCTCTTTGGAGGGGCTGCTCTTGTCTGCCCCCCACCTAGGGGTGCAGGGAAGTGAGATGCCCGTTTCATAGGCTCCAAGTGTTTTTAATCCTCTGGTGTTTATGAGACCTGAAACTGGGGGAGCGGGGGCTCTGTGGTTATTTTCTCTTTTCCTGGACTCTCAGCTGGGCAGGAATTCCAGGCTGAGTGTATTTATGCAAGGCCACGGGGGGTCCTGAGAGAGGAAAGTGACATGCTGACCTCCATTCTGAGGCGCCCTGGGCCCAGGGAGATTTCTCCTTTCCGCCCCTCCTGGCCTGCTACCCCACTGGATTGCCCATCCAAGAGCAATTGTGCAAGTGCAAAAAAGCTGGGGACTCTGCTCTCACAGCGCAGCTTCAAACGATTTTGAAAATCTTTCCGGAATGTCTATAGAGGGCACAGCTGTGCTTCCCTCTCCCGGGAAGCGGCCAGCCTATGGCCACCCAGGAGGAAACTGGGACAAGGTCCTTGGCACACAGGCACAGCTAAGAAATACTTGCCCAGTGAGTGCTCTTCCTGGCTGACACCACCACCCATTGCTGGCTCTGTGTATGCCTTTTTTAGTTGTTGCTTCAGGCCCACCCACAGCCCCGTAACTTCCCATCTTGAATCTCTCTTGGGCTGTGTGAAATGCTGCCCCAGAGAAATGCCAGTGAGTTGTCCTGTGGGACTTCAAAGCCTACTTGCACATGACTAACGACCATGTCCCTCTCTGATGGCTTTAGGTCTTTGCATATTTTTGTTGGGTGCTTCCAGTCTAGGCAAAGACAATAATCTTTCACCCAGTAATCCTACTCTTGGCAGACAGGTGTGAAAAGAGCCGAAAACGGGCATCGAGGTCTGTTGACTTAATTACTGCTCTTCAGAGTCATTGGTTTGGGTCTGGAGAGCTCCTAATGGCAGGTTTGTGTGCAGAACAAGAGCAGACAGTTGTGAGGTTTAAATAGGGGGCTGGCAGCCACCCAGTCTGGCTTGGGCTCCCTTCTCTTTCTTGCCTCTGGGGTAGGGAATGATGCTCAGATGAGCTCTGGTGTTAGCCAGGAGGAGCCTGAAGCTGGGATGGGGTAAGATGAAGCAGAGACACTCACTGAAAGTAAGCTGACATGACAATGAGTAAAGAGTATGTGTCTCTTCATTTATTCACTCCTCAAATATTTACTTAAGGATTTGATTGTTTGTCAGTCATTGTTCGTCCCTGAAGACACAATGGTGAATCAGTCAATGGCCCTATCTTTGTAAAACTGTTGTTCTCCATTGTCCTTCAGCTGGTACTTATGCCTGGCCATGAGTTGATGGAGACTATGAAATCTTCACACCCAGGGTGACTCCTTGAACATCAGATAGAATTTGAATGTAGGCCTGAGGTGGCCCCAGGTGGTCCTGGAAGACCCTAGTTAAGAAGTGTGATATCATAGGTTAGGGGAGAAGGACAATTTCTGTAAGGACTGTCCATTATTTCAGATAGTCTGAGGAGTCTGTGAGGAAAATCAGAGGCAACCAGGGAATAGTAGATGACCCAGCAGGAGTAGGGACCTCATTTGTATTTGAGCTTCTTGAAGACCAAGGATCTCCAAGGGCTTTGTTGAGACTAGCCCAGCCCAACATGCTCCAGACCATGCGGCTCTTCCACCCTTTCTACTGTGGTTTGTCCCCTCCAGAATTTACGTTAGAATATGATTGCCATTGTGACAGTGTTGGGAGTTGGGGCCTTTAAGAGGTTATTAGGTCCTTGTTATGATTTGCATCAAAATATCCTCCAAGAGACAAATGTGTTCAAAGGTAAGACTTTTAGAAGATTAGAAGGTGATTAGATCATGAGGCGCTAACCTCACTGATGAATTAATGCATTGATGAGTTCATGGCTGAATGTGCTGGTAGACGTCAAGGCCCATTTGGAGGAAGTAAGGTTACTGGGGGTGTAACCTGGAAGGGTATATTCTTTTTTTTGGTACAGGGGATCAAATTCGGGACCTTGCACTTGCAAGGCAGGCGGCGGCACCACTGAGCTAAATCCCCACCCCTGAAAGGGTATATTCTTGTCCCCAGCCCTTCCAATCTCTCTCTCCATTTCTTGGTCTCTCACTGTTTTCTGGCTCTCCTTCCTGCCATGATGTCCACAGCTTTCTTTCACCATGCCCTTCCACCATGATGTTTCTGCCTTAGAACCAGATGACCATGGATCGGAACCTCTGAAATCCTAAGCCTTTTTTCCTTTAAGAGAAACCAAAGGGATTTTAGCTAGGGAGGGATTCAGGCTAGGTATGTGAACCCTGAAGGATCACACTTCTGGTCCCTTTCCTCTTTGGTTATTTCAGTTCACGGTCCTGTTTTCTTCTGTGGCTTTCTTTTATGAAAGCTAACACGGAGGGCTCACATTGTCAAGCACTATGTTTGTGTGAATAGTTTCATTTAATCTTCAAGACAGCCTTGTGAAGAAGCATCATGAAACCTTGTTCTGCAGACAAATGGATGGAAGCTTGGCAAGGAAAAACATCTGCCCGGCATCCCCCAGGTGATTACATGATTTGGGCCCCATCATCTGAGTTCAGAGCTCTGCTCTCATCAGGTGCACTTGGCAGACCCTCGAGGCCAGGGGAGCCCAAGCTTGCCGTGCTTGCCTATTCCTAGTCAAGACTGAAGTTGGTCCTTGAGCTTGTCATTCAATTAATTCAAGGAAGAAGGTTGGGTTTTCTTTTGTTTCTTGTTTACAAGACAAGGCCCGAGGCTCAGCTTCCTCATGCCCGAGGGTAAAATCTGCCCAATCCCTATAGCCCAGAGATCCCACGGAGGTCCCGTGGGGTCACTTGTTCCTTCTCTGCCCACTAGTTCTTTTCCCACTCAGAAAGAACCTCAGAGATGGAGGAGGGCTCACACTGTGATCTTGGGAAAATTCTAACCTTGAACTTTGGTTTCCTCATCTTTGAAATGAGAGTAAGTGATGTTGATTTCAGGTAACTCACAGTGGGAATTTAACAGAGCATCTGACATAACAAGCGCTCAATAATTATTGCCTATTACAAGCTCATAGTCTGTTACCTACAATTATGAAGTTTTTAAAAAGCTCTGAAAATTGTACAGTTGGTGTTAAAAAAATCATTAAATCATTTGGAAGCAAGAACCTGTCCTTAGGTGACACATAGCTACATTTAGGTTTTATTTATTCCAGTTAATGTGAACATGCACATGTTGTACTGCAGGAATGTAAATGAAGTTCTACTACTCTGAACACTGCTATGGTTGTTACATGATATATTGTACACACACTGTATCTCCTTTCCAAAATGTGAAGAATTTGGAATTTCTAAACATACCTGGTTCCCAGAATTCAGAAAAGGGATCGCAAACCTGTATTCCTTTTGTATGGCCCTTGATCGAGTTACCGTATCAATGGAATGGTAAGGGCCAAAACCCTGGAAAGAATAGAATTAACTCTCTTGTCTCCTAAGAGAAGTTATGGATGTTACTTAGCAGAGAGAACTAGAGCTGATCATATTAGTTGAAACAATGTATCTCTTTGTTGATCATGTGATCACTGAGAGACTTCCATATGGGGTCTAGTCCTGGGTGGGAAATCTGTAAGGAACACTTCAATTCCCACTTTCCTGTGATGTATGGTGACCCTGTTACTTTCTGTTTGCTCAGCATTTTGCTAGGCCAGGCTGGGGTAAGGGGAACAGAGCAAGGAGTCTCTGCTTTCATTGAGGTTTCTAGATAGGCATGCTTGAAACAAGTAATAATATGCTAGAAGATTAGATTAGATACAATTAGGCTATATTTGATCATAAAGTAACAGCTGCATACTACCAGAGTTCAGAGAAAGGACCCCAAATGTCAGGGAGCTAGTCTAAGGCCAGCTAATTCTTAAAGAGCCCCCCTGCCCCCCGAAAGGATAAGAAAGGAGAGGAGAAAGGTAAGAAAGGCTGGAGCATTTGAAGGAGTAGTGACTTTGGAATTCAATACGAGTCTACATTTTACTTGCTGTATAACTAGGACAATTAGCTATCTCTTCTGAGAGTCTTTTCCTTATTTGCATCATGAACATAGTCATATGTTTCTCTAGCTTAATTATAAAACTAAATAAAGTAGTATATGTAAGCATTACTAGAACATTTTTTAGTAATTGGTAATCCTGATAATTTGGCTCTCGGTATCTTTTCTATTATGTTCTTTATTTTTTAATCATTAGCACATATTAATCGTATAAAGTAACGCAGCAGTCCCCAACCTTTTTGGAACCAGGGACCAGTTTTATAGAGGACAGTTTTTCCATGGGCCATGAGGAGGGAGGGTTTAGGGATGATTTAAGTACACTGATTCAAGTGCATTACATTTATCGTGCACTTTATTATTGCATTGATATATATATTGAAAAAAATTATAAACTCACAATAAAACAATCAGTGGGAGCCATGAGCTTGTCTTCCTCCAACTGGATGGTCCCATCTGGGTATGATAGGAGACAGTGACGCCTGAAGTGTGTTGCTTATGTCTGTAATCTCCTTTTGGTTGCTGTCACTGCAGAAAACCCTGCTTCACAAAGATAAGATGTTGAAAACAGTAGCAAGCTTTTCAGTGCTTTTGTGTCAATCTCAGAATATTCTGCCTTAACTTTAATCCAGAACATACGGACATTTGAAGTTGTCTCAACATACTTTTAAGGCCGCCAACATTTTCGATCTCAAGCAGCCGATCCTCTTCTAGTACAGACAGTCATTTCATCTGGCCTATTGACAGTTATGTCACAGATCCATCCCTTTCCATTTGGAGGTCTTTTGTGGTTGGGAAGTAATGCCCAAACTCTTCTGAAAGCTGAGACAGGTGACCATGTACCAACTGGGAGAAAGAAGAGTCTGGCTCATTCTCTTTCAAAATCTCTGCTAATGTTTGAAAGTTGTCAAAAATCCCATTGCTCATTTTAAGTCCCTATAATTCCAGTTTGACTTTGAATCCAGTCACTTTATCTGTCAACTTGTCAGATACACTTTGTCTTTCTCTTCTGAAGTGACTGACTGAATTCATTGAACAGATTGAATATGTCACGTGAGTAAGCAAGTTTTGTGACTCATTCTGTGCCTGAAATGTGCTGCGAGTGGCTTTCCTAAAAGAAATCTTTGGAACAGCTCTTATAATTCAAAAACTCTGATTAGTGATCTACCTTTAGAAAGCCATCTCACTTCTGTGTATAAGAGAAGACGTGCCTGCTCTGCATCCATCTTCTCAGAGTTGAACAGTCATATTGTGCAAAATGTTAAGTTTGGACGACAGTTTTTGGCTAGCCGGTATTTCTCTATGGATGACACAGGACATAGATTCACCTTCAGAAAATACCTCTTTGACCTGAGGTGCAAAATCAGAAAGCCATCCAGTCATGGCAGCCATTTTGTCCATGCATATGCCTACACAAAATGACCAATTTAGTTTTCCTGGCATGTAATCATTCAAAGACTTGAGTCCTCCAGTGTGGTGTTGGTTAGCAACAAAAATGTGTATGACATATCCTCATGCACATTCTCCTGAAAAATACACAAAAATGAGCATTGTTGCCTTGTTGCCCAACATTGGTAGATTCTCAACTTGGATTGCCTACCATGGTGACTCATTAATCCTCTTTATCAATTGTCCCTCAGTATCCTCTGCTATTTCATCTGTTCATCTAGTTCTGGTGCTAGGCAAAAGGGGAACATGCCACCTTTGCTGCTTCTAAAAGTTCATGACAAATGTCCTTGGTAGCAGGCAGGATCAACTCTCAACCAATAGAAAAGGGCTTCTTAGCTTTTGCAATGCAGTTAGACACATTTTATGAAGTGGTGGCCTTCAATAATTTCTTCTGTTCCTTGTGTTCATGTTTGTTTTTTCTTTTGAAAAACTCCAAATGCAGGGCACTTTGTCTCTGTAGCAAAACAGTTTGGAAAGATTTTGTGGCTTTGTTGGGTAGCTGCTAGCCACATATTATACAAAACAAGCTTGGAGAATGTGAGTCACCTATTGCAATGAACTTGTAATTAAGTAGGACCCTTAGTATTTTCTTTTAAATGAAGCTTTCTTGTTGGCAGTCTTTGACCCTTCTCCTGTCTCATCACTGGGTCTTTCTACCTTTTCAAAGAAGCTCTTCAGTTATATTTGTGGTCTTTTGTTTTTTTGTTTTCTTATTTTGGTTAGGGTTAACTTGTAGGCTTACCATAACTGTGACTGAGACAAGTGTGTGCAGTGTGGGAAAGAGACACAGATGAAGGAGGTAAATAAAATAATGGGCCAGCCATACATGGCCTAAAGTAAGCCAGAGTTTGACTTAAGGCCTGCCACCTGATGGAGCTGTACAACCGAAGTACATCAACTCGCCATTATAAAGCCTGCCATCAGATGCAGTTTAATTGGCGCTTGTCACTCACTAGTAGTTTTGTTTTTTTTTTTGGTAGAGTTTTGTTATGAGTCTGTAAGCAATTGATTTATTATGAGCTGTGTGCTGTAAGACCTCTCAGCTAATGTTAATCCATATTTGCAGCTTCTCTCAAGCACGAGCATTCCTACCTGTGTTCTACCTCAGATTATCAGGCATTAGATTCTCACAAGGAGCTCACAGCCTAGATCAGTGATGGTAAACCTTTTAGAGCTTCCAATGGTACAAACAGCCTGGTGCAGCACATGTGCCATAGGTTCGTCACCACTGGCCTTGATCATTCACATGAGCAAGTCACAGTAGGATTTGCACTTCTGTGAGAATCTAATGCTGCAGCTGATCTGACAAAAGGCAGAGCTCAAATGGTAATACAAGTGGTGGGGGAGTGGCTGTAAACACAGGAAGCTTCACACATTCACCTGCCACTCACCAGCTGTGTGATCTGGCTCCTCGCAGGCCATTGACCATCAGTACATGGCCCAGGAGTTGGGGACCTCTGAAATAATGGGTTTCATTGTAACATTTCCACATATGCATATAGTGTATTCTGATCATAACCATCCTCCCTATTACCTTCACTTCCCACCTACACTCCAGGTCACCTTCCCTTCCCTAGTAGTCTCCCTTCTACTTCCGCATCATCGTTTTCCCCTAGATTCTATATATGAGAAAACATGTGATAATTGTCTTTCTGAATCTGTCTTATTTTGCTTAACATCCTGACTGTCAGAATCTTAAATCTTAAATCTCACTGATTCCATTTACAGCCTAATTTAAAGGTGTTATGTTTAGTAACGATATGTAAATTGGGAGGAAAATGACCAGCCAACCATTCAATGAGCCAAAACTCCAAATAATCCCTTCATCCAAGGCAGCATTTGGCAACTCCTTCCCAGTCAGCCCTCCCATTACTCTGATTAAACCACTTTCTCTCTGCAGAAGTGGAGAGGGGAAGCCGGCCTGCCATGGGACCTCCGCCCTCAAGTCAGAGATGTTTGTCCTGAGGAGATCTCACTCTATCTTTTTAAGGACATTTTGGCTTTTATATAACACACAGCATCACCCCTGGGTGGATTCCTGACGGGTGGTGATTGTCCTGGTATTTTGGCTTTAATGGACGTTGTTCAGAATCAACAAGTCACACAGAAGCCAAAACCACATAAATCTCACATCTCAACTAGGGGAGAGGTGAAGTGGAAATGGAAAACAGAAGAGAGTGGAAGTCATCGCTGGTGGACAAGCAGGGTGAGAGAAGCCACACAAGATCTGATGCAGAAGGAGAAGTAGAATAACTAGTCACCAGGCCACAGTTAACAGGAGTGCTCCCTGCTCGGGAAAAATGTCTCAATTCGCACGGAAACACATCCCAACCCCAATATAAAATACCAAGTAGAGCTGGGAAAGATGAGGTTTCTGACAAATGGAAGAGCAGGCTTTTGGTAACTGGGTCATCATCATTATCCACATTTACAGAGTATAGGGGCAGGGACCTGTAGCCCAGAAAAGAATAGAATAAGGGCTTCATTAGGCTTTCTGGCTAATCCTGACTAGGAGTTAAAATTTTACTAAAGGAATTTCTTCACGAGTGATGGAAAGGAAAAAGGTAGAGAAAGAGAAACCAGATCTAGAAAGGCAACAGGTAGTACAATTAACATAAGAGCTGGAAGAGCTGCTAGACAACTGGGAGGAAGCCAAATGGGGAACCAAGGGAGCTGACCCTCTCCACCTCCAATAAAATGCAAAGGAGACAAGGGGCAGCTACTTAACTTAAAACTCTTACAGACAAGGTCATATGGGAATTAAGTAAGTCTCCACCTAACCAACATACAAATCCCAGAGATAAGTTTCTGACAAGAACAAATGGGCAGGAAAAGTCAAAGCCCACCTAAAGAAATGTACATATAGGCAAGAGTGCCTGGTTTAGGGGTCCTGTGGCACGGGACTCAGAAAGCCAATCAGATTGTGACAAGTTCCAGGAGGAAGAGTCCTTAACCCTAACAAGGGACCAGGGACAGAGGCCCATGGGTACCCATCTTTCTGGAGCCCCCTCCCTCCTCTTCAGGGCAACTTTACCGTCTTCTGCTTTTTCCTCTTGACAAATAAATCTTCATTTTTTTAAAACTCCATCTCTCTAACTCATTTTTGGTGCTGAATTTTTGATTCTGGCTAACTGCTTGCCCTGGACACAACAAGAGGACACCAAGCATGAGCATGCTGTGAAGCTTGGGTCCTCTGTTCCAGCTGCAGAGAGCACCTGGCTGGAGCAGAGGCTGGGCCTGGCAGTGTAGATGTGGTGACTGGAAGATTTAAACCCTGAGCTAAACACACATTGACAGTCACCTGGTGTCCCTGGATGTTTCTGAGGAAACAAACATACAACTATTAATTTGGGAAGGGAAGCCTGTGTGACAGGTAAGCGTGTAAATGAAGAAGAAAAAGGAGACAAGGTGACTAACAAGAATACAAATGAAGGGATGGTACTTTGTTTTGCTTTGTCTGTTTTATTGTTATTTATTAGCTTAATTTTCTCATAATTTGAGGTGAAATTCACATAACATGAACTAAACTTTTTTTTAAATTTTCTTTTAGAATAAAGAAGGCATTTATTGAGACCCTTTGAATGTCTGAGATAAAAAGAATCACCGATCTGCACACTGAATCAGGGCAAAGGGAAATGTTAACAAAAATTACTTCTCTTGTTAACTTGATGAGAAATATGAGGAACTGTTTTACCAAGCGATTAGGAAGATTTCCATAATGACAAAATAGAGCCTGGTTGGTTTAACCTCTCTTTTGAACAAAATTGGACAAACAGGACAAAATCTTTAATTTTAGACTTCTTTCTTTCTGCTGTCCATGGTCTTTCATTCTTCTGTAAAAAGACTTTTTTTTTCTAGGTAGAAGTTGTCAAGTTGAAGTTAAAGATAAACCGAACTCTGACTTGCACTGGAATAGGAACTCCTGGATGATTAATAATTTTGATCTTATTGCTTCTATTATTTCCTACACAGAAAAGATGGTGTGAGGCATGACATTTCTTCTCCTGTTGCTTCTGGGGCTGTTTGGACTACTGTGTCCTCTTTGGGCTGTGCCTCTGGGCCTCTCTGGGGCTCAGTGGTTTGCCATTCAGTACATCCAGCCCAGTGCTCTCCAACGCACTGGGGCAATGCTTCATGTCAGCAATTTCCTCCACTCCTGTATCCCAAGAAGATCTGTTTTATGTAGGTCCCTAGGCCACTTTTGAGGTCTCCCTGAGAACTCAGCCACTTCCTTGCCTCCATGTCTCTGTCAGTGCCAAACTAAACTATTTTAGAGTGAACAATTCACTGGTATTTATTATGTTCATAATGCTTTACAACCAGAATTTCTATTCAAGTTTTAAAAATTCCCATCATGAAGCTTTTACCCACTGAGCAGTTTCTCTCTAGTCACACTTCTCTCCAGACTTCAGTAGCCACCAATTTATCTTCCATCTCTATGGATTTATTCTGGATATTGCAAAAAATGAAATCATATAATAACCTTTTATGTCTGGATTTTTTCACATAGCATGCATCACTATGACATTCCTTTTGCATGACTGAATACTATATTGTAGAGATATTGAGGTAGGATACAAAACATAAAGACAGACAAAAAGGCAGGGAAAACTCTAGTTTTACAGTTCTACTTTTAAGAAAAACCGCAACTTTTGGACACAAGTGTAACTCAAACCTTTTTCTCCTTGCAGGAAAATCAATCCAAAAAATTCCTATGGGTCTTAAAGACACTATATAAGTCTATAAATTGGGCTCTGGTCCATGATTTTTATTTGTAAATTGCCCTTCCTCCTAAAGATGTTCTTCTTCAAGGAAGTAGCAACAAATCTCAACTTCAAACACATGTCAATGGCGTACATGGCCTGCTGTACACATGACCTGACTGACTGTGGGAATGCATATCCTAGATCACACATCCTGAAGACTCCTAAGACCACATAAATAAACTCAGCTTCAGGCCATACTGCACCTCTCTCAAGGTCTGCTGTCTCTTCTCTCTGAGTGTATAGCTTTAAAATTCCGCCTAATTAATCTCTTTATGCCTCTCACTGACATGTCTTAAAAATTCTTTTTCTGTGACAAAAGGCAGAGACCCTACAGTCTATACTGTGGGTAGGGTGAACTGAAGTACCCATTGCTTTTTTGAAGAACCTCCTCAGACCTGTTCAGTGACAGATGTGCTGCATTTTGTTCTTCCATTCCTGTGGTGATGGACAGTTGGTGTGTTTCTGCCTCTGGCTATTGTTAATAGTCAGTTTGAACACGAGTGTGCTGTCCTGGTAACATCTTAAAGATGAATTTAAATGTCTCTGTGTGCCTTCTGCTTGAATGTCACAGCATGCCAGACTTTCTGAAATATATGTAAGAAGTCAGTTACTGGTGAGCCATGGGCATTCATAGGCAGCAGAAGCTAGACTGGATAGCCCTAATCCAGGGAAGTAGCTCCAACTTGGCTCCAATGGCCTGGAGCCAGTGGGGTCTAGTGGCGAGCCTCCCAGGGTGGACTCCAAAGACAGACTAGTGTTTAAGTGATGGCTGTTGCTTCTGGGCTGTGTAGGAGCTGAGTGAGCAGCTGAGGTCTCTGAACCTTAGCTTCCTCATTGCTCTAAAGGTGCTGTGCTTACTGGCTGCGTTCTCCACAGAGCTGTGAAAGAGCAAAAGAGCTGTTGCCTGTGGGAGTGCTTCTTAGTCAACAGATCACACTTTTGTGTTATGGCTATCATTTCATTAGACATGCAAAGTAACACTTCTGAATCACCGTCAGTAGACTCGTTAGTCACTTTTTGTCGCATTCTTTGCAAGAGTTAGAAAGTGGAGATCTACTCTCTCACCTTGTACAAAAATCAATTCAAAATGGATCAAAGGCCTAAATGGAAGACCTGAAAACTTTGAAACTGCTGGAAGAAAACATAGGGGAAACATTTCAAGACAGAGACAATGAATTCCTGAATAGGATTCTATAGCTCGGGAAATAACAAGAGTCCACAAATGGGACAACATTAATTAAACAGTTTCTGCACAACAAAGGAAACAAGAATGAAGAGGCAGCCTAAAGAATAGGAGAAAATCTTTGCCAGCTACTCTTCCAATAGAGGATTAATATCCAGAATATATGAAGAACTTAAAAACAAAAACAAAACTTCACAAATTAACCTAGTGAATAAATGGGAAAGTAAACTGAACAGACACTTCTCAAAGGAAGTGCAAATGATCAATAAGGGAAATGCAAATAAAAACTACATTGCAGCTGGGCATTATGGTGCATTCCTGTTATTCCAGCACTCTGGAAGGCTGGGAGACAGGAGGATCATAAGTTTGAGCCCAGCCTGGACCACTTAGTGATTTAGTAAGAATCTGCTTCAAAATAAAAAGACTAGAAATGCAGCTCAGTTCAATCTCCAATACTGCAAACACAAACTACACTGAGAACTACTCTCGCTTCAGTCAGAGCAGCTATCATGAAGAATACAAAAAAGTAAATCCTGGTGAGGATGTAGGGGGGGGAACACTTCTACACTGCTGATGCAAATGTAATGAATATAGACACTATTAAAACCAATATGAAGAGTCTCCCAAAAACCTAAAAATAGATCCAGCAACATTATCCCTTCCCTTCTCAAAACAATCAAAGTCAGCATTCTACAGGGAATACCTGTACCCTCTTGTTTATCGTGGTACAATTTACAAGATCTAAGCTATGGAGCCCGCCTAGGTGCCTGTCTTTAGTTACTTGTTACTGAGAGAAAATACCTGACACCCAAAATTAAAGGAGGAAAAATTTATTTAGCTCAGTTTGCAGAGGTTTCAGTTTATAGTCGGCTGGCTCCAAGGTAGGGTGGCAGGCCAGAGGGGCATCACAGAGGAGAAACAGTTCATGGAGATCAGAAGGCAGCAAGGCAGTAAAGTAGTGAAGCAGCAACTACAGCAGCCCTCTTTCCTTATATCCTATCCAGGCTAGATACTCTTAGGGCAGGTAGCACTCACAGCCAGGGAGGGCCTTCCCACTAACCACACCCAGAACTATGCTAAACCCATCAGTGGACTAATTTAGTAATCACACACCCAATCCCAGGATCACACACTCTAGATCCAGCCACCTTTGAAAACCCCCACCTATGACCACATGAGGCTTTGGGGGGACATCTTGACACAAGCCATCACAATGCCCATCGATGGATGTATGGATAAAGAAAATTTGATATATATATATTGTATAACATATTATTCAACCATAGAGAAGAACAAAATTGTATCATTTGCAGGAAAATAAACCAGGCTCAGAAACACAAATATCACGTTTTCTCTTATACATAACCTAATAAAAAGAGAAAGATGACATGACTACTAGAAAAAGAAGGGCAGTGGAGAAGAGGGAAGGGAAGAACAAGGATAGGTAATGAGGGCTGGAGTAGATCGAAGTTCTGTTATACACATGTATAAATATGTCAGGTTGAAATCTATTCTATAACTAATGCAGAATACACACTAGTATGAACTAATAAAAAGAAAGTGGAGATCTACCTACCAGAAAGCTTCTGGAGAGCCCACAGAATTGAAGGGGAAATAAATAATGGGCAAAGGACAGGGGTCAGAGACAGCCTGGGGTCCAGGGCAGGGGCTGACTGCTAGGATGAGGAAGCAGTGGTCATTTTTTCTCTCTGCCCCATTCCTCTCAAGATTCAAAATCCTTGATTTTTTTTTGGTACCAGGGATTGAACTCCGGTCCTTGTGCTTGTGAGTCAGGCGGTGGAACCACTGAGCTAAATCCCCGGCCCCAAAATCCTTGATTTTTGATTCCCATCTGATTGATGGGCCACCTTGACCACGAGAGGACAAGAATCCTTGATGGACAATTCTGCCAGGCTGCACACTGGAGGAAAAGGCAATTCCTCAAATTGCAACCAGGGAGCTGCTAACAGAAGGAAGGGCAAGCGGATACTGGAGCCAGGGAGGGGGGCAGATCCTTAAACTGTCCCCTGGAGTTGTGCTCTCTGAAGCCCTTCCGCAGAAGCAAGCATAGGCTGGTGGTGTGTGTTGAGCCTTAGGCCTTGAGACTCCCCTCAGGGCAGAACACAAGCTGGAGGAATTGAGGCTTTAGTGCCAAGTTTGAAGGCTGGCACCTGCTCTCCCTTGCAAGATGCTGCCTTTCTGCACTATGCACGTGGCCGGATAGCTCAGGCCTGAAATGTCTGCATCAAACTGTATCTAGCAACTAAAAATATCCAGGTTCCAGGGAATCAGCAGAGAGAGCTTCTCCAAAGCCAGCCAACATCTGCAATGCATGTAGGAAATTATTCATCACACCCTGTGTAGGAGCTGTCTCTACATTTTAAAAATAAGTAAATGCGAACCAAAGTCCACCCGGCCCTCCTTTCTTTAACTCTTCATTGCGGAAATAGTTGGTAACCCCTACTGTTCATGCCCCCCAGTAGAGTCTGCCCTGCTCCCTGGAAAAACAGGAATTTCTTATCAGATCAACAGGAAATTCTATTTTTACTTGATGTTCAAATTAAAAATATCGCATGGAGAGAGAGGCTCTCCTATATTCAAACCATGCACTAAATTTATCCCACAGGGAGGAGCTCTGTTCTCAAACTGTTACTCCCAGAGTTCTCCTCTCTGAGGCTGGCCCCAGATTGCAGCACAGTCAAAGAGCCCCAGACATCCCATAAGCAGCAGTGTGGCTGTGAAGATCACTATGGAAACTCTAGGTAGGGAACTGATGCTCCATACAGGGCATAGTCGGGCTTAGAAAGTTGCTCCAGAGTTATCCATTAAGAAGCTGAAGCAACTCAAGCTAGCAGCACTGCAATGCTCAATACAGACCTTGGCCCAAAGTGACCCTCAAACTAGGCGGTCTCTTTTTCTAAAGCTAGCAGGAGAAGTGAGGCCAAAGTTTATGGAGGTCTGATTGTGTGCTGCCTCTCACTAACATGGGCCAGGCCATTGTGTCTTTCCAGAAGCCACCAATGGAAAGTATCTTCCAACATCTCCCCCAGTTTACAGGGAGGAGGACAGAGGTTGAGGGAGAGGTTGGGACACAAGTGACCCTGATTCTAGAGTTCATTAGTTTTCCTCTTGAGCATCAAGATTTTGTTTAGCCTCTGGTTACAAGTCAGAAGCAAGCTAATGTGTCCAGTGGTTGTCAGTGTTGACCCTACCAGCTGGATGACTGACGGCTTTCCATGAATCCTTTCTCCTGGGAAGAGCATCTGTGTGTTCAAGAGGGCAGCTGCTTTTGCTGGACTTTAGCTTTAGCATACATAACTATCTCACGAGAGAGCAATAAAAATCTCCTTGATACCTAGCTTGCTTGATCTTGTAACCCTGCTAATATACCCTTAGCCTTTGTCTGGGATTTCTATAATCCAATACCTTATTTGCTGAGTGTTTTTTGGTTTGTTTTAGTGGTGCAAATACAAGACTATTGCAGGACACCTGGGATTTAACCTGGCCTCTGAAGCTGGGATCTTTATGAAATTCACTTATCTCGGGGATTCAGTTTCCTCATCTGTACTAAGTGGCTATGTCCTCACAGAGTAGGCAGAGGGGCCAAAGAGCAATCTGGGCCCTCTTTTCCCAGAGCAGTAATCCCATTCATGAGGACTCCACTCTCAGGACTGAATCACCCCCAAGAGACCTTACCTTCTAATACTGTCAAATTGGGAGTTAGGGTTTAACAAATGAATATTGCAGGGAAATGAACATTCAGTTCAGAACAGTGTCTATCTCTGAATGTGTCCTTTGGTTGCTCTTATGGTTTAGATCAAGAATGACCTCCAAAACTCTCATGTGCTCGGGGCCAGGGCTTTTGGAAAGCGATTTGATCACGGGGCACTACAACTGACTTGCTGTTAGGAGCCGGGGCTGGATGGTCAGTCACTGGGGGCGTGACCTGGAAGGGTGGATCTCCCTTCCTTGTTCCTTGTTTCTCTCTCTGTGTCCTGGCCACCATGGCATGAGCATCTTTTCCTCCAATGTTTCCTCTGCCTTGGGGTCATCCGACCATGGACTATATATGAGCCCAAATAAACCTGTGCTCATTTAAGTTGCGAGTGTCAGGTATTGTGCCCCAGCAACAAGAAAAGTGTCCTCTCTGTCACCAGTGTAAGGAAGTGTGCATACACACTCTGAGGTCCTTCCTGTCATAGGGTTGAGCACCACTTAATGGAAGCTGGGCATTTGGCAAATGCTTACCTTTTGGTACTGTGTCCATGATGGTGAGATGGTCAGCCAGATTTTAAAACGCTCATTAATTCTTCACTTCCTCAGAATTGGATCAGTTTAAGGAAAGGAGATCAAAAAATAAAGAAGGAATTACAGTGGAGTGTGTCCTGGATAGAAAGCTGGTAACAAGTTAAGAGGCTGGCAGCTCTTAGCACACTCAGGAATTGGGGCATGATGCAAAAAGCAAGCTCACACCTCTCATTGTAAGGGTACACTTTATTGACAAAGGCAAGGTACTTGTGGAATCAAAGAAGGACTTTGAACATTACTTTAATAGGTAACAGTTAACGCTAGGGCCAGGATGGATGAGAGGCAAACAGAAACTCAGATGTCTGTGAGCGACAGAAAAGGAACTTGGAGGGATGAGAGTTAGTTCAAGAGTGGTCAGTGTGTTTAGTCTGGGCTTTGCCTCACCTTGAGAAAGTGATGTTGGTTATTCACATGGAAAGATGAGAAGCCTTTGAGACTGCTGGTGGACTTCACCATGTTGTGAGTTTCTGCTCTGGGCATGATGAATACTATGGAAACGGTAATGCATGGAGAAGGGTACATAGCAAGACTCAGCCTTGAAAGGACTTTTGTCTCACAACCTCATTTTAGGAGTGAGAAACTGAGGCTGAGAGCAGGAATGACTTACATAGGCTCACAAAGTTAAGTAGTAGAAAGCAAGGGTAAAGATCCCAGTCTCTTGTTCTCTCTACAATTCTACAGGGTGGTATCATGGAAGAACTATTAAACTGGATGTAGGAGTCCTTGGCTGTAGACTTGGACAAGTTTCTAACCACTGACCTCGGGTAAGTCATGTTACCACCACCTAGCTTCAGTTTCTCCATATGTAAAAACAAGGGATGGGACTAGATAGTCTCTTAATTCCCACGTTACCATAGGCAGAATAAATTAGATTTTTTGTGGTGATAACCTCTGAATCTCAGTGGGTTAAGAAAGAAAGGTGTGTTTCTCACCTACACAATGTGATCACAGCATATTAGCAGGAACTTGATTCAGCTGAAGGAGGCTCCACTTTGGCACACTTCATGCGGAAGAAAATGTAGCAGTTACACCGGCTGCTAACCAAAAATGACGCAGGTTACTTTCACTTACTTTTTTTTTTTTTTTTTGGCCAAAGCAAGTCACAAGGTCATGTACCATGTGCCCCAAATGAGAGAAGAATGGCAATGTTAGACAATAGTCATACTGTAGCCGGGAAGGCAAAATGGAACTTTAAAAGTTAGGATTATTTTCCTTAGTGACGAATGGTTTCTCCAACTTTCTTCGGGCCTGGGGTGTAAACCATCACTCTCTTCCATCCAGATGCATGAGTAGAATACACAGATGCTGGTACCAGATGTTTGGGGTTTAGTTTTGTCTCCATAGGGAAAGGAGGAAGACAATAAAGGGATAAAGCAATCCTGGAGTTCTATTGTCTCATTGTATTTCCTCTCCCCTCTGTTCTTTCTTATGAAAGATCCTTGTACACCTGGGCACGGTAAGATGGAGATTTGCGGCAACCTGTGGCCCCTTCATCTCCTCAACTCTGGCGTTGAATAAACCCTTTTTCCTTCATCCTGCCTCCTGCGTTTTTAGAGGGAAAGCAAGGAGAGTAAAGGACCTGAGGGACCAATAATATAACCACTCTCACAGTGCCTACAGTGTGACAGAGACAGTGCAGAGAGCTGAATGGGTCGGGTGGGGTGGGGGTGGGAATGCTGTCCTGAGTGGACTTCATGGGAAGGCTTCATGAGAGGCCACCTTCTGGGAGGCAGAGATTAGAAAGCACCAAATCTGGAAGGTATGGCAGGGGCATATGCAGGCAGTGGCCAAGGTCAAGATGTGCTTTCTTAATGGCGACCACCTGGCTGGGTGTTCAGGGGAGGACTAACAAGACAGAAACCTGAAACCAGATGGAGCAGGGTCTTAAAAGGTAATCACTACCAGAGCCTTGGAGGGGTGTGTGCCTCACGTGCTAGGGCTTGAAATTTCTTCGAGTTTCTGAGCTTATCAAGCAGTGTGTGGATGATTCTAGCAGCTCTGGAGAAGAGGTGATAAGAACACAAAGGAGGTAAGAGGTCATTGCTGTCCTTTGGGCTGCAGGAAATAAGGCTCCAAGGCCTCATTCTAGTGTGGGAACAGCAGTGGAAATAGGACAAGTGGGAGGGAGAGTTCATGTGAAAGAAGATAGCATAGGTCTTGGCATGTTAGACAAGTGGGTTCAATTTGGTGATAGTGGGTGGTGTACAAGGAGGCAGAGGGAGGAAATGAAGATAAGCAGGAAGAGTTGAGTTCCAGTGACTGGAAGGAAAGGGCTGCTGTCTACACAGAGCAGGAGGTTTGGGGAGAGGGAGGCAGTAGAAGAGGGAGAAGGAGTGCTGGCTGGTAACGCATCTGGATGTCAGATTTCACGCCAATGTCCCCTAGACCCTTGGGGAGGCTATGAGAAGAGTTGTCCAGCCTGTGCAACCTGTTATCTGAGCATGTGCAGCTGTGTCCAGTGGTCTCGGTATCCCAAAGGGGCAAGGTAATTTGTTCTTGAGTTGCCTGGAGCTGCCTTCACAGACCTGTGCTTCTCATGGGCCAGAGAGAACCCTCTCATGGCCTGAGGGTAAGGAGGAGCTCCCTCCTGAGCTTCACAGTAAGAATCAGGCTGAGGGACAAAGGCACAAGCAAAATCCTGTACCAGCCCAAGGTGGCACCTGGAGCATCAGTCATCCTTCTCTTGAAGGGCTATTTGTGGGCCTCCTGCTCTCCACGATGAGAGACTGATTGTTTCTCAGAGACAAGGAGAAGTGGCTAAAGGAGATGGCTATGAACAAGTCATCGTCAGGAGGGGTTGAAGGAACATTTGTCTCCAGTGGACAAAAATGGAAATCCCCAGCCTCACTGGCCTCTGGGTGCCCGGAGCTTGTAGAACAGCTCCACTGGCATCTACACATCCTTTTGGCCAGGACTCAAGTCCCAACTGGTTATTTTGTGCTGCTGACCATTTATAAAGCTGCTGTCATTCCACATTAATCTGGAAAAGATATCAACATGCCCTCTCAGCCCTTGCTGCTTACAATTTTCCTTCAAGACTTTGAATATGATTATTTAAAGTAATAATGAAAAGCAAAACAGGAAATTCTTATCCGTTTCTGCAGGAAATTCTTGAGCTGCGTGGAAGGTTCTGCCTTGAGGGTTTGTGCCCTCCAGGAACTGTTTGGAAGTGATTTACAGTCCAAGATGGTGCCTGTCCTTCCTCAAACCTACTGGTGTAGATGGGGGGGGGGGTAAATTGGATCCTGGGAAGCAGGATCTGAATTATCTTGGAATATACATTTCTGTTGATAACATATTCATTGTGTTCACTAATAAAGGGCCCGTTTTTAGCGTACCCTGGCATGGGAAGTACCAATTTCAGGTGAAATATAGATGTTCCATTTCAGATTTGACAGGAGTCATTTTGTAGTATATATTATGTGGAATCCTAGGTAATAGGACTTGGGAAAAGATTTATATTTCTTGAGGATATGAGTTCCATATAATGTGAACTTTCATTTGTGTTACATTCCCTCATTACAGGTATTATTTTCTCCATCTCACAGATGTGGAAACTGAGGGGCACTGAGGTTAGGTGACCTTGTCAAAAGCACTGAGTAGCAAAGGGTGGAATCAGAAGAGGTAAGTTTTCAACAGACTGTGATCTGAGAGTCATGGTCAAGTGGCCTTTGTTCACTGGTATATGCTCAGGCCCTGACAGAGGACTTGGACTATTGTAGGGAACTTGTTAAATATTTTTTGACAGATTTAAATTGTGGGGGTGGAGGAGGGGAGGCTGATTATTTGCCGTGTGCTGCAGCACACTATGACTAGGTCACCTTTGTTCTTGTTCCCACAAGGACTTTCAATTATTTCAAGTATACGCAGAGCCGTAAATGCACATCTCATGAACATATTGAGGGATGAGCTAACTAGAATTATTTTTCCAGACCATTATTTGTTCAATATTGGTTTTGAAAATCTTTTTAAAACAGATCACATCCTCTGATGTCTTGTTAATGCTTGAGATGTGTTTTGTAAAATTATATGGAAAAATGTTTAAGTACTTTTCAGTTTTGTTTTGGTTGAGTTCTCCTATATTTGAATATTATAGTTTTCTTTCCCTTGCATCTTTTTCTTTGCATAATTTTAATTTTTGTATATGTGTTTGATAATAAAGTTATACATTTTAAAATTTAAAAAAATGTTGAGGGATGGCTGAAAGTCGTCACCAAGAGCTAGTCCCTTTCGGCTCCCCCACCCCATTACCTATTGGACATTATGTCCTTGTGTTGGTTCTACGGCTATGATCTGGGATCCCTTACTGTAAGACTCCTTACCTCCAAATCTGCATGAGGACAACTCCAGTGCTCGAAGTGGTCAGAGGCCCCTATCAAGCTGAGACTCTGTGTTGGAATCTGCCTTTCCTCACACCTTCTTCTCTTTCCCATCTTCTTGAGCAGGTGTTGCTTAAGAGTTGAAGGATCTACATTCTGGTAAGAGGGCTTTCACTAACTAGCAGGTGCTTCCACGTTCTGAGCCAGTTTCTCCATCTGTAGTTTGTAGTGCTGGTAGAAGATTTTGTTTTTAATGGATTTTTAAATGTCTTTATCTAAAAGGCCATGGGATCTCCAGTTCACTGTTAGAACCCTCTTGATTGATTCATATTTGTCTGCCTTTCTTGTTTGCATTTGAGTTGAATCTTCAGACAAGATGGCTGGGTCTGTGATCCTGTGACCATGTCCACTCATCTGGGACCTGGCTCTTTGGTTAAGAGGGCTCTCATTGACAGTGGAGTTTCCCTGCATTGCAAGGCTGCTTCTGTGGTGGTGCTTGGAGACTTGTGTCCTGACACACTGCCTGTCTTCAGGCCAACTGAACCACTTCACACTTCTACCTCCAGTGGGTCCTGAACGTGTGTCTGCTAGTCCCGGTTTTAACCTGGCTTGGTTAGCATTGAGTGGTTTTTAGTTCTCTAGAGGTTTGATTGGCCTGAACAATCTCATATTAATTTATTCATTTTTTATTCAGTATTTTTTGCTGATTTTCAATTGTCTTTTTTTTTTTTTTTTTTTTTCCCAGTACAGCGATTGAACCCAGGGTTTGCACTGGGTTACATCTCTACCTCTTTTTCATTTTGTACTGTTTCTTGGGACAGGGTCACACAAAGTTCCGAAATTGCCTAGGTTGAGCTCAGACTTGCAATCTTCTTGCCTCCACCTCCCACAGTGCTGGGATTACAGGCGTGCTCCTTCCTAGCTGGCTCTATTATGTCCTTTTTTACTCATTGTTTCCCCTTGGTGCTGCTAGCTTACTTCTAGTGTACCTACGAATTTGCTAGTTGTTTTTGTTTCTCCCTCCTAAATTAATCCTTAGGCTAACATTTGGAGGTAGGCATTAACTGCCTGCCTTAGTCTTTTCAGGTTGCTATAACAAGATGCTTATCAACAGCAAATATTTAATTCTCAAAGTTCTGGAGGCTGGGAAATCCAACATCGAGGCCTGGTGAAGACCTATTTCCTGGTCCAAAGTCATTCTATAATGGAAAGGCAGCAGGTGGAGGTGGTAGCTCTTTCATAAGTGCACTAACCCCATTTATGAAGGCTCTGCCCTCATGACTTAATCATGTCCCATGCGCCTCCTGACATCACAGAGTCTCAAGGCAAATAGCAGTAGAGCCAGCAGCTATTCCCTGGTCCTCTGGTTCTACCTGTTCTAGGTACCCTGTTTACTTCTGAATGACAGAAAGGAGGGAGCTTTGGCAGCTTTGGAAAATCCGTAGATTTGGAGAAAAGATGCACTCCAAAGAAATCCTATGCCTTGAACTTCTTATTGAGAATGACTGTTAGAGGAAGCAAGCACAGGATGGAGAGGGGTAGGTGAGATGGAGCATTGAAGGAGTCTGAAAATGTGGGCTCTGCAGGAACATGGCTGCATGGGAGCAGGGGAAGGACGGGGACACTCTGGAAGGTGCTGCACATGCTGCCTGCCTGAGTACTTCCTCCCCCAGAGCTCAAAGGGCCCTAGTGAGGACTTGAGATATTCAGAAAAGGGCCATGTAAGGATATGCTGGAACTTTGGGCCATGGATGTAGGAAAGGGATTACCTGCTAAGGGGCCAAGAAACAAAGAAGCCAGTGCTTGTGTGCATGTGTGTTGGGGGGAGGTAGGAAATACGTCATCTGCCTGACTCTTAAAGGCTTTTGTGGAAACCAGTGAGAACACAGGACCAAGACCTGGGCTTTACAGCATGAGGGACATGTTCTGATTTGGAGCAGAGGACCAGCCACTGGCCTTGGCTTTAGGAAGTTGTTTGTCAGGTCTGAGGGCCAGCAGAGTGATGTTAACCTTGAGTTGGAAGGCAGAGAGCTAAAGATCACTGGCCAGAAGGCTCTAGATAGCAAAAGAGAGCTGGCCATGAGCATGAAATAAGGGGTAGCACAGAGAAAACAAGACTTTAGCCTTGGGCCAATCTAATGGAGCAAATGAAAGTGCATTTCGATAATTTATAAAGCCATCTATCCTTTATGTGCCAAGATACATCTCAGTGTAATAAAAACTTATGCATAAAACTATCTGTCTTTCCCAGATTCACCTCCGTGTAGGATGACCCATTCATTCTAGTTTGCCTTGGACTTTACTGGTTTTAGAATTCAAAGTCCCGTGTCCCAGGAAACCTCAGTGTCATGAGCAAATAGGGACAGCAGGTCTTTTCCTCCTTAACCTGCAGACATGCCCATGTCTCCTCTGTTGAACAACTCTGCTTCCCTTGGGCTCCTATGCCATTCTTGGTTATCTATAGATTGCTGAAATTCTTCTGGACATAGGCCATGCTGTCCAACTGTGTGCCCTCACCCTCCAGATGACTCCTGACCCCTCCCCTATCACACTTCCCCAGCCTTCCCTCTTAGTAACTGTTCCATCACATTTAGCACCACTGCGGTCTGGGATTACATTTGCTCCTCCCAGTTCGGAAGCTGCTGCTGCTCTGTCTCAGATCTGGGAGTGAGCTTCTCCTCTGGTTGTGCTGCCCATTTGGGACACCCTTCAAGGCTCAGGTCTTGGTTCTGTGATCCCACTTGTTTCTGCAGAACCCTCAAGAGTCAGGCAGGCAATGCAATCCCTGTCAGGGTTTCACAAGGGTTGGCCATCCCTGGTTTGAGCACACGACCTTTGGGGTTTAACTGCAATGTGAAGTAAAATGAAGGAGGCTGCATTGGCCTTCCTGGGAATGGGTATATGTCCACCCACAGGCACAGTGGGAATGTGGATGTAACTTGAGCAACACTTTACTCTTAAGAGCTTTTGAAAATATCTTAGTTTTGGCTGAGGAGAAGAGCTCTTGGTTCACATTGGGTTGAGAAGTTTCTCCTCCTCTCTTGACTACACTATACCCACCCCTAGTAGGTGATTGACAAGTTCCAAACCATACAGGTTATCCCAGGGCAGTCAGGATCTTGAGGAGTACAGGGGAGGACTAGCTGTCCAAGACCTGGGAGCATTGCTAATGTGGGGAAAATCCTCCCAGCTGATAGAGGTCATTTCAGTCATCACAGATTCATTTGTTTTTCCATTGCAATGAAAGGGCAGAGGGTAGCAATATGGTGAGCTCGTGATGATAAGTAACTAATGAATAGATAGCTAACAAGTAATTTCAGACATGAACAAGGCCAACAGCTTAAATATATGGGCTATTTTTAGTATTCAGGGTTGCACGTCTAGAAAGGACTTTGAAGAATAATCACTTTTCTGATCTTGAATGGGGTTGTATGTAAGTTTGTAGTTTGTATACAGTATTCTAACTTTTGTTTCCCTAAAGAGTTTGTGCTCTTGGCTCCCTTTTTGGAATAAATAAATTCATTTCTTAAGCATTCTGTGTCTGTATGTGCTTTGAGACCCATATAGATGGATACAAAGATAGTAGAGGGTAAATTTTTATCCTTGAAAAGTCTTCATTAGAGATGGGAAGGCAAGATCAAGCACTGTGGTTCTTGTGTTTAAAAGCCTTCTGCTGCAACCTTGGGCATGTAACTTTTATTACTCACATCTCATCTAAATTTTTAAGTTTTTCATCTATAAAATAATAGTGCTTACCTGAGGGTTGCTCTGGGGTTCAAAGGAAAAGCATATAAGAAACCTCACCTGGTATATGTTATACTGGTATATGTTATAAGCATACTTAATAAATGCTAAAAATTATTAATAACTTTTATATTCACAAAAGTTCTGGTGATATTGTCATGAGTTTACAGATGAACACAATGGATACTGAGTCACCCAAGACACCTATGTGACAGATGTGGGCTTCCATCTTGGGCCTGGAGACGCTCTGGAGCAAGCATTCCCTGCTGAATGAGTCTGCTTCCCTCCTGCAATATAACGTTGTCCCAATGATACCCAGAGCTTCTGGAAAACAAACTAGAAGACTTCAGTCCTCAGGAAGGTGAACTGCACAATGATGTGGAAGTAAGTGATGGTAACAGAAGTTGAAGTTATACGAGGTCTCAGATGTCTCTTGGGTGTAGAGGAGGCGCCAGTGGGGAAAGGAACAAGAAGATAAAGTGTTGACATCAAATACATTCTTGTCTTCTGAAGTGTGTCTTTGTCTCCACTTGTCTGCTCGTCTTCAGAGGGCAAAAGGGGCACAAGCTTTGGGGATAGGAAGACTGGAAGACACCCCTCCAGTTGCAAGGTTGAGTGTCAGACTCACCAGCACTGGTGTGAGACGCATAGCAGTGTGGGACTGAAGGCTTCTCTGAAGGAGAAGCTAAGCTTCCCTAAGGAACAACACTCCCTGTCTGTGCTGACTTGTCTAGCACCAAACACCTGCAGATCCCTTATGATTGGACCAAGCATCTAGAAGGAAACACAAGCTTTCCCTCTGGTAGCTGAAGCCTGACTGACACACAAGACAAAGGAACCCTTGATAAGCAGTCCAGTCCTGTGCCATTAGGTGCTGAATTAGTGGGTACTATCAAGTTCCAGAAAGGGAGAGGTCAGTGTGGACTTGTGACCAGGGATGAAAAAAGGCGACGTGGTGACAATCAGAGCTTGCTCATTCCCTCCCTGATTTTTGGAGGAGGTGGCTGTCAGACAACACCAGGAGGAAGGGGCACAGAGCCAGTCTTTGCCTAAGTGCCAGAGAGGCGAAGGAGAGCATGGCCACTGTTACTTATGGGGCATGTTGTCTGTGCCGGGCCTATTGCAGATACTGTCTCATTTTATTCTCATGAGAATCCCTGAGGGTGGATTTAATTTCCTGTATTGACAGATGTGGTTTAAAGAAGCCGCCCAGGTGATATGCTGCCAAGGCTTGCTGGGCTAATGGGCTTGGTGGGCTTGAGCACGGACTGTTTAGCAATATATAATTAGTATCCTGATCTTCAAATGTTTCTTCTGGAGGCACTTTCAACATCTCCTTTCCAAGTTAGAATGATTAATAGAAACAGAATAGGAAAATTCTGGTTAAGTGCTTTTCAATGTTTTACTCAGGTGTACTCTCCAGAACCAATACACCACTAAAGAAAAGATGAAACAGTTATCCACACACAAGCATTCACACAAGATACACATGAATAGACACAGATATACAAACAGATACACATATACATCAACTACACACAAATGCACAGAGTTTCTCTCACACAAGCAAGCACACCGATACAAAGCACACACAAACACACATGCACACAGATATTCATAAAATACGCACAATGGACACAATTTTATACACAGAGATACTTAAACCCTATAGACACTGCAGGGCTCCCAATACTTCGGTGAAAAGAAAGTTGGATTAAGGCCAGAGGCTACAATATCTGAAATAACTCTATATGAAACCACTGTGCCAGCAGGAAGTCAGAGGAAGGGCACTGGAAGGATTATTTCATTTTTTTATCCTTGTTTAATTAATGCTCACAGAGAAAGGCAGTGAAGCTGATCCATATGCCTTTTTTATCTTACAAAATTATTGTGCTTTGGGACATATGCATGATACGTTTGGTTTTCAGGAGGAATTTTATTTTTGCATTGGAAGAAAATTAGAGTTCATTAAAAAAAAAACAACTTATCTACAGAGTCGCATTTCCTGAGCTAAAAAGAAAAAAAAAATCTTTCCCTTCTCGTGACTTATCTCCTTTTCCTTCAAAAATACATTATCCTAGGTTGTTTTTTTCCATGCATGGGTCCACCGAGACCAACTACAGAAGGAGATGATAGGACATGATGATCTCAAGGCTTGGCCATGAGGGAAGGAAGGTCTCTCAGCAAGACCAAAGTGGGAGTGGAGAAGGAGGTCATGGGAATGAGGAAACCAAGTGCTCCTGATAAGCTACAGTTGTAAAGAGGAGCAAATTGTAGATTAAATGATCAGGCTGCAAGGCCCAACTCGCAACATAAACAAGCCTTAATAATACCAGCAGTGATTGGTTTTATCTTGTCTAGAGAGATGGGGGTGCAGGCCCCAGAGGACCCAACTCCACTGACCCCAGAGCTCACACTGAACAGCAAGCATCTCCTTTACTGATGCATACAGATACTGTTTTTTAGAGCAGTTTTAGGCTCAGAGCAAAGTTGAGTGGAAAGGAGAGAGAAGTATTATATAATCCCACTCCCATATACCTACCACCTTTCCCACTATCAACATCTTCACTGGAGGGCACAATTATTACAATCACTGAGCTTACACTGATGCATCATTATCACTAAAGCCCGTGGTTTGCACTAGGGTTCACTCGGGATTGTAATGGTCCATGGATTTTTGACAAATGTGGAATGGCCCTAATGCCTTTTCAGATGCAGTTCTGGTTGTGTGTTTCAAAGGCAAAGTACTGTAATGACTAGATAGTCCTTGCTGGAAGATATTACCTCCAGCAGTAATTGTGCTGGACATGCGGGTGTTGAGGGATGGTCAGAGAGAGAGAGAGAGAGAACACACCATTGGTGGGCGTCTGAGCCTGGGAGGATATGGTGATTTCCAAGGTCCTGTCCAGCCCCAAGGTTCTGGAACCTGGGCCACAATCAGGAGCAAGCCTTCTAAGACATGCTAGAAGAAATGCTGCCTACCTGCTCTACCATGAGGGTCGTCATTTCAGAGATCAATCGTATTTACCACAGCCAGTGGGCATTTGTTTAGAAGTATCCAAAGAGGATTCTTTCTCTCAAGATTTCTCAAAGATGGTAAAATGATTGAGAATATGGGATAAGATTTTAATAGTTTCCTAAACTATTACATATGTATAGCATTTCACTATTTATATAATAAACTACACATAACATAATACGGCTCTGGTATTAAATGTGATTTGTCTTCACTGAGAAACTGGCCAAACTTTAGGATGGACGCACCACGCTTCCCCCATTGTGGACCAGGAAGGATGTAGACTGATGATGGAAACTACCCTGGCTCTCAAGAGCCCTACAACACAGCAGTGCTCCAGCAGTTGTGGTAAATCTGTGGTCACTTGGATTTTGAAACCAGCTTGGATATTCTGATTCCCATCAGAGCTTCTTTTGTTGTCCCAATTCTTTGCCATCTACTGATCTTTTATATTCTACAAGTCCAAACTTCAAAAAACCGTATCTCATCCTTATTACCAGGGCTTTTCTTCCAAATGCCAAAAAGTCTCAGTCTCCATATGTGGTTGCAATAGGCTGCTGCTTAAGGACAGCATCGTCAGTTTCACTCCTATGGAAGTGTTCTTCCTTCTGATGCTTGCTTTTTGAAAAGACTGGGGATAGAGCTGTACCTCAGACAAAGACACTCCATCCCTCACCTATCAGCCTCTGTCTCACTCTGAGCTGGGCATGTCCAACAACAGCAGAGACTTGCTTTTCTAAGAACAGAAGAAACTACAGATGGAGCGAATTGAAAAAATGGTCTCATTCTGCACTCAGTATGAGTTCTATGGTCCTTCTCATCATTTGCTAATAACAGCCCCCTGGCTGGAGCTGCCCAAGAGGTAACCGTGGGACCATATTCACCTTCTCCTTTGTGTTTCATGGCTCCAGCTTCTCCTACTAATCCACAACAACTCGCCAAGAGATGGTGTCATGTGGTGCTTATTTTCTGGCAAGGCCACTGAACCTATTTTCATGGTAGCTGTCTTTTCCCCACAAGGTCATCCTTGGATTGGATTCATTATTAAACAATTGACTGTTTGATTGTGCCAACAAGTATTTACTGAGCAGCTCCTATTTACCAGACACTGGACAGGTTTGGTTACCTGGGACACAGACTCTGAGATGGAGTTTTACATGGAGGAGTTTTTCTATAGAGAATGTGCTTGGGTGTAAAGGGAGGGAAGAAGGATTGGGCAGAGGGACAACTGGGGTGCGGTACAGTCACAAGGGCTCAGCTGGCACCATGGGGACTCTGGGCCTTCAGGAGTATTTCATGTTGAGGCAAGGGGTTCAGGCCTTCCTATGCTCCCACTGGTCACAGCTACCCCTGGGAAAGGGGATGACCATGGGCCAGGGAGGCAGATCTTTGCAGCTGAGGGAAATTTCCAGAGACAGCTTGAAGTTGAGGGCAGGCAGCTGGCAGCACTGTCAGCAGATGGGGAATTAAGTCCTTTACCCTTGAAGGGGACCTGGTCGCACAGTAAGGCATCCATTGCTCTGGGAGAAGCACATTCTGTACCCACAGGAGCTTATTATCTGGATGGGTGGAGTTAAGCAACAATGCAAATGACAGTGCTTACAGGGGCATCTGGCAGGTGGAGCTCCTAAAGCTCTAGAGGTTTGCAGATGGCGGGGGGTGGGGGGGATGGTGGGGTGGGGCTGTCACGCTTGGGAAGAATATTTACACTGGCTTGGAAAATCCTGGCCTGAGGTTTTTGTCATTATTAACCAAGGCAGCCTGATTGAAATCCTTGGTGGGGAACGTGGGGCTCTGTTACATGAACCATCAGACCAGGATCACCGACTGAATGTGAAGATGGTCCCTGGAGCTGAAGAGTGACATCTGGCCAAGTGCTGCAGCTGAGTTAGTTTTGCGTGTTTTCTCTTCATCTCAAGAAGTTCCAGGAAGTGTCCCTGAAGAGGTCAGGGCTATCATTATCTCAGACCTAGGTTCCTGTGGCTCGGGGCATCAAGAGGACAAGCTGCAGCCTCTTTGGGGCTGGAATAGTCACTCTTCTCAGGGCCAGAAGCAGCCGCTGACTTTTCTGCAGTGAGCTGTGTCTTTTCATTCCATTGCATGTTCCTTAAGGACTTTCTGGAATGAGGGGAATTGCATCTGAAGGCCAAGAAAGCTGTGGAGGCATTTAGCAAGTAGATGAAGTCTAGAGGGGTATTCTTCAGACAAGCAAGCGGTCCCATGGTGGTGAGTCCAAACATCTGCCTGACCCTGGTCTCTAGATTAGCAGGAACCTCTCACCGGGCTTATAAGGCTCCTGCTAGAATCAGACCTGTGACCAGAGTCAGGCTGCAGGATCTGAGCCCATGGTGGCACTTTGATTTTCCTGGTTCTTTAGACCAGCCAGTGGTCTCAGAGCACGACCCTCCCCTGTGGGATGGAGTGGACGTGGAGGATGGAAATGGTGTGTGTGTCACTGGCCTAGAGAGGACAGGTAGCCCAGTTAGTGGAGGAGTAATGCATCCTGGGATGGGCCGGACAGGCAAGCAGGAAACAGGGCCGAGAGAGGGACTGGCCTGTGTTATGAGCATAGACACCTGGACTGAAGGTGGATTTTACCAGCATCATCATGACACCAACAGTTTTGTGATTCTCTCAAAGGTGAACAAACTCCCAGTCCCTTTTTGTGATGGGATTAGAATACAAGAAAGGTCACCTTATCCCCACATTGATCTGGTGTTTGCTACTGGTTTAGCTCCACATCTTAAATACGTTTAAGAAATGCTATGAAAAAAACAGGCGGGTAGAAAAGAAGCCTCGGTCTTACAAAAGAGTGTGCCCTGGACACATTTTGTGAAGATAAAAATCTGTCATTGGAGTCCCACACTGAACATCAGGGAGGATCTGTTGTCTCGCCTGAAGTTCTTGGGTGGTCTCAGTGGAGCTAGGCTGTCACATTGCTCCCCGACAAACCTACCCCAGTGAGTGCAGGTAGGGTGTTCATAGCCCTCTGTCAGCATCAGGTCATGGTGGCTGGGAAGCCAGGGAGGGGCTGGAGCTGTGCATTTACCTGGGTGGTAGAAGGCCACAGATACCTCCAGATATGTCCAGGCTCTGGGGCGCCGTTTAGCTCTTAGCACTACAGGGATGGTTCTGCCCATTCCTCCCCATCTCTGACTCGTCTTTTTCTGTGCTTTTAGAGGGCATGGTTGCTTTCCTTCCTTGATGCAGACAGGATTCTCACGGCTTCCTTGAACCATGCCTCTTCTAACACATGCCAGCAAAACACACCTGTGCAGAGTTGATGTTGGGCTCACCTATTGTCCTCATCATAGCTCCCCAACTGAAATGACCCTGGCTTAAGGGAAGAGGCATAGAGAGGCCACATGGCTTGTTCCAGGGCTGGAACTCGGGTCACTTGGTTCCCCAATGCTTACACTTTCCAGTCTCTTCTGTGCAGCCGTGTATTTACCCAGTAGTCTGGTACCGGGCCATAGCTGCCACCATGATGTTTCAGTGATGGTCCCTGGGGCAGGGTTGAGGGATTGGCCACTCATGAAATCCTAAGGGAAGGAGCTACTTTTAACATGTCCTTATTTTACATTATTGGGTTTCCAAAGTGTACTCATCCATCCCTAAGGATTCTTGGAAATTGAGTATTGCTTTAAAATTCCTCAACTTCTTTATTGGCTGGAAAGCTCTGACACACTCTCTCTTATTCATTTATCCAGCAAGCACCACTGCAGTGTATCCTCCTAAACACACACACACACACACGGCCTCCAGGAAGCCTTCTTTGTGCATCCTTTGTGCATCCCTGTACCTTTTGGTGGTGTCCAGGCACCTAGGTTAAGTGGGCAATCACAAGGGGGCAGATGGTCATTTACAGTGCTCTCTACTAGTGCTGGCCATTGTTTTGCCTGGCCTCACCAACAAGCGATCCAGCTAACTTCTTGAGAATGGTTAGGAACCTGCAAAGCCAGGAAGCTGGTGCTATGGCTGCCAGGTTGACCTCCAGCATGATCCATTTCTGCAGTCTCCTGTGGGTACCTCTGGTTGGCAGGACCTAAAGTCACACATTGAACATGGTTGCAAGGGAGTCTGAGAATTGTAGTTTTACTCTTTCCAACCTACACACCCCATTGTGTAGTCCAAGGCAGACAAATGCCCAGTTCCCAAACCTACATTCCTGAAGAGAGAGGGCAAGTCTGACAAATGTTAGACAGTGGCAGTGCAGAGTGCTCCAGCATAAAAAAGTGCTATTGAAGGGTCTGGCTCTGGGATGTGGCAGATTATGTCTTAGACACTGAAAGACTTCATGCAAATCACCCATGCTCTCAGCTTCAGATGACTTTGATTCTTAAAAAGACAGGAACACAGGCAGGAATCCAGGTTCCTAGGGATTTTCCATCTTTACCAGTTTACCAGGCTTCCTGGTCATGACAGTAAAGGTTATGCTGGGGAATAAATAGCCCATCAGTGGCTTAAAATTGAAATGACTAGAGCTTGTCAAGTTCATGCCACCTGCAGCATGTAGGCTGGGATGGATGGGACTTTAGGGACCCACGATTCTGGCTCTCTAGGCTTCCTCCTCACTTACTCCCACATGTGTATCTGATGAAGCAGGGGAAAAAATGCAGCAACCATACAGGTGTTTCTGCAAATTAGGGACGTGTTGCTTACACTCCTATTTCACTAACCAAAGTGAATCACACAGCCTGCCTAACTTCAAAGGTGTGGAATGCTCAATTCTCCCCTGGGCCAGAACAGGAGAACAGAAACTTGGTGAAGAGCACTAATTAAGAGGGCTGCATCCTTCCTCTTTCCCTATCGCTCACTGCTCAGCTGGGATAGCTCCCATTTCTCCATTTCTATTTTTCTTTTCCTCCAGACATTGACATTTTCAACTCTGAAGCTACTGACACAATTTCCACTTGAACAAGACCTATGAAAAACTAGCAGAGTCTCCAGAGGCAAAATTCTAATCACGCTTTCCCTCAAAAATATCCATGGGTCTGGTCTGTTATGATTTAGCGGCTGGGAATGCTGTGCTTGGTTTTGTGTTAAAATTCCACCTAACTTCCCCGGATCAGTCAGGGAATAAGATAGGTCCAAGAAGCTGGCCCTAGCAGATTCCTCTTGCTGAGCACATGGTGGAGAGGCTTGCTGTCCGTGTAGGCTTCCCCTGACCACCTCCTTACCTGGTCTGAAGCCACTTCTGACTCTCCTGAGGTTCTTGGTGCTTGTACTCATTCCCACTGTTTCATGCTCTCCTTATATTATCAGTCTATATAAACGCCTCACTTCCGCACCAGCTGTGAGCTCTCACACCTGCTAGGAAGCTGATTTGATCTATCTAGAACTGTCCTTAGTACACAGATGGACTTTATGAAGTCCTTTTGAATGGCTCAAGGAATTAATTTCTATATTTTTCCTCAGGGTCTTCCCTTCGGGCGATGCTCAGTGTCTCTCGAGTGAAAAATAGATGGAAGGAGGATAGATGGATGCATACATTTTAAAGGATCAAATATGTATAGAGGCAAGTTAGCATCTCAGAGAGGATGAATAAACCCATTCATTCCCCCAGATAGTTCTGCCCATTCTGTAACTCCTGGACATCAACTCTTGGAACAGAGGGGACCAAATGGGAGCAGGGAGGTCTCAAAGCCACCTATCACTCTGCAACAGAGCCCACGCTCTACTATGCCAGCACCGTCACCCACACATGCACAGGACTGCTGTTTGGTCACAATTTAACTCTTTGGTACCAGGGGCAAGTTTCACTGGGCCAGTGGTGTGGAGTGCTGCTCCCTTGGTGAGTTTCATGGCCTTGGCTGAGTGTGGGAGAAAGGAGCTATAGGACAGATGCACTAGAGCAGTCATAGCAAACCTTTTAGAGCTCTCAAGGATACAAAGAGCCCGCTGTGGCACCAGTGCTACAAGTTTGCCACCGCTGCCCTAGAGGTTTTTGTCTGCCTAATGGCCTGGAGGAGCCTCTGCTTTCCTTGAGAAATGCTTCCCAGGCTGAGATCTCCCAGCGCTCAGAGCCTGGAAGGGTCAGTAGGGTGAAGCAGCTGGAGTCAGAGGGTCGTGGCGCAGTGACCCACATGTGTCCCTCCTGTTCCGCCAGAGGAGCCTCAGGCACCATCTCTTCTCCAGGGAGAGGGGAACAGAATAAATATGGAATCTCATGGCTCATACATCCCTCCTCAGCAAAGCCTTGAAGACGAAGAGGGGATGCAGGGAGATGCAGAAGGGCAGGAATCTGGTTTGTGTGTTCAGGCACGAGTGACAAGAGATTCATATTATCCCCTTTCTATTCAAATAGAAAGATGCAGCCTTCCCCTTCCCAGCTATTTCCTTCCTATTTTGCCTTTGGCTCAAGCCAAGCTTCCCTCTGTCGGGCTTGGCATACTGGAGCTGCCTCAGGGATGGGACCTCTCTGCCTTGGCTTTCCTTTGCTGTCCATTTCATGTGAAAGAGAAACGTGTTTGCATGAGGAAGCCCAGAGGTTTGGATACCATCTTCACTCCAGAGGGCCAGGGGGCCGTTGCCCCACCAGCTCAGCTTGGGCTGGTCACCAGGCCAGAGGAGCACCAGGCCAGTGAGATACTGTCTGTCAATGCCGACCTGTGAGCAGCAAACTGTTTTCTTCCGACAATGCCACCAGGCACCCCCCAAGTAAGAACCCAACCCCATCAATGATACTCTGTAGCCAAACAGGTACCAAAGGATAAATGTGCTATATTAACATGAATACTAATGAGGAATGCACTGCAGTAGTAAGCACGTCATAGATATGTAGAATATTCTCTATATAGTCTGAACACAGATATAAAATAAGTTATACTTGTTTCATTTTCCGTCTCAGTAAGAGCGTAACAGATAAAGTGACTGTCAGTGGCCACAGAGCAAGCTGGGAAGAGACCATGAAGGAGGGTGTAGCACACTGAGTACGGTGGGGATTTGCTGAGGACGTAGCAGAGTCTCGGGACCGGGACCCTACAGGGAACCAGACTCTGGGCCTCCCAAGTTGGCCTTCTGAGAATCAGCATCGGGTCCTGCCTCGTAAGAACTCTTGGCTGCATTTGAGCTGGAATGAGTCAGGCTGATGGGTGGGAGGCCACGCAGGGCCTGGCACGGAGAGTTTCCAGCAGCCCAGCCCACTCTCCTGCTGGGTGGTTGGACGACTGTGATGGTGGGAACGTGGGGTGCACAGCCAGAAGGCACGGTTTGCTTCTATTAGGTGACAGATGGCCCACCAAATGCTGGCTGGTCCTTCTCCCTTGCCAGCTGGTGCTGGGGGCCTGTGAGGGGGCCTGCATGCTCCTTGTTCTCTGTGACTTGTCAGTGGGTAGCAATGCTGGGATCCTGCACACATCACAGTACAGAGACAAGACTGTAGGTCTGAGGTCCTGGCTTTGCATTCTCTCACCATTACATGTGACTTCTGTGAGTTTAGAAAAGTCATCAACTCTTCTGTGTCTCAGGGTCCTCTCCTATAAAGTAGGGGCTAAGAGATCCTTACCTGAGGCCCACAGAGAGAGATGCATATGAGCTGTTAACACAGCTCCTGGACACAGGAGGGGCTGAATAAACACCAGTCAGGTATGAGCATCCAGACATCACAGGCCAGGTGAGAAGAACACCAAAATGACCAACTCCGTGGGCTAGAATCGCTTGGACAGGTTTCCAGCAGGAGACCAAAGATGCCCGCCATCCCCCTTCCAAGTTTTTCTCTTCTCTCCCCATCTGCGATTCTTTGAAATGAGGTGCAGACAGAGTTCAAAGTCAGGAAGACAGAGCCTCAGGACTGGAAAGAACAGAACACATGGCGCAAGCCAACATCTGGGACGCAGTGCTCAGAAGATGCTTTCTAACTCCGCTCTCAGGCCTCGCTGCCCTTTGTTTCTCACATCTCCTAACCCCTGAGTAGATTCTTATTAGGAAGGCAAAGAGGGAGAAATAAAAGCACAGAAAACTAGAGTGAATTGAAAATAAAGTGAATTACCTAGTCAATGAAAAGCCTTTCCCATCTGCTTGGAGCCCGAGCGTGGAGGTGCTGGGGCAGAGGCGGTGCATGAGCCGCAAGTGGGCCATTGAATTGTCCTGGGTCTCTGAGAAGTGGGGGATGGGAGGGCCAGAGGTGTGGCGACATCTCCTAGGGGTGTGGCTGTCCTCGACCAATGCCAGGAACTTGGCGAGGCAACCAAATGAGGATCAGCCTGGAGCAGTCAGCACAGCTATTCCTTCTCATCTACAGTGCAGTTATCAAGACGTGTGTGCATGTGTGCGTGTGTGTACGTGCGTGTGCATGTGTGGTCACTGCTCCCATACCCTCCTCTAACGCTGCCTCTCTGAAGCTGGCCCTGCCTCTGTTACTCTGCAACTTTCCTCTTGGATGGGGGCAGGAGGTGGGCAGGCAGCTCACTGGGCAGCTCATGTCCCTCCAGCTTGACCTTGATGAGGTGGTTGGCTAGTGCAAACTCCTCGTCATCCAACATGCCATCCTTGTCGATGTCCGCCAGCTTCCAGATCTTGCCCAGAACACTGTTGGGCAGCTTGGAGCGCACCATCTCCTTCTTGGCATTAGCACCTGTGATCTTGCCATCCACGGGGGACAGGGTGTAGAAGATCTCATCGTACATGGGCTTGTCCCGGGCCACCACCCACTCGGCGTCATCGATGCCCTCACCAGCCCCCTCCCCATAGCCATGACCGAAGGGGCCGTGCAGGGTGCCCTCGAAAGCTCCGCCCTTCACCATCTGTATGGGCTGCTGGATCTCCTCCTGGCGCACCAGCACCATGAGCTGGGCGATGTCGTGTGCCAACATGTCATCCACCACCTCCAGCAGCTTGCTCTTCAGTGGCTGGAATTTGCTAAAGTCCTGGGCCTGCAGCTGGTCCTGGGAAGAGAGAAAGGTGCAGATGGAATATAATGGAAGGAGATCTTCCATTTGTCAGGAGGGGGCCTCCTACCACGTTGGAATGGTCATAGCCTGGCTGCTTTCCAAGGAAATGGGTCTGGCCCAGAGGCCGATCTAATTGACATCACAAAGTCATCACAAATATGAGAAGGAGGAGAAAAAGCGCCCTAGTGGGCTGAGGACTACGGACAGAATTTTGCAGGAAGAAATAGAACAGGTGCAGGGGCTGGGGAAGAAAAGGAATGTAAACAAATATGGTTTGATCTATTTAGATCCCTTCCCTTTTGATGTTATACAGAGAGTAAATCATTAAATTTCTCTTTAAATTAGTTTTGAGTGTTGAATGGCAATCCTTGAATGGTGTGTCCCTCTGATGCTGGGTCATGTAGGTCTCTAATTAGGGTTATACTGGAAAATCACAGGAAGTGCTTTCACTACCTGGTTCCCTGGGTCTCTCCCCACATTGTTCTGTAGGTAGTCAAATCCTATTCTACTCACATTTAGTGAAGGAAAATGGAGGCAACTAAAAACAGATCATAATAAAAGCTAAAAGTCAATCCCAAACCTATGGTTCTTCATCAGGATGCTTACTGGAACTGCCTAGAGAGAATTTTCAAAAGATTTCCTCTACCCATGGATTTGACATAGTAGGAACAGGCAGGGAGGCAGATTTGGCAACAAACCCCTGGCCCACTTGCGCATGGCTACCCACACACACTGTAAAATAAAGATGCTCTTTGCATATCTCTGTGATTTTTGAAAGTCTAGAACACCCAGCTTCTCCCCGGCCACAGCAATTTCAGCAACCTGGGGAGAGGCCAGTGCACAGGAACAAACACATCAAGTTCACCACGGAAAACTTCAGGAAACACCCACTTTGAGAGCAAGTGTTAGCTGGATACTTCTCACCTTTCTTCTAGGGCTGGGCCAGTGGAGCATGGCTCTTCTCCTGCCAGGTCTTTACCCTAACTAATTCCTGCAGTCTCTCCCAGGCCACTGGGTGGGTTCCAGTGTCTCCCAGTGGGATGCAGTCAGCATACCTAACTATAGGATCCACTGCTGGACTGGCAAACAAGTGAGAAGGTGAAAGTCACTCACATTACAAAAGGCTCCTTACATTTTTATTAAAATGTCATCTCCCCACGTGTTTGCTTATAGATCATCAAATTCTTAACAGAAGGAAAAACAAAGAGCTGAAGGGTTTTAAGCCACAAATGATTGAGATTAGCTAACCCAGATTAGCTTCATGCAATCCTGAAATTGGTACCTGACTCATGCTAGGGAGTTGTATGAATGAACAGATCCATGGACAAATGGAATGTTCAGTTACTTTTCTTTTTACTTTATTAGGAAGGAAACTAAAATGCATAGTTGGGACTAGTAGTGTCCTGAAAACCCTCATCTTAAACTGAGAAACTTGCTCCCACCCTGAAGATCAAAACAAGAGCATCATTTATTACGGATACTTCTGTGGCTGCTGGTTTTGGTTTCCTAATTCCCTAGTTTAGTCATTTAATTCTGAAGTAACTCTAGCATCACATGACCTTGTAAGGAGAGCACAGAGGTTAAGTTAAGCACCCAAAGGCCCAGAGAACCTTGACCTGTCCTACCACATGGGAGACAGTGGAGATGTCAATCCTGTGGTGGCCGTAACTGGAGAAGGTCTAAATGCAATGTCTTAAACATCATCTGAAATACCTGCCACCCTGGGCACAGTGGGATCCACATTTTCCCCAGGCTCAGAAGTGGCATCTTTTGGGGATTGGCAATCCAGTAGGGAGGACAGGTCTAGGGCCACTCCCTGCCTTCTGATTCTGGTTTCAGTTTCCTCTGAGAGCTCTGACAGCCCCCTCCTCCATTCTCTGCCTGCCAGCTTGAGGGACACTGTCCCTTGTCCTACAGGTCCTTACTCTGCTTACCTGCATCCTCTTCAGGTTGGGAAAATCCCCAGGCGAGATCTGGTGCTCCCGCTCGATCCGGCCATAAATCTCAGCCAGGTTGTTCACCAGCTCCTTCTTCTTGTTGTCCTTCCCAAACACTGAGGGCATCTCCTTCTTCAGAGAGCTGATAATGTACGCGTGGACCTGACAAACAGGGCCAGTGGCAACCTTCACACCCGGACCCTTGACTAGCCCCTTTTTAGTCCTGTTCAGCTTGCCTTTTCCCACTAACCCTTCCTTCCCCCTTTCCTGCTCCTGCTTCTGCAACCATTTTTCCACCCTCAGGTAGCGCTGGGCCAGGCAAGGAGAGGATATGGGGACATGGTCAGGGTAGCAATGGGGGTGGGAATGCTGCTGCTGCAGACACCAAAGACAGCAGAGCTCTACTGAGCCTTTAAGCACCAGGCGCTAGGATGAGGGCTTGGACTCCCTTTGTTCCACTTCATCCTCCAATAACCCTTCCATTTTACAGATCTCTGGCCTCCTGGGGTTAGAGATTACTCAGGTGGTAAGCACTGGCCATCTGACCCAGGCCTGTGACCAGAGGGTCAAGTTAGCAAGGCGGATGCTCATGACACCATCAGCATGGTTACAGCACAGTCCCTCTTGCCAGGTGGCAGTCCCCCTGTTGGAGGCAGTTGTCACTTTTACAGCTTAACCCCTAGATCTGTGACCCTGCCCTTGCTGCTGTCCCCTGGGGCAGCCTCACCTTGGCCAGCCTGGCTCTCTTGATGAGGTCATTGAGTTTTCGGAGGGCGGCGTTTCGGGGTAGGCTCTGGATGTCCCTGAACAGGTCCTGCTCCTCTGCTTCAAAGAGCTTCCGGTTGTCAGGGATGAGGAGGGGGTGGGACCAGAAGGAGCCAATGTAGACCCGAATCACCTCTGGGGTGTTCACAATCTTGCCCAGCGACCACATGAGGGCTCCATACACCCGCATCAGCTGCTGTGTCTCGATCTGGTCGGCCTTGTTCAGCACCACCCGCATCTTGTCCTCATGGTTCTTGAGGGCCTTGATGACTTCCGAGAACTCATCGGAGATGTCCAGCTTGTGGGCATCGAAGAGCAGTATGATGCGGTCCACCCGCTCTGCAAACCACTCCAGGACTGCTGCAAAGTCATACCCTGGCGGCAGAGGAACAGTCAGCGGAGGGGCCTTTGGGGCATGAGTGTGCGGGGTGATACAGTAGAAATAACTGTCAGATCTGAATTCAGATCCTGGCTCCTCCACATCCTATCGGGCCTTGAGCACATTACTCAATGTCCCTAGTGTTTTTAAAATCTAAAACGTGGGCATACTATCACTCCTACTAGAATGGTGAGGAGTACTCAGAGCCCAGTATTCAGTAGATGCTCAGTAAGCGCTATATGCTATTATAAACATCTCTGCTCCTCTAAAGCACAGCCACCATCGAGCTCTCCTATTCTTGCTTATTTAATTTAGCAGCCAGAAGCCCTGCTGGAAAAGAAAATTCTGGATACTTAATTTGAATAAAGACTCAGGAATATTTTTATAAGTTCCCCAAAAAACAAAACAGTAAAATGGCAGTTACCAATGATGGTTCCGACCATGCCCATCCCTGCTCTGGCACAAATCTGAGCTCTTGTTAGGAACACACTGACTTGATCTCATTTCTTTCCTCATTCTCTGCTGCAGCCCAGAACTCCTGGCTCTTAAATCCATGAGGGGTTTCTTCCTTAAATCCATAAAGGTGTTTACTGGACCACCGGTGGCCACACCTTGGTCATCCATTGCTGATCTATCAAGTCCAGGGGCCCCAGAGCAATGCTGTGCTCAACCCCATGCTGCTGCACATCCAGGAGAGGCTGGAGGGGAGGGTGTCCCAGCAATCTGCACAATTACCAGCACTAGAACTAGAAGAGGCCTTGTCTCTCCATACTCAGTATCTTCTTCCATAAAACAGAGGCACAGTACGTGAGGAGGCTCAGGGAGGTCAGGTGACCTGCTCGAGGACTCACATCCCATGATAAGGATGGAGATGTCAGGCTTCCCCAGTCTGAGTCTGTACAGGGCTCCCAGGCTCATCTCTCATTCTGCCAGTCTCCCATGGCACACCCCTGGCACAAGGCCTTCCTTGGGTGTGGTGTGACCAACAACCCTGGTACCCATTAGCACATAGGTTACAAAAAGTTACTCTGGGGACTCAAAACTCATTGCCAAGGTTGAGTGGAAAGCCAAACCCTTAGGGGAAAACCATTAGTTTCTGCCCTGCCTCAGAGAGGGGGGCCGCCGCCTAGTGACTGAGCCAGACTAAGGAGCTGTCTGCAATGGGGGTCCTCACTGCCACCTGATCAGAAAGCCCTGCAGGGCTTGTTAAACCCTGAGTGGCTGGAGCCACCCCTCCAACCCCCCAGTCTCTGACCCAGTAGGTCTGGGGCAGTCAATCCTAGGCAAAGCCCTAGGAGAGACTATTGCTGCTGCCAGTCCAAAGGCCACACTGAGAACCATTGGTCCACAATAATAATAAACTAACACCAACACAGCATCCACTAGGTGCCCAGCACCATTCTAAGTGCTTTGCATGATATGAGGTAGAAACTAATATCAGCCCCATTTTTCAGATCCAGGAGAGGTACAGGAAACTGTTGGAGGTTACTGGCTGCTAAGAGGTGGAGCTGGGATTCAAACCCAGGAAGGCGGCTCCAGAATCAGTGCACCAGCCTCTACCCTAACCTGGCTTCGAAGGCTGGTGCCATTTCAGACTCAGCCGTGGGCTTAGATGGGGCAGGGGATGAGGGCAAATGGGTCAGGCCAGGGAGTCAAGGTTTCCAGGTGGCCTTATCAAGGGCAGAGTGACCTGCTGTCCATAGCTGCCTGGAGGAGCCCTTTGGTGCGTTCCAGGCTTATGGGAGACCCCAATCAGGAAAGGAGACAAGCCCCCTTGACACTCACTGTCCAGACTCCAGGGGGTGCTGTGGGTGACACACTTCCAGGGATTATCATCCCCTGGTGACTTTCTGTCAGCTGCCAGTTAACACAGGGTTCCCTCTCCCTGCTGCTGAAGGACAGACTCACAAGCCGGGGGCCCCTGAGAGGGCAACAGTCCAACTCTCTGACTTAAGAAGAGGAGAACTGGGGCACAGACGGGCGGAGTGGGCCCAGCAGCACCCAGGTATCCTCCGAGTCCCCTTGGAAGGCTCCTGCATGGCGGGAGCTGAGGCCTGGTGACACCACACCCTGACAAAGGGCTGCAGAGGCCCCTCAGCCTGGTCTCAAGGCAGAGGGTTACCAGCCCCGCCTCGGAGATGGTCACATGAGCTCTGTGTGTCCAGTGACTCCAAGACCACCCCTCCTGGGGGAAGCAGCCCGTGTGCTCCAACTCCAAGTCCAGGGCCAGCTCCAGCTGGAAAGTTCTGCTGTGACCTCCCCTCCCCTCACCACCCGCTCCGAGGCAGGCAGTGTGAAGAGCGGCACTCTCACTTCCAGGGCAGGGAGCTGGGGTTCACAGGGCGGTGGGCAGGAGTGGCCCCACCACACGCAGCCCTGTGAGGCAGACTTCCCACACCAGAGCCCAGGAGGCTGTGCACTCCCTGCCAGGTGGGCTGAAGCCTGCTCCGCTTCCCTCCCCTCTCCAGGCCTCGGCTCAGCCTATTTTTATCTTCCCTTTAGCCGCCAGCTGGCAGGGCTGCCCACCTCCAGAAGGCAGTCCCTCCGAGCCCTGGCTGTGGGAGAGTCAGAGGGCTCAGGAAATCTGGGCGACCTGATCCTCCCGCCCCAACCCCCACACCTGAAAACACGTCCAGGTTTCCCTGCCCTGGTGCCTGGGACAGCAAGCTTTGCCCTTCAGAGCAGGCGGGAATGGCAGCGAGCTCAGAGGCCTCTGTGTTCTGCTAACCAGCCTGGAATGGGTCTCAGTGGTGGCAGGGCAGGCTACAGGGAGGCGCCACTGGGCACAGCACTCTGTTCCCCCGGCCTGTCCAGCGCTTCAGCCCTCAGCGCTGGTGTGTACACTGCGCATATTCGCTAAGGCAGCCAGGCTGGCACTTCTGCCAGGAAAACAGAGGTTTACACAGGGTAAGGGGCCCAAAGCCTTGTGGGATCAAGGGTCAGAGCCAGACCCAGGGTCCGAGCCCAAGCTCAGCACTGTAGCCACTCCTCCCCTGGGCTGGGGACAGCAAAGGCACCAGAGAAGCTGCAGAGAGAAGAGGCACTGCCTTCCCTCTCCGCTCCCTGTCCCTGTCCCTGAGGGCACAGTAAGAGGAGAGGAGGCTGTGTCTGCAGGGGGAGGAGGATCCCTCACCCCGCCCAGCCCAGCACTGCCCTGGAAAGCGAGCAGGGGAGCAGGAGCTTATCCTGGCTGCCAGAGCAGGCAGCCCCAGCAGGAGCCAGTGCCCACAGGCAGGATCGGTCCTCTTGGAGGTCTGTGCGCGCAGCCGCGTGTGGCAGTGCTCTGTCACCACAGGGATCCTCCTCGATGCCTGGCAGCTGGGCAGGGCGGGCTGGGGCAGCCTCCCTTCTCTGCTTCCCCTGTGCCCAGTGGGGCCTGGCCGATGGCAGGTGTTCCAGCAGTATCTGCTGAACAGAACAGAAGTAGGAGCCCTGTCTGCAGTGCATACCCAGGAGGTAGTGAACAGATCCTCTCTGGGTCATGGTTTTCTGGTCTAATTTAGAAGCTGCCGGTGCCTCAGTCATACTGTTGTGAGGATCCAATCAGAGGATGCAGGTAAAACTGAGTAGTTGTGACCTTGGCTATCCTTACTCCCCTACCTGCTATGCACCAGGGTCTGTAAGATGGAGGTATCCTAAAGGGGCCCCAAAGAAGCACTGGCCTGGGCCACTCTAGCTTCTGCTCATCTACTAACTTGCTGTGTGTCCTTGGGCAAGGAGCATCCTCTCTCTGACTCTTAATCTCTTTGCCTGTCAAACTCAGATGGAAGATCCTGGGCTTCCTTTCTTGGTTCACAATTTTCTGCAGGTGCGAGGATGAGAACACAGCGGGATGGACAGAGATTAGACATAAGGATGCCTTTGCAGGCACTGTGGGTGAGAAAAGGGCCTGGAGCCTGCTGTCTTAGGTAAACTGGGCGTGCTTGTGTGACGTCTGCTCCTACCGGAGACAGGGAGGCAGCTTCCAGAACCCTTCTTAGGAATTTAGAAGCACGGAAGCCTCCTATTCATCCTCCTGCTTTTGCAAGTGTTGCAAGCCCTGGCAAGCTGCTACTGAATGACAAACAGTGATGCCAGGAGCTTTCTCCCACTGTGGCTATGAAGATCAGGAGAACAAAGCAGTGACTTCGAGGGCTCCTCAGAAGCTCACCCTCCCTGCTCCTCCTAATCTGGAGGGAGCCCATGGAACCTGTAGGGTGGACATGTAATTGCTTCCATCGCCTGGACTTACCTGCATGTCCAGGAATGGAGGCATCTAAAAGGCACAGGCTGGACCCCGAAAGGAAAAAGACTAATCTATTTTCTGAGTGATTTGGGCAAGTCTGAACCTTAGTTTTCTTAGCTATAAAATGGGAATAATAATGACTGCTTGCATGATGGGTACATGGTAGAGCCATGGAAACAAGATGCATGTTAACAAGCCTTGGAAACAAAGTGGAAGAAGGTGTGGCTTCAGTCTGGAGACTGCGTCAATGTCCAGGATGAATGGCATGCTTGGTGACAGGCCCCTTTCCCACCTTCGGTCCCAGGAATGGCTCTACTGAGTACCCACAGAAGCCCAAGGTCTGTGAAACAAGGACATTGAGAGCAGAAGCTTTCCCTCACCCCCGAAATCTCCCTTCCAACTCTGCAGGCTCTGGGGAATCTGGTGGGCGGGCTCCATGCCGGAGACTGAGCTGCCTGCAGAGATCTGGGACTCCCCACCCACACTCCAGGGATCCGGAGAGAAACCATTTCCAAGCAGTCAGTACCAGGCAGGAGGAAATCAATGAGACAAACTCAATAAGCGAGGCCACTCCTTAGCCACCCAATGGCTTTCTTGAGGTCTAAAATGCAGAGCAGGGCAGCACTGTTCTTGGTGTTTTCAGCTGCATAATCGACCTGCTAGTGCTCCATAGGCCAGGAGGTGGACAGAGCATATACATCTCCAGGAGAGGAAGCCAGGCCACAGAGAGAGGGTGAGCAGCTCACCATTCTCTTTATCCCTGTGTGAGCCTGGAGCACAGAGAACTGAGCCCTCCCATCAGGCACTTATGTGCAATGAATAGGTAATAAGTCCCATCTCTCCCCTAAAATCACCAACAAGATTTAAAGATTTTAGCAAAAGAGAAATAAAAAGGTGTCCATCTCCAAAATGTGGGATGAACTCAGATGACAATAGGGAGCAAATGTTGCTCTGGTTGCCTCCTGGAAGCGGCCTCCAGAAGTGGCCAGAGCAGCCTTGTCATGGGCCTCCAGACAACCACAAAGCTGCGGGTGAAGCCTCCTGCAGGCACTGGGGCTTGGCTGCTCTGCCCGGGCCTGTGACTGCCCACATAGGCATGTGTTTGCCAGCATGCTAAGTGCTGACCCGGCTCCAGTGAGGGTGCCAGGTAGGGGCCAGGGGTGTGAGGCTGGGAGGACCCACACAGACACCCCCAGTCTGAGCCCCAAAGGCCCCAGAGCAAACCTGTAGATGAGAAATTTGCCCTCATTCCTACCCACTTGCTTTTCCCAGGCAAGCAATGACAATGTGCTGAAAAGCCACTGGACTAAGAAGGAATTGGGAGGTTAGTTTCCACTCCAGATGTGTGATGTGGGCCTGCTGAGTGCACCTGTACAGGAAAGGTCTCACTGGTAGCATCCAGGTGTGTATGAAGCGCAGGGGTGGCTCTTCCAGGGTGGGCCAGTGGGGACTGCTAGCTGGGAAGCAATCTGGGAATGTGAGGACACATGGCCTTCCGGAGTCTTCCCAGTAATGAGCCGGCCAGGCACATCCTGCCACTTCCCAGAACTGCCCCACCGACTGCCTCTCCTGCCCACCCAGAGTGTCTCCATCCAGAGACCAGGCCTGGCACCTTCTCAATCTGGCTTTCCCTGAGACACATACTCCTTCAAGCCTAGCAAAGGGACACAGCCTGAGCAGGGACCACATTTGCTGGGCTGCAGCTGGAAGCCTGTGTTCCTCCCCATGGGGCCGAAAGCCACGGGGGCGTCCTTGGGAACAGCCCCTTTTCCAGAAAGGCCAGTCCAGAGTGGCTCCTCGGTGTCTCTGGGTTGACCTGAGACCGATGTTCTCTTGACAGCAAGACACAGCACTGAGCCAGGCCTGAGGACAGCCGAGTGGGACGTGGGCTGGATTTCAGGCGCCAGGTTCCCCTGGGCCAGGTACCCCCTGTGCAGGGCATGGTCTGCAGGGCTGTCCCTGGGGGGGGCGGGGAGTGCCAAGTCTGCTCTGTCATCTTCCCCAGCTACCTGGAAGGCCCAGGCAAGAAGCTGAAACTATGCCAGTTCAGTTCTGTGAATACACCTATGTGCTTGGTGTAGGTCTAGGGAGGAGCATGTGCATGTGTGTAGGTTTAAATAGAACCCTGGGGCTCTGTGGCTGATTGTGAGGAAGGCTGGGAGGGGCTCTGCATGCTGGAGATGCTCCTCATGCAGGGTGCCCTTGATAACAAAGGGTGCCTGACGCCCTCCGTCAGCATTGGCCCAGGCTAGCAACCCAATGCTGGTGGGCCAGCCTCCAGCCCTTGCTTTTCTCATGGGCTGCTTTTGTTAGCGGCTGCATCTGCAGGCTGGACTCAGGCAGGCAGGGAGCACACCGTCCTGCACAGCCTCTCACAGACCCATCCCTTCTCCCAGAGGTGAGCCCGCCTGCTGCTTAGCATGGGGTGGCGTAAGAGGAGAGGAAGTGCAGCCAAGAATACCAATACCCAGCTTGCGCAGGGAAGCCACTGAGCTCCAAAGACAAACAGAGGAGAGAAGATAGGGGAAGAGGAAAACAACGGAATGGGATAGGGTCTGTGGAAGGCAGGAGTCCCTGGGAACAGGACTGCCAGATCCAGCGACACAGGCTATGTACTGCACATGGCAAGGAACACTGTTCACATAGGTTACCTTGGGGTTATATAATGGGGAACCCTGGAGGGCAATCAAGGAGGGAAGACAGGAGCTCACCATGATCCAGGCCTGGTGCTGAGGTCTATGTTTCCATTACGGTCTGTGGACTTCACCATGAGGCTGTGTGATGCATATCATTACCCTTTGTTCTACCTGGGGACACAGGCTCAGGGAAAAATGTGACCTGTTGGGATCCCCAGAGTTCTAAAGCCCAGAATTTGGGACCCCTAGTATGCTTGGAAATCCCCGAGGCTTCCTCTTGGGCTGCACTGGTCTTGCAGGAACCTTGGCCCAGCTCTACCCTGGCTGAAGAGACACTGATCCTCCCAGCTTCCCTGAGGAGCAAGGGAAAGCCTCTTTGGGCCTGAACTCGGGGTGGGCCTCATGAGCCACTTGGGGTGGGGTGGGACCATTTAGGAGGGAGAACTGAGGACCGCCCAGGTTGCCCCTCCATGGTCTTAGAGCCGGGAGCCATGCGCGCACAGAGGACCACAGGTGGGGAGGTGAGGATGAGAAAGCCCTACCCTCAGGGCCAGCGTCTACCACTGCAGCCCAGCCCCCGCACCTCCACCATGGCCCACACTGAGTGGGCTAGGGGACCCGGCTCCTGCAGAGGTGACACTATGCCACCCCAGGCTCACAGGCCACCGATTGCAGGGGTTGTTAACACTGTGCCTCAACACCCCTCCTGACCCAGCAGCTTCCTTCCCCTCTGCCTCCTGAGTTTCACCTCCTAACTGTGGGTGTTGGGCATGGGGGAACTTTCTACTCAGGGCCCAGCCCCATGAGGACTCCAGGACATTCCCTGAAGCACAGCCTGAGGTTAACCTGGCCCTTGTGCGGGCTGCTGCCAGGCAGGCCTCTCTTGCTCCCTTCCCTCTCTACTCACACCCCAGGCCATGGTGCACCCCCAAGAGTGATACCCAGGCCTGTGGCCCCACCTGTCCTGATCGGAAGAGACTTTCTCCAGCAAGGAAGTCAGGGCTGCTCTCAGGGCGCTGGACAAAGGCCAGTTCTGGCACCACAGATCTAGACCACTGGGGCTCATGACACACAGTTCCAGGAGCACTCACTGGTCACCCTGTGACTTTGCCCTCAGGGTCCTGGGAGTGAGCAGTGCTGGCTGGGGCAGGCTGTGCCCTTGAAGGGAGGGATTTCTGGGCCCTCACGGCAGTGGCACAGTTGGGGGCAGGACAGAGCTCTGGAGCCCGGCAGCACAGAGGGCTGAGGCCCAGGCCACAGAGGCAGACGTCACCTGAGGTCGATTCGGGAGACTCCCTCAGCAGCTTCCTGGAGAAAGTTGCCAGTCCACAGCTGTCCCTTCCTGGAGGGAGGCTGACTTCCAAGTGCTGAGTTGGCTGTAGGCCCAGCTCCCATTTACAGTACTGGGGTGGGTGCAGCACATCTGATTTCCTTGATGGAGACATCACGTGTGACATGGTAAGGATGAGGGCCAACCCCAGGACACGAAGCAAATGTGGCAAGAGAGGATTGGGGGGGGGAGCCAGGGTTTTAGCTTTCTACAGCATCAGCCAACATCTTAGAGACAGGGGACTTACAACATCTCATGTTTACCGGATGCTTGCTACGTGTCAAGCATTTTAAATGCTTAATCCTCAGACAACCCTACAAGATGGATTTTTCACTCAGGCAAAGAAACAAACCAGAGTCACTGCTAGGAAAGAACAGAGGCCGGCATGGAACCTGTCAGTCGGCTCCAGAGTTCTGTCTCCCACCCACTGCACTGTCACCTCCCTAAGTGAGCACTTGCTCCATATTTATCTGGAGTGAAGAGTTCTCAAAGTGCTCTCACAGGCCGAATGCCCCTCTTACAGCCCCATGAATGCTGTCATGCTCTGCCACAGCACCTGCCTGCCAGCCGGCTCTCTAGACACATCTGCTTCCCCTACAGAGCTGGAATCCAGGGCAGGGACTACAGGAACTTGCAAAGAATTGAATGTGCCTGAGCTTGTTTCTGCTTCCTCTACTCAGTTCTATTGATTCACATTTCTGGTTTGGGGCCAGTACCATGCTGTTTTTATTACTGTAGCTTTGTAATAGAACTTTGAATCTGGGATCATGATGCCTCCTGCTTTGCTATTGTTACCCAGAACTGTTTTTGCCATTCTGGGTCACTTCTGGCTCCATATGAATTTTTGGATTGTTTTCTCTAGATTTGTGAGGAATGCTGTTGGTATTTTGACTGGGACTGCATGAAATCCATATATCAGTTTTGGAAAGGCCATAACTTTAAATATCACATAGTTTTTCTTGTATGAGAAAACCAAGATATAAACAAAGACCAAAACAAAGGATAGAGAATAGGAAGTAAGGAGAGCTTTTTCAAATAGGAAGGGGAACAAGAGTTGGAGGGAGCAGGGAAGGATGGGAGAAGGGGATGAAAAATTACGATGTGTTCTGCACACGTACAAACTCTCCACAATAAATGTAATCGCCATGTACTATGAACATGTACTAATAAAAACACATACTTAATAAAAAGGAGGAAAGGAAGGGGGAGGGGAGGGGGAGCAGAAGGGGGAGAGGGGAGGGAAGAAAGCAACTTGCACAGGAGCCACGCCAGTTGCTTCTTAGACAATGAGTAACTTCAGGTAAGTGAGGCAGATGGTGATATCCCACTTTACAGGTGAGAGGACTGAGACCAGCTGAGCTCAGCTGCTGGCCCCCAACTAGGTCTGTCCCACACAAAATCGACCCACACAGCACACACGTGCCCACCCATGAAGGAACAGAAGGCTGTGGCCGCTTCTCTTCTAATACAGAAGAGCGACAACACAGGAACATAATGTGGGCCTGGAGCCACCACACTCCAGTGTCTGGCCTACCTCGGCTGATCCTCTGCTTCTCCCCAGACAGGATCCCTGGAGTGTCAATGACGCTGATGCTCTCCAGCACGGCGTTGGGCAGCTGGGCACAAACGAACCTGCACAGGCAAGAGGAGGGCCCCAGTAAGGACGCATGGGCCTTCCCCGACCCAGCTGCACAAGTCTGGTCCCCGGTCTGAGCCATGTGAGCTGCAGGTGTGTGCTGAAAGGCTCCAGTTCACCCACAGCAGGGCTGCTGCCCAGCTTCTCTACGTGGTCAGTGAGAAGACCCCATTCTCTCTCCACAATGGGGCCCTGGGGACAGAGGCAGGAGGAGCCTCAATGTCTACACACAGAATCAGGGTGTGGGGTCCCCTTGCTGGCAGGCACATGCTCTCCCTCTGTGTTCTGACTTGGAACCCTACTCTGCAGAAGACAGTCTGTGGGCGCCACGGGGCAGCGGATCACAAGCACAAAATGGCCCTGGGGATCTGCACTTTGAGGACCTCCCTGGGGGACCCTGAGGCAGCTACAGTTCATGCTTGTGAACCCGTGCTGTTGAGCACCCGAGGATGTCCGATTTCCATCCTTGCTCCAGACTTGTAGAGGAGAGAAGCCTTACCCATGGGCAGACCCAAAGCAGACAGGGGGCTTCCAGGCACGGCTCCCTGGAGCAGGCAGCACTGGGGCTGGCCTGGAAGGATAGGTCATCCTGCATTTACTTGGGCAACTAAAGGACCATCTGGCCACCCAACATGGCTCCAGGATAGCAGTCAGGCTTTATTCTGGGTAAGCAGGGCACCATGGGCTGATGGGAACCTAAGAAAGGACTGCAGCAGTGGCAGGTGGAAGAGGCCCTGTTCCCTGATGTTCGCTTGTGGACGTGCCTGGCAAACCCCTATCAGACCAATCCCCGACCAGTGCAGCGCTGCACGTCACAGACCCACAACGCGTCATCTATGTCCTAGTCACGGCCCTGAGCAGGCACAGAGTTTTCACTCCTCCCTGTTTGTATATTTTCTCTCTCTTCCATGTTCTCTGCATAGAATATCCTTTCCTCACCCTTTTGGTGTCATTCCCATCACTTACTGTCAACGTCAAATGCCAACTTTTCCACGCAGGCCTCTCAGCCCTATCAGCCCCTGCCTGTGTCATCACTGGCCCTCTACATCTCTGTCCACTGGGCTGGAGTCTGCCCAAACTCCATGCCTTAGCCGGGCCTGGATGGGGACAGGACCGCCCTCCACAGGCCACCTTGCATTCTGGCAGGCAGCCTTCTCTCCAGGCCAGCATCTCAGGGAGGCCCTGGCGTTGCAGGGTCTGGCCTATATCCCCTTCCTCGGCTCCACACCTCAATCACTGAAACCACAGATTTAAAGAGAGTCTAGACCCCTTCACAGCGCTTCCTTATACCCACATGTTACTCTTCTCATAATACCTCCGTGTATAATGTCTTACAAAGCATGTTCATAATAGTCAAATTATATTTTTAGGGTTAAAAGAAAACAGTTGAGCAAGGCATATAATGAGATATAAAGGTCTCCTTCCCCTCCAGCCTGCTTCTCTTCAATGCCATTTTCTCCAGGTAACCGCGAAAGTAACCACTCTTCTGTTGTTGTTGTTTTTTTTTTTTTTCCTTTTTTTCTCCCAGATTTTCTTTATGCACATTTGCAGGAAGAGGTTGGGGCACAAAGAATTTGTAATTTGCATTTTATCATATTTAGAGATGAAGACAATCACATTGAAAGAAGTTAAGCGTCTTTGGCTCACCCCTGGGCTTTCATGTGTGTAGCCAGGGAGACCTATGGGGTTTGATCAATGACATAAAGGCTCTCAACTCGCAGGCATGTGAGGCCAATGACATACATTCATGTTGTTGTGACAGACTCTGTGCTACTACATAGAACCCAACATGCTATCACCAGTCTATACTACTACCGCCAAATGGGGTCAACCACTAACTCTGTGCCCCTCACCTCCGATGATCCCAACCGCCTCTTGCACGCCCCGGGTTTTCTCTCCTTTCCCCTACAGTCCAGCACCTCATCTCTGCCTCCGGACGGATGATGCTCCTCAGCTGTCCACTCTTTCACTGCAAACTTGATATGCCCAGTCCGATCCATCACCCCTCCCAGATGCTCCTGCCCCTGTTCACCCCTGCGGACTCATTCTCTCCACCGGGCTCACCCCGGCCCTACCCGACTCTACATTTCAGCATCTTGGAACAGGCCTTTCCCTTCACGCTGGGCTGGAGCCTCCTTAGCACCTCAGCTGCAGGTATCAGGGACATTCCTGGGCTCCAGGACACCTGTCCCACAGCACTGCCACCGGCACCGGCACCCTCAGTCTTCTTATACCCAACTCAGTCTTCTTTCTTATGTAGCCCAAGGGAACCTCACAAGCCCCTCCCTGCCAGGCCAACTCCCAGGATTCCTCAGCACAACTTCCTCTGCTTTGGGAGCAGCCCTGCCAGCTCACAGTTCCATGCTATTCACCTGGCTTCTTGCTTATCTCCGTCTCAGTGTCATCCAGTCTGTGTCACTACGTACGAGACAGGTGAGAAATATTCATGCCTTTCTAAGAATTATTGCTCAGGATAAAAGGTGTTGAAAATCCTTTGGGGACTGAGTATCAGCTTCTACAACTGCAAACATAGCGATCACAATCTCCACTTTCCTCACCGAATAGTGTGGGAATCAAATAAAAAATACATGATAACACCCCTCCACAACCTAACACTTTGTTGGTTACTATGTGCCAGACACTAAGCATTCTCTGTTCAATAGCTCACTTCTCTCTCCTTCAGCTCCCTGAAAGAAGATATTATTGCCACACTACTTCACAGAGTGGAAAAGACAGATACAAAGAAGTTTAGTGATTTTTTTTTTTTCAAGATCCAGTCAAAATCAGGGTTTGAAGCCAGGTCTTTCTGAACCCAAAACCCACGTTCTTTACCTTTACTCTAAAAATCTCCAACTAGAAAAAGTAGCTTTAAAGCATAACAGATACATAAAATTGGATTTATAAGCATAACAAGCGTGAGAAAGGGACCAGCCTGCATTCTAGTTAAGAGAATACCAGTGTGAAGGCCCAGATTAGCTTGCCAAGTACTCCCTAGAGATTTTTCCATTCCAGTCCTCACGATAACCTTGGGGTCTGCCTGAACTTGCCCCAGAGGAGAGGTGACATCGGGCAGGTCACCCAGGGAGTGCAGTAGGAGAGTCAGCCCTCAAAGTCCAGGATTCTTTCCACCAGGTAAAAACAATCTCCACAGACAGAAAAGAACCCTTTTCTGCTGCCTTCTGGTTGGGTGCAAATTCCAGCCATGCCATAGGCAAAGAATGGGAAAGGTGCGGATGGCTCCCTTCTCTGGATGAAGAAATGGGATGGAAGTCATTGTTTTTTTTGTTTTGTTTTTTGGTACATGGGGATGGAACTCAGGTCCTTGTGCTTGCGCAGCAGGCAGCAAAACCTCTGAGCTAAATCCCCGGCCCTCGAAGTCATTGTTGTGCCCTTCCTGCTCCTTGAACAGGAGGAATCAGCACAGCCTTTGCCGCTCACACATTCCTCCATGGCAACCACCAGGGCTACATTCCCAGCCAGCAAGGGATGGCATATGGAAAAGTTACCTGGTGTCCCAAGACCACGCCCTTGCCCTTCACCTCCCATACTCCAGAGAGCAGCAAGGAGGACACTCTGAGGCATGTGTTCCCCGACACTCACCTGTTCAAGAAGGCGTTCCCAAAGGCATTGAGTTTCCTGAAGGGTTTCTTTGGATCCACAACCAGGGCATTCCCGGGGATGATCCCCTCCACGTCCCCCTGCATCACCGCTATGAAGGAGTCGGTTGTTGGCTCAGGCCCAATCCTCATGCCTGGGAAATCCTGTTCCAGCAGGTACCTGGCAGAAAGGAGCACAGTCCTGATGTGGGGATTCTTCTGGTAGAGCACCATGTAGATCTGCTACATGGCTGTCCATACATGTATCAGGGGAGAGGGGCAGGTCTGGAGCAATGAGATTTTGCAAATCCTAAGAACTTTACAGTTCCACCTGGAATTTTAGCTGGACTTCAAATCTCTGCTGTTCTTCATGACCCTTTTCCCTCCCCGAAGCAGAAAGGGTGAAGGAAAGCAAGCTTTGCGTTCAGGACAAAAGCCTAAATTAAAACTATTCCTGGCCCAAGTACAGTAAACTTCACAAGTGAGGCGACCTGCTGAAACTCCTGCACAGGTGTAGTTAGAATTCGACCCCCAGAGACTGCTGGCTTGTCATAGGGCGTTATTTATGAATCTGGCTATTTAATTAAAAAATCACTTGTATATGACATAAAATCAAAAAGTGTGAAGAGTAAACTATAAAAAATGAATCTCTGTTTCATTCCAGACCTTTTGTCCCACTCTGACACCTGTATTTTGCCTTCTGAATCCTTCTAAAAATGCTCCTACATGCATATATTATACATATTCAAACACCGTATTTACACCCTTCATTGACTGAATTTTTAAGCAAAGAAGATCACCTTTTCTTTCCTCCCTATCATCCATTTAATTCAAACTTTCAAAGACGAGTCTGTAAATCAAAACGTCTTGTGCAGTACATGGCACAGGCAGACATTCGGTAAGTTACCTGCCTCCCTTCTGTCCTTGAGTTTCAGGCTGTTTCCTTACCAATGTTAGAGCATTCGGTGGGACTCCTGACTGAAGATTGTAACTTTGCTGTTTTTCACTTGCTTTACGCAGAGAGGCTTCAAATTTTTTTAATCTACTGATGCTTTCCTATCACAGTCAATGCTCGCACACACACACACCCTGCCCCTAACAAGAGTAGTAACTGGGAAGGATATAACCATGAAGGGTGCTGTGTGAGGCACAGACAGAAATATACACGCCCTGTGCGAATCACCTGGATAATATCAATGCACCTTTCTTCTTTATGCTTAATGTATTTGGGAGGCAGCAGCACAGATGTACTCTATGCCTCTCAATCACAATACAGAATTCCACTCTATGGATTATTACAAGTCATTTTAGCAAAAATTTTACTGGTAACTTTTGATAATTTCCAATACCTAGATGGAACCAAAATGGTGGTAAGAGAATATATATAA
>NW_004624738.1:12985279-13042615 GCF_000247695.1 Heterocephalus glaber | reverse complement strand
TCATCCATATTTATATATATATATATTTTTTTTTTCTTTTTTTTGAGACAGGGTCTCACTATGTTGGCCAGGCTGGCCTCAAACTCGAGGCAGTCCTCTTGCCTCAGCCTCCCCAGTGCTGGGATTTACAGGCATGCGCCACCCCAGCCAGCGAGAGTTTATATGTTTGTATATTATCTCAACCAGAAAGGTGAAGGAGAGGAAGAATATCTCTGATGGGGATAGTTTCTAAGATATCCACTTCCTGTCCTCCAGTGTGGGCCAGGAGAATCAGTCCCTCAGTCACTGTGAGATCTCAGGCAGGCCTTCAACTTTGCCCGGCCTTGTCATCTGTCCCCCAGGGAGACTGGACAACATAGTCACCATTGTTCCTTCTGCTCCCTGAGGCACTCGCCCCGCACCACTCTTGCCCCTGGGTGATGGGCACTCGAGTGGGCAGGGGAGTGGTGAGCTGACTGCCCCTCAATTCTGGCTGCAGCCTGAGGTGGCAGGTGCCTCTCTGTTCTTCTCCTGGCATGGGCAGTGAGAGCCCAAGGTCACCTGCCCTCTCCACAGCCGCAGAGGCCCAGATCAATGGCACCTGGAGACCCGGAGAACAGAGTCCAAGGACAACAGAGCCCTCTGGGAGCCCAGGACAGCTCTGAGCACAGGCAGTGCTGGAGGCCAGGCTGAAGGCAGGAGCCCGAATTCTCTCCTCTGGCCAGTCCCAGGAGCACCTTCCAAGGCCCTGACGGGCGAGCGCTAAGGGACACTGCCTAAGAAAATGGATGTGTGTGTGGGGTGAGCCCTCAGGAGCCCTGGGGACCCTCCTCCTCCTCGCAACCTCGAGGGCCCACATTCACGCTCAGAGGGAGAACCCAGGAGCCTTCGGGAGAAGAGATGTCAAGGTGGACACTGTTAAATTGGGAGGGGAACTTGCAGGTGTTCTGCTCCTTGGTCCCCAGGCCTGGCCGCACATTTGAGACCTTAAGGGAGCATTAGTTGATGGTGCTGGAGCCCCAAGTCAGAGTTTCTGACCTGTTCATCCAGGGATGAGGCCCTAGCAATTGCTACTTTGTAGATGTTCTCCAATTGATTCACACATGCAGCCAGGGTTGATAAATTGCTCTGAACACTTTGAAGGCACCGTCTCTTTCAATCCTCACAGAAGCCCTGGGTTGGATACTGAGTGAGGAAACCAACTGGGAAGGGTTACATGGCTTCTCAAAGTTAAACAGCCAGTCCTAGAGCGGGAACCCAAAACCCACCAGTCCCCGAAATCCTTCACTCTTCAACTGCTTTCTTTCCTGAGGATATCACTGCCCAGAAACTGTGGCTGCCCAAGGCCCAGTAGTGGAGAGGACAAGCCGGGGTGGGAAGCTGAGCTCCCTGCCATCCTAGGCCTCCTCGGCTGGGCTGGAGATGGACAGGCTCACTGGGTTTCCTCAGGGTCCTCAGTGGCATGCTGCTTGCGCCTTCAGGGAGGGTGTGGAGCTGGACGTTTACTCCCAGGTTGGCTCCCTGGCAGTTTAAACTGGTTGCTATGTGCTCCTCCCCAGGGAGCCCATGCAGGAAGCTGTTGATCTTGCAGGAGGCCGTGCCCCAGGCGCTGCTTCCGGTGGCCTTGGGAAGCCCCTCAGGCCTCCAAGATCCCAGCCCAACAATCGGGGTGTGAAGGCAGGATTTCCTCTGGCCAGAGGTTGGGAGCTGGCACTGGGGCTGGGTAAGAACCCAGCACAACAGTTGTGGACTTGGATGGCACTTCCTGCTTCCTCAGGGCGCCTTCTGCTCTAGGTCTTCTAACTCTGAGGGGGATGCCTCAGGAATACTTAACCACCGTGAACCTCCCTCTGAAAGAGGGTCTTACCGGCTCACACTTACGGTGCCCCTGCGTCTCGCTGGGCAATGTTCCACACATTCTGTGGGTTATCTCACCAATGTAAGCACCATGGTCCTCATCAAAGGGGCCTAACAAAACCCACCTCCTGGTCTTCTGAGGATTAAATTAGTCTCAATTAACCAGAACCTGGCACCTAGGAGAAAACAAAAGTTAAACTGTTTGCCTCAGGTTGTGCATCAGTCAAGGCAGGGCGAAGATTTGAACCTGGCACTTGGACTTGAGAATTCACACTCCTGACCACTGCACCAAACTGTCCCTTTCTGCCAGAGCCACTCCTTGGACAGGGAATGCAGCCACCCTTGGGAGCAAGCCAAAAGGGTTGAGCCCCACGTAGAACTGCAGTAGGACAAGACGAATACTGTTTGGCAGGAGACTGGCCAGGGCCAGGTGAAGATCTGGGGTGCAAGAACCCAGGCATGAATGCATCTCCACAAACCCAGTCCCTGAGTGCACAGCGCGGCCACAATGACTGCTGTGTGGCAGGCAAAAGTCAGTGCTATCAGGTGACCGGAGGAGGCTGGCAAGCTCTAGTGGAACACTTAGAAACAGCAGAGCCCGGTTCCCCATGAGAACCAGTGTGATGTGGGAAAGCAAGTGCTTGGCTGAGAAGTCTAAGTGCAGGGGGTGTGGCAAGCAAGGACTGGGAGGGGAGAAGGGCCAGTCATCAAACAAAGGCTGCGGGACAGCTGAAACAGAAAAGGGTGGAGAGAACCGTTGTGAGGCAGCCACAAAAATGCCCAGAATGAAGAGGGCCAAACAGCAGGGGCATGTCATGTTCCTCACACAAGCATCTCGCGTTGCATCCCCGAGAGACATGGTGCACTCAGCTGATGAGCCAAGCCCGGCCTGTCGGGACCACTTCTGGGGAAGTCACAGAGCCACCACCTCGGAGAGGGGCCCACTGGGCTGCACCCGCTGGGCTGCTAGGCTCACGTGACCCGAAACTTGCTGACCTGGGGAAACAGTCTACAGAGGTCACCAGCAAGTCTGGGGGTGCGTTCCAGGCCATGCTGAGAGCCTGGGGCTGGGTAAATTCTCAGGGACATTTGGGTATGGCTTGTGGCACTGGGTGCCCCTCTAACAAAGCTACCACTGTGTGCAGGAAGGAAAATCTGTTGAGGAATTTCCTGTACTGCTTATTTATGGGAAGCAAGACAGATTGCCTCTGTTGCTGAGTGAAAACATTCCTAGAGCAGTATAAAAATACTTCAAGTCTGGGTGGAATCAGCTGAGACAACACATGGAATAAGGAAGGACAGGTGAGCCTCCACAGTGTGGTCGGCATTATTCCCAGAACTTTACCTGTATCATTCCTCTTAATCAGGCCTACCAGCTCTGTGGCATGGCAGCATTATTTTAGTCCTGCAGCTGAATAAATTGTTACAGTGCCCAAATTCAGAGCTAAATTAACATATTTAGAAGTCTTAAGAGCTGAAAAAATTTTGGTGCCTGCCCTCACCATCTAATGCAAAATAAATAGACACTGACCCATAAAATAGATGTGGGGAAGTCCAATGCAATTCTAATTTTCCCCATGAAGACGGCTTTTCTTCACATTTTTCTGAAATTATTTTATAATGCTGTCCTCATCTTTCGTGCCTTTTGGGCCCACTTCACTGGTAACCTAAGTACCCAGGGTAAGGCTCGAAGCCACCAACCTTAACTCAGCCTACCTTCCGAATACCTAGCTCTGCAACAGTGGGGTTCAGACTCAAGGCCACTGCTAGGATCAGGACCGGGGAGGGGGAAGTGAGGCTGGGGTTCATAAGCAAGGGCCAGAGGCTTTGGGCTGGGTTAGGTGCCCCAGCTCAGTTGAAGAATATGCCCTCTTGGCAGCTACTCCAACATGAACATAACTTTGGACAAGTAGCCCCAAAGCCCTCGGGTGTCCCTGGTTTAAAAAATGAAGGAAATACTTGGTTTCTAACTACCTCAGTCAAAAAGTGAAAGTACTGGAAAATAAGAGTTTTGGAAAAGCAAGGGTTACCCTTGACTTTTTCCCACACAGGCGCAGACAACAGACAAAATGAACAATTCAGTGTTGCCTGTAAGTACAGTGGTGCCTCCGTGCATGAGCGTTTTTGTTTAGAAGCGTTTGGCAAAATTTTTTGTTTGCAAACTCTGCATTGGTTGACAAACACAACTGGGGCCATCTTTCCCACACAAACACAAATGTGGCCATCTTTTCCAAAATCGTAGAACAAATTAAGTTCGTGAAGTGAGGTACCACTGTACTTGGGACATTCTCACTTAGTCTCCAAACCCTGTTCAAATGCCTCCACTCTGAAGCCTTCACTAGTTCTTTCCCATGTCATCCCATTCATTCTTTTCTAAATCTCTCACAGGTCTTGCTTTGGATGTCTTTTAGGTATACTCTAAAAGCAAATATCACTTTAAGCTTGTATTAATAGGTGTTTGTGTTATATATCCATATCTCTAGGTGCCTAGGACAGGGTACTTCAGCTTTAAAATACGGTTAGGATAATACTTGCCCCAACAACTTCACGGGGGCTTTAGGGAGAACGTAATGCACCACAAAGTGAGGGAGCAGATGGGACACTCCATGGCCAAGTTGAGATGTGTCCCACATTCCACGTTCCCTGCCACTGTCCCTGGTGCACAGAAGCCTCAGCTACTGCGGAAGCACATTATTCCAGCATGAAGAAAAATTTAGCAGCCACACTGTTCAGCCTCCTGTTAGCCTCCCCTTGCTACGTACCACCCTGGGCACTACTTGCTCCATCCACAGAGCTCAATGTCCTGCTCCCCTTCTACTCTTGGAGGCAGGGAGAGGCAGGATCCCCTTCACCCTGATTGTGGCCATGCTGGAGAGGGGCTGCCTTCACTTCCTCATCCTCTAAGTCTCATGCTAGAGAACCAAGCTAAAAAGAGGGACAGGAATGATAAAGCCCCAGTCACAGCGCCTGGAACATAAAGGTGCTAAATTGGTTCTGACCTCTCCTGACGTCCATGAGATGTGCATTATCACTCACATTGCATAGATAAGGAAACTGAGGGTCAAGAAGCCTAGGTGGCCTGACCTCAGCCTTCCTTAACTTCGTCTCTTGCTAGGAAGTGGTGGAGCCTGGGTTCTGCTGACCCAGCCTGGTTCCTGCAGCCAATGAGAACAGATGGGACGGGATGCACACCTTCTTCGAGACGTGCCTCTCTCTGGTACATGCTTGTCCCGATGACTTCCAGACACCTGGCTTTTTAGGCAGATGCAGACACAGGTCCTCCGGCCTAGGGCCTTCTGCTCGCAAGTAACAACCAGGCCTTGGAAGAAGCAGGTGGATTTTCACCCAGTCCCACCTTGAGACCAGCAGATCAGAGCCCTGCTGAATCAAGCATCTCTGAGGGGACAACACAGAGTCCCTGAAGAAGTGCAGGAGGTGGTCAGCCAAGTAGGCCTTGCCCCTGAGTACTCTTCAGTCCAGCAGCCTTGCCCTGTGCTCATACCTCATAGGCCAAGCTGTCCACAAGAAGGCCATGCCCTGGAAACCAGCGTAGACCTCCCTATGGGGACTTGGGGAGCTTAGCTCTGTAGCCCCAGGCCATCGAGCCTCTACTCCAGCCCAGCCTTGGTCCAGGGAAGCCTCTCTTAGGGGCCCCAGGAGGACTCAAGGCCTCCCCAGCCCCCGGAGAAGCATCTGTTCATACCCACACACAGTGAAACCACAGGAAGGAGGAAGCAGAAGGGGTGACCAGAGGCCCCACTGGTGCACAGAAAGAGGGGTTTAAGCCTTCATGCTAGTGAGAGAAACAGCAGAGGCGGGAGTTAGGCTGCCAGGGCCCAGGGACACAGAGCTACTGTACTTCAAAGAGGCAGTCTCTGTTGGGGGGAGCAGCCACCAGGCCCATTTATTGTTTATTTTATTACTCTGGCTTGCTGGGCTGTAGGCCAGGGAAGTTATTTCAGGCAGAGATCATAGCACATTAATTAGTTATTAGAAGAATGTCCTTTCTGTGTGTTCTTCCTGAGTCAAGAAATAGACCCCATAGCAAGCACATAGAACTGAAAGTGGATGGTCACTCAGGAGGCAAAAAGCCAAGAACAAGGGGAATGAAGAGTCAGGGCTTTGTTTCCCAGAAAAAAGCCCCTCACAGGTTCAGGCCTGGGACCTAAGAGTGAATCAAGCAAGAACAGAGGGGGGAAGGCGGAGGGAGGGCAGGCATGCTGAGAGCCTGGCCTGGGTGCCCTTAGCTATCCTGAGCGATCTTTATTTACCTTGGGGAACAGATGTTGGGCTCATTTACCCTCTTGGAAGGCAAATATGAAATATAATTCTTAATGCAAAAGAGGGAAAAAAAATTAAAAACAAAAATACCGCAATTTGGCCTAATAATTCCATGTCTAGGAATTTCTGAAAGAACAGTCCAGTATGTGGGAAAATCTTATGGACAGAGATATTCAGGGTGATTTTTACAATGATAAAAACATTCTATATGTAGTGAAATATTATGTAGCTGTCAAAAATAATGATTACATGGGAAATGCTCATGTTATAAGCAAAAAGAAAAACCTAATATGCAAAATTATATATGTGGCATGATCTCAACTACAGTATAAAATAGCTAAAAATACTGGAAAGATAAATATATTTTATTTGAAATATTTTCCCTTGAGCTATAGTATGATGGATGATTTTGTTCATCTTCAGATTTATTTTCTGCATTTTCCAACTTATAAGAGAAAGAAACCATTGGATTTAATGAGAAGGAAGAAAATACGTAATTTGGTTTTGAGGGATTCCCTGTCCTTCAGCCCCTCCTATTCTGCTCGTTGACCGCCTGGAGGGGAAACAGCTTTTGATGCAAAGGCTAAATTCAGTTACTGCCATGAATGGGGAGGGGAAACTCTTGAGCTTGGAGGATAAGAAAGAAGAGGGATCTGCCTCTCACAGCTCTCTGTGTACCCCAGATAAGGAGTAATCTAGGGCACCTCACTTTGCCACTTTCTTAGACTCCGTAACAGCCAACAATGACTCAGGGAAAGCTGGGAGTGTGTCTCGGACAAAAAGCACTTAAACCCATCTGTTGTTTGGGAGCCCTGCCCTTAGGGATGCTCACCTTTCCTCATCTTCCCTCCCATTCTGCAAAACATCCATTGGGAATTTCCTGTAACTGAGACCCTAGAGATGCTAAGGCACAGATGCTGGAAGGAGCTCAAAATAACACAATGTATTAACAGTGACAGCCAAGGCATGCCCAGAGAGCCAGGGATGTATCATGGAGCAGCCAGCAAATGGTCGTTGCTTCCTGGGATGCAGGAAAATGGGCCACGTGGAATGGAGAAAAGGTTACAAAGGAAACCTGTGCCCAGGGAGCTCTGCAGCATCTCTGGAAGCAATGGACATTTCAGCAAACGAGGGGCAGAGGTTGGATCAGGAGTTCTCCAAGGATGGCTCTCAGATCCCCAACATCGTATGTAAATTTGGGATATATGGGCATTTTTTCTAAAGACAGGCCAATAGCTTTCATTAGATTTTCAAATTGGGTGCTGATCTTTAAGAAGTTAAGCAATGGATTAGATTAATATCTAGGGGCCCTGGTAGTTGTAACATCGTAAAATACCCAACAGTCAACAACTTCAGCAATCACTTGCTCTATCAAAGCTCCTGTGCCCAAGGCTGTGAACTCACAGACAAACCTGACCTAGTGCTTTGCTCAGACGTGACGTGTCAGCACGGTGTACATCCTGCTCCAGAAGGCTTGAGCTATAGGCTTAGCATTAGAGAAAATTAGTACCTAGAAAACGAAAGTTAACCAGACCGTTAACTTTCTGGCTCTCCCTACTAAAACAAGCAGACGGCTTTCCACGCTGCAGATGCTCAGCCGGCCAATGAACGGACAGAAGAGGACCCAGGCTTTCAAATCCTCTTTTGACTTGGGGCAGTCCCTGCTCCCACACTGTAGGAGCACGACTCTCAACGGAGGGTCACCAGCACCCTCAACAGTTTGCAATGCCGGTAAGTGAGCCCCAGAGAAGCAGCCTGGCCTGGCAGGTTGTATTCGAAGAGGGCCCTGTTCTCTAAAGACAGGAAGGACATCACTCTGGTGGACACAGATGGCCCTCTCTGATCTGAACGCAGGCTGGACAAGATGACTTCTTGAGGATCCTTCTAGCCCCAGGAGGCTGTCATCCAAGGGGACGGATGACTCACCCTCAAAGTTACAGGCGTCTAGCCAACCATCTCCTCACATACACCTAGGTCCGTGGCTGCCCATTATGTGGCTTTGAACAATTCATTTAACCTCTCTACTGCCTCAGTTACCTCACCTGAAAAGTGAACGGGCTGGATGAGACAAGGCCAATAACTCTTCCACCTCTAAAAGTCTTTAATGTTATTATAGAGCCATTAAGATGAAAGAAGAAAAACAGACTAAAAGCATTCTCCTCGGGAACTCTGCATCTGTCTGAGTCTTGGAGAGATACACCTAAGAGCTGTGCCACAGAGAAGAAAAATGATTTTACAAAAGGGCAAGTGGCACCACCAGGCAGGGGCCAAGGGTCCCCGCTCACCTCCACTCCAGTCCTGCAGCCATCAGGACTCCTCAACTGCAACCCCAAGCCCCCTGTGTGCTTGCTGAGCCCTTCCAAAGGCAAGGGAAGTGGTCTTGGCTGTGAAAGGCAAGTGCCTAAAAAGTGAGTGTGTAAGACACCCCACCAGCATAAGGTCCTCCAGAGAGCAGGAGCCCTCCCACTTGTAACCCCTCCCAGGCCTCCGTTTCATCATCCAGAAAATGGGGAGAACAGGTGTGGTTCTGAACTTGAACATTTTAAACTGTCCACCTTATCAAGGGCTAAGTACAGGGGACAGGCACTGCACAGGCCGGGGAGGGGGACCAGGAGGGCAATTGTGGGTTCAGCTTTTGAGGGTGCACACAAGGCTTTCTCCAGAGCCTTTAACTGATGATCGCTCGGTTGTCCCAGGAGGGCGTGGAGCCCGGGAGCCGCCCGACGGACTCATTGCTGAGGGGCAGGGTGGGCTGTCTGCCGGGGCTCCGGGCCCGCTCACCTGATGAAGGTGGTCTTCCCGGTGGAGTACTGGCCCACCAGCAGGACCATGGGCTTGTTGTCAAAATCGGCATCCTCCAGGGCGGGTGAGTGGAACTCGTGGAAGCGGTAATGCTCTTCCAGGGGCAGCAGCTTGGTCTTGTAGAGTTTCTTGAGCCCCTCGCTCACCGTCTGGAAGACCTCGGGGTCCTTCCTGCGGCGGTCGTCGGTACCCAGCCAGCTGAACATCGCGGCAGCGGGAAAGGCCCCTGGGGAAGTGGCGCCGCCGCCCCGCCTCGCCTCGCCTCACCGGAGTGCAGGGCTCAACCGCACCATGGCCAGGGCGCGCTGCCTCGGCTGCTGGGACCAAGCCCAGCCCCTGCTTCACCCCGCAGTGCCGGCCAGGCGGAGGAAGGCGATCTGGGCTGCAAGACGAGGCTTGCAACCTGGGGAATTAAAGTCGAATCTGCAATTACGCTGCCCGATGCCAGGTCGGTGCGGGTCTCCGTCCCCGCGGCCCTTGCCCGCTGTGGCTGGCGTGCGGCGAGGGGCTGCCTGGGCTCCGCGCCTGCCCGAGGCACTCAGAGGAGGCGGCGACACTGCCCAGCCGGCGGTCAGCTCCGCATCCGCAGCAGCATCCCGCAGCCCAGGCGCGCGTTTAAATGCCAGCGGTACAGGAAGCTGGCGTGTGTGGGAAGTCCCCGAATACTGGCAAGGCCCGGCTGGCCCCACGGTGCGGGCGACGCGAAGCCGAGCAGGGCGCCGCCATGTCTGTGGGCAGGCGCCCGCCGGCCGCGCGGTCGAGGGACGCGGAGAGTCCTGTAGGAAAGCGCTGACATTTCGGAGCCCGCCTCTGGGGGTTTGATTTGGGAACAGCGCCCTCTCAGGGACGGCTGCGAAGACAGCGTTGACCTTCTAGGGTACTGAATGCTGTCCCTGCTTTGATAGCTCTGCTCCTTTAGTTACTGAGGTCAGTTCCCTGGGAACACAGGTATTCTAGTATTTAGGAGTATATTTCGTGGGGGTTGGAAAGAGGGTCTAATATCAGGCTACATAAAATAACCAAAAATGTCACTAGGCAAACTTTTTGTTAGGCTTCGGTGAAGTCAAGACTGTTCCCATTCATTCCGATAAAACGAGACAACTCCCCCCCCCCCCCAAGTGTTGAGCAGTATTTTGGGTAGACACGATTTGGCTGACAAAGGGTGGCACTAAGACCCTTCCAGGAGCTGTAGTCAAGGCAGGCTTTACAGAGAAGACACGAGCAGAAGGCCATGGAAGCTCCAGGGATGAGTCGCCCTTTTTTGTGCTGGTAATTTGATTCTGCTTCACAGAAAGCCTGCTGTGAACTGGATCTTCAGTGATGAACCCATAGAGAAGAAATGAATCCATTCCAGGCTAAGTGAAGGGCATTGGCAAAAGCCTGGGGCTGTGGAAGAACTTGGTGTGTCCAAGTCTGGGATAGCTGGAGTATAGGGTTCCGGAAGGTGGAAGAGGTGAATGAGGCCAGGCGTGGAGGTTGTGCCAAGGCAGGAACCAAACAAGGGATGAGGAATCCATAACAGTGTTCTTAATAATGATGGTTTTATTAACAAAATGCTCACCAGGTGCAGATGCCTGGGCTAAGATCTCCACCAGCATTGTTTTGCCTAATCTTCACTAGGCTGTGTGTGAGGCACAGCCATCATCTCCAGCTGCATATCAAGCAGAATGGGTGGAGCAAAGGTCAGGCATAGGCAAAAAGGGATGCATTGCTTGTGGAAAGTTTAAACGCTCAAAGCCTGTCTGCTTTGCATCAGCACCAAGCTAAACAGTGTGGTGAGAAATCACTCCTCCTCCCCAAGGCAGAGGGCTCCGCTGTCCTCCCTTCAGCCTGCAAGGAGGCACTTACCTAATGGATCCAGTGGGACTGGGGCTGCTGGGGCAGTGCAGGGCAGAACTGGAGGAGCAAGGGGCCCCAGGCCAAGAGCAGAGTCAGGAACCTACAGGGACCACAGCAGTGGGAATGGAAAAGAGGTTATCTTTAAGGGATTTGATGGCACGGCGTTGGCAGATCTTGATATATAGCAAAAGAGGAAATGAGGATGAGGCAGAGCTAGGGATGATTACAAATTTTCTACTGCAGGAGTCAAGACATTTGGGGAAGTCAGAAAGAGAGCCGACTTAGCAGACCTATGATGCATTCAGGCTGAAATGGACTGCGGTTCAGGCCTTAAGGAGCTGCAGAGAGAGGCGGGCTGCTGGGATTTCCCTGGGGATCTTCAGAGGTGAGTGCTTACTGGAATCTCCTTAGTTACAACTCAAGTCTCCTGACTCCATCCTTGAACCCCAAAGCTGGTCACATTTCTGGGCTCTCTGCACCCCTAGCTGAGAAAACACTCCGGTTCATATTGCATCCTTGGTGTGTACACTAGCACCAACGTAGGAAGCTGAGAGGTAATCTTACGGATGTTTAACTCACGTGGCATGGGGACTGAATAATCAGGACACCAGCCTTCCTGGTTTGAGGAAAGCCGCAGGCTGTGTGCTGTGCCAGGTGTGGCTAGGGTGGCCGGAGGGAACTGGGGGAGGCTCGTATAGAAATAGTTCAGTCGTTTTTAAGATCAGGATAGATATTCTGTTTTGCACCACTGAATTTCAGCTCTGAAGGTCTGATTTAACCAGAGCCTGTTGATACAGCTACTCCATTCTCAACTCTGAGTAGTTAGACATCTATCTTCCTTAAAAGGGATTGTAAAATACCATTCACGGAACTGGTATACTTGAGGTACAATGAAAGTACAATGGAATTAGGGATGGGTCCATGGACAGCTTCAAATCTATTTACAGTGTTTTGTTTCTTAAATTAGATAATGGGTATTTGGCTGTTCATTTATTATTCTCCCTGTCCTTTACTTTAAAAAAAAATTTCTGGTCAGTAGATGCCCAAATTGCATTTTTGCTTATTTTTTTCTTTTAAAAATAATATAATGAACCTCTTTTGAAGTCATCATCCAGTCCAAGAACTAGAAAAATTAGCAAAAATTTACATCTATGTATGTTCTTCCCCTGTCCTGTCCCCTGCTCCTCTCTACTCCTGGAGGGACCCTTATCGTGGATTTAGTGAATATTATTACAACTTTTAAACTGATATTTTATATATATATATATATATATATATATATATATATATGCAAGACTGAAAAATATCTTGTGGTGGCCTTGTGTTTGGGGACTTTATGAAAAGCACATCCTGCTGCATGTGATTTCCCGAAACTCGACTTCTCTTCCACCCGTGGTTTTGCCAGCAGCCTCTTTTCCCAGACCCTCTGCCTCCTCCTGGCCTCCCTCCTGCCACGCTCTGTCCCTTGACTGCTCAGGGCCCTCCAGGGACTGGGGAAAAGCAGCTTTGCTTTTAAGCCTCAGCTCCCTTGTCTCTGCAAAGGAAACAGTAACATCATTTTTCAGGATTAAAGGACACAGTGTATGTCGTATGCTTGACACAGTCCCAAGCCCACTGAGAGCGCTCAATATATCTTTAGCCCCTAATATTATAATCACTGTTGCTATTATTCACTACATGGTGCTGCCTTGAATCCTACTTAATAAGCTGTTTAATAGGCTACTGAATAAGGTTAACACTTAATAACATTAATATTTAATAAGCTACTTAATAAGCTTATGCCTAATAAGTTAGTGAGTAGTTCCTTCCGGTTCATTTGTATCCTAACTGAGGATGACTTATTGGCTCAAAGGAATATAATTGCTAATAGTGGAATCTTTGACACTTGACATATGTCACCGCCCTTTGGGAATGTGACTTTGGAAGAGTCTTTCTCCTCTCTTTCCCTTCTCACCAAGACCACCAAGGTCTGGGCAGAAGGAAAGGGAGAAGGTGCAGCCTGCAGGGCCAAGCTGAGATGAAAGCTTGAGCCTCCTAGGAGAGGCAAGAGGAGTCAGGATGTGCCCGTCAAGCAGGGCTGACTGTCCACAATCAGGGCGGCTCAAGGTCCCTCTCTACCTGGCCCAGGCCTGCTCCTCCAGCCTAGCAAGCTGCCCACAGCCTCCCACGCATGCGTGTGGGCTCCTGCCACCAGGATTGTTGGCATTGTTCTCAGCACCTCCGTCTTCCCTGCCCTCCCCTCTGCCAGGGCACACCACTCAGCACGCCCTCCTTCCTGAGGAGCTGACTAGCAGCTCTCTCCTAAGCTAGCTGCTCCCTCCAGTCCGCTCCCAAGCTACTTCACACGAACCTTGTTATTGCATTTATTGCACTTTACTGTCTTTATGTATTGAAATTATTTGCCTCCCAACTGGATAATGCACATTTCAGCCCACTACTGTGTTTTACTCATTTTATTGATCTCAGTTGGAGGGGAAAGTGTATCAGTTCAGCCAGTTCCTACTGTTGAGAATCAGCCTGAGTTATTGCCTTAGTCCATTTTGTGCTGTTACATTAGGGTATCAGCGACTAGGTAATTTATAATGAACAGGAATTTACTTATTGGCTCATGATGCTAGAGGCTAGCAAGCTCCAGACAGAGGGGCAGCCGTCCAGCAAGGACTTCTTGCTGCATTAGCCATGGCAGAAGGGCGAGGAGAGTGTGAGAGAGCAAAAGATTCAACTGAACCGCAGCCCTTTTATAATCAGCATCAAGCCACTCACGAAGGTGGGGCCCCACGACCCAAACACTTCTCATTATTATGCCCCCTCCCATCACTGTTGCATTGGGGATTAAATTTCCAACACACATTATTTGGACCACATATTCAAGGTGTATCAGTTATTTAATCTCTTTTTTTTTTGGTACTGGGAATCGAACTTGGGTTTTTGCACTTGTGCAGCAGGCGGCGAAACCACTGAGCTAAATCCCCGGCCCTATTTAATCTGTTTTAACAAAAATGTTCTCCTACATGAAACCAGGGCTCACAATGAATAATACTTCCCCGTGTGGTTATGGGGATAAAATAAAATGTGTTTGGTCAAGGACCTATTATATTCTTGTATATCTATAATAAGTTTTCAGTAAATAGCAATTCATTTCCTCCTCAAATGCATTCTGCATGGACACAAGGGAAGGGAAGTTTGGAATAAAAATTAAAAGATGAGGAAATTGTGCTTGGAACTTTGTAAACTGGAAAGGAGACAGAGAAAGAGGGTCAGTCTGAGTCCAGGGTCCAGTCATCTGGGAAATAATATTCCCCATCAGTACCATCACTGCTACATCTCCTTCACTGCTGGGCCTGGCTCTCTCCTGCGTACAGCTCTCCGGGCACAAAGCTGGCCTCTTTCCCAGATGTACCAGGAGGAGATCTAACCTGAGAACCCCGCCATTTCCAGGAGGAAAGCCCATACTACAGGAGGCCAATGGGGTGTGTGCGTGCGTGTGTGTGTCTAGTTTTATTAAAACGCCTACTCAGAAACTTGAGGATTTATTTTCTCCTATTTTTTGTAATTTCCCTGTGATTTTAAATTTTATACGTGACATTTAAATTCATCATCTTTTAAAAAATAAATTTGCGGGGTGGTAATCTATTTGAAAGTATTTCCAGATTCTTTACTAGTTCTTTCCCGATGCACTCAGTTTTCTCTCCAAGAACCTCCTCCCAAAGGTAGGACGTTTGTAGCCTGCAAGACTCATGAGCTCTACTTAGAAAACCCCCTCCTCACCTTCGTCTTTGTCTCTGCTTTCGAAGCAAAGGCTGTTTCCAGAGGGTGGCATGGTCCTGGCAACATTGAGGCACAGTAATCCTGGAAGGGAAGAAAGGGAGGTCCAGAAGTCGAAAACGATGCCTGCACTGACATCCTTTCTGACCAATGTCATCAGTTGACTTTCTTCAACCCGCAAAAAGTATGAGGCAATTTACCCAAATCCCTGGAGCTCCTAAAGTTAACCTAACCTTGATGCATCAGCTATGAGAAGAAGAACCGGTAGGGGGCGCAGTATTTCAGGGGGAGATGGAGCTCCTGGCCGCAAATTTGCCTCTGAGCATAACTCTTCATCAAAGCCAAAACGGAAAGGCAAACTGGCAATGTGAACTGCCTGCAGGTGGCCAATGATTATAAAACAATAAGTATATGGCCATCCTAGGAATGTCTGTGAGCACAGAGAATCTGATGAAGGCAGAGGATAGGAGCATGATTATTACTTAGAAGTGGAAAAGCAGACAAGGCGCGTGGGTCTTGCAGCCTGCTCCCATGGAGCCTCCCGCACCTGTAAAGCCCTGCTACTCAGTAACAGCCTCTTGCTTTTAAAATTGTAATTTTAATTTTGATGGTAGAACTAGGTGCAGATGATAAGATTTAGTTACAGAAGTTTCAAATTGTTCTAAAGCAAAAACTACTACTTTTACCATTTATGATTTCTTGTATTAATACATCAAACAGTCTTCCTGTCCAAAAACCTGATGATTGAATTTCTCCTAATAAGAAGGTGGGGTGAGACAGGATCTTGCTATGTAGTTCAAGTTGGCCTTGAACTCTCAACAATCCTTCTGGCTCGGCCTCCTGAATACTGGGATGTGTGATTCTTTTCTTTTGCTTTTGCTTTTTCTCTTTTTCTCTTTCTCTTTCTCTTTCTCTTTTCTTTCTTTGGTGGAGGTGGTGGTGCTGCTGCTGGGGATTGAACGCGGGGCTTTACATTGAGCTACATCTCTGGCTCCTTTATATTTTTTATTTTAAGATGGGATCTTGCTAAATGACTAAATTGCCCAGACTGGGCTTAAACTTGCAATCTTCCTTCTCAGCCTCCCAGGGGGCTGGGATTTCGCGCATGCACCGCCACACCTGCCCCTCATCCCCTCCCCCCCTTCTGCTCCTTCACCTCCTTCATTTTTTCATATAAATTTGTGAGGTAATAAGCTATCTGAAATTATTTCCAGATTCTCTATTAGTTCTATCAGTTGAATACTCTTCCATTTTCTTTTGTCGTCTTCTCCAAGATAAATTATTCGAAATTATTGGGTGATACAAGCCATACTCCAGAGTTGTCTATTTTGTTTCAGTGAGCAATTTGTCTACTTTTAGTAACATCCCATTTAAATCGCTATAACTTCATTACAATTGTCACCCTCTCTTAATGGCATGTTGTAATATTTTCTTAGATCTTCTCACTTTCTTCTTGCCATTATTGTCTTCCTTTTTCTCCTCCTTCTCTCTCTCCATCTTTTCCCTTCATTGAGTTATAAAAATTTGAGGCTAAGTTCGCCTCTTTTTTTTTCTATGCACATAATGTATTTTGTATCTATTCTTTTCTGCTAGCTGACATCACATCATGGATATTTTCACATATTCTGAAAAAATATTCAAATATTAATTTGAAATTAATGCTAATATTCAACTGTATGAAAATTCTGTAGTCACACACAGTGATAGACATATAAATCATTTGCAATGATAGACATATAAGTCATTTCAACAAATTTAGTAAAAGCTCAATTTCAGAATTATCTATTCAGTTATCATGACATTGAAAAATGAACATTTTTGTACATAAATCTTCACCCAAGGTTTTTCTTATTATATGTTTTGTAAATGGAATTGCTGGGAACATTATTAATGCTTTTGATACTTATCACGAAATTGCTTTCCAAAGATAGTACACCAATTTATATCTTTACCATGATAATATCGTTCTTAGGTTTTTTCCTTCCAGCACTGTATATTGTTAGTTTAAAATTATTTTTAATTGTCTTGTACTCTAAATACTTTAGAGATAATGACACACAATCTACTATTGTTATTCCCTTATTATTTTGTTATGAAATTTTGTTTTATTCATAAAATAAAAATTTATTTTAAAAAGTCTTTATTTTATTTTCTTATTTTGGAAATAAGAAATAATAGATCATTTTAAAGTTGTACATATTTCATTATAAAAAGTTTATAGTTGTTTATTAATCATTTATATTTCTTCTGAGAGTGTACTTAACCTCATTTTTCTAAAATATTTAGTATTTTCTCTAATTATTTTGAAAGAACCCCTTATTTTTACAGTAAGGATATTAATATTTTGTCTGTGTTTAATCTACTTTAATTGGAAAGAAGTTTTCTCAGGTACCATCTCCTATGTCTTCTCTCCCCAACAAAGCAAATTCATTAGAGTTTTATCAGAATCTCATTGAAACTATAAATTACTTTTAAATGGAATAATCTTAATCCTTTTACTTATCTTCCCACCCAGGAGTATGGCACGACTGTTTTTAAAAATATCTTTCACATCTTCATAAGCTTTTTGCAGTTCCCCTTGACTATATAAAAAATGGTTTTCTTTAAGATTATACCAGTTATTTTGTATTTTATTATTGTTATAAATGAGCTATTTCTATTATGGTAGCTTCTATCATTTATAGGAATTCCATTAATTTTAAAATATCTTGTATATAGTTATTTTACTTCGTACTTCTCACTTTATTAATTTTTTTAGTTCATTAAGTTTTCTACTTATACGAAGATCATCAACTAATGTCATTATCTCTTTATTGCTAGTATTTTGGTTTATAATTTATATTTCCTATTTGGCAGAATTTTCAGAACAATGTTGAAAATAAAAAGAAGTGAGCATTCTTGTTTTTCTGACTTCAATGATATTTTGATGCCTACCTGGATTCTTTCTTCTTTCTCCCTACCTTGGCTTGGGAGTTGTGATCTCCTTCAATACTTATTTTTTCATTTTTGGCTGGTTAAAAAAAATTTCTACCAAAAGAAGCACCTTGTGTGTAGCATCTTCCCAGATTCAACAAACATACATACTGGTGTGTACACAGGATCCACGAACCTAAGTGCCCATGCATGGAGCATGCCTGAGTGCTCTTTCTTGGAACCTGGGGTCAATGGCAATGTCATTTCTAGGACCTGTGACCACAATGGGACAGGAGGCTGGAGGAATTTTTTACTGGGACCTCTGAAAGGCAGAAGCACCGGCCCAGCATCTTCTTAAAGGGGTTTTGCTTTGCAGGATGGGACAGAATTCACATGTTAAAGAGAGGTGAGCCTTGATTTACAACACCTTCAGTAGGCGTCAGTGCTGAGATGTAGTTGTCAAAATGACCGTACGGGTCTAGTTGCGTGAACACAAAGCAATAACTGATATCAATGTTTACAGAGAGGCCAGTCTATGTTAGGTGTTGTACAGGGAATTCCCACAGAGAATACTTCATGTCTCATTCCCCACAGCTGCAAGGTCTCTATTCTCCCAGATGAAGAAACAGAAGCACAGGGCTCAGAGTGCGGCCTAGCAGGGAAGTGCCAGTTATCCTGGCACCTGTGGCCTTGAACTGAATGAGCTGCTCCCGATGTTGTCTCTGGTGACGAGTTTGACAGTGAGGACAGAAGTCATTATGTTGTGTTGTGAATAAGGAGATCAAATAAAGAGTGCTGTTTAAAGGGTTGTCACACAGGAGAACAAACACTGGAAAGAGGGTGAGCCAAAAACACCCATCTCCTGTGATATCACTCACTTGCCAGGTTTCAGTGACCAGCCAAATGCCAGTAAGTCTTGAGCATTTGTTTCTCCAGCCCTTGTCTCCCCCTCTGTCTTCATTAGTCTGGTTTGCTATAACCAAGTACCATAGACTGGGTAGTTTGTAAGCAGACATTTATTTCTCTCTGGTCTGGGGGTTGCAAGTCTGAGGTGACGGTGCCAGCACAGCCAGGTTCTGGGCAGGGTGCTCTTTCTGGTTGCAGGCTGTTGACTTCTTGCATCCTTGCTGAGCAGAAGGGATCTCTAGGGTTCCTTTTATAAGGGCACTAATCCGATTCATATGGGCTCCGCCTCCCAAGGGTGACTAGGTCCCATCATATTGGGTGTTAGGGTTTCCACATATGAATTTAGGGGGACACAGGTAATCAGTCCATGGCAACTTTGACCTCCACATCCATTTCTGATACCTTCACCTGGATGTCCTGTTGGGAAATCACCCTCAGTCCCAAGGGCTAAGAGATTCTGAGAACCTCTCAGTAAGCACCAAATAATCATAATTATTATTTGGACAAAATTTATTAAATGCTTATTATGTACCAGCCCTTGGGCAACAGGTTTGATATTTGTTACAAAATGAATAATTGAATTTTCCACTTATCATATAAAGTATCTATTTTACCCATTTTGTAGGTGATAAAACTGGACCCCTCAGAGATGTTAGTGGTCTGAGGTAATCTAACTAGTTAGAAATAGTTTGGACAGGGTCAAATCCGAAGTTTATCTGGATCTACCTTTTGGCTCTTAGTAGGGCGCAAACACCGAAGTTCCGGAAAGAACAGATCAAGGTACCGAACACCACGTCTGGGGAAGCCCAGATCAGAGTTCCACCGGGGTGACTAGTGCTTGTGGGGCTGCTTCCTCATTCCCGAAAGCCCAGACTCACAGGTTTACCAGAGATTGTTTTTAAGTCAAAGGGATATTGTGAAAGGAATGAATGTTTCCATGGGATTTAAGAGGAAAATATATTTCAACATAAGTCCATGCAGGTTCCCGGTGAAAATTTAGCCCACACAATTCCATATAAGCATTATTTCCTGGGTATAGAGAAACACTGTATTCACTGCAAGCTTTGGGATGGCCAGCTGACAGAGCCGTTAAGGTGAGGAATTCCTCTGACTGGCAGACCCAGATACTCCTATGTGAGGAACTTCACATAGGTTATTCATGAGTGACAACACTCAGAAGTGGGCTGCTGTCCTGACATCACTCTGACCGGGGTGCTGGGGACCTCGGGACTCTCTGTTCCTTCTTTCTTGTATCCTGTAAGCATCAGACACAATGCACCTCTTGCACCCTTAGGATTAGTCATGGTTCATTTCCCATGGGTTCATTTCTTCTCTTCTAACTGTACCTCCAGTGACACAAAACAGAAATCTGCCAGCACCTCGCAGAACGAAATGCAGAAACCATACTATTCTTTCTGGCAATCAGTTTTTCCTATTGTGAAATGGCAAATAAATTTTCTGTCAATAAAGATAGGCCAGGTCACATCAAAAGGAAAACAAAACAAAAGTAAGCAATTAAATAAGGCAGGTAAGCAGAGGCAAAACTGTAAAACACTCAGGAGACAATGACATCAGGAACAGGGAGAAAAATCGTTAGAAATATGTTCTTTAGCTGTGTATTGATTTGAATATATTTGACAATGCCAGGTTTACAATTAAGAATAGAGACAGAAAATAAGAGATGAGACTTTGAAAAAAAAGTCTAGACAACCCTTATCTATCAGGTAACCAGGCTAGGAGCTAAAAAGGAAAAGAAAAAGCAGATCACATTGCAGAGCATTTCTGTTTTCTCTCTTTGGACAGCCTTTATCAGAAGGAATAGGCTATCACCTCACCTCTGTGTGATTTCTGGGCTTACCAGGAAGGCTCATCTTTCCAAAAGGGTCTCCCCCATTGCCTTGTTAATGGATAAACTTCTGTACTTCTAGGACTATATTTTTAAAATTGAGTCATTAGCCCTTGACAAACGATCATCAGTTTATGAGCATCTTTTCATGAATTAGGTTATCATATTCTTTCCAGTGGTCATGGGAGAAAATGTTTATTTTATTTTTTTGGTACTGGGAATCAACTCTGGACCTTGTGCTTGTGAGGGAGGCAGCATAACCACTGAGCTAAATCCCGGGCCCAAAAATATGCTTATTTTAACAAAGGCTACAGTGCTAGATGAAGGCATGTTTCATGAGCTTGCTGGTGAACCGCCCACATGCACTATGCATCTGACTGGAATGTTATGAGCTTGTCATGTGGAAGTGTGTCCCAGGTATTGCCCTAGCGTGACTCCCAGGGCTACACAAACCTGCCCCCTGGACCCATATTTCATCAGAGAAGGTAGCCAGAGAAACAATAACCAAAATAGAGGGAGAAAACTGCTTTCGTTTAACCTCTGTTCACCCAATATTTAGTGGCCAATTCTGGACCAAGAATGGGCAAATAAATAAGGACCAATTTAAACATTTCATGGGCCCTTCGGGTCTTGTTTCAGTAACTTTGCTCTGTATTTGTTTGACTTCCTGTGATCAAGCAATTGTCTTGCACACCAGTACCTCTCAGGGCTCTCTGCCTAAAGCACTTTTTCCTGTAAGTCCATGGTCTTTTTATCTTTTCTAGTTTCTATGAATCCAGCTTCGCTCTGTGGACAGGTTATCATGGTTGACTTGGACCTTATGTGATGCTGTCTGCCTGCCTGCCTGGAGCTTGATTTAGTGCATTTCTGCATGTGCTTGCTCCCACTCACCTCAGGCCCCCTTGACCCTGGCCTGGTGCCAGTATCACGTTGCCTACCTGCCTTGCCTCCCTGCTGGGTGTGGCTCACAATGCTGTTCCCACCCTTCCTGTATAGAGCATCCTTGCTTGATTTAAGTTCACTCCAATTATGGATTATAAATAAATGTCCTCAGAATTCTAAATAGCTCTCTGATAATTTAGGAAAACACTCCTTTGTTGAGAAAACAGCTCATCTGCTTTTATTTCCAAGCTGCACAATGAATTTCTTAAAGAATATTTTCCTATGGCATTCTGAATATATTGCGTGTGTGAAGGAATTAGTAACTTAGGTCTTGGAATTTATTTTGGAACCTTGGAGGTGACTTTTAATTTATGAGCCAGTCCACAAAACCTCATTTTATTATCTTGGCTTTGGGATAAATTTCTAATATTTGAAAAGTATATATGGAACCACCATTTTTTTTCTTTAATTCTTCCGAACTTAATATTGACCTTTTACCCACTCATAAATCAAAGCCCTTTTCTTTCCCTTGTTGGATCCTGGTTTTGAAAACATATAATCAAGAGAACACAATCAAGCAGGGGGAAGGCATCGAGGAATAGTAAAATCTGTCAGTTGATTTTATGAAGTTTAGGTGCTTTGGAATTCACTGGAGCCTTAAGTTTATCTACAGTGCTGCCAAAAATAACCCTGTTCAGAACAATGATATCCCACGATCTTATTTAATTTTTTCTTCAATTGTTATTTTTGTATTAGTACCTGTTAGCAATACCTGATGGTTACACCCCTTGTGTGGAGCTGGTGCATTTACACAGCATATCTTAATGACTGTTTTCATCTTTTCCCCTCCTCCCTTCCCCTTCCACCTCTTGGTCCTCTTCCCATTTGTGAAATATCTACCTCCTGATATCTGACTATCTTTTACTTCACTCTTCATTTAGATTTTGGGTTTCTCATATTAGAGAATTCATGTAATGATTCTTTTTAAGGCTTGTGTGTCTGATTTATTTCACTTAGGGTCTCATTATGGTCTTGAGATGCATCCATTTCTTACAAATGACTAAGGTTTAGCCTTCTTTGTGGCAGTTGAGTATTCATTATCTATAAATACCACATTTTCTTTATCCATCCTGTTGATGGACAGATAGGCCACTTCCAAGATTGATCTATGATGAATTGTGTTGCTATAAACATAAGTATGTTTGTATCTCTGTAATATGATGTCTTTAGATTTTGGGGGAAAGATGCCTAGAACGGGATCAGCTGGGTTGCATGAAATGTCTAGCTTTTTTTAAGGGATCTCCATACTGATTTCTATAGTGGTTGTACTAGTTTACATTCCCACCAATTATGTAGAAGGATTCTTTTTATCCACAGATTCACCAGCACTTGTTATTATTTGATTTTTTTCATGATAGGTATTCTTGCTGGAGTAAGATGGAATCTCAGTGTTGTTTTAATTTGCATTTCTTTCATGGCCAGTGATGTTGAACATTTTTCATGTATTTATCGGCCATTTGTGCTTCTTCTCAGAAGTGTCTATTTATTTTAGTTGCCCATGTTTTGACTGGGTCTTTTATTTGGGGGGGTTCTAATTATTTTGAATTATTTATGTATTCTAGACACTAGTCTTCTGTCTGAGGAATAGCTGGCAAATTTTTTTCCCATTCTGTAGGTTGTCTCTTCACTCTGTTGGTTGTTTCCTTTGCTGTGCAGAAGGTTTTTAATTTGATGGGATCCGATTTGTTGATTCTTGATGTTATTTCTTGTGTAATTGGGGTAATGTTCAGAAAGACCTTGCCCGTGCATATCTCTTTAAGAATTTTACCTATTTAAACTTCTTGCAGATTGTTTCTTTTTTAACCTTTAGATCTTTGATCCATTTTAATTTTAGTTTGGTACACAATGAGATATACGGGTCTAGATTCAATCTTTTGCATGTGGATTCTTTATTATCTCTGCAAAAGAGGAAATTAATTTTTAAAGCTTATCCATAAGTATGTTAGTAGTTTTCACTTTTACAATTATGTTGAACACATAAGAATTTCACTTGATTTTTAATGTGAGTCTAATAAAATAACATAAATCACTGTGTAAGAATAAATCGAGTAGTTATTATTTATTATATCCTGTACCTTAATTTTTTGCTTGACTGGACCTTTTCACTTCTTATTTCACTGCTTGAAATTCTAGCAGTTGGGGATTCATTCAGGTAAGCCCTTCCTTCCTTCTTTCCTTCCTTCCTTCCTTCCTTTCTTTTTGGTACTGAGCTAGGGATTGAACCCAAGGCCTTCTCACTGTGCTTGATTCCCAGCCAGCACCTTTTCAACATTTTTAATTTTGAGAGAAGTTCTCACTAAGTCATTCAGTTGCCCAGGCTGAGTTCAAACTTGTGATCCTCCTTCCTCAGCCTCCCAGAGTGCTGGGATTACACACATGTAACACTATTTCTAAAAAGGCAAAACTGTGGAGAGGTCAAAGACTTGTGAGCTATTTACATGGTAGTGAAAACTAGTTCAATTAGATTGCTTTCCAGTAACCCAAAGAAATGGGAATTCTGAGTGAAGAAAGGAGAAGGAGATATCTTCAAAGAGTGCACTTGGGTTTGTGGGAGGGCAGCTTGTTCAGAGAGAGTATCAGGAAGTGGGAGACAGGAGACAAATTTGACCACCTTTCCATGAGTCACAGGATGTCCCAACAGCAAGTTGAGAGATGATGGAGCACAACCTCACTGTTTCTTGTCAGTGATTTGAGGTGCAGAGAGGGAGGTGGCCTGACGAGTTTCATATGGTTGGTGACCTGAGCCCCGTTTCTTGGTCCTGAACCAGTGCTCCTCTTCCAGTCCTCTGCTGCACCTCCAGGCTGAGCAGCCTCTTCCTCTCTCCCCCTGATCTGCTTCCAGGATCTAGAACTGCAGCAAGTACTCAATCTCTGCTGCCCGGAACACATGCAAATACCAGGCCTTCCTGGGAATCTTGACACCCCTAAGGCCTTCTTTCCACAGGAAGGAAATTCCTGACCATAAATCACAGCCTCGGGACCCCACTTTTGGTCCACAGCCCACTGCTGGGTCAGGGACTGCCTGTGCCGTGCAATGACAGAAGGGTCTTTACCAGGTGTACTTGACTCTGTGGTCTCATCTTAGGAACACCAGTCTTTAAGGTGAGAAATGGAAGTCTAGGGAGGGAATGAATGACCCCTGATATACCAGAAGGTCACAGGGCAGGTGTGAGAAGCCAGTGAGTCTCTCTGGCCATCTGTTTTCTGTCACACAGGATGAGAATTGTCAAGGGAGGAAATGACCCTTGGGTTTTGCTAAACTTTGGCACAACTCATGCTAAATCCAATGCTGACCACAATAAAAATCACTGAGACACAATGAGCCCAGCCCTGTGCTCTCTGGGGTGGTGTCTGAAGGGTTCAGATGGAGCCCTCCAGCGTGGAGGTTCTAAAATGATGAATAGAAAGAGGATGATAAAAATGAAGGGGTGAAAATGAACAAGTTATGTCTGTGAGAGAGAGATCAATAATAACAATAATCCACTACCCGTGTGTAGACAGAGATTTGTAAAGTTTTTATAAAATATTTTCATGTTCATGGTTTGATGTGAGCCTCAAAGTTAGAATCGAACTATTATTCTATATATTTCATAAGAGAAAATTGAAGCTTGCTTATCTAAGCAGGATTTTATCCCAGTCTTTGATTCCCAATCTACTGCTCCTGCTATCCCCACACAACTTTCAGGCAAAACAGTGTAAGGAAGGATGGAGACAAGAATCCAAGGAGCTTTGAACTAGGACAAGCATCTTGGATTAGACTGATTGACAGAAAGGCATAATTTCTTGACCAAAATGATGAGAAGTTGATGCAATACCAAATGCCCAAGGATTAGTTCTACCTCTGCTGTTTACTAGGTATGGTTATCTTGACCAAGTTATCATTTCTGTGCCTCGGTTTCCTTTTATTGGTAAAATGAGGATAATAATAGGACCACCTTCCAAAGTTGAGAAGATTCAATGAGATACTGTATGTAATGTGCTCAACTATACTTAGTATGTTAAAACTGCTCAGTGAATGTTGTCTATTTTCATCAATATTATCTTCTTTATCAATACTAATAAAATGAGTGAAGTGTCAGTCATACAAAAAGGTCAAGACATGAGAGAGCAGAGTCAGGGCAAAAGACGGAGAAGCCAGTGGGGAAGAAGTGAATAGAGTACTTCTAGAGGTAAGGGACTCTTTAGCTCAACTTACACATGTTGAGCATCCAGTGCATACCAGGCGTGGCTCTCAGCTCTGGATCTAAGGAATGCAAGTGTGGAGGCAGGCAAGCTGAAACTGACCGAATTGCTGTAATGGAAATCTATGCAATGGTGGTGGGAGCCTGGGGAAAGGATCCTGGAGGAGTCAAGAAGTCTTCACACAAGTAGCACGTGAGGGCCAGAAGCTTTGAGGGAAGAATAACTAGACTTGGAGCAACTCAGCCAAGGTGAAATGTGAGTAAACACTCAAGAGGGTTCAGGGTTCCCAGGCCAAGTGGCCAAAGGCACAAAGATAAAATTGTCCCAAATGGAGGATTTGGAGTGCAGGTTGTAGAAGGAAGAGGGAGGTCTCTCAATAGCACAAGAGACAAAGTTCCTCTTTGGAGGAAACTTCCCTAAGACATCATCCTACTCTGAAGAAAAGAAGCCCTTAGCCACTCCTTGCTGATACTTCCCTGGCTTCTGTCAATGTCTAGTTTAGATCAAGGATGGCCCAGGAATCTTGGTCTTTGCCCTTTGGCAGTCTGTGGCTGGGTGGAGTTGTGAGCAAGTGGAGTCCCAAATACTCCTGCAATGAAATAATGCTCTAAGACACATCACATATCCTCTCTAAGACTCTCTTTTGTAGAAGCATTACTGAAAGAAGTTCTATTTTCAGGGTGTTGTAAGAAAATAATTGGGTTTGTGTAATACCTTCACAAAGCTTTGGGTTCTCCCACCCCAGAGAACTCATGGTGGGGAGGAGCCGAGGCTGTGGGAGGTGAGATCTCATTGGGCACCTTTGTGTGGAAAGGTAAGCTCTGAGGTTCCATCCAGCTCTGGTTCCTGTTTGGCAGAGTTGCTGATGATGCTGCATGCTGTTACTGCCCAGCACACAGACTATCTCAGGGGCCTTTTGAGAGTTCCTGGTTGGGAGTGGACTGGAAGCAACAGGCTCCTGCCCAAGACCTGTTGAATCCCCAAGGTCAAGTGGGTAGGCTACTCTCTGGTTCGTTATATTAGGCAGAAAAGCTAGTTTGACTTCCTCTATGTAATGAAATGTGAAGAAGATACTGATGATGCTGTCCACATTCCATGCGAGTGAAACAGTACCTCACATGACAATATCAGTGTGGTGCCGGTGGTGGCCCTTGCTATACTAGAAATCTAGAAATTGTCATTATCTGAGAAGTTTGCTGACCAGATAGTGGTACTGGATGTCACTAATCAAGTCTCTGGAGGACTCTGGAGCAAGGCAGCCAGCCAGCTTTTAGGTCAGCTTCTTTCCTAGGGAGGCTGGAGGTGATGACATTTGGTAGGTGGACAGAAACATGGATATGGGTTAAACATTTTTGTTCCAGAAATGCCAAGTCTAGTCTATAGGAACTTATGGCTGGAATCCTAGCTTAGAATCCTAGCATGAGCCAGTGAGGTGCACCTAGATTTTTAGTCTGAGGATGTCCTCCAGGTCTGACAGGATGTGGGTATCTTTGACTTTCCGAAATAAAGATTCTTGGATGGTTGAACCAGCCATTAAATAATGCACCTTTCTCTGTGAAGAGAAGAGGGGCCCTAGAGTGTGAGCCCAGCCGCTGGACTGTGGCTTCCCTAAAGATGGAAATTCCTTCTAATTAATCCTGCAACCCACCCGTCTCGGGCAACATCTGGCAGTGGGAAGGTACTCAATAAAGTCCTGTTTAACGAAATGAACCCACCACTTTTCAAATTCCCTTGCAAATGTCTCCTGACCATCAAAACAATCAATAGAGAAAGAATGGAATTGACTTACCTATTAGTGGTATAATTGGTTTGATGATAAATTGTTCTACCTCAAGGGTAACCACTAAGCTGATTTCTAACACAGGTTGGTTCTGCCATCTTCGCAAGTCATGTAAGTGGAATCATAGTTTTTGTGTCTGGATTTTTTTCACCTAGATTTATGTTTGTGAATTTCATCAAAACTGTAGCCTGTAGTTCTGGCTTGTTCATTCAGAGTTCTGTATATTATTCTATTGAGTGAGTGAACCTCCATATTGTTTATCCATGTTCATGGGGATGTGAGTAGTTTCTCGTTTGGGGCCACTTCGAATAGTTCTGTATTGAATATTCTTCCATGTGTCTTTTTGCCAATGAATTTAAGCATTTCTGTTGGGTAATACCCAGGAATGGAATTTTTGTATCACCGAGTCTATGTGTGGTTAGCATTAATATTTCCTAAAAGACGTTTCTGATTGACTTAGTTTTCCCACCATTTTTTCTAGGTTTCCAGCTGCATACCTTGATATTCTGGACTAACATGACTCCTAGGCTAAGATAAGAGGCCATGGATTTCTCTAGCCCACGGTGAACTTTGGAGGAAGGCTATTACCCAGAAGCCTCCTCTGAGATCCTCAAACTGGACAAAGAGCAAGCGCTGGATCCTAACAGACCTATAATTCTTGCTTAATGGTAGCTCCTTTTAATTCCCCTGTCCCCACCCACCACATGAGCTCCCAAGTCCTCACAGTACCTTTGCTGAGGTGAAAACATTTGTGTAGCAGTGAGGCAACTCTGCCACGAGGAGAGGATAAAAAGTGGACAGAGAAGGCTCCTTTCCTTGGGAGAAGGGGAGATTTGTGCTGAGCTTTGAAGGTTGAATGTGATCAGAGACAGAGAGGAGTAAGAGGAAAGAAACTATTCACTGTCCATGTATGCTCAAATATTTGGACAGAGAAGAGGGTGTGTGCAGGAAGCTGTTTACGTGGAAAGGGGCCAAAACAAACAGAGCCTGTCCATGTAGAGTTGAGTTCATAGGCTGTGCTATTCCAAGGGGGGGTCATGTGAAGTGGCCAGTCAGATAGGAAATGATGAATTAGGGTGGGGAGAAAAGCTACCTCTGTCTGACCACTTAATGCAGCTCAAATGTCATGACTCATTTAAGATGAAAATACTCCTGTGAAAACACAAGAGGAATTAATTTACATCTGTTTTAAAATTCTTTCTGGTCCAAATGTGTAGAAGGGTGAAAACCGAAGGGCTGGTCCTCTAAAGGCTGTGAGGCAATGGAGAAGTGAGACTTGGGGGTCTGCTCTCTCCTGGGGTAGGAAGTATCAGACCTGAGCCAGCTGGAGGAAGGAGTGTGATCCCGCTGAGGTCATGGTCCATGAGAAGGCTGTCTGTTGAAGGACGCTGTGCTGAAGAGATGCCCCAGGGCTCACCCTAGTCAGGCTGAGCAGGCCGAGAGCTGCTTTCAGTTTTTCAGGGTTTTTTCTGTACACATGGATATTGAGTAGGGTAGCAGCCAAGTTTCTTCTAGTCTGATATTTGGATCCTGCAAAACATGACACCAGAATCTGACTTCCACACAGGCTCAGTGGACGCGCCAAGGCCTGGGGAAAGCTGCCTCTATGACCTGCACCTCAAGCTGCACGCCGATGCTCTGGGATGTCTGTGGGTGTTGCACCGCCAGAAAGATCTGTGTGGCATGTCGTGCTGCAAGGAGTCAGATGGAAGATGGGGCAGGTGGGATTGATAGGGAGTTACACGAGCTGAGTCCTTAGATGTCTGCAGAGCCAGATGGTCACCCTGTGAGATACCCTCCCCCAACAAGCATCACTAGTCATAGGGCTTCCCGCCTCTCTCCAGGGCCACCAGTTCCTGAGATGCACATTCCCTTGGAGACTCCTCTTTGCTTTACATCTGACCCTGACTTTTCCTCTCTGGGGTGCTTTGCCCTGGATCCCACTAAACCCCTGGAAAGGAGCCCAGAGGGAAGCCTGCTAGAGAATAGAGAGAGTAAAGGAGACCCCCCCCCACACACACCTCAGTCAAGTCTACAAAACGTAGAGCAACAGGAGAGCAGTGAAATGGTTGACAGTTCAACGAAAACTTCATGTCTGTCATCTCATTTCAGCTTCATAACAGGAAGGGAGGGAAGGGGCAAGCTTTATTTTCTATACATTTTATAAGTGAGCAAACACCCATAAGTTCAGTCCATCGGCCAGTCAGCAAATGTTTATCAAACATCTCTTTCTTCCCGATCAGAACTGGGTTCTGTGTGCCCAGGAAAAAGACAATTCTTGTCTTTAAGAGCTCAGAGTCAGGCCACATTCTTCACTGTTTGCTGAAAGGCAAATGTCTGCTTTAATAAATGAAGAATCGTGCTTTGTGTCTTCTGTTAGAAACTCCAACCTAAACGTAGAAAGATGTCTAAATAGTTGAAAAAAATTAAAGCCCTTAAGTGATTTTACAAAATCATTTCCCCCTCTAGGAACCTTCAATGAAGAGGTCATGATGTGTCACAGAGGTGTAGGTTTTCCTGTTTGTGAAGAGTAACCACACAACCACCTGGAAACTACCCAGGGGCGCCTGATATCACTACAGCTAAAAAATGGATTAGACCAAGCTTTACTACAGCGAACTCTCAGGCTACTTCTATAAGTGTTTGCAGACATAAACATAACTGTACATATTAAAAGTCTATGAAAAGTCAGTGAATCGATGAGAGATAAAATTTCATTGAATTAAGATAAATTCTTAGCACTGGACTCGGTCACCCACATTTTGTTGTGAATTGCTGCAATCTGCCCCGAAGGGACAGTGCATAGAGCAGGGCTCAGCAGACCTTGCAGAGGGTCTGAGAATAAGTATTTTACTCGCTTCTGCTGTTATAATGCAAAAGCATTCTTAGACAATATTAAACAGATAAGTATGGCTGTGTTTCAGTAAAACTTTATTTCAAAGAACTAAGGGCCAGATTGGACCCACAGGCTGGAGAATGGAATGTCTACCCCCACTGTAGAGTTTTTTCACGTCTTTATCTCTGTAGCTTGCTGAAAGACAGCACAATATGCGTCATCCCATATTATGGGCAAACAAAGCAGCCCAGAGAGGACCAGGAATCTGCCCGGTCACACAAGTGAGAGGTAGCAAGCACACCCCCTCCTGGGTTTTCTAATTCATAATCTGGCATACCATGATCACTGTGCACTGCTTACTACACAAAAGGAGCACATTCTGGCTCAGAATAAACCAGCCAGGGCCTGTAGTTAGCCTGTTCTCTTTTCTGGCTGTCAAAAGCATGGGATTGATCATTGTTTCGCTCTAGAGCTTTTCATCATGCAGACAAAGCCATTGTGCAAGAAGCCTGGGTTTCTATTCCAGTTTCATCTCAGCCCAGTGGGTTGTGGCAAACACCAGACTTCTCTGGAAATGTATCATTCCCCAGGATGATTTCACAGGGCCCCAGCACCTTGGGAGAAAGGACCTGGTCCTCAATTCTTTTGTTTCCTTTCCACCTGACTTTACTCCCAAGGCAGACTGAGGGCCTATACTGTATGACTGTCCAGCCAGAGGCACACTGCCTAGCACATAGGAGGTGTTCAGCAAACATTTGAATGAACTGGATATCAGGACAGGGACTGCAGACATGGAACAGATTCCTGGGAACTAGTTTCTATGTTCCACTCTGTTGACATTCCTGGAAAATTCATCCCTATTTCGAAAGGTCTCACTTTACCCAGCTTTCAAATCTAGCATGCACTTCTCAACTGCTTCAGGGGAGGGTGGAGAAGTAGCTACTACCAAGGAAAGCCAGTAGTTAGGCAGATGTTATTATTCCAAATTAAGACAATTGTTTAGCATGAGGATGCCAACAGAAGTCAGACCTCTTCTGTAGTTTTTCTACATTAACTGTAAAAAATTTAATTTGAATGAACTATATGGAGTTTTAAATGTGCTGTGTGCTTTTCAGTGTATTGTGTATGGTTTATTGTGTTTTGGAAAAAAAACAGCATCACAAGAACACAACAGAACTTTTCCATTACCCTGAAAGTGTGTGGGTGTGTGTGTGTGATAATGTCAGGTCCATGGTGATTGCATACATGTCTATCATCATTGTGTCTGAAATCATCATTTTGCTCATGAAACCTTTAACTGACTTTTATATCCTAATGACACAAATTGCCAACACCGGTAAACTGAGTTGCTGTAAGAATAGATTTTTGTCCCATTACATTTTCTAGTTAGTTGTTTCTGTTATAAAAAGAACATCACTAGATTTTGTATATTATGTTTACTTTGCATTCATTGAACTTCTTTAATTTTGGTATTTCCTATAGTTTTTTCCCCATTTTATTGGATATTCAACATGAAGAATAATATTTATACAGCTAATAATTATTTGTGTTTGCTCTGATTTTTATGCTTGTTTACTTATTTTATCTCATGCTAAGACACAATTAAAAATAAAAATGGTAGTAAATGGCATCTTTATTTTCTCTCCAAGAAAATTAAAAAAAAAAATTTCCTCAAAAGGTATGATGTTGTCCTAAATTTTTTAGTAAAGGGGTTTTTTAGGTTAGAGAGATTTCATTCTATTTCTAATTTATCTTAGAAAAATAATTAGAAATATGCCAAAAGACATAGCTAAAATGTAGTAATTCCAGCACTGTTTAGAGTAGAGGAAAAACTGGAAACAACATGAAATTCTACAAATAGTTAATTTTAAAAATAAATTTTGGTTGATCTATGGTACGTTATACTTGGCAATAAGTAAATGTGGTTTTATATATTCAATTTTTGACAAAGGAAAGTGTTTATTATTGGCAAGTGAAAAAAGGTATAAAATAATGCATAATATCTCACTTTCATAAAAATATAATTAAAAGTAGGAAAACAGTTCTCTAAAAGCTATAACAAAATGTTGCCTCTGAGTAGTGATAATATGGATGATTTTGTATTTCTTTTTTTTCCTACCAATGTTCCTACAATAAATATTGGCTCCTCAGAAACAAGTCACCTCATAGATGAGTGAGAAATTATTCTCTTCTTTTTAAAGTCATTAAGTTTGTTTCTTCATTGTAAGAATCTTTTTGTCTGGTACTCTGAGTAACTACTTTGAAGATAATGACACAGTGTATTAACTATTGTTATTCTGTTAGTTTGTTTTGAAGTTGTTTTATTTTTCATAAAATAAAATGAAAAAGGAGAATATACAACGGTCTAGCTGGGAGCTGGGAATAAAGCTCCCGGACTTGGGTAGGATGCCCTTAAGCCCCACGCTCTCCTATCTTGTGCCCCAGTTAGCTTTCCCCTCCCCACCTGCACAGTCTTATTTTATGCGCTTGTCCGGCACTGTTCACTTGCAGTAGTCAAAATAAATATCCAAATATCACCAAGACCCCTGGAGCCCTTGGGAGAGTGAGTAGGGCCAATCTGGGAATGATCCAGTTTCATTCACAGCTTGTAATATACAAGAGTCAGGCAGGAACTGCCGACTCTGCACTGCTGGGACTAGATTTTAATGGAGGTAACTTAGGAATACTTATTTGAAAATCAGAAAACCACGTGTGTGGCCTCGTTCTGAAATTTGGAGGGCGAGAGGATCCTGTAATGGGCATTTTATCCTCTGAGCCCATGAGGCACTGTGTTTGTAAACAGAGGTTTGGAGAGGAGTCTGAGTGTCACCCAGCACTTGGAAAGGAAGGCACAAGTCTGGGTCAGCTCTGAAGCCATTTGTCACCTCACAAGCAGTAAGGATTGCTGTTCAGGCTTGAAGAGACACAGGTCTCTGGCCTTTGTGTGGCCTTGACTTTGCTTACAAATGTACACATGGGAGAAGAAACCTGGGAAGAAAATGGGGTTAGGCTGGAGGAAGCTGTGCCGACCTGTCTGTATTAGGAAGAAAAACTCAGGGGCAAGAGGTAACAGGTTTTGAGTTCCTATAACATGGGTTAGCAGGACTAAGTCTTCCCCCAGGAAGTGTGTGTGTGTGTGTGTGTGTGTGTGTGTGTGTCTGTGACAAATAATAGCCGAGAATCAGGCTGTCCTGAGTGCACAGAGAGGTCAGGGTGTGAGCAGGCCACATTCCACCACTGTTAATCCCATAGACCTTAAAAAAAAACCCACCCACATATTAGGAGAGGAGGCTTCATGCATAAATCACTCAGAGGAGAGCCCAAAGTGATCTGAAGACAAGGCCATTTCACGGCTGGTCCCTAGCAGTGTGCTGAGCTGCTACAGAACGGAGGGTAAGTGTTTAGGACTTTTATAGCAACTGACCAAATAATTTTATTTCCAAAGAATCTAAAAATGTTCTTTTAAAAGGAGGAACTTGATTTCGTATGTTGTAAAATTTTCATGATTTATTAATTCATTTTCATTAAATTTCTGTGATGAACTAGAAATAAAAGAATACAGGTGTTCCACTAGTGACAATTTGAGGACAGTATGACGTATAGGGGGTAGGCAATGAGTCGATGGACAACAGGATGAGGGGACTCAGGGAGGGCCAGGCACTCAGGAAGGGCTTCCTGGTGGAGGTGCTCAGGTTGGTGTTTGGAGAATGGACATGGTCTTGACATACAGAGCAGACCCTCAGATCATCCTGCAGCCATGAGGGAGCACTCTGCTTGGTACAGACATGTTTTCTGGCTGCTTTTAGTACATGTGCATTGTGCCCTGAGCTCTGTACTAGGCACACCAGGCAAATGCTGGCATGGATGGCTGAGCATTGTTATGGGATTCAGGGCCCTGGGTCTCTGTTCTCATGAAATCTTCCTGAGTAATACCAAGACGAACATTTTATTTTCCATTAAGAGCCATGCGGATGGGGACTATATAGCAAATGAGGGCTAATTCAAGCCTGGCAGATGGTAAATCTCTAGTAAAATTTTTAGTGGCTAAATGGGATTTAGTTTTAACACTAGAAAAATGAGATGAGGTGACTAGATGAAACTGATGATTTTCAAACCATCAAACGAGAAAGTTTGCAAAGGTATATTGTGGTCCAAATTGCAAACTCAAATCTCCAGGCTTTGGTCTCATTTGATGAGAGAAATCCTACTGCTATGTTGAAAAATACCAGATTAGATGACTTAGAAGACCTCTTCTAACTTTGATTTAAAAAAAATTATAAGTGGATATGAGTGGAAATGATAAGAGGATACAAGATCATTGAACTAACTAATCACACTGAACAAAAATTGATGCAGGAGTTCTAAGGGTATGCTAGAAGACTGGCGTTGGCAGGGCCCCATTGGCTTACAGGAGCTTGTGAGTAGGCTTCAGAGGAGGGACCCATTGCTCCCTAACAGTACGTGTAAGAGTTTTCCATGCCACTGTGTCTCAGTGGGGCATGCTATGGTTGTGCATACAGTGACTGACATAAAGAACACCAGAGGCATCTAGCCACTCCAATGGCTTGAATAAGTGAAAGTTTATCCTTCTTGTGTACTAAGAAGTCTAGAGACAAGGGGCTATTTGTTCAAAGAAGCCGTCAAGATCCAGGCTTCTTCTAGGAGGTATGCGGTGGTTTTGTTTTGTTTTTTTTCTCCTAATGGTCCCAATACAGCTGCTTCAGACTAGTAAGAGGGGTGTTAGAAATCAAAGTGGTGTCAGGGGAGCCTGTGGCTTTTGGTCAAGAAAGCTCCACCTAGTGGACCTTTATTTCATCAGCCAAAACTTGATAATGTAGCCAACCTGTCTGGCAAGAAATCCCAGGAAATCATTTTAAATTGTGTGATCAAAACTAGAATTCTGTAATTGATAATTTGAAATAGGAAGAAAAGGTCCAAAGGCGTAGGGGAAGTGGGCGGGGAAGATGAAAGGGAAGAAGGGAAAGGAAAAATTATGAGAAAAGAAAAAAGTGGAAACAAAGTCTATGTAAATAGGGAGGGGTGGAGGGGGTGAAGGGTGCACAGGTAATAGGGAAAAAATAAGAACCAAGATACATCATGTACAGGTACAAGCACCCAATGATAAAATTAAACGTATTGTATACCTAAACTGTACCAATAAAAGAATTTAAGCAAAAAATTAATAAATAAAACTAGAATTCTGTTATTAAGAAAAGGGAGAGAAGAAGCAACGATTAGTATTTACCACAACCCATGTATATGAGTTCTTCTACTTTGCCTAAAAAAAAAAAAGTTGTCAAGGAAGGAGTTCATTTTGAAGAGAACATAGAAAGAAACTTTGCAGGGAAAATGAGGAAGACGCTGAAGCAGGAGTTTGGCGGTATGTGCAGCTGGAAGGAAGCAGCCAGGAGCAGCAGCTGACAGCCTGTGAGGGCCTCTGACAGTGAGCTCAGTGCTCAGTCTTAAGGGTTTCCCCAAAATACCAGGGACTCGAGAGTTAAGAAGCAAACCATCCTTTCAGCTGTAAAATGAAGGAAAAGCGCTGGGAGACAGGAAGTTGGAAAGTCAGCTCGGCCTTCAGAGACTGTGGTCCATGAGATCCTGAGAAGCCAGAGCCAAGGACAATCATGATAATCAAGCCCACTGAGGCAGGCATATGATCTACTCTGCCCTCAAACCCAGTCAGGAAGTTTCCCAGATGATAAAGGGCGAATTCCACGTGGTAAGGGACAAATGCGTGTGTAGAATACTCATTAAAGTTACCTTTACTTTATTAGCATAGTAAAACTCACATTCCACACTGGAGGCTGAAGATGGCAAGGAGACCAGATATGCATCCATGGAGGGCCCGATGAAGAGGACAGGTGCAACAAAAACTCCACTTGACCTGTGATGTTATCAGGAGACCAGGGCCTTGCAAAGGTGCCTGAAAGGCTTTCTACTTTGTCTTTTGTTTGGGTCAGTCTGGGGTCCCTGTCCCTGATGGTTTTCCCCTTTGTGCCTGAGCATAAAAATGAAAGTCTTGTTCCTGTGCCAAGGTGCTTCTGTCTGCCTCTCCCACTGGAGAGCACAAAAGCCCACTGAGCAGTAGCAGCTGACTGACCCAGAGACAACCCTGCTGCCACGGCCTGGGCAGGCAAGGAGACCACGAGCCCAAATGGCTGAGCCTCAGCTTCCTGCTTCTCTTCTCCCCTTTGCCTCTGCTCATTTTTCCTTTCACATTCTCTACAACTCATCCTCCAATGGATCTTTGTTTCAGGAGCGGAGACTATCAGGGAGAAGTGTGGGACCACAGCCAAGCCTGCCATGGCTCTGTGTCCACCTCTCGGAGGCAGATGGAAGCTGGGGTGGAAGGATTCAATGCAGGGCTCTCTGCATCTCCCCCAGCAAAACTATGAGGCGCTGCTGGACCGCTGCTTGAGGGACCACTGCCTCTTCGAAGACAGCAGCTTCCCAGCCACCCAGAGCTCCATCGGCAGTGGGGCTCTGCTGCAGAAGCTGCCTCAACGCCTGCAGTGGAGGCGACCCCCGGTAAGGGCCAGGTAGGGGCTGCCACCGGTATGCCCAAGATGTGGTGCTGCCTAAAGCTTGGTGCTTGAAACCCAAGTGTCTAAGCCAGGGTGATCTAAGACATATGGGAAAAAACAAAGTATTTTTCCTGTTCCCTGACCTCCACCCAACCAACACACCATATACTCCTGACACCAGATATGTAGGAGCCCCCCCCCCACTCCACAGTGGGTGTCATCTGGTTCCACCTGATTCTGAGCCTGTCTGCCTAGATGTAGGTCAGATCCCACAGGTTAGGGGCTCTGTCCTGAAAGACTATTCCCACTTTAGGTGCTAATCACAAGTCCCAGGTTGTAGTCTGTGCTTCTGACCTATAAATCAAAATTCCTGTGACACTCTCCTTGGGGTCTATTAATTTTCTAGGGAGATTCAAAAACCTCATGGTAACACTTTACTTGTGTTCATTATAGAGGATGTTATCAAGGATACAGATGGAAAAGATAGGAAGAGATATGGGGGAAGAGGTGTGGAGTTTCCACGTGCACCTGCTCAGCTAACCAGAAGCGCTCCAAAGCCTGGCCTTTTGTGTTTTCATGAAAGCTTCATTTCATAGGCATGATTGACTTCATCATTGGCCATGAGTGAGCAGCTCAACCTTCAGCCTCTCTCCACCCTCCAAAGGTCAAGGAGGATGAGGGTCTTTCAGTGACCAACCATCATCCTGAAGCTCTCCACGGGGACCTAGCCACCAGTCACCTTATTAGCATACAAAAAATACTCATCACTCCACAGAGTATGCAGTTTCTAGGAAATAGGAGGAAAACCAAATATATATTTCACAATACCATACCAGGTCTTATTCTCTGTCATTAATCCTCATGAGAAGGGAACTGACTACGTTCTTACCTTCCCACTTTCCAGATGGAAAAGTTGGGAATGGTCTAAGATGTAGCTCTCCCTTAGACCCTGCCCAGAAATGCAACCACAAGCGTATCGAGGTCCTGTTTGGCATCATCCGAGAGACACGGCGTCCTGAGCTACAGCCAGCACCGGCTGCCCGAGAGACCATCTCTCACCCTCTTCCCCAAGTCAGATCGTAAAACATGGAAATTAATGAGCTATTAATTACTTTACAAAAGTATTCTTCACTTTATAAAGTGTACCAATGATTCCTTTAAAGGGGCAATTTCTTACTTTGAATGTAATCTGTCTCCCTCAAACCTGATTATATCATGATATTTGGACCAAGGTTAGAGAACAGAGTGAGGTCAACCTACGCTATGGATTCTTCTCTTTTTTGTTGCCTACACTGACATCCCCATCACTGCCTGTAGCCCCAGACTTATGAAAATCCCTACTATGTGCAAAATTCCCAAGGAGACCCACTAAACTAGGTGGCAGCAAGATTCCTCGTCTCCCAGGGCCTCTTGGACACTGCTCCCATAGAGACTGTGTCGCACACATGACCCCTGAGGGAACTGTCTGCATGCAGAAAGGAGGGATTTAGTTCTTGTCACAGAGCAGTCTGGTCCTTCTTCCCACCTCCACCCAGCCCCCATCTCAGTATGAAAAGCCAAAGATGCCATCCCATTTCGGGGTGGGAGTGGGAAGGAGGAGCAGGAGGGAGGAGAAAGAACAAACTCTCTAGGAAAAATGAGAATGCCTGGAGACTACTTTTAATAGAAACTTTGAGAAAAGGCATTTCTCGATGTCTATACAAAGTTCTCTAGGACTCTGACTTACATGAACTGGAAGAAGGAATGAGAAATACAATGGACAGAATCTATATCCCTGATTTTCTGGAACAGTGCTGATACCATATATTCTCTCCTGTTGCCCCCCTTGGTTGAGTTTTACAGTATGGGAAACATGCTCACTGTAGCTCCAAGTTTCCTTATTCTTGATCATAACGACAATTCTGTCTGTTCCCCCAGGAGCTGCACAGCAATCCTCAGTTCTATTCTACTAGGACCAAAAGGCTGGATCTGTGCCAGGGAGTAGTAGGTAGGTCACACAGCCTCTGAGGTCCATGCCAGGCCATCTGCCCTGGTCTAACCGAGGTAGGAGGAACCCAGAGAGTCCAACTGAGGGAGCTGTGGGGGGTGCAAATGGTCACTCAGCAGCATGCTTCGTCCTTAGCTGGAGGTTCATAAAAGCCAGCCCTCTGGGTATGTGCAGAGACGTCACACCTCGTCTAAGCCTCCAGATAGCCCTCAGTACCAGCTTATGGTCTAAATTGAGTTTGAGGAAATGTGCTCATTCTGTTTCAATTCTCACAATGTCTCCTTCTGGGAACACCAGTCATTAGGGTCCAGGCAGGCCTATCATGAGCTCAGGGTTTTTTAGAGTAAATAGAAACAAATCTTGGCCACCAGTGAAGACCTGAGTAAAATGACACCCAACTCACAGAGAATTGAGCTGCTGAAGAGTGTTCTCCAGAAAAACATAAATCGGTCACAGAGGCAGAATTTAGAAATTATCATTGTGCTTGGGTTCACATTCCCAAGGAGGAGGCATTTAGGAAGCTGAATGCTGGTTCAAGAAGATAGCTCAATTCTTGGTGTCAAGTTTGGATTCCGACCAGGGTTCCTCTCCCCCTGTGCTGCTCCCCCACTATCCTCCTCCCGACATGTCATTTCCTTTTACTAAATTAGGCTGTGAGCCCAGAGAGTATAACTGGGACCGAGCATTTTTTGCATGCAGGAAGTCCTCAGTAGACCCAGGCAGGTGCTGGTAGGATGTACATGCATGCATAATAGATCCGTGAGCGTCAGTGTGTCATCTGGCTTAGGGGACTGCTGGTTCTTGGCTGCTTTGCAAGCTCTGACTTTGCATGAAGACATCATGAGACGGATTGTTCCCCTGAATCAGAGTTTCACTGAGAATTACGCGGGCATCTTCCGGTTCTGGGTGAGTGTACTCCTGATACTTCAGCCCAGTGGTGGGGGTAGGGGAAACAGCAAAGATGGCTGATGGAGGAGCCAGGACTTGGCCTCTGGGCCCATCTTCTTAGGCAGTCTCTTTCATGGCATCTCGCCAGTGGCTGTCTCTCTCTCCCCCACCTCTCTCTCCAGTTCTGGCACTTTGGGAAGTGGGTTCCTGTGGTGATAGATGACCGTCTGCCTGTGAATGAGGCTGGCCAGTTGGTCTTTGTTTCCTCCACCTGTAAGAACTTGTTCTGGGGAGCCCTTCTGGAAAAGGCCTATGCCAAGTAAGACAACCACTAGAATCATCCTCCTTCCCTTCTCTTTCTTCATCTCTCCATCTTGGAGCAAGGGGGAAATCAGATAAAGTTCAAGAAATGAGGTCTGAGGTGTGTGTCAAGCAATATAAAAGTGAGAACATACTCAGAGTCTTGTACGGAGGGGTCACTCCTTTGAACAAACACTCAGAAATTTTGCCTTTCCCTAATGAATGAGATGTTTACAGGGGAAAGGAACTGTAGGTGTATCTTCAATCTTTTGATCCTGCCATGGAAGGAAAGAGTAGCAATTACGTACCCAAAGAATAACCAAGTGAGGGGTTTACAACTCATTCGGGCCACCTCATCCACCATGTAAATGCCCCTTGCCTTTGTGTCTCATGTTTATTCCTTCTCTGGGCAGGCTCTGTGGTTCTTATGAAGATTTGCAGTTTGGACAGGTGTCTGAAGCCCTTGTGGACTTTACTGGAGGGGTGACAATGACCATCAACCTGTCAGAAGCCCCTGGCAACCTGTGGCACACCCTAACCCAAGCCACCTACAGCAGAACCCTCATTGGCTGCCAGACTCATTTAGGGGTGAGAGAGGGCTAGAGAGAGGCAGCAGGGTCTCCTCTCCTGCTCCACCCCCTTCACCCACCAGCTTCTGCTCTCTCCTCTACATAGGCCCCTGGGGCTCCACCCAATCCTTGCACCAAGTCCTGATGTTCAAACCAGAGTGGCACAGCTGGGTCCTCAGGGCAGGCAAGGCAGCAGTAGAATACAAATGGTGTGCAGAGAAGAGGCTTAATAATTATTAAGTGGCAACTGCCTGCAGGGACCTTCTGTGTCCAATTTCCAACAACCAAGAACATGGAACTGGAGTGGGAAGCCCTTGCTTCGGGCCTGTCTCAAAACAGGTGTATCACTCCATGATTCTCTGCCAGCCCTCTCTCCAAACACCCCTCCTCAGCCAAATCCATTCCAGGTCTCCCTCGACTCCTGGAGTAAGCTGCTGGACTGACCAGGACCTCTCTTTTTTCTCTGCAGAAGGAAAGGGTGCTGGAGAACGGGCTGGTGGACGGCCATGCCTATACTGTCACAGGAATCTGGAAGGTGGGGTTATCTAAGCCCCTCGTTTCCCACTCAGCCCCCTCTTTCAGAGCTTCTCTCCAAAGCCTTGGCCGGTCTTAGTGGATGTAGTGTCAGCGCCCAGTGTTGAGTGGGGTGGGGAGAAGGATAAGGTCTCCAGTAGATTCTCCAGGACTTGCCAAAGCCTTTGGTGGGCTCCTGGTAACTCTGCATCTATTTCCTGAAATCGTATTGTGTCCAACCCTTGTGAGTCCCAGTGCATCTTCCCAGCCTCTTCCTGTGGGCCTTCCCTCAGTCAGTTGGCCGCTGAGCCCTGCTGTGCCTACAACCCTTCCTCGAGCCTCAGATGGGTCTGGGCTGCCAAAGACAGCCTTGGTCCTGGTTCTTCCCCTCCAAGTTGCTCCTTCTCTCTCACACACTCCTCCTCAACAGTCTCCCAGCATCCTCAATTCCATTATCTTTTGAGCTCTCCTAAGTATGGAGAGAAAGCTCAGACAGGAGCCCTGGCTACAGAGAGCTTACAGTCCAGGTTCCAGACAACCTATAGTTGAGAAGGACAAGGAAGCCAAGCAGAATATGAGCACTCAGAGGTAGGCTCTGGGCTTTGGAAGCTCAGAAGCAGGAGAAGAGACATTCACCTGGGTGGATTGGGAAGTCAGAAAAGGCTTCATAGAGAAATGGCATTGATTGACCCCTGCAAGAGGGCAGATCTGATCTGCGTGAGGCAGGAGGATATTTTGGTAGAGAGAGCAACATGGGCACAGCATGAAGGTAAGAAATTCATAGGCTGAGACCTCGGGGCATTCCTTGGGAGCTGACTCCCCAGTGTCCTCCAGTTTCCTTTAATTGTTTCAAATTTCTGGAGCTCAACTCACGTACGTTTTCCTAGATCTCCAACCACATTTTTTTGGGTGCCAATAATGTTTACTTTATTTTGTATTTATATTTCTTTTATATTTAACAAATTTATGTAGCACTATGTGCTAAATATGATTGTAACTGCTTTATAAATGTTGGCTTCCTTAATACTCACAACACTGCCATGAGTAGGTATGTTCATTTGCTAGGCTGCTGTAACAAATTACCCCATGGTGGGTAGCTCAAAGCAGCAAACATTTCTTTTCTCACTGCTTACAGAGCCAGAAGTCTGAAATCGAGGTCTCCGCAGAGCCACACCCCTCCCAAAGGTTCTCATGAACAATGTGTCCTTAACTCTTCCACCTTCTGGTAGCTCCAGGTGTTCCTTGATGTAGGCTACATGACTTCAATCTCTGCCTCCATCCTCACATGTCCTCCTCTGCGGGTCTTCTTCTCTCTTCTCTTACAAGAGCATTTATCTTTGGATTTAGGGTCCACACCTTAACTCACGGTGATTTCACCTCAAGATCCTTAAATTCATTACATTTGCAATGTAATTGGGGCATACACTATTCAAAGCACTGCTGTCAGTATGGCTATTATTCTCATTTTACAGATCAAAAAACTGAGATGCAGAGAAGTTAGGTAGTTTGTTTTGGATATTACAGGTAGTAAGTGCAAGTAGCAGAGTCACTTACCACTCTTTCCAGGTCTTTGATTTTTCCATTTCGAGGTCTGCGCGGCAGGCAAGGGTCTCAGCCAGATATCTGTGTCACATGCATTTACCCCAGCCTCCTAAACTGCTCCTCATTTTGTGCAGGTGACCTGCAAATATGGACCTGAGTACCTAGTGAAGCTACGAAACCCCTGGGGGAAGGTGGAATGGAGAGGAGATTGGAGTGACAGGTGAACTAACTTCTGGACTGTCTGGGAGGCGGAGAATGAGGTGGGGGAGGGCTGCAAAGGAGGTTGCTGCTAGCACAGATTCAAATGTGCGCTTCCTTTAGACTCAGGTTGGACCAGAAGACTTCAGACTGCAAAGCTCGGTCCCTTGCATTAGAAGACGCTTTATGGTCTATAAATAACTTCCTTTTTTGTTAGAATAATTAAAGATAATACTTATTGAAGGCTTCGCAACACTGCTAAGTTCTTTGAACTTTTATTATCTCATTTAATCCCCCCATCAGTGCTATTATAAAGTACAGAGTTGCATCCCCACTCTTCTGATGCTTAAATAAAGTGAATTAGGTAAGGTGACAGTGTGACTCCATCAAGGATTTAGGTGAGTTAGTTCAGTGTGCTGATCCTAACATGGTTCAGTGCATTCTTGGGTGTCTGGGGTCCATGGTAGGCAAATCTGGGTTGGCCCAGATTTTCTGCTTATAGTGACTGCCTGGTTACATTTAGTGACCCCTGGGCATTCGGATTAGATGCCTACATTTAGGTCATTTGGGTCTAAAGGCAGCCCAAAGGGACGTCGTGGGTTTAAAGACCACAGACTTGCTGTAGGGAATAGGCAAAATGAGAGTTCAGGTGTGAGAGTCCTTCCCGCATTGTTATGAAGATTCATAATGTGTAACCCCATGTAACACTTTAAAGTATACAGATATGTCCATGCATGCATTATTGCTTGATCATTTTTATAGATGAAAGGTGAAGGTGAAGAAAAATAGTTGCATTTTACTCCTGGTAGAATGTGCTACATTACATGTGTTGTAGGTTAAGAGTTGTCAGAGGAAATGGACGTATGTGAAAAAATGTCACCCAAACAAATACATACATTTTAAAGTGCTGCGGAATTATATCATCATTTTGTTGGTGGTGGTGATTCATTTCCGAGAAGGACAAGTACTAACATTAGAGATAGGTAATGGGTAAAATTACAGTTTTGTTGCTTTCTAGCAGAGTGATTTTCAGACAAGCTTCATACTTATTTTGAGCTAGAGCTGTTGTGAAGATTAAATAAAATGAAAAAAATTAAATAAAATGATGGGCTTTTATTCCACAGTGTTTAATTTCTGTTAATCTCATACAGTATACTTTTCATTTCAAATATTATATTTTTCAAGTCTAGAAATTTAATTTTTGTATATTTATGATTTCTTTTTTCATCATGTTCTTATTTCCCTTTACACCCTTGAGACTATGGAACATATTTATAATAGCTATTATAATGTCCTTATCTTCTAATGCTAATCTCTTTCATATATAGATCAGTTCCTACTGACCGTTTATCCTGGCCATGAATCATGTTCTCTGCTTCTTCATATAACTAGTACTTTTTAAAATTAGTTGCTGGACATTATAAATTTTAGTTCCTGAGTGTGGAATTGTATTATATTCTTTAAAGAGTCTTCTTTTTTTCTGGCAGGTATTTACATTGCTTAGGGATTGTTTTGATACTTTGAAGTTTTTAAGTACTTTTTGGGCAGGTCAAGAGAGAAACCTTTCTATCAGTGATAATTTGATTCCAGTTGTAACTTGTGGACTCTCTGAGATATCTAGTAAAGATCACATGTACTCAATAAGGTCTTTCAACTCTTGCTGGTGAGAATTCATGATTCCCAGCTCTGGGAAATGTTCCGCGTCTAGCCCAGTTTTGTGGAGTTTCACTTTAAGAAAGCACAGGTTAGATTTCAGCCAAAGGCTCGAGGGGAGCCCTCAGGAGGTTTTCTGGGTCTTCTTTATGTAGTCTCTCCTCCAGGCACTTTCCCCAGCATTCTACCCGCACGGTCTCTGAACTCCAGACTCTGTCTCCTACACTCAGTGAGAAAGATTGTTTTGTTCTGTTTTGTTTTTTTCAGTACAGAGCATTGAACCCAGGGCCTTTGCACTGAGCTACATCCCCAGCCCTTTCTATTTTTTATTTTGAGACAGAGCCTTGCTAAATTGCCCAGGCTGGGCTCCAACACAGAGTGCTAGGTTCTCTTTTTAGATTCTACTCCCTGGATCACTGTCCAAGAAATTCCCTTCAGCAAGAAGCCTGGGGATGCAAGGTTCATTTCATTTGTTTCCCTCCTCTCAGGAACCCTGTGCTGGCTTGTCCCACGTTAAATGTAGCTGCTTGCATTTTATCCACTTTTAGTTGTTTATGGTTAGGAGGCTGATGTAGTTTTACTCCTTTATAGCCAGAAGTAGAAGTTCAATATTATGGGCTTTGAAAATAAGCAACACCCAGCTTAAAGGATACCTCTGACATTTAATAGTTATGTGACTTCAAGCAAGTGACTTCCTCTCTCTTAATCTGATTCCTAATCTCTAAAATGGGGATAAATACCCCTATCTTTCAAAGCTGTTAGCCTTAAATGAAATAAAGTATGTCGGGAACCTAGCCCGGTGCTTGGCTCAGAGTAAATGATTCATTAATGTTGCATGGTACTTTTATAATGAAGAATGTTTAGTTGTCTGAAAGCAGAGTGAAAATAATATGAAATAATGACACTATAGAGCAGTGATGGTGAACCTTTTAGAGACCGAGTGCCCAAATGGCAACCCAAAACCCATTTATCGCAAAGTGCCGATACTGCAATTAAACCTGAACACTGAGGTTTTAATTTAGAAACAAATAACTGTTATTTGACGCTTGGCCGCTGGGGTGACTTGGCTCTCGTGGTGACAGAGAGGGCTCTGCGTGCCTGTTACGTCACTAGACCACAGGTTTGCCAGCACTGCTGTAGAGCATTTGCTGAAGGTTTTCTAGCATGCCCTCCCACAAATTCTTCATTTTCCATGAAAATATTTCTGTTTTTCAGCTCAAGTACATGGGAGCTGCTGAGCCCCAAGGAGAAGATTCTGCTTCTGCAGAAAGATAATGATGGAGAATTCTGGTATTTGACTCAGCTCTTGTATTGACTTGGGACAAAGGCCCTCGCTTGCATCCATTAAACACTGGATTAAACTCATGGGTGCTGGGCGTCTTATGTACAGGGTCAGTAAGATGCACCCTGACAGGGCCAGGAGCCACTGTAAGCAGACTGTCACCATCTCTGTGACTCAGGCCACATTGAGCAGGCACTTGCTTATTGCCTGACTTGAATAGAAGCCAATTCTCTGGTTCCAGGTTTCTGGAAAAAGAAAGGGCTTTCATTGAAGGCCAGCAGAGGAGACAGGTGGCAAGCTCAGATCTGTCTCTTCGATTAGTCTGCAGCAAAGGAATCGAAACACCCCAGGGTAAGAGGAAATAGAGGGTGGATTGATGGGTCATAATCAAGAGCTCGGCGGAATACTCTGCACCTGTACGCTGGCCCAGGTGGAACTCGTGGGTGATCCCAACTGTTGGAGACACCTCTCCTTACAGTTTTGGGTCTTCAAGGCCCTGTTCTCGCTCCTCAGGGCTGCTGTGCTCTCTGGAGCCTGGTTCTGCCAGGCTGTCAAGGTCACGTCAGGGCAGCTCATAGCATTCTGCACCTGCATTGTAGGAAAGGCTGGAGCCGTGTTTAGGAGCAGAGAAGATACCATTGCATGGCTGGGTTCCAAAGGCAATGACCGCTGGCATGGGGACCAGTGGGTGCTCAAGTAGGTCTTGGGGTCAGCTGCCTCCTCCTCCTCCTCCTCTCTGGCCTCCATCTGCTCATTTGATCAATACACTCAACCCAAGGCTTTGACTCTCCTGTTATGAAACAGGGAGGACAAGCCGGGTATATGGCACACGCCTATAATCCCAGTTCTGGGAGGCTGAGGCAGGAGGATGGCAAGTTCAAGCCCAGCCTGGGGAATTTAGTGACTTAGTGAGACCCTATCTCAAAAAAATAAAAAAATAGGCTAGAGATGTAGCTCAGTGTGAAGGCCCTGGATTCAATCCCTAGTACTGCAAAACAACATGAAAGAGAAAGTGATAAGAAAGAACCTGCTACAGGGACCTAGGCCCTGCAGAACAGAGCCGCGCTACTCCCTGCCGCCTCAAGCTACTAACGTCATTTTAGGAAAGATCACCACGGATGGTACCGGAGGGGCAGTGCTCCCGGAGTCTCACAGACCCCCTGTCCTTCTCCTCTTGCTTCTCACCCTTCCCAATCACTTGGCGCTTGTTCCTGGCTTTCTGTCCCCCGTTCCTACCCACACTGCTGTGGCCCCCCACCTTGGGAGACCTTCCACTGAGATCAAAAGCCCTGCAAATCTGTTTCCTCCACTTTCCAGAGAGGGAAACTGAGCCCCGGACAGTGTCTGCTGTGGCAGCCTCAGCTCACAGTGTTAGCGTGCGGCAATTAATGATTGAGGACTGATTCGTACAATTCCTACCGAACATTTAGAAATCAAGGGACTGGTTATGGATGCCCCAATTCAGCTCTTGTCACTGTCATCCGAGAAAAGGGTGCCATTTTCCTCTGCCGGTCCTGGTGCAGGATGCTCGCACCAAAGGGCCACAGAGCTTCACCCCCGGGCCTGGAACCCACACTGATCTGCCAGGCCCCTCTCTCGGGCTGTGAGGCCAGCGTGGCTCTGCCCAAGAGCCTGGGGTTGTGGGTTGGTCTGGGACAGGGTGTGCATGTCCTTGGTCCTCAGGTCTGGGAGTTGTCCCACGTGCCTCTCTGTGCCATTCCCTCCTCCCTTCCAGGATGACACTGCGGGACTTTAAAGCACATTTTTCACTCCTGGTCATCTGTAAACTAACTCCAGGCCTGTTGAGCCCAGAAGTGGGCCAGAAATGGATGTACACCATGCAGGAGGGCCGGTGGCAAAAGGGAAGCACGGCTGGTGGCCGGATGGAGTCCCCTCGAGGTGGGCACAGGAGCCCGGGCTCTGGGGGTGGGAGGAGACATGACAGTCGGCTGTGCGGCCTGCAGCCCCCACAGGTGGTGGAGGAGGGGGCTCCGCCTCCCACAGGGAAGTGGGCACCTCTAGTCCTACTTCGCACAGAGGCAGAGCTGTGGGTCTGCTACTCCCCAGAGGGCGCCTTTTCCAATCACAGTAGGAAGAAGCCACGGGCAGCAGGCATGGTGGAGGGTGGATGAAGTCTTTGGTTTTAGGACAAGGCCATTGATACACTGAAGTAATTCTCCTGAAAGACAGAAATGAAATAGTAATTGTAGTATGGTTATTAGGCCTTTTTCATGGGAGCCTGGTAGGGACACAAAAGCAGGACTCTTGGTTCTCCATTTAGAGGAAACAAACACATCTAAGTTCTCAAGAGGGCGGGTTGGTGGCTGCATCCCCTGCTCTGCGGTGGAGGTGGTGAGCCTCCCTTTGCTAGGAAAGGGCTCTGGGTATGATCTCAGCGGGCCAGGGTGGCCTCAGCTCTGGTGACTACTCCCTCCTACTTCTGTATTTCTCCAAAGGGTTGAGCTGCCCACCTCTGTGAAAACGTGAAGGCCCGAGGATCCTGGGCATATTCCCCTAGGTGGGTTCTCCGACTCACTTATTCAGGAAGCAGCTGTTTGTAGGGCACCACATCCGGGCCAGGCTCTGCTGGGCACAGGGGTTATGGTGGCGACAGCTCTGGGCACAGTGTACAGAAGAGCAGGGCATGGAGGGGGCATGGAGCTGAGGGCACAGGACCCCAACTCTGCCTCGGTGTCCTCGGTGGCGTGGGGAGCAGGATGCTTGGGGCCATTACACCTTGCTGCACTCTGCCTAGACACATTTTGGAAGAACCCACAGTTCCTGCTGTCCATCTGGAGGCCTGAGGAGGGCAGGAGGTCCCGGGGTCCCTGCAGCCTGCTGGTGTCTCTGCTCCAGAAGCCTAGACACAGGCACCGCAACCGGAAGCCTCGCCTGGCCATCGGCTTCTTCCTCTTCAGAGTAGGTGGTCCTGGGGCTGGGGGCTTGAGGCCCAGCCTGGGGTCCCTGGCAGCTGTCATTTCTTCTTGGTTCCTGTCCTCTTCATCATTGGTCTCTGTCCTTAGACCCGGGTTCAAAGGCTGGCTCTGTTCTTGGGAATATGTCATCTAGGACAAGTCACTTCCTTTCACTGGAAAATCAGTTTCTCCATCTGTAAATGAGGTCTGTGATATTAATGCAAAGCGTGGCAGAAGAGAAGGCCATATGAAAGTCTTTTCACTGTGCCCTGCTCGCAGGTGAAACAATCAGTATGGGTTTCCTTTTTTTCTCCCAACAAGCAAGGCTTCCTTCCCTCACACTTTCCTCCTGTTTCTGATGATGGATGAAAATGCTTGGACGGGGTGGTTCAGGGTAGAGCCCTCTCTGTCAGCTCCCACCAGGGCTTGGCTTGTGAACAATCAGGGGCCCCTGACTGATCAGATCTCTTTTGTGTTGTTGTTGTGTTTCAGGTGAGCAAGGTGAGTCCCACACTTGACCAAAAGCCCTCGTTTGGAGTGTACGAATGTGGCCAGGCTGCTGTGTGATTGCCTTTCAGTGGGGCAGCCTTGTGTAAGAAGAAGCTATGAGAATGTCTGATGTTAGTGCCAACTACGTGTGTGTGCATGGTGTGTAAGTAAAGAGTAGCTCCTGTTCTTTTTTTTATCCAAAGACTCTAATGAATCCTTATTCTTCTATAAGAAAGTCTCCACCTAGCATAGAACCAATAAATTTTAGAATTCATTAAATTCCTACATAAATATCTAGGGCTCATATTGAAGGCTGTCACAGCACAGGAAGGATGGCAAATCACAGCCTCACCTGAGTGATGAAGCCCAAAACAAAATAGAGCTAACACATAAAAGGACATCAAGATACCACACATCCCACCTCCTTGGGGGACTAAGGTTTGGGAAAATGGGGGACACAGGCAGAGGGACAGAAGAACCCTGTTGTAGTCTCTTGGTGTTGGGAAGAAGGCCTGAGGTATTCCAAAAACGGAGAGTGGCAGCTATGATTTTGTTCCCTAATGAAAACCCTAATTTTCTCAGGTTGGACTGAATCAAATGAAAGGGCTTTTATAAACAAAAAATTTTGCACTGGGTCATGATTTTGGTTTTGTATTTGCTTTTCCCTCTTGCGGGAATTCTGTGTGCTCCCAAAGTTGCCTTCTAATTTAAAAAGAAAAATTTATATCATGCCACCATCTAAATAGGATTTGGGTCGATCTGCAATAAAAAGATAAATAAGGAAAACTGTAAATCAGTTATAAAACCAAAAAAGGTAAGTAAAAGTCATAATTGGGTGAGGGAAGGCAGTTGATTCTATCAAAAAAAAACAACCCAAAAAACTAAACCCAGGATAGCTACTATGGCTGGTTGTAATATTTAGCTCTGAAATTTGTAGCAGGTAGGCAAAGAAGACACCTGGATGATTCCCTAGTTCTCATTTTCTGATCAGAGAAATGTGTCATCAGTTGATCCATTTTGCATCATCAGCCCTGAGTGGAATCTGCTAATGTTTTTATGTGGATGAGCAATGTCTTCATCAGCCTTTGTATGTAAACTGGAGAAAGGAAACTGGTATGGAGTTTTTCTTCCAGCTTAGTCTTGAATGGGAATAAAAGGAAGAGGATATAAGAGGAGAGATGGGGAAATAAAAAGGGATGAAGGAAGGAAGGAGAGAAGGAGAAAGAAAACCAGGTAACAGGGCACATGTGCACATCCAGAGGCCTGTCTCAGGTCATCTGTGTTCTCTCACCAGTTTCACTGAGGTGGCCTACAAAGTCCAGCATGTCCGTGGGCAGCTGCTATGATGCAGGCAGGGGATGGCAGTGTCTGTCAGTGTCTGTGACTATCAGTGGTGTCATCGTCAACCTATGATGTGCCATATGTGAAGGCAGCATCAGGAAGTACAAAGAGAGTTGGAGCTCAGTGGTCCTGAATCCCAGTCCCAACCGAAACTCTTCCCAGGACAGACGACCCACCGGTGTGAGCCTAGGCCCTTCAACTGTGAAATGGATCCTGAAGGCACTGGGATGTTTCTTACATCATTTGGTGTCCACATTGTTCCCAATGTGACATCAAATCAGTTTACAGCAGCCCCACAGGGCTCCAGAGAGGGTGACCCCAACACACACGTGTTCTGCCTTTCCCTGCTCCTCACCACTCAGCCTCATCTTCCACCAGGAACATTGGATTTGAATGATCTGAGGCCACCTCAGCCCTGGTTCCTGGCTGATGGCCCAGGCCCAGGCTCTGGGTGACCACCTTCACTGGTGTCCTTCTGTCCCCCACCTATAGTGCTATGAGGACCAGAGGAAGCTGCCCCCTGAGTTCTTCTGGAGCAATGCTCCCCTGAGCTGGCCCGAGGTGTTCCTCACAGAGAGGGAAGTGAGTCGGGAGCTGTGGCTGGAGCCTGGCACGTACCTCCTCGTGCCCTGCACATCCGAGGCCCACAAGGAGGCGGAGTTCCTCCTCAGGCTGTTCTCCAGGAAGCACACCTTACAGTAAGGACACAGGTTGGGCCCAGGGGTAGCAGTGTGGCTGAGGCTGGGAAGGGCAGACGACAGAGCAAGGCACCAGAGTCACTTTCCCCACGGAGTTCATGCTTCTTCCGCCTTCCCCTTCTCCTTCCACTAACCAACTAACCATACTGGGTGCCAGATAGAAAGATAGAGCAGCCGTGGGCCCTGTCCTCACGGTGTGACAGTATTCCCAGTATTCACACTGGCACGCACATGGACATGAGTGATAGGCATGTGAGCTGCCCTCTGTGATCCCAGGGAATCAGATGGATTCAGGCTGGTGGTGACTCTGAAAAAGCACAAGGGGCTTATTCGGATGAAGGGAGACTGTTGTTCACTAGCAGGCTCAGCCACCGTAGCACGCAGGTGAATCAGTGTGCACACACCAGGTCTTAGACTAAGAGTAGGGGGAGGGAGAGGGGGTCATGGGGAGTTAGGAGCAGCGATCATGTCACATGGCTGTGGCTGGCCAGGGTGCTTGAAGGAACAGTTGAAGGAGAAGCTGTGAGCAAGGTGGGCCCACAGGTGCTTCAGCTTTGGAACTTCGAAGATGAGTTCCCAGGGGAGAGCTGACGTTGGTCCAGTGATTCCCAAAATGGTTCCAGAATGAAAATCTCTGTCCTTCTCCTTTCTCAGTGAACTGGGCAGCAATTCCAGTGTGGCCTTCTCTAAGGTGAGTGATCTCACCTTAGACGGTGGGTATCTCAAAGCTCGGATGGTGAGTATCTCCCGAATCGTTAGTGAGGGGAAGGAGGTATGCAGATCCGGGTAGAGCCTGCCGTGCAGCAAATGTACCACATCGCCCACTGTACTCTGGGAGCTCCTGGGTTGTGCTGTGTGTGCACCGAGAAACAGCGAGACCTGCCCTTCTGCTCAGTCCTTGTCACTGAGAACCCAGGCCCCCAGGTTCATGAGTAACACATATACTTCCTTCTGCTTCTCTCTACCTGGTATTTCTTGTACTCATTTGACTGCTTGTTTTCCCCCCAATATCAGCGAGAATCATATGGTGGGAAATTTAGGACAAAGTAAGTCAATTTCCCAGCTGTGTGACATTAGCATGTGCATATGAGTCATTTATACAGGTGGAGAATTTCCTCTCTCTGTTCTGTGTTTGTTCCTACAGGAGATAGTAGATCAAAACAAAGGGCAGGATGAATTCTTCACCAAAGTCTTTGGAAAGGTTAGTTGACTGGATACAGTACAGAGGGGTGGGAGGAGCAGGGGACAAAGTGGAGCGTGTCATTGCAGTGAAGTGTGGGTTTGTATCTGCTTGATGGTGTGTATAAACAGTGATTTAAGGCCACCTATCCCCAAATTGCCTCTTTCTATTAAAGTCCTAATGTTTTTAGATGGGTGAATAGAGTCATCGTCTCCAGAAGGCTCGTGTAAATGATATTCTAGTCTCAGAAGCTGCATTGATTAGTTGTAGGAGAAGCAACTTTAATCTTTACTCTTTGAGAATGTGGCATATTGCAGAGCTGATAATCAGCATTGAGAACAAGATGGAGTTGAGGGTGTGTGACAGTGACAGTCCTGGGGGTCTACGGGTGCACATCTGAAGACAGTTCCCTCGCGTGGTGGCCTGGAGAGGGTGTGGGATAAGAAGGCACAATGGAGGAGGGGGGCCTGCAGCCGTGGCTCTGGACCCCTCGAGTTCTTTCCTGGGCTGATCCAGATGGACACTAGCAGAAGGCCTTGGGGTAAGTACAAGGTCCTAGGGCCCCTCTTTCCCTAACTCGCCTGACATTTAGGAATCTGGAAAGGGACATAGTAGGAATCTACAGCCTGATATTTGTCATTAAAATTGGAAGAACATGAACTCTTTGTGTGAGTGATACTCCCGATTTAAATTCACAGCTTCCCGCCTCCCCCATCTGGCATTTTGCTTAGTGTTGCCAGAGAAAACAAATCAGAATCTCACATGTGTTGTCTTCCTCCATACCAGGAGTTTCTAAACATTTTATAGTGCAGTCCTTTTATCAAATGAAATCTCACAGAGAATCCCAATACAGTGATACCTCCATTGTCAAATGGCTCCAAGTTCAAACTTTGTTCGGTGTTCGTGACTTTGCTGAGTAGTCAGTCCAAAAATCTGACTTGAAAAGCCCTGTCCGGCAGAGAGTGAGTCACGTGTCGCCTCTCAGCATGGACACAAAGGGGCAATGCTTCGGTCTAAGTGCAGCTCTCGCCCTTCAGCATACAGTGCTTGTGTTAGTGTGTTACAGCATTCATCATCGTGCTCCGTCTTTTCACACTTTATTTGTGTAAAATATCATAACCATGGCTCCAAAGAAAGTTAGTGACGCCAGCAGTAAAGCTAAGAGGAAAACTAAGAGTCATTATAGAGTTAAAAAAAGAAATCATTGTGATATTTGTTCAAGTCTTCGAAAAATAAGTTTATGTGTAATTTTTGAGCCTCAGAATCAATTATTTGGTTTTCCATTATTTCTTATAGGAAAAATATATTCAGTTCTCGAACTTTTCAGTGTTCAAACATGAATTTGGGATGAATTTATTTGAGTTCAACAATTGAGGTATCACTGTATGTATAAAAAATCAGGTTAAAATTGTACATTTATGAAGATTACCAGTTTTAGAAATTCAAGTGTATAGTACTTGTATTTCACTGATATATTCTAAAGTCAAATGTTAATATAAAGAGTTACTTTTAATAAACTCTAAAATTAAAATCTAGAATTCTGGCTGATGCCATTTCATAAAGAAGAAAACACAAAGCAAATTGTTGAACTTCTGAAACACCTCGAGATGCCTGCTCCCTATATGTCCTGCTGTATTGGGGTGCTCTGGATTTGGCACCCAATTAAAAAACATCATAGTTCTTGTGAAATTCCAGACTTAATTAGATTCCTTAAACACAATATAATGGTGCGAGATCTTTCTGCTCAGAAATGGCACGTAATCGTACTAGATAGGATGCCCTCAGCTGCTTTACTTGTGGCCTCCCTGCTATCTAATGAGCTCTCAGTAACCGTGGTTTTCTCTTACCATTCGGCTTTCACTTCAGTATCCAGAAATAAATGCAGTTCAATTGCAGAAGATCCTGAACCACGTGATCTGGCCAGGTAACTATTCAAGAGTCACCCGAGAGGACACACTTGTGAATGCTGGCTCTGCTTCTCATCCTCTTGTTGGGACATTTCAGTCACTGGGACCTGCTTCGTCTGGCAGCTGTGTTAGGCACCTGTGGTCTGAAAGCAGAAGAAGATTTTGTTCAGCTTTGAAAATAGTTATTATTTTGTTTAGTTTGGGTGCGAGAGACATATGGCAGTGAAAAACAGATTTCTGGCACTTGTTAGTTTCAGAGAAATAGCTGAGTCCTTTCTTAGCGTACCAATTCCATGCGGAAAAATTGCACTCATTTCTGCAGCATGTGAGATGAATATTAGCATTGGTAAGCCTACCTAGGGAGCTCTTGCATGAACTCATACTTAAATCTACCAAGCTACATAAACCTGGAAGGAGAGAACAAACATATCATCGAGGGAGACTGCCAATGAGTAGCGTTGATGCTTTCCCACAGAGCCTGGAATAAGTTATACAGAAAGCTTCGCGACCATATAGAAATATTTTACACACACATTTGAAGTGAGAAGAACATGGAGGGAACAGGCTGATTTCTCCAGAAAGGTGAATGAGCTTCAAAGTGACAAAATGAAAACAAATAATTAAAGGGTATTTGCTACCTAATTTATATGATTGCTTCTCCTTTATACGAAGCCAATATTTCAAATGCAGACAAATTACAGTCTAACATATTGTATGGCTCAGGCTTTGAAATAATTTCCAGATGGTTTCTCAGAGCCAGATTTGGTTATCAGTAAAAGAACCAGAAGAGAAGACTCCAGAAATTAGAACATTTGAAATTTTCCCCCTCCGAAAAATTCTAGACTAATTCTAAGGAAATTATCTAGAAGTGGTGGCCTAAAATGCTTTAAATGCCTTGATCACAAGTATGCAAATCAGTTTTGTAAAGGGGGTTTGGTAAGTATTCCATGAAATAAGAGGAGTTAGGTTTTATGGTTAATGATATTTGGAAACTACTTTATCACACAAAATTTCATTTTTGGCTAAGGATCTTGGTGAAGGAAGAAGTTGGGCTACAGATACAAAGCATCCTAAATTTATTTGATCAGAAAACACTTTCTCTGCAGAACATCTCCCTTGGAACATAATTTTGGAAATGTGAGCTAAAAACTTTGGAAGCCACAAGCCTATTGTATTCTGATAAAATTGCATCTCAAGGATTGTGTTCCAAGTTTTGGTACCATGTTTCAGACAGATAAAAAATACAGTGTCCAAAAAGGGCCAACAAGGGTTTAAAAACCCTATCATTTGAGGAGTAGTTTGAGATGTTTAGAAGAGAGGGGAGACGTCAAAGAGGAGACAAATGCCATTTTATGAGACATAACCAGAACCAGTGGGCAAATATCACAGAAGGTTCCACTGGACTTAACAGAAGAAGTTTCTGGTGAGTGGAGCTGTCTTTCAGATTTGGGAGCCTGTGCCTATGACCCCAGCCCTCCATAGGTACAGAGTATGTGCGTCTGGCCCGCTGTGTAAGCAAAGCCCCCCAGAGCCAGTAGTCTTCTACACAGTATAGGAATCACCACCAGGCCCCAATCTCCTCGTTCTGTCCCTCCAGCTTCTGTGGTGTCACCAGAAGCTGTGGCTGGTCTGGGCAGCATAGCCACTTCCTGTTCAGAATGGGGGCTGAAGCTCTGGGCCAGCCCTCCATGCTGACTCCTGTCCCTTACAGGTCTGGCAAACGCACCACCGCTCTTCAGCCTTGATTCCTGTCAGGGGATCCTGGCCCTCCTGGATGTATCCTTTCAGGTGTGTGAGCAGATGTGTGCTGCTGGTTGAGAGCACCACCGTAGACATGGTCTGTCTGGGTTTGAATCTCACGCCCAGACCTTACTGGGTGTGTGATCTTGGATAAGTCACTGAGCCTCTCTGGACTCCAAGTGTTCATCTGAAGCAGCGAGAGAATGTCAAGACCTACTCCTCAGGACTGGAGTGAGAATGCAAATGGCTAACACAGGCAAAGTGCTGAGGTCAGAACTGCCATCTAACAAGTGATCAAAATAGCTATCAATAATAATAATCTCACTTCCTGGGAGTGGGGAAGAGACAGCTGCAGAGTGGTGGTCAGCTTCACAAGAGGCCTTCACAAGAGGTTTAGGGTCCTAAGACTTTCATTTGGTGACAAGGATGTAGCTACTCCATTTACAGATAAGAAAACCAGAGCTCCGGGAAGTTAAAGATAGGCTATAAACTCAGCTTTCCTGGCTCTTAGCCCTTTAATTTTTCTGGAAAATTCTCTTTCTAAATGGACAATTTAATCAAGGTTTGATTATCCATCCTACAGAGACATAGAAAATGAGTAGCCTGAGGGTTGTGAAAACATGGGTGATCTTTGCAATCTCTCAGAGGCAGTGTGGGATGGTGGTTAGGTAGGCATTGAGACAGGTCTTGGCCTTGTGTCACCAGTTTTATGAACTTGGACAAGATCATAACCTCTTTGACTGCTTGCTCATTTCATTCTCTAGCATGTGAGGGAGCTAATGCGTACCTGACCCAGTAGGTGTAATCGAAGTGTCATAGGGAAAATCGAAGTGTCACTCGGTGCTAGGCCATGTGAGATGGTGTGCCATGGTATTTTGACGCAGTCTCTCTGGTGCCTGGGTATTTGCATGTGGTCTACAAGGCCAACCATTAAACTTTCAACTTTTTAAAAGATGACTTACAGACATCCTTAGCCACTCTGTGCCTAACTCTTTCCATACATTAATTTTAACCACAAAGATAAAAAAGTTACTGAGTTTTGTTTAAATCACATGGAACTGGTGTGTCAACATATCCTGCTTCACTACATGGTAGCTGTTGTCATCACCATCATCAGCTCCATTATTGTCACTTCTCCCAGAGCTGGTGTGTTCTGGCTCATTCTGTCCTTTCCTACCAAGGCTGAAGGAGCCTTGGAATGGACCAGCCAGCAAGGGAGGTCAGGTAGGGATATCATCCATTGAGCAGGGCTGCACACAAACTGCATGCAGCTATGTAGAGTTGAAGAAGGAACTGTCCCCTGGAAGCTTTTACCTTAACTTGTTATCAGCTTACTGCATCAGGTACTATGAGCATCCAAGAATTCAGGGGCCTGTGGAAGCGGCTGATGCTCTATCAGGTAAGAAGTCTTTTTTTAAAAATTAATTTTGTCGGTACATTTTAGGTATACAATATAATGCCATTCATCATTGGAAATTCGCACCTTTACATAATCTCTCTTGGTTCTTATTTTTTTCCCATTCCCCTGCCCTCTCTTCAACCCCTCCATCCCTCCTATTTACAAAGACTTTCCATTTTTTTCATTTTCTCATATTAATTCCATTTCCTTCTTTCCTTTCTCCTACCCCTCCCACTTCCCCTTCCCCTTTGCCCCTTTTCTTCCTATTTCACATTATCTA
>NW_004624738.1:12558224-12983469 GCF_000247695.1 Heterocephalus glaber | reverse complement strand
GATAGTGGACATCCTTGTCTTGTTCCTGATTTTAGTGTGAAGGATTTCAGTTTTTGACCATTTAGTATGATATTGACTATTGGTTTTTCATAGATGACTTTTATCAAATCAAGGTAGAGTCCATCTATTCCAATTTTTGTAGGGTTTTTATCACAAATGCATGTTGCATTTTGTGGAATGCTTTTTCTGCATCTATGGAGATAATCATATGGTTTTTGTCCTTGGCTCTATTGATATAGTGTATTACATTAACTGCTTTTCATATATTGAAGCATCCCTGCATCCCTGGGATAAATCCCACTTGGTCAGGGTATATGATCTTCTTGATGATCTTCTGCAATTTGTCATTATCTCATTAAGGATTTTTACATCTATGTTCATTAGTGAGATTGGCCTACAGTTCTCTTTTTCGGTTGGGTCTTTCTGTGCTTTGGGGATCAAGGCGATGCTTCCTTCCAGGAATGAATTCAGGAGTATTGCTTCTCTTTCAATTTCATTGAAGAGTTTAAACCATAGTGGCAGCAGTTCCTCTCTAAATGTCTTGTAGAATTCAGCAGTGAAGCCATCAGGACCCAGGCTTTTCTTAGTTGGTAACCTTTTAATTACATTTTCAATTTCATTGATTGATATTGGGTTGTTTAGAATTAGTAGGTCTTCTCCGTTCAACTTCGGTACTTCATACGTATCTAGGAATCTGTCCATTACTTCTGTGTTTTCCATCTTATTGGCATATAGGTTCTGGAAGTAAGTATTGATGATCCTCTGGATTTCTGCTGGGTCCATTGTAATTTCATCCTTTTCATTCCTAATTGGATGGATTTGGGCCTTTTCTTTCTTTTTTCTGAGAAGGTTGGCTAAGGGTTTGTCAATTTTATTTATTCTTTTGAAGAATCAACTCTTGGCTTCATTGATTTTTTTGTATCATTCTCTTTGTCTCTATTGCATTGATTTCTCCTCTGATCTTTATAATTTCCTCCCTCGTATTAGCTTTGGGTTTGTCCTGCTCTTCTTTTTCTAGAAGCTTGAGGTTCAGCATCAGGTTGTTTAATTGGGCACGCTCTGTTTTCCTAATATGAGTATTTACTGCTATGAATTTCCCTCATAAGACTGCTTTCATTGTGTCCCATAGATTCCGATATGTTGTATTGTCATTGTCATTTAATTGAAGGAACTGTCTGATTTCTACTTTAATTTCCTCTGTGACCCTTTGGTTATTCAGCAGTGTGTTGTGCAGTTTCCATGTGTTTATGAAATTCTTGTGGTTTCTTTTGCAATTGATCGCCAATTTCATTGCACTATGGGCTGATAATATACAGGGGATAACTTCAATTCCTTTGCACTTACTTAAACATGTTCAGTGAGCAAGTATGTGGTCTATTTTGGAGAAAGACCCATGTGCAGCTGAAAAGAATGTGCATTCTGATTTTGTGGGGTGGAACACTCTGTAAATATCTGTTAAGTTCATTTGTTCAGGAGTTTGATTGAGTTCTAGTATTTTGTTGTTTATTTTTTGTCTAGTTGATCTATCTATTTGTTACAGAGGTGTATTGAGGTCCCCCAGTACTATTGTATTAGCGCTTATTTGATTTTTCATGTCCATTAGTATTTGTTTTATATAGCTGGGTGCACTAGTGTTTGGTGCATATATATTTATGATTGTCATATCTTCCTGTTGGATTGTTTCCTTTACAAGGATGTAGTGTCCTTCTTTGTCTCTCTTAATCAGTGTTGGTTTGAAATACCCTTGATCTTCAAAGAGGATAGCTGCTCCTGCTTTTTTGGGGGTTCCTGTCACACAGAGTATTGTTTTCCACCCTTTACTTTCAGTCTGAGTTTCTTTTTGAATTAAGTGTGTTTCTTGTATGCAGCATATTGATGGATCTTGCTTCTTACTCATTCTGCCAGCCGATTTCTTTTGATTGGTGAATTGAGACCATTAACATGGATGTTTATAACTGATACGTATTGACTTATCATTGTCATGACTTCTTCTTTTTTTTTTTTGATTCTCCCCCTTTGCATTTAATTTCTTGTTGTGGCTGATGGATTCATTCTGCTGGGCTTCCTGGTGTTGTGATACTGGCTGCCTTTTCCTAGGATATTGTCTAAAATTTTTTGGAGTGCTGGTTTGGTGTTCATGAAGTTCCTCAGATGCTCTTTGTCATGAAAGTATCTTATTTCTCCATCAATTTTGAAAGATAGTTTTGCAGGGTACATCAATCTGGGTTGGAGGCTGTTTTCCTTTAGGGCTTGAAATACATCACTACAAGCTCTTCTTGCCTTGAGGATTTGTGTTGAGAAGTCTGCTGTGATTCTGATGGGCTTTCCTTTGTATGTGATTTGTTTCTTTAACTGCTTGTAGAATTTTGTTCTTCTGCTGGGTTTCTGGAATCTTAACAATTATATGCCTATGTGTAGACTTTTTTTGATCAAGACTAGTTGAAGTCCTATATGCCTTGTCTGTATGTCAAGTTCTTTTCCCTTGCTTGGGAAATTTTCTTCCATCAGCTCTGTGAACAGTTTTTTTTTTTTAATGTCATCTGCACTCTCTCCTGTTTCTTCATAGATTCTGATCAGTCTTATGTTATTCTTCTTTGCATTGTCTAACAGCTGCTGGATTGATTTCTCATGGTTCCTTACTATTTTAAAGAAATTTTTCTTTTCCTGGTCATTATTTGCAATCTTATCTTCTATATCTGAAATTCTGTCTTCACATTGTTTCATTCTGCTGCATAAACTTTCAATGGAGTTTTTAATCTCCTGGAAATCTGCTTGCCTCTGTTTTATGGATTCCATTTGTTTCCTATATTGGGATTCCATCTTGCTCCTCAGCTCCTCTATATTTTTATCTGTGTCCTCTCTATTAATCATGATTATTAATCATGTCTATGGGCATGTCTATGTGCACTATGGGCACAATCTGTGTTTTTATCTGAGAAATTATTTCTGATTTCATTTTTTCCAGATCCTCTTTTGTTGCCAGTTCAGGGAGTCCATGTGGCTGAGTATCAGATTGTTCCATCTCCTTTCCCTTTGGGCTTGCTTTAGGTGATCTGGAAGTCTGGTTTTGAGACTTGCTTACGTGTCTTCTCATTTCAATGGGGGTGGGGGTATGTGTGCTGCTGGTGCCAGCATGGCTCACCTCCTCAGTGCTGGGGGTGGTAATATGGCAGCCTGGAAGGCTCCTTTTCAGCACTGGGGATGGCTCTGCTCCTCAGCGCTGGGGGTGGGGGGTAGTATGGTGGCCTGGAAGGCTCCTCCTCAGCACTGTGGGTGGCTCTGCTCCTCGGCACTGAGGGGAGTGGTATGGTGGCCCAGAAGGCTTACCTATCAGGTAAGAAGTCTTGGCCACATTCCATTGGTCAATGGTACTGGAACGGCAATTCTGCAAATCTACCTAAGATGCTTCTCTCCTCTTCAGCCCTTCAGCCCCAACCACTTGCCGCATCTTCTCTCCTCTCCCTGTGGTAAGCCTTTGCTCTTCCTTGTTCCCAAACTCAGCCTGTTTCAGTAGTCTCCTGAACTTCTAAAACACTGTCTGATCAGGTTGCTTCCTTATAGAGAGGCACTTTTTTTGTACTGGGTATTGAACTCAGGACCTAGTACTTGCCAGGCAGGCACTGTGCCACTGAGCTACATCCCCATCCCTACAGAGAGGGTTTTATACTCCCCTTCACCTTAGAGGAAGTCCAAACTCCCCAGCATGCTCAGCATCTAAAGTTCTTTATAAACTGGCTTCTTCCTACTCTTCCCATCATAACTCACAACTTGCCCACTTGTCTCCCGAGTCATAACGTTGGAACCACCTCCAGCTGTGGATAATGTCCCTCAGACTGCTAGGGTTCCACGAGAAGATGACTTCTACATTTTTCATAGGCTGTAGGAAACGTGAGGTGGTAGGATCCCAGGCTGGACCCTCTGCCTAATTCTTAGCCCACCCACAGTCACTCTTCGACGTGACAGGGGACACAGGGGCTGTGGAGTGGTACTTGGGCATGCCTGGCTTCCTTCGACTTTGGTTTTGGTTCTTCACAGGAGGCATTCCACAAGCAAGACAGTCATGGGTCAGGATACCTCCGCTGGGTGCAGTTGCAGGCTGCCATGAGGGAGGCAGGTAGGCAAGGAGAAGTGGTGCTTCTGGGCATGAAGGGCAGTGCTCACCCCCCAAGCAGAAAGGAGGGGGGATGTGTGACATTCAGAGGTGACTCTAATATGCAGTGTTACTCCCTAATCACAGAGGCCCAAAGACATGGATCTGCAAGTTACAAAAACATTGGTGATTATGATTGCTGTGATCATAGCTGACCCTTTAGAGGACTGGCACTTCCAGGCTCTCTGTTAATCTTCAACAACACACTGTTATAATCCCCTCTCTGGTGAAGAAGACATTGAAGCTCAACAAAGTTAAGGAACTTGCCTGGGGTTTAAGTCCAGGACTAGCCAGCTCTAAAGCAGATGCTCTTGACAACTATGCTCTGCTCCTGCCTTGGAGGCCAGTAACCCACTAGATAAAAGAACCTCATGTCAGTTGTCTAAGTTGGCAGGGGTTGGGGATGGACATAAAAATAAAATTAGTTTACTAAATAATTCAAAATAAACCTCATAAAAAGATCCAGATGCTGTCTGGATTCAGGTCCCCCTAAAGTGGAGGGTCTCAGATGGGTGGCGACATGGGTGCCGACCCCCGTGGGAAGGGCAGGTACCTGTGTCAATGCAGGAGTCGTGCTGAGGGACAGAGTCTGCCAGCTGATGCTCCTGCGCTATGGTGGCCCCAGCCTCCGGATTGACTTTGTCAGCTTTGTCCAGCTGATGCTGCGTGTGGAGAACATGGAGGGTAAGGAGTGAGGAGGAGGGACTTCCGCACACCCCATGGTTGCCAACCTGACCCAAGTTCAAGCTCCAGAGAAGATAGCTGCCAGTTCAGAAACAACAGGCTGGGGCAGCTCTGGTGATTGCTGGCCATGCACCTGTGTAACTTGACTGCATCTACCCAAACTAATTCCCACCCTGCCTTGCTCCAGGGGCAAAGGTTTGAGGAAGCTCCCTTGTAATAAAGGTGGCCACATGTCATGACATGTAGGTAAAAACTGGTTTCCTTTGCGTTTTCAGCATGGATGTGGTTCAGGTGAAGGGATGCATGGAAGGAACTAGTTTATGTTTCCAACACCCACACATAAATTAGCTGTGTTCCTTTCTGCTGTATTTTCACAGATGTCTTCCAAAATTTAACCCAAGATGGCAAAGGGATATACCTCCAGAAACCAGAGGTAAGACTTCTCCTCCCTCCCCAGCAGTCAGCTCGCATCATCTTAGGTCAAGGTGTCATTGAAGTCCAGGCTTTTGTGAAGAAGACTGGTTCTGGGGACCCTTCCTCTACTGGGTAGGATATTTAGCACCGTACTCATTGCTCTCACTCATTTATCAAATATTTACGAAGCACCCGCTTTGTGCCAGGCATGTGTGAAGGGACGAGAGACTGACAGTATATTCCCTGGCCTTGGTGCCTGGTAGAACTGAATGGAAGTATATGACCTATGATGCAGTTTGTAACTGCAGCCAGCTAGAGCTCCCAGTGTTTGTGTTCTGATCACAACAATGACGTGACAATCCACAAAACTTCATCAGCATACGGCAGACACTTACCTAGCCTTTAGCAGCGTGGCTGGGAGTCACCGGGTCTGCTGGCTTGCTTATGCATCTGTAGGTTGGCTGGGGTCTTCTCTGGGTCTGTTAATTGAGGAAACTCTGACCAGGCTTGTCGGGATAATGTCAGAAGTGCAAGAAAGTGAGCTTAAACTTGCAGGGCCTCTAAGACACCAAGGCTCTGGCCTGGTACATTGTGTCTTGCAGCTCATCGTGTCATTCAAAGCAAGTCACATGGCTAAACCCATTTCAAGAGATGGTGAATAGCCTCATCCTCTTTTATGTCACTTAGCAGAAATAGCGGGGAATAGACAGCGAGATGGACCAAGACCTGGGAGCAGCTGTGACTGTAGTGCCAAGACAGGGGAGCTAGGCTAGACAGTGTTTCACAAAAGCCTTAGAGGAGCCTTAAAGCTGAAACCTCGAGGACAAGAAAGAGCCAGCCAGGACAAGTAGAGGGTAGAAAAGGTCTAGGCTAGATGGAGCCAGTCCTGGGTAGGTACAGAAGATGACAGGAAGTAGCTCAGGATGAGTCTCAAGATGAGGGTCAGATCAGGCATGACTTACAGGCCAGAAATAAACCTCACCGAAAGACCAGTCGTAACCTTCTCCCATAAATAGGTACTGCGTCTTTTCTTGTCTTTGTGACCTTTTGCTGAATCTCATGCCATGCTTTGCACAGTAAGTGTGTGACAAATGTTTGTGAATGGATGGAGTGATCTGCTTAGGAGAAGAAAAATGCATGTATGATACTGATTGTCTTCCCTGATCAGTCAAACTGCACTGCTTTATTGAGCACCTGTTATGCCTTAGATGTTGTGCTGTGTAGTTAGTCTTGACTTGAATCACCAGGTCTTTTTTATTCCTGCACCGCTTCCTCTATTTGAGCTGCTTAGAAAGGACCTAGGGAAAGCTGAGATTTCTTCCTTAATCTCACATGACCATTTTATGAACTGGTTTTATACAGACCCTTAGCATGTGTATCCCCTCAGTCACTCCCATAATTGGTGTACAGGTGAGATTCAGCTGGAAGTGCAATGGCTAGAATATTCTGGGTCCATTCTGCACAGCTTTGCTTCACACATGACACTGTAGGCGTCATCTCTCGATCCCAAGCAATTCTGTTCTCATGGCAGACTGAGTTGAGAGCACAAGACGACATGACTACCGGCAGCTGAAACAGGGCACAGCCTGAGCAGCATCCAACAAAGCGCTCTGCCATCACAGAAGGAGGACTTGACTGGGCAGCTGAAGCGCTCCTTGTAATTAGCTGCTGGGCTTTAGGAAAAGTACATTAAAGCTTGGGGCTGCAGCTGCCTCATGTGTGAAGTGGGTGGGTTTGGCTAGAAGGTCCGTCTCTAAGATCCCCTCCAGCTCTGACCATCTCAGGCTCACTAAAGAGGAGATAAGCAGGACCACCCAAGGTCTGCAGGGAATGGCTGCCACCTTATCAGAATTTCACTCTGGAGCTTTCTCTGACCCCACTGGTAATTTCAATAGCTTCTTCATCATCCGCATCATCATTTTGATGTATTAGTCTAGTTTCTCCAGGGGTCCTCTCATTGTGAATTAGAGGTACTGTTCATCACAACCACATAAAGCTATCAGATCAATTGGCCCATAAATGTAAACCTGTCGAATGAATATGCTTTAATGGATTTTTGCTACCCAGTCACTTTGCATACCTGCACAGAGCTGGCAAGAACATGGCAAATTGAGTCCATGGGGGAAAAACTCATTGAGAATTGAATACAGAATCAGCCTGTGGCTTGGCTGTCATCATTCATAGGCACTGTGAGAAGTCAAGGTTGATTATATTTCAGGTTGATTTATACTTACTACCAGGTGGTGTGGTCCCTCTGGCTAAACCATTCATTAATGTCCTGTCTCCCTGGCTCTCCAGGATTGGTGGGGGGGGGCGAGTTTCAAGACAGGTGGGTCTGAACTGATCATTTCCTCTCCTTTCATGTGCAGTGGCTGATGATGACCCTGTACTCCTGAGAAGGCCAGAGTTGGTCTGCTGTCACTAAGGACTCTGCATATGTCCCAACACTACAGAGACCAACTGATGTTCAGTGCACTTTCTGCTCCTCAGGACCACATACCAGCCACCACCCCCTCAAATGGGAAGATTTCTTCCCTGGAGGAAGATTCCATTCCTTTCAGTGGCCAGTATGTGAAAAGGGAAGGCAGGAAGCAAAGATTTCCTTGGATTTGTTAAGTCCAGCTACCTTTCCCTGTGGCCACAGCCTTGTGATGAACAGAGATGTTACCTGATACGGCCTAGGCAGTCTGACTGCAGAGCTGGGGTGGCCTCTGCAGCGCCTCCGTGCCCCCGTGCCTGGCCGACTTAAATAACACTTAGGTGAGGATACCCTTAGATGCCTCTATCAGCATCTGTAAATTGGTAGAGGTATAGCCTAAGTTTCAATCATTTGGGGACGGGGCTAGGAATTTTAAGAACACAGGCAGTAAGAGTTGGCAAGATCAGGTGGGCATGCTGGCTCTGGCATCCAAGCCCTCTGTTGTCTTTGGCTAACAATATTTTGCCAGATGACTGGATTTAGGGCACTGGTGGATTTTAAACACCTGAGTTCTCAAAGGCCTTCATTCTTTTATCAGTCTGTTTATTTGACCAATGAACTATCAGATCCACTTCAGATCAGAACTTCTCTGTGTACCTCCTGCAAAGAAGAACAATAAATCCATGCTAAATAGTAGAGTTAATTAGTGGATGGCTTGTGTATCTGATTTTTTGAACTATTGGGATGTATTGTGTTTGTGGTAACCCTAGCAACCTCGAAGCAAGGTAGAAACCAAAACGAGGGTCATTTTGCAAAATCCATGCAATTTGCAGGTTAGCATCTCAGAGCCATTCCTTACCCTTTCAATTATTACTAATTTACCAATTCTAACAAGCATGGATATCTGATTTCCACTGCATGCTGAAGAAAGCCCCTGAGTGGGAGGATAAGAGTGCCCATGGGCAGCAGAACTGAGGAGCTTGAGCAGCACGATGGATGGGCACTGTAGTTGAGGAATGGAGCACTTTCAAAGCCTAGTTCAAAGAGGTAGAAAGGGATTTTACTTTTAAAAACATCTTCACTTATTCCAACTGATGAAATGTAAAATGACTTGCCATAAAGCGCCAGATACTTAAGGTCTTACTGATCTTATAAATGAAGATCATATATTTATAGTTTTTAAAAGATATCTATGTCCATTCATTTCTTAGTATCTTTAATCTTTAGATTACGCCATTGTGAATATTTATTTTAATAGCCACTGGTTTGGCCCATGAATACAGTTTTGGAGATTTTTGGATTAGTGAGAAAGTGATGCCCTTTTCCCATTCGTGACACTTAGATGACAATGTGCCGGTCATGTTTGGTGTAGATGGATCCGTTTCCAAGTCAATTAAGTCAACAAAGCCCCCATTCCAGCTTCTCGGTGGTCTGCACAGCTCCCCATGTCTCTCACTCCATTTACTCCCTGTGTCCATGCATCACTGTGGCCACTCAAAGGTGGCCTGTGCTCCACTAATCCTCCCTCTGATTGACTCAAAGCTGAGCACTGGAGATCGCGAAGCAGGGCTATCTCCCCTTCCCATCTTCTGTTATCCCAGACCATGGGGCAAACAGACATCTGGGCAGAGTAGGCTGGACAGGGATCAGGGTGAAGGTCCAGGAGATGGACATCAACAGTTCCACAAAGCCAAAAGCCAAAAGTTTGCTCTAACCAAGAACGAGTAGAAAGTGTACTGCCGAGGAAGGGAAAAATGTCGGTCTTCTGGTGTGGAGGCGGGGAAGATCAGAGAATCTAGAAGGTCATGTTGTCCACAAGTCTAACCCAAACAGAGATAGAGGACACAAGGTGAATCTCTGTTCTCGGGTGTCAAAATTGTATAGAAAAGAATGACTCTCATAAAAGAAAACTGTAAAAGAGAGGGCTAAAAGATCTACCATTTCTTTAACTCTTTTCTCTTCTTTCTTTAGGTTTTGTTTAAAAATTCAGTCACCACAGAGAACTTTCTAGATTGAGATTGAGATTGAGAACTTTCTAGATAGAGAACTTTCTAGATTGCAGGTGGGCTCCAACCAAGGCAGTCAGCAGCTGCCTGCAAATAGCACTGCTTTCCTGCTGCCACCATGCTGGGTTAGAGAAATGATTTTAGCCTCCAGGATTTTCAATCTGATGATTCCTCCATGAAATATACGTATGTATAATAGAATAAAGGAGAAAATGAGCATCACAGGATATGGGTAGGTAAAAATAGGCCAGCATTGCCTGGCTTTAGGGAGGAGCAGGCTGTGTGTCCAGCTCCCAGGGAGCTCAAGAAAGAACACACTCGGGTCTCTGGCCCAAGGTCCTAAGTTACCATCCTTTCTCTAGTGTCCTGAGGAGGAAGAAGTACAAAACCCAACAGGAAGGAAAGGAAAGAGTGGCTAGGAAGGAACATTCTGTCTGTGTGACACTTGATATGTTTATGAATCCATAAAATGGAGCCCAGAATGCCTACATCACTGGATCATTGTGAAGATTAAGTAATGCCATCATACTGCAGGTACTCAATACATGGAGCTACTGTTTTTCTCTTAGGTAGTAAAGGTATTATTTTTCACTTTTTAAACTTTTATTAGTATGTTTGTGGTACATAATGATGGCATTCACTGTAGGGAATTGGTACATGTACACAGCACATTTTAATTTGTAAAGGTATTTTTATGACGATTGTTTCTTTATTTTTATTATTTTCTTTTTTTAAAAGACACGGTTCTTCATAGTCTTGTTACTAAGGCTCCTCTTGAGTCAAACAGAGAACTGTGCCCTTTGCTTACCTCTAAGCTCAGAAGCAGCGGATTTATTCATCAGAGCCCCAGGTTATCGACTAGGAGTTTTCTGCACCAACCAACTCGGGGAGATGTGAGACCTGACCAGAAGTTGTTCCAGAAACTGCTGAGCACACATAATGGGAAGGCAATGGGAAGACTGCAGGCTGGAATGCAATTGCTCCCTGCGGATTTCCATTGTCATGAAGGTGCTGTGAACTCATCTGATTAACACAGGGCTGCACAGACCAGGCCCTGGAATGGTGAGGCCAGTCAGACAATGAGCTTTCAATGCATCCGTCTGTCCATCTGTCCAGACATCTACACATCCATCCATCCATTTGAAGACATTTATTAAGTTCTTACGGCAGTCAGGCACTGCGCTAGGCCCTGGGCACACAGCTCTGTCTGCTGGGTGACGGATGACCTACAGGTGATATGATGGGGGGTGCACAGAGCACTGTGGAAACAGAACAGGTATCTAGTTTAACCTGAGAGGCCCCAGGAGGCTCCCTGAAGGGTAGTGCTGAGCCATTTTCTGAAATGAGGCAGTAGATAGGAAAATAAAGGGAGAGCGCGGCTCCGGAGAGAGGATACTGCCTGTGGAGAAAAAGACACTGAAATGGGCAATGGAATGGTGCTTGGAAAACAGCAAGTGGAGCAGAGGAGCTGAACTAAGGATTAGCAGCATGAAAATGGCCGAGTAGGCAAGAAGGCAGGGACTGACCCCTGCAGGCCCTGCCACAGGGTTGGGGCCCTACGCTGAGGGGCTGAGTGTCACCCAAGAACTCTCAGTTTAGCCGTGAGAAGCCCGAGGCTTTCCTTTCCACTGGCAAAGCTAAAATGATAGCAGGGCATAGGTGAGCTGAGGTAAATCCCTGCTGGCTCTTGGTTTAGGGGCCTTTAGTCAAATCAACCTTTCTAAATCTCAGGCTCATTGAGCAACTGGGGGCAACAATGCTGCCTCCAGGGCTCCTGGGATCTAGATGAGGCAATAGATGTTAGCAGAACTTCTGGCATTTGACACTTCCCTCTGGGCAGGGTGTGTGCCGAGGCTGATGGGAGCGAACACTAGATGGTGTGCTGTCTCCACACGAGGGCTCCTTCCCAACTGGGAACAGCAGATGACAGTGTTAGCTGGGACCAGTCTGGGAAACCCAGATTAATGCAGCCCCGGCCAGAATCAGCCCAAAGGCCAGCTGCATGGGGACTTGCTCTCCTCCCTGACCTCTTTTTTTTTTTTCCTGCTTAGTTCTTAGTTGATGGACTATACTTTGTATCTGGCATTTATTTCTGAAAAACAGCACACCTCTCATTTAAGAGCTCATTTTGAATGTGTCTCTGCAAGGGACAGAGCAGCATTCAGGTGGCTTGCCCTCGTGTAGCAGGGTCTGGGTGAGTGCTGAGATCACAGGCAGTATTTATGAATGCTATACACGGAAGACTTTTAAAGTCCATGTAATTCAGGTGAATCCTGTCATTTTAAAATTCAGTTGCTGTTCAGGTTGCTAACTGAAAATTATCAATATATATAAGATTTGCTTAAGGAGATAAATTACATCTGATACAGTTTATATCTAGTTGCCCCCCAAAGCCATATGTGCTCCTAGAAGAGACTGTCGGGTGCTGATTGGATCATGGGAGTGCTATACTCATGGGTGGCTTGGTCTGCTGATGAGAGTATGGCTAAATGACCTACTGGGAGCTGGGGCCTGGTCAGAATGTCTACGCTGTAGGTGTGGCCTAGAAGAGTCTTCTCCCTCCCTGGCTCATCCCTTCCCTTTCTGCTTCCAGGCTGCCAGGGGCAAGCAGCTTTATCCTCCACCTCGCCCCTCTGCCATGCTGTGTCTTCTTTGAAGCTGGTTGACCATGGACTGAAACATGAGCCAAAATAAACATCTCCTCCTATAAATGGTGGGTGTTGGGTATTGTGTGTCTCAGGAACAGGAACTTCTTTCTAAAAGGGCCTCTCTGACGCACACAGGATTGGGTGTCATTGTGATCCCAGATGCCAGGCCCCAGCTGAAGAGGCCACTACCTTCTTCATAGCTTGGGGATCATTCTAGGTACTTCAGTAGCATTTTCTCTAATACATCTAGAATTCATTCTCCTAGGAGGATTAACTAGCTGGGTCAAGTTCCTGAGCCTTTTGCTTTCATGCTGTGAGTCACAGAGTAGATACTCTGGCTGTAGTTGGAGGCAGTGGTCCTGGACCAGACCCAGGTTGAGGCTACCCTTTGGCCCTCATCCCATTATGAGGACCCATCTGCTCATCAGCAGCAAGAGCCCTGCACAGGTGGCAGCAGCCCCATGTGCTCAGGCAGACCCCAGGCCAGCTTCTGTCTCCTTGGCTTGGCAGACACATTGGCTCTGCAGCAAGGCCAACTTGTGTGCTAACACCATCCTCTTCTTGAACAGGCTTCCTTGGTGCAGCTTGGTTGGTTGACTCACTAGAACATTCCTTCCTTGGTCCTTGGATTTCTTGATGAGGAAGAAATCAAAGATCACGAGAGAGGCCTGGTCCGGGGTTTCATGCTCAGAGGAGCATGGTATTCTCAGGGTGCAGCCACTCCTCCTGTGCTGGGGCAAATTAGCTTGTGGATGGGGCCAAGCCACAAGGGAGCCTCCTGTGGATTCCCATGGCAATATAATGACCATGTGGTCGGGCTTGCAAGCATGGCCCAGAAGGGCCCTTGAGATCACTGTGCAGACGTGCCCATGGAGGGAAATCTTTTCTCTGTGGTACACGCATGTGTGTGTGTGTGGGGGGGCGTTGAGGGGCTGACCGATGCTTCCAGGATTGACGGTTTCTTTAGATCCATACTGTCCCCAGGTCAGGAGCTGGGCAAAGAGGTCTGCATTTTTCACACTCTGTTGTAAGGACTGGGGGCCCTTGTGGGGTGAAGGTGATGCAGGGTGGGCTGGTGAAACAGGAAACACATTGACTGGAAGCCAGGGGTCTTGCCCTGTGCCCCCTCTGTCACCACTGCTTGTGTGTGCCTGTGGCCTTAGGGAAGTCACTGTAGCCTGGGTCTCAGGGTACTCCTGTTACTTTTCCAAGTTGTAAGTGGGGTTTACTGTCCTTTTAGACAGACCTGATGTCATGTGCCTTCACTGGACTATTTGAGAAGGTTGGGTTCTCTCTAGTAACTAAGAGAAATAAAATAAAATAAAATAAAAAGGATAAAAATAAATAAAAAGTATAGTTAAAACTGTGCATAGAAGTGCATAGCTTGTGAGACATGATAAAGTGAAGCACATGTGTTTGAACATAGATAGGAAGAATGAAGGAGCTGAGTAGACACTGAATATTCATGATTTATAGTAAATGTATATGAGGCACATGAAGCACCAAGTATTCCCGATGCACTGACCATACAGAAGACTGTGGGACACTCGGTATTCAATCAGCCACCCATTGGTGATGCCATTATGGTCCCATTCAAGCCCCTAGAAATCCAGATAGCCGCCAGTGGCTTTCAGCACACCGATCAGTAAGATTGGCTGAGGCCAGCCATACCTGTCCCATGTCACTCTGATGGAGCACATGGGTGCTTGGACCCCCGAACTTTGCTCAAATCTCAGCTCAGTGCTCATAACCACATAGCAGGAAGGGCTGACACAGGAGCATCATACAATGCATGGTGGAAGGTGGTCCTTCCACCTCTCCTGAATACAGTGTCCTCATCGTATTCTGCCCGAATCATCCATGTCATCTGAGCCACTTCCCTAGGTCTGTGAGCTCACCATTGGGTGACTAGGACAGCTCAGTGGTGGTGAACTTGAAAGCTACCATTGAAAGCTACTTGAAAGTGAGATGATTTCCCCCTGGACATTAGGGCCAGAACTGGGGAGCTGGAGCTGGAGCAGGAGAACTGGGCTTCAAACAGCCTAGTTGACTCCTGAGATGTGGGTGTTGTGTCTTTGGGGGGCTGAAGATGTCTGCTGTTCCTCTGAGGAGGCCTCTGAGACCCTCCCCACCAGCCCTCATCAGAGTGAGTCAGTTCCCAGACAGAAAATCGAGCATGTCGCTGACCGAACGCCACGGGCAGTTTCTCAGGGACCCTGTGCTCCCTGCCCTGGGGTGAAGGCACTGAGCGAGGGGAGGCCAGCAGCCCCAGCAGTCTGGAACCTTCCCAGCCCGATTCATGCTCTTGATCCATCTTTGCCCCCGTCCTGTGGGCCTCCAAATGTCACCCACGAGAGGCAGCTCAGCCTCTGTCACTGACCAGCTGTGTGACTTAAGCAAGTCCCCTAGATTCTCTGGGCCTTGTTTCCTTCTTTAGGAAAAAATGGCACCTAACTAGGTTGTAGTAACAGGAGATATTTACTTAATAACACTGAGTTCAGGTCAGATAGATGGTCTTGTGTTTATTATTATTATTTATAGAATTTTCTTTTTTTTTTTTAAAGGCACATCAGATCCTGATATGCAGAAATGACAGTCCAGTTCCAGTCCTTTTGGAGAGAGTCTGGTCAAGTTAAAATACAAGAAAACCAGCCCAGAATAAGGTTTGAGAAATAAGGACACTGATCCAGTGTCCTTAGATCAGCCTGGAAAGTCCTGGAAGATTTCCTGGCGGACGTGGAGGAGGTTGATTTGAAGGCTAAAGACAGGTGTTCCTGGTAGAAGCAAAAGCATGGGAAAATGACAGAGCCATAGGCAGTGGATTCACAGGACAGTGATGAGTGGTTGTAACGGCAGATGATGGAAATAGGATGCAATGGTCTGGAGATACTGCTCTGGTAGCATGGCAGAGGAGACGACATGTTGGCAGATGTAGAAATGGGAAGAAGCCCAGTGAATGTCCATGATCTACTAAAGGGAGTAACTTAATCCCAGCTCCTCTCCTCAGGTTTTTGTCAGAATTCAGAGGGCCCTGATAGGTGTTTTTCCAGCCAAGTGCATGCCAGTCCCCACCCTCCTGGTGGCACGCTCCTCTCTCAAAGCTGACGTTGAGAGTGTGACAGGGAAGCGGTGTTTCCAGGCCAGGCCAGGATAGAGGCGGCCTTACCAATCCCAGCTGTCCCGCCCTGGGCCGCTCACTCTCAGGAGAGATCTGAGGAAGGGAAGGAAGAAAAGAGAAGGAAGAAGAAACTTCACAGTCAGTTTCAAAGCTGCTGTTCAGCTCTGGCTCCCCATCTTCTCTCCCATCTCAGCTGGGAAAGCAGTTTTATCTCATCCATCTTGGGAGAAGAAGCAAGTACCACAGATTCAGCACAAAAAACCCCCCAAAGTATTCAGTGAACAAGACCAGGCATTTCCACCCAGACTCACCCAGTTCAAGAGCAGGCCTTCAGGGCAGGGGCTCTGATTGGCTTGAGAGATGCCTAGAAGATTAGTGAAGCACACTTCCGGTTGTGTCTGGTGGGTCATGGGAGTGTGACCTTGGGGACTATATCTGGTTTCTGGCCCCTTCCTCTATGGCTCCTCCTCCATGGTTCTACTTCCTGGATGCCATGAGGTGAGCAGCTTTCCTCTGCCATGCCCTATGCCACCATGTTTGTGCCTTGGAGCCACTCAAAAACAGACTGAAGTCTTTGAAACCATGAGCCAAAAGCAAAAGCAAAAAACACCCGATCTTTTAAATTGTGGGTGTCAGTGATTTGTCCCAGTAATGAAAAGGTGACTAATAGAGGATCTTAATGAACATTTGAGGGTGCTGTTAGACCCAGGCCAGGGGTAGTCTGGAGGCTTTTTGCAGAGGAAAGCATCTTATTGGTGGACATTACTCTGGGTTCAATCAGGAGAGAGACACCATACAGGAAGTTGAGTAGGAAAGTTGGATACAAGGGCTTTTCAACTAGAACAGGACATTGGAATAATGAGGGTACTTTAGCTCTCTCTCTAAAGAATACAAAAGCAGGCATAACAGGCATCCACCACCCCTAGGGCTGGGACAAACTGACCAAAGACAAGCCCCTTCCCTCTACCCAGAGCTGACCCAGACTTTATTAGACAGGGCCTGCTGTGGCTCACCGAGCAGCAGCAGAGTCTCTGTGGTACCTACCGGAAGGAAGTCCGTGCCAGGGCAGCAAGGGCAGCTAAGGACAGCTGTCCATGGGAAGGCAGCTCACCAGCGGCACTCAGCTACTCAACCGCTTGCTCTGTGAAGTATAATTTTCTCACAGAAAATATTGAAAGGACATGTATTCAAGGGTTGAGATTTAATAAAATTAATCATTTTTACTGCTTCACCGAAGACATTCTTAAATGAAATTGATTTTTTCCTCCTTCTTTATTGCAAGCATGTGGCGGGAAGGGACCTGCCAGCAAGCTGTTGGGTCTGCTGCCGCTGGCTCGAGTGGCCCCCGCTGTCGCTTTTGCATCATCAGCGTAAGTGTCAACACTACGATAAAGGAAAGCAACATCTTAGCACTCTTATTAAAACACTTTTGATCCTATCTGCCGTTGATGGAGGATGCTAATTTAGAGTAGCCAGATATTCATATCGCCCAACTAAGAAGAGCCACCTCTGGGCACCTGGAAAAGTAAACAAATCATTAGACGGGAGACAAGTCCGATCCGCTGCATTACAGGCCTCTCTAGTAATTAAGTATTTGTGCTGCCAGTTGCGCGCTGCCCTTGTCCCCCTGGACAGCCCTCTGCAAGCAGCGGCAAGCCCTGCTCTCCAAGACTTCTCAGCAAAAGCCTGAGTTGCTTTCAGCCATCTGCTGGTGCTGGTTGTGACATCACTTTCTTCATTTCAACACATGGCTCCTTCGTGGCAGGCCACACCGTCTGGGTTGACAGGTCATTTTCTGTGGTGTCTGGTTCCCAGTGGCTCTCTCCCAGCCACTCCCATAGCATGATTTCCTCCTGGGAAGATTTCCTTTTAGACCGTTAATCCCTATCAGGAGTGTGGCTTCCCATTAGGCCTGATCAAACAGCTTCCCACAACCTGCTAGCCCCTTAAAGTGCCTCTTGAGTGTTGATTTATTTAACTAAGAGCTGCTGGATGAATCTTGCTAGGAGCCCATGGGGGTTACATAAATATCCTTTAAACCAAAAACAATAGATAGTATGTAAGGGACTTAGGCAGAGCCAATGCTTTGAGTTTAAGAGTTTGGGATTTTGAAGCTGAAATCATTTCACATCCCCTTAGAAAGATTATTGAAAGAGATACGTAAACAAATGGTAATAGGCATTTAAGCGCTAATCTTGAGAAGAAATAAAACCTTATCTTTAAATCCTAGATCTTTATCTTCAGTGTGATTCTCCCCCTTTAATTCCCAAATTTAGGAAGTTTCCTTTAGGGATTATTTATGTTTTCTCTGTAGCTTGGTGTCTGTATTGTTTGTTAAGAGCTTTCACTGCAAAAACCTATTCATCAAGCAAGTGGTCTTCCAAAGATGAGTTTGCTTAAAAAAAAAAAAACGGAGGCTCCTAACTTAATAATTGAGCACCTGGTTTAGAAGCGTTGTCTCATCACCAGTACCCTAAATCAGAACGACCTGGAAAGACTTTAGACACATAGCTTCCTGGGTCACCTTCTTCATGTGAACACACTGCACTCTCTCGATATGTCACATCCCTTAAGGTCACAGATGATTATCGGTTTCCTGTTAGAGTGCTTATTTCCAAGGTGTGCTGGGATGAACCTTAACTCACAAAAAGCTCCATCAGCGATTCTGCTGTATGCAAAGACCAGTGTTGCCAAACTTCTCAGATAACTTTTCTTGATCATTTCTCCTTTCTTCTATTCCTCTGCAAGATATGCTGCAGTTGTTGCTAATCTGCCTAAGACTTTTCTGCTGGATTCAGATGGAAATCATGAATCAAAGTGCAGCTCTGCTAGCAGTCCTGATGTCACCAGGTAATGCTGGATGCCAACAGTTGACACAGCCAGCTGCTGGTCACTGCCACTGCCAACCATCCCCATCCAATGCCAGTTTGTGCTAGACACTGTAGGTCAACTCTACCGGGTGTTGTGTCTCTGTTGGTGATCTTTGTTGGTTGCTGGTCTTTCTGGTGTTAACAGCTTTATGTATTTATTCATCTTCCTTTGGAAACTGACCACTCTGCCTGTACTACTCAGGATACAAATCCTAAGATATAGGACTTTTGGAGCCTGCACTACTCTTACAAGCAGGTTCACAGGAACACCAGAGTGAGTCTTTATTGTAACAGGACCTGCATTGTACCACAATGAGATAGTATACAGGAGAGAGCCCTTCTAGACTAAAACCTGAGAAGCGCCTGAGAAGTGCTACTTATGTAGCAGCTTGTAGACCTGTTTCGGTGAGGGTGAGGGCTGAAACCAGGGAGTCTTCTGGAAGACTTGCTGTGAGTATTGGGTATGCAATAAGGGGCCCAGAGCCCCACTTCCTGATCTTAGCCCCTCCAGGGTGCCCTCTCTGGTCTCAAAAGCACAACAGTATTATCCGAAGTGGCTGGAGTAAGGGAGGGGCACCTCAAGGCCTGGCTGCACACATGTTGGCTTGGAAAACACTCCAGATAGCAGGGAGGACACTGAAGTAAACTATTTCGGTCCGTTGAGCTGCACGGAAGAACTAAGGGAAGCAAGGGGAGGGCAGACAGCTGCTGGCTAAGCCACACCCACCGCCCCCAGCCAGCAGGGGGAAATGATTCGGGCATCCCTCTCACAGTCTTAACAGTCTTAGGCTTCTAGGACTTACTAGACTGCTTAAAATGAGCAACTGGCAACCTTGGCCTCTTGGGGTGATGGGAAACATCAAGCAGTCTGTACACTTCTGCGACCTTCCTCCAGTTCTACACTCTGAGGCTTTCACTTTCTCCAGGGCTCTGCGGCCCCACAAACAGATCTAGAGATGCAGAATCTGACCTGAGGGCAACATGTGTGCAGAGAGTGAAGGAGTGAGCATTTGGTTTACCAGTGCTTGCATACATATATTAATTTTAGGGTCTTCATCTGCTTTGGGAGACAAATCACAAACATATCCATGAATAACCATGTCTGTTATGCAAATTGGTTCCCGTCTGCTGGTCTGTTGAGAATAATCTTCCATAATTATAACAGTTATTTACTTATGGGCAATCAGCTTTCTTACCACCTTCTCCATCCATGAGAGGGCTTCAACTGCTGCAGGAGCCCAAGTGACTGGGCCAGCAAGTACCAAGATGGGAAAATATGTAATACCTTCAGCCACTGAGTGGGGATTCGGCTCTCCCATGCTTCTCTGCAGTAAGAGGCCTAGGACACAGTCCTCAGGGTTTCACAGCTAGTTGGGGAAACAAGTCGAATGGAACAAATACGGGATAATGAAGCCCTACACTGTGTAGTTCTGCTGAGAATTGGTGCAGAAGTACTTAGCAAAGGAGACGCAGTGTGGCCTGAAGAATTCTGAGCTGCCTTCCTGAAGAGGAACTTGCTTGGGGCTTATGCAGATAGGCAGGGTTCCTGGACAGGCTCAGCTGGGAAGGCAGAGGCTGGAGCCAGGGGAGGCAGCCTGCCAGCCTGGAAATAACTGACATGAGTTGAACAACTGTCCCCTGACCTGTCTCATGTCAAGTTCATTTAGTCTGCTAACCATGGTGAGGTAAAGTAGGGAAGTTGAGGCAAGGAGGAATGAGGTTGCTTAAGGTAACAAAACCAGGAAGACTGAAGGACAAAGTTGGAAATGGCAGCAGAATCAGAAGACTATGGAAGTTCTAGAAGTCTGGGGGAGTACAGCTGGCCCTCCTTATCCATGATTTCTCATCCGCAGATTCCACAAAACAAGGTGTAAAAATATTTTTAAAATTTGTATTTATACTGAATACGTATAGTTTTTTTTCTTGTCATGCCTTAAACAACATAGTATAAGAACTATTTATATTGTATTAGGTATTATAAGTAATCTAGAAATGATTTAAAGTATATGGGAGGGAGTGGGTAGGTTACATACAGATGCTATGCCATTTTATATAAATTTTATATAAGGGACTTCAGCATCCATGGATTTGGGCATCTGTGGGGAGCCAATCCCCCAAAAGTACTGCAAGGTAAGTATTATAGGTACATAGCTGTAGGATCTGTGGTGAAATAAACCATGCTGGGGGGATAAACCAGTTAGGGTAGGGTGGGGAGGTGGTTATGCTTTCTTTTCTGGATCTTTCACCTTCCCTCCCCAACACGTGGTTCTCACGTTGATTTTGTAAATTGAACCTTGTAAGAACATTGCCCAGTTGGACAGACAAGACTTATTCATATTTTGCAGACAAGGAAAATGAGCCCAAGCAAAAATGTATCAGTAGCCATTTGATCCAACCACCGGGATGTGGTCTGTCACTCTTAGTTATACTTAATAATCTGATAACATAAGAAACTAAACACTCCATACTTTCTGTACCACCCTAAGTACCTGACTGGATATGTGCCTGTCTCCAGCCAGCTTCAGTTCCAACATGGAAGTTCTAATTTTTATTGGGTTGGGGTGTAGGAGAGCTATTGGATCACCTATTGAGGAGACCTCTTCATTTACCTAGTTGCTATCTCAGTGGAAAAGGATCAAAAATCTGAAAGCCCAAAGGAGCATACTATGTTACATGAAGAGGCTGCTGATAATTACGTATTACGATACAATTTGAAGGGGATGAACTAGTCCTTTTCTCTCAATATCTATGGATAGATGGAGGGCAGGATTGAGAATGGGAGGGAGATAGATCAGCTATACAGAAATAAAGGGGTAATACATTCTCTGCACGGTAGCGGTGCAGTATCAATGACTTTGTGGTCTGGTCACACTGGAGCTCAGACAGTTTTGTGGAAGGAGGGATCTGCATAGTATTCACTTACACATTTACTCAGTGAGTACTTACTGAGCATCTTACTCTATGCCAAGGACTGTGCATGCCTGGTTACTCAGAAATGAACTGACATAGTCCTTGTTCTCCATGACTCACAATCTAGTCAAGGAGAACCCCATACAGTGTTCCTGGAGTTAATATCAGTCAGTGCTCTGATGAGGGGTGCATGTGAGGGGTTTTGGAAATTGAGGAGGGCTCATAACCCAGGGTCAGAAAGGAGGTGACACTTACTCTGTTCTAGCCACACTGGTGTTCTGGTGGCTGCACGGAGCGTACCACTGGAGAGCATTTGCACTTGCTGTCCCTTCAGTATCAAACGCTGTTCCTGCTGCTTTGTCTTCTCCCTTGTATCTTCAGTTCTTGGCACAAATTCCACTTCCTCAAGGAAGGCTTCTCCTCAACTCCCTCCTCCCTTTGCTGTTAGTTTTCTTTCCCAATACTGTGTTCCTTTCCTATCCAACACTATGTTTGTATCTATGCAAATTTTTAAATAACTGTTTACTTTGCCCACTTAGCTCCTCCAAGTAGACTTTCCTGCACTTTGTTTAATACTAATTATAGTGTCTGCCACAAAGAGAACACTCAGTAAATGTTGGTCAGATACTTGAATAAAACAGTGTCTGACAGAAGCAAGTTAAGAAACCCTCTGAATATCGGTTTCTTCACTTAAAAATGGGCTTTATGTAACTACTTCATAGGATATCTGTAGTGTGGTAGGCTGAACAATGTCTCCCAAAGAGAGACGTTCACGTCCTAATCCTTGGAATCTGTGGATATGTTACCTTATATGGCAAAAGGTATTCTGCAGATGGGACTACATAGAGGATCTTGAGGTGGAGAGGGTCTCCAGGATTATCTGGGTAGATATGATGTGTCACAGGTGTCCTCCTAAGAGGGTGGCCAGAAGAACAGAGGGACAGAAGGCAATGTGATGATGGAAGCAGAGACTTGAAGATGTTCTGTGGTTGACCTCGAAGATGCAGGAAGGAGCTGAGAGCACAGAATTGCAAGTTAGGAGGGGCAAGAAACAGATCTTTACTGGGCCTTCAGAAGGAACCATTCCTGATGACATTTTGACTTAGTCCTGTAAGACTGTGGAATTCCAACTTCCAGAAGAGGAAACAATTGCATTATCTTCAGCCTCTAAATGAGTAGTAATTTGTTACAGCAGCAATAAGAAACTAATGCACATAGAGATTAAGTAGGATAATGTGTGGGAAGGCTCTTGGAAAAGCACAAAGCTGGCAATCACTATTAGCTTATGACAGCTCACCCCTTGTTTAGCCCATTTCTGTATGATGCTGTATAAGTTCCAGCTCCCATGATGAGGAGAGATGCTTGAATAATTGCCCTATACCCCAAGAAAGGGTATTTTTTTCATGGTTTATAATTGCCATAGAGCTTGAAAGTCTTCCAGGTCTTATAGTTCTTATTTATGCTCTCATACATATGCATCAATTACCCACATGTTCCTACCTAGCTTGTCACTGAAAAGATAATTTAAATATATATTTATATATTTGGAACTGTTTCCTCTGCATGCATCTCCCTCTGAAAATATCCTGTGAAATATTTTACTTCCACTACAATAATCTGCTCCAGTTGGGATGTGCTTGCCAATGTTTCCTTGCACAATGGAATTAACCCTCAGCCTCATCTGCTCCGTCCTAGTGCCTATTAGACCTGGCAGTTTTCACCTTATAACTCCCAGTGACTGCAGATTTGGTTCTGCAGGCTAATGTCTACTTTGCTGGGGATGATCTGCCAACCAGGAGGGACCAAGGACTGTCTGACCCAGGAGTTGATATTTAAATGGCAGTGGAAGGGGAAGAAAGGATGTTGCCATTTTTGCTTGTTGCTTCTCCCGGTTAGGTTAGAAGTGATTTTGTTGGGTCTGTGCTCCTGCCTACTGAATGCAGCTGTGTCTCAGTATTAGAGAGCAAGTTTTACCAGTAAAGCAATAACTTTGCCAAATAAGGGCATGTGTGCTTCCCATGTGGCCCTCCCTCCTGGTGACTTTCAGACTCATACGGCTCTGTTGCCTACTAATTAGTCTGCACGTCAATCCCCTCCAACCCCTGCTTTGTGCTCTTCTCTACTGCTCTGGAGGTGTTCATAGGAACTCTAGCTGCTGAATTGTACTGGGAAAATCATGGTTGATCTTCATCAAGGCACTTTCATCAAATGCACCAATGTTGTCATCTTGTTGAACCAAAGGGTGGTGAGCTACCCTCAGCTTTTGACTGCTAGACTGGACTTTACATTTTTTGTGTGTGAGGGATGAGATTTCTCCTTTGAAACTCCACTTCATAACATATGGGCTGCATTGTTAGGCAAATCTCTTAACCTCTCCGCATCTCAGTTTCCTTATCTGTAGAGATGATGGACTCTCATTGACAGGATTGAATAAATTCATATGTAAAATGCCTGTCACATACTCAGTATGGTTTCTCTGAAAATGCTTGTTTCTTCTTCTGCCCCTCAGTCCAATTTTCATGCTTGAGGAAGTGTGTGCACCCCCTAGCGAGTTACTGTGGAAGGAAGACTTGGGCCCTGGGCCAGCAAGTCAACATTAATTGGTCTGAGGAAAGCCTGGCAATCTGCACTTTGAGTGAGCTCCCTGGGTAACACAGAGTTCATCCAACTCTACTGTTAGAAACTTGCACTGACTGTGAAGAGGTGAGTGTGGACCATGAGCATTTTTAGGGCAGCATCTGTATGGTGTCACCTATGCATACTCACAATGCCTACACAATGGAGACACTCAACACACTGTAGCCAATGTCAAATGAGAATCTCTATGCAGAGTTTTGCCCCTCAGTGGGTAACTAGAAGCCTACATATAAAGTATGTTAGCATAGTAACCCATCATCGGCAGCTTGAAGCATCTCCCTTAGGACCTGAAGCTTCCACTCTCCCCCATTCCAGCAGGTCCAAATCTAACCATCTTTCAGTGAGTCCCAGTCCGAGTGCCATGTTCCCTGTGAAAACTTCCCCAATTACAGTCAGCACTGCCCACCTCTCCTACCTGTTTCTCTATGGCATTTAAAGCTGGATAACTGTATTGGTTTGCTTTGTAAGCAGCGTATAAGCTTTTGAAGGTCTTACCCCTAAGGCTTTGCAAATTCATCCCCTTCTCCATCTTGGCTACAACTGTCCCAGTGCCAGCTCCACCATCCTCCTGGTATTTCCTATACCGTCTCCTCCTTTGGGCTATGCACAACATCCTGGCCTCTTCAGAATGTAACTAAAGAGGCTCTCTGAACCCAGGAATCTGAAAACAGCCTCCTCTATGACCCCTATTGACCTGTACCGCCACTCAACACCCTGCAATGACACTGTTTCTTGTGGTAGTGGGCTCAAGCCCAGGGACTTTAACATGACTTCCAGAGCTCTGCTCCTGCCTCTCCAATCTCACCTTCTATTATCTTCCCTCACTCAGGTCTTCTTGTAGCTCCATGATTGTGACATGACCCTTCTGGCCACTAGGCCTTTTCTTATACCTGGAATTATTTTCTTAGCCCATCTCATTGGCCTAGATAACTTTATTTTCAGCACTGAGTTAAAAATCTCATTTCCTTGGGAAAGTCTCCTCTTGAGCCCCCAAATATAGGTCACATTCCTCCGATGTATGATTTCCTCTAACTGTTCATTTCCCTCATTGGCCTTCTTTTATTTTGTAATTGTACATTAGTAATACAAGTACTTGATTAATGTGAGAGCAAGAACTTTTGCCCACTCCATGTCTCTTTCACCTTAGCTAGTACAACTTAACACATACCAGGTCCTCAGTACACATTTGGAGAAGGAAAGTAGGAAGGCCTAAGTAAAGAATTCATGGTGTTTGCTTTAACTATATGCTTTTTGAACCCACCCAGAAAGGCCCTGTTTTCATTAAGTCCTGGGAATCAGAATGAATCTGTTGGTCTCTGGTTAAAAAGGCAGAATTGGATTTTTGTGTGTGTGTGAAAACTAGTGATAGCTAACTTGGACTCAGGAACTACTCTGATTTAATTGTGATATGACAAGCTTCATGAAGCTGAAGCCCTCAGAAATTCTCAAAAGTAGATTTTGCTGAATAAGAGACTTATGGAACCGACTTAGGTAAACAGATGGCTATGGAGTCCTATGTCAATGTGAATTTTGGAGACAAATTTTTTCAGTGAACAAGAAGGCAACAGCTGTGGTTAGGTAAATAGAATAGGAGTTAGGGGTGGAAGATGTGGAGTCCCTGAATTGAGATCACATATTCTCCATTCAACCCTAAGATCTAGCAATATAATGTAAGAATACATATGGTTGGGTTGCATGATGGGAAAATAAAGGACATATTCAGAGAAAAGATGCTCAAAATATATAAAGAAAATGTGGAAGGACAAGAAAGTATGTTGAACGAAGACCAGCAATGTACATAAAACTACAGGAAGTGAAAAGGCACAAGAGATCCCAATCATGGAAGGTGCAGTTGATGTGGTTTGGGGTGTCTGTCCCTGACTCCAAGAGCTGCTTTTCAGATGATCACCCAGAGCCCAGATTGAGGAGATTGTCCAGGTCAGTCATAACTGTAATCTCCTCTCAATCCCTGGCTTCCCATACTGTTGTTTGGTCTAGAGCAAAACTGGGCCAATAAGGTCCCTCTCTTGAAATCTGGAGTTGGTTTATAAAAGCAATAGAGAGTTATTTGTTAGCGAATCTGAGTCTAGACTAGAGTCAACTCCCAGGCAAGCCAAAGCTGAAATTACAGGAGCAGGAAACATGAGTGAGGAGGCAGACTGCAGGGGGAAGACAGCACAAGCCAGAACAAGGCAGAGATGCACGATTACTTACACTACACAGCACAGCTGCATGGGCCTGCACTTTTCATCTCCTTGCATTCTGTTTCCAGGAGACCTGGCTTGGTCAGTAACTGAGTTCTCTATCTTGTCATTCAGCTGTTCTTACTTAGGCTAGCTCAAGTCAGTCTCTTTCTCTCTCTCTCCCTCCCTCCCTCCCTCCCTCTTTTTCTACTCTCTCACTGTTGTTTTTATAGTCATAAGAAATTTGAGAAGTAATCGATGATTCATCAGCACCGAGGTGGAAGTATCATGCTCATGTATAATAAGCTGAAGGTAGATCTTGTATTCGTGGAATCGGTCAGCATCCTCTATTACTCACACTTGAGCAAGGGAGCTTTTCCTGACTGGGCATCTGATACAGTATGAGTCAGCCTAATGGCCTGCAGTGGAGCAGTAATGCTGTGGCAAAGCCCCCAAGACTGAAGTCAAAAGTGGAGAATTGGGGCCAGGGATTTAGCTCAGTGGTTTCGCCGCCAGCTGCGCAAGTGCAAGGATCCGAGTTCGATCCCTGGTACCAAAAAAAAAAAAAAAGAAAAAATGTGGAGAATCTTCTTTGTGGCTTTGGGAAGTGGTAGTGGAGGTGTCCAGCTACGAAGGAATTGGCCTGACTTTTCCCTCCCGCTCTGAGTGCCAAACAACAAAAGTTGTCTTGTAGACAACTTCCTGCTCTCCCACATTACTTCTAAGAGATCAATACCACGCTGAGGTTCTCATAAAATCACACTGGCTACTATTCCCCTTGGACAGAGTCTCAGCCACCAACTAAATGCCTTTAGATGTTCGAGGCTGCTGACTCAACACCAACCTTCTTGGCCTGGGTGTTTCCAGGTAGTCAGCAAGTGTTTACTGAGCATCCCCTGGGTGCTTGTTTCTGTAGGAGGTGTTCTGCATACTTGGCCTATGTGTATGAAGAAAATAGTTAATTGACTTCTTCTCAATGTGCTGTTTGGTTGAAAGGGTTCTGATGCTTTGGTAGGCATTGTCAGGGCAACCAGACCAAGAGGCTACTAATTAATTCTGCAGCGGTCACACCCAACCCTGGCTAAACAGAAGAAGAAACTGGTTGAAATGATTTTTTTCTTGGTGAGGGAGGGTCAAAGAGAAACACAATTTTAGAGACTTTGTCCCAGAAAGCTACCGGAAAAAGGCAGAGTGAACCGGTGTGGCAGGAGTTATGGGTGAGAATAGTTCATCTTATAACCAAGCAGATGACCAGAAGAAAAATACATCAACATTTTTGTAGGAAAGAAGGAAACCACAGCATCAAAGTCTATCAAGACTCAATTGCTGAGTTAGGATTCATGGTTCACGAAAAGCCTGGCTGCCTGAGAAGATCCACTTAGCCTTTTATAGACAGTCTAGAATTCATGAAGAGAGATACACCTGTGTTTCATGTAATTTTTGTTTTGTTTAATTGTGTGTGTGTGTAATAACTGCCCCTTTCTACTGTGAGATATTCTACTCTATATCTAGTAAGTTGCCCTTTTTTGCTTAAGGCAGTTTGAAAGGTTTTCTTTTCTTGCAGTTAATAGATTTCATTTGTCAATCACAAGGCAAGTCTAAAGCAGTTATTACACCATCTAGAATTTCATTCAAGGCTGTCAGTGCATGTGGCTCTTTATCACCACCTCATGGCAATGTCCTTAAAGTGCAGCATTTAACAAAGGCACAAAAACCAGTTTGGGGGCAAGAGAGATGCCGAGAGATAGTAACTCTGCAACTGTTTCTTATTCCAGCTTTAGAAAAAACTGGAACTCAAAAGGATTACATTCTTGAAAGCATTAAAAGAGCTTTTGTTTGTGCCAAGCTCATTCCATTCCGGCAGGATGGCTCAGGGAAATTTGGAGAGATGAGCTGGATTTCTTGAATCAAGAGCCAGAACTGGTCCCCAGCCTGGGTTCACTTTATACAGGTCCCTCTTTGATGATCTGAGAGATTCGATATGTAACCTTGGGGGATGATTCATTCCTGCCCTCCTAATTGCACTTGAACAAAACAAACAAAAAAACAATAAAACGAGAGATCTCGTTAGCATTGTATGGATCCTTGAGGCACAGAAATACTCAAAAGCCATCAAGGAATAGTTAACACTAGAAATTGAAGTTATTACTGCTGAAGGGCCTGTGCTCAAGGGAAATATTTCTTGAGTACCCTGGTGCCAACATTTGAGATACATTATCTCCTTCTATTCTGAAAGAACAAACTCCACTCTAAAGATGAGGAAACCAAACTGCAAAGAGATTAAGTACTTTGCTCTGGATCAGAACTATTCTAAGTTGCAAGCTACTGAAAACTACTGTGGTTGATAGAATGGAAGCAAACTAGTAAAAGAACTGAGGGAGCTTATGGAAAACTAGGAATGAGCTCCCAGGGGTGATCCTAACACTGCACTGCCGAACTACTGTGATTGGCAGAGTGAAATACCTGAACTCTAGCTGTAAGAGAGGCTGGAAAAGAAGTAGCTAGGGTTCTCTGCTCTACTGAGAGAGGATGAGTCAGCCCCTCATCTTGAGGTGGGGTGGGGGGCATTCCCCAGAGATAGGGAGTGGCTCGGATGTAGGCAGCCAAAGAAGAGTTATGGGCCCACCAGAGTTGTCGAGACCATTGTGTCCTGTGAGGGGTAGAGTCAGTGCTGTATTTCCAGAGCCCACCTCTTTATATTTCCCCTTTTGGGACCACTGGAGTGGAAGTTGATGCTTGCTTTAAAAAAATACATTCATGAAACAAAGATAGCATTGGGTATTTTCAACATGTCTAACATATCACTAAGTGGAGAGGTTAGAAAGGTACAGAAAACAGCCCTCACCATCCAGGTGGTAGCTTCATCATCCTCACACAGCCTGAGCAACAGTAATTTGTGACGTCAGGTGTCTTACTTATAATACTGTCTCTAAGTCCTCACAGCACCCCTGTAAGGAGAGGTTCCTAATGCTGTTTCTCTCTCTAGATGATGAAAACGGTGCTCAGAAAGGCTGATAGCACGGCTGGGGCCAGAACCTAAGCCCTGAGCTAATCTGGCTTTATACCAGAGGGTGTTCTTTGTGTCTGAATAGCACTCGTAGCACTCACATCCTCTTTGCACCTTCATTGTTAAGAATTACTTGTATTTGGTCCTAAGATTTTAAAATTTGTCCTTCCAGCTCCATTTTTTTTTTTTTTTGTACCGGGGATCGAACTCGGGTCCTTGTGCTTGCCCAGCAGGCAGCGAAACCACTGAGCTAAATCCCCGGCCCTCAGCTCCATCTTTTTGAGCTGACCACCTCAGCTGATTCTGGACAGGGGGTGTCCCTAAAGCCAGAGCACCTGGAGATCCCCAAGGGCAGGCTAGAGAGAAGCAGGGCCTCAGCCTGCTGACCTCAGATGTCTGACTCTCCATAATGAGGGCTCATCCCCTGGCACTCGACCCCTTCATGGAGAGAAAGTGCTGGAGTTTAACTCCCTCTGTGAAACTGCTGGGCTTACAATCTCAGGCCCATCACCCTGACACCACCAGTTTTTTCCCTTAAGGATGAAGAAAGTCAACTAGGGGTGATTAGCCTCCTAACGAGGCGAAAGGACTTTTAAAGAAGGAACCTGCTCCATAAACACCATTGTTGTCACTCTGGAGGGAATGTCCTGATGGACATTATGAGAGGTACCTTCCAACCAGCCACCTCTAGAGCAAAGATTCAGTATTCTGAAGGAGGTCACCAGCGGCCAGAGAGGGGAGGGGGGATGAGAGGAGAAGGGAGAGGGAGGAGAAGCGAGGGAGAGAGAATATGAATGAATTAGTGAGTGGAGTCGGCCTGGTTAGGTAGCTTTAGTTTTCATATTGTGCCTTAATGGGGCACATGGTCTATATATAAGGGCTCCAACATTATTATTGTTGTATTAGCATCTATGAGCCATTTCCATTCAGTTTCTGTGAATGAGATACCACCTCCCTGACCCCAACATATACTCTTTGTTTCTCTATTCCTTTCTCTCTCTGTCTCTCTCTGTCTCTCTCTCTGTCTCTCTCTCTTTCTCTCTCTCTCTCTCTCTCACACACACACACACACACACACACACACACACACATACACACACACATACACATACACATACCCCAAAGAAACTTTGGAGCCATTTGCTACACCCTAGAGATTCTTTTGTCTTTGAGAGACCTAAAAAACCCCATCAGCCATCAAGGATTTTAATTATTTATTTTTAATTACACAAGGAAAGCACGAGTATGCTCTGGTAGTAAAAATTTCACACAATACATATAAAATGAAAGTCTCCCCAGGTGAAGAATTTTAAGTAGCTCTGCTTTCACCTGGCAGCCCCCAGGCCCACCATGGGCCAGCTCTGGAGAATGTGTGAACCTGGTAGGGGCTGTGGGAACACAGAGGGCCTGTATACACGGAAGGTGGGGAAGTTGAAGTCACTTGAGAAACGAAACGGGGGTCTTTAGCAAAACTTAGCCTGGCTGTTTAGAAGTTGTTGCCTTTGTCAGTGATGTACCCTTAGAATCTGCTGTCCTCTTTCAAAGGCACAAGGATGAGGATGCATGGGCCCTGCCCTGTTGTGAAGAATCCCACCTCTCTCTAACCCTAACTCTCGAGGCAGCAGGCACAGGAGGCAGATGCTCAGCATTCTGGCCCTACTTGGCCATAGCAAGTGGGAAGATTTTTGTCAACTTCATTTGTTTCTCAACAACATTCTAATAGTGTGTATTTCCCTTATGACTCTATAGCTCCTGTATAAATTTGCTACAGGGTCAAATGCAGATGGATAAGGAGTTTTAGAAAAGGAGTCAGAAATGCATTGAATGAAAGGCTGAGATGGAAAGGTTCTCAGAGACCATCGATTTAGTTCCTCACTTTACAGATGAAGACATGGAAGAGCAGAGAGAAGTTCGGTCTCACGCCACAAATCACACAGGCAGGGTTAGAAGCAGAGTGAAAACACCCTGCCTGGTTCTTTCAAGCCGACACTGGAGCTACTCATCTTTCCACCTTACAGTAACACTGCTAAGGTTATAGGATGAAGTAATGACTGTAAGTGCCATGCAGATGGCCAAGCATTTTGAAGTATTGTACAAAAAAGTGAGCTTTTAGTTAATGCAAAAACATTCTTAGACATCTATAGTAGTATTTCTCAAAATACCATCATTACCTAACGGAACCAAAATTTGGGAGAATCCAACCCAGGGGCATTCCTTTCTTTTACTTTTCTAAAATTTTTGTCTTTTTAAATTCCCTAGAAACTTGATTATAGGACAGGTATTATAAGGTCTTAGGGCATTATTTGAAAGCCACTTAGGGTTTGATAATGGGGTCAGGGCTGTATTTTGTTGGAGAATGTCATTAATTTGGGCAAGGGGAGCTGAAGTATCTGTGGGTTACTTAAGGTTGTTATTTAGGTGCTGCTATAGTTTGGATGTTGAGGGTCCCCCAGAGAGAGGCCCAGTGTGTTAAAGGTTAGATGTGCTTTTGAGAGATGGCGGAAGTTGAAAGGTGGGGCCTATCCAGAGGTTGTCAGGTCCCCTGAAAGAGGACTGTGGGACCTTAGCCCCTTCCTCTTCCTCCCTTCGGGCCATGGGGTGAGTGGTTTTGCTCTTCCACACGCTCCCAATGTGATGTGCTACCGTGCCACAGGCCCAGAGCAATGGGGCCAGTCAGTCATGGTCTGGAACTTCCCAAACTGTGAGGCAAAATAAACCTTTTAAAAATAAGTTGATGATCTCAAGTGTCTGCTATAGTAACAAAAAGCTAATGAGGTGTTACGGATCATGACATCTGTTATTTACCTTTTAATTGTTCAGCAATTACATCCGGGGCATGATCACAAAATGCGGTAAATGTTTACATTTAAAATTTTATTATGCTAAAAGACACATTGCCATGAATCCCCCTCACTGCACACACACATATTCCATTGTCCTTGCCACTTTCTGAAGCAGTTCTGGAAGTCCTCTTTCATGTCTTTTTATAGCTATCTTAAGGTCCTGAAGTATTTCCGAATCTTTATGGCAATTTCATTTAAAAAACCATTATAGTGGGTCCTCATCCACCTTATTCACTGGATGTAGCACCATGCAGCTTTTGTGTTAAATTGATCATAAAAGGTATGTGTTTTGAATTGATTTTGAATTGATCAGGACATTAAGCCATCTATGACAGTGCAAGTAAAGGCACTCATGGCAAAGAACTTCCAGAACTTCTTGAGAAAGTGGCAAGAACCATAGGATAAGTGTGTTTGAAGTGAAAGGGGATGTTTTGAAGGAGATAAATTGCACTGTATCTTTTACTGTAATACATCTTTAAAAATATTAAAATGCACTGTATTTTTGATCATACTACATATGAATGCATTGTGGGCACATACATGTCTGGCAAAATACTAACAATTTTTGAATCTGGGCTATAGGTATAGTATATGTATGATTGAGTGTACCGGTGTTCTATTTTTCATACATATGTTTGAAAACTTTTATAATAAAATGGCCACTAAAATAAAATCTTCAGGTGATTCTGATTCTCTTTATGGTTTGAGAACCACTGATGTAGAGCTGTGAGCCACTGACCAATGACAATCTATGAGTAGTTCTTTCCACACATCTGATTTTAATATGGGATTGTCTATACTCCTGCTTCCCGTTTTTTTAAAAAATCAAAGAAAAAAAATTTCAATCTCCTCCTTGGGATCTCATCAGAATTAGAGCCATTTGCCCTCAGCAGCATTGGTGAGGTTCTGTTTCCCTTTGCTTTGTTTTGCCTGTATGAGTGGTCCCCACTGAAAAAGTGGAGCGCCTTTTCTATTTGTAGGCAGGCCTATGGGTGGCACTGAGTGCTTCCCAGACTTGGGTCTCTAGAGACTTCAACCATAAAAATTTCCTCATGCTTAGAGTGTGGCAGAAGCCTGTGATTTTTACAGCATTCAAAGGTAATTCCAATGCATATCTAGGTTGGTGTACTACTGTTTTAGACCAGGACGACAACAATGCCAAGGTCATGGGTTTGAGTCACAGCTTAGGAGCTGTTTTACCTTGCATGAAAAAAAGCTCTGCTCCTTAGTGACGTTTTGTATACCTTACCATTTCAAAACAGGGAACCTGGTGGAAAAATGAACTAGGAGAAAGAAGGTGAATGAATAAGGGTCATTTTCTAATGAATTTGGGGAACCATATAAATAAATAAATAAATAAATAAGTACTCTTTTCTCATGAGAAACGGGCACATCCTCTTATAGCAGTTGCTGCATTTTAGTGAAGGATGAAAGAAGGCTTTTCTCGGTTTTGGATGAAAAGGTAGAAATGTTTTGTCAGCCTCAGTGAATTACGATCCAAATGAGCCATGTTTTTAATGAGAAACACTTGATGAACACTTACCAGCAAGCATACAAGGAGAAACGGCACCTCAGGAAACAGAAAAATTATCCCCTCCTCCACGTCATCTTCACTAACAGTTTCTGGGGCCTTTGATGCCATAAAGGAAGTCGAGAGCCGCTCAGGAGGAATCAGCAGGATCCTTCACCAGCGTGCCATAAAGCAGCTTCCCTTGTTCTTATGTAATACGTCTTTGCAGCTTAAACCTTTAATTAACCAGAGATGTCATCAAGAAAAGTTTGCCAAGGAAGAGGACGCCGGGTTTAATTAAAAAGATCTTTAATAGTTATTAAGGAAATCAATTTGGAATTCAGGCCTGAGAGCAATGACGAGGAAAGAAATCACTGAGAGGAACTTTCCCATCTCTCTGGGTAATGGATTTTAACCCTTTGATCTACGCTGCTTCAAAATCCCCCGGGGCGGGGGTCCAGGGCCTGGAGTGGGATGCTTGTCACTCATCATTTTTAAATCTGCATCTCAGACCTGAGAGGCAGCTGTCTGACAGAGAAGAAGCCTAACCTTTCTGGAATGCAGTTATCCCAGCAATCAAAAGAAATAGGAAACCTTTATAAATTGAAAATCTCCTCCTTCATAAGTATACGCGATTTCGTTTCCCCAAAGAGATGCGTTATTTCTCCCAGAGGATTTGTGCTTGGACTGTACACCAGGCTTCTTTCCATTACCACTCAAACTGGCCTTTGTCAGATCAAGCCAGAAAAAGGGATTTGGCTCTTTGGAGCACAAGGGAAATATTATTTTCACTTGTCTCATGAAAATTATAACACAAAAGGTGAGATAGCCAGAGGATGGGCAAAATAAATTGCATGGGAAAAACTGCAAAAAACAGGAAGGAGTATTTATTAAACAGTATTCTACCAACAGAAGGGGTGATATTAGTGTCATTTTGTGATGCAGCCCAGATGAGTTCAAATGCTAAAATCACTTTTCAAATAAGCTTTGTTTAATTAATATTTGTACCGCACTTAGAGGGGGAAATGGAAGACAGGTGCAGAATACGGCTCCAAAAATGACTTTGCTGTTGCAGTGTAGCTTTTTCTCATGTGGACTGAAGCACCCCTCTCTAGGAGTCATCGCGTCACCCAACAGAAACACAAGAAGGTATCAGGCCTTTTAACACTCAAGGCTTTCTTTCAAATTACTAGCTTACACTTTCTGGAAGAGTTAGGGACAGACCTTATATTTATTTGTATTCCTCACAGTAAATTGCCCAGAGTCTGTGCTCACAATATCTTTGTTGATTTTTTTCTTCTGATTATTTGGAAACTTCTAGCCATGCCCCCTCCAGATTTCTCAGCTGTGTCTCACTTGGGCTGCGAAACTCAGAGTCGTGTCACTTAGGAGCACGGGGGTGGGCAGGGTAGATATGGGATAGCCCATGAACTATACCAAGTCTTGGTCTACGCAGATCATGCAGTTTCTTTGGGCTGCCTAGTCCTCAAAAACAGAACAAAGAGTATTGAGTTGCATGACTCCCTTCTGTGCACCCTCAGGCAGTCTGGTCTACTTCCCCCTTTTCCCTAGCTGGGTGTATTTGTTTCTGAGATAGGAGATGGTATGTAGGATCATCTCAGTGTAAGACATTTATGGTCAAGTACAGTTTGCCAACTGGCAATACGCAGGCTGGATTCAGATTAAAAATCTGTTTAGTTTAAACTACCCAATTTGGGGAAGGAGTGGACTAGTCAGTAATAGTTAAAATCCAGGGGACAAGACTTAGTAAGAGCCTGTCTCAAAATTTAAAAAATAAAAAAGGGCTGAGGATGTAGCTCAATGAAAAGGTCCTGGGTTCGATCCCCAATATTGAAAAATAGCAGCAACAACAGCAATAAAGACAAAACAAAACCCTAAGAAATGTTACCTCATCACTTGGACTTCTGCTTCTGTTGAGAAGCTGGAAAACTCTGCCAGTGCTTTATCTGCATTGGCAATCATCAGTTAGAGCTGATTCCTCAACAGTCCTATGGGCCCCGCCTTTCCCTTCCCTACTATGTCCTCACCACAAAGGCTGAATGTTAGGTCTGTAGTTGCTGTGTTTACACTCCTGTTTCTATGACACCATCTCCTTTCATTTATTTATGTCACTTTTATGGCTTGTGTAAGTATCTGCACTAGAGGAACCGGTGGTTAGTTGAAGGGACGATTAGAGTCTGGGCTAAGGAACCCTTTGACCTATGGAGGGACTTGGGTGGTTCCTAGAGTGTGTGAGCTGCTACGTGAGTGAGACAATTACAGTGGGGTGAATGGGATCAGGTCAAAATTGGGTGATGTGTGTAAGACAATTATTCCCTTATTTAAAGCTAGCTTAATTTGTCCGCATTACCTCTTCTCTGAATAAATGCCTTGAATATATTTACTCAGAATAGCATCCCACACACATATTTAGGGCATCCCAAGCCAAACACACACGTAAACAGCAAAGACTCATATTTTTAGTCATTTAAGAAAAGCGATTTTCATTTTAGAAACATCACTGGAAGTGCTGTTCGAGTGGCCATCTCATTTATCGTCCAAAACAGGAATTTCTTGAAAGTGAAAGAGGCCTTATTAATAATTTTGCAGGAAAATGAGCAGAAACCAGGACTGTCCCAAGAAAGCTGGGACAATCTGCCAACACTCATTAGCGACTTGACAGAAAATGTGCTGTTGGTTTCCAGAGCTTGTTCTGGTTTGGTGGCTGCTCCTTCCTGAACCATGCCGGGTCCTTCTCTCTGTTGAAGGTCCAGGAAGCTTGGAGAGGCCCTGGCACAAACCTGCGGAAGTGTGAAATCTGACAGACATCTGATAGGTGGGACCTAAGCATGATATCTGTCATTGGATCCCTCTAGTTCTTCTGCTTGTTCTTTTCTCTTTGATAGTCCCATTTAGATATTTTAGATTAAATTTTCTGCCACTTTCTGTTAAATTAACTGGACCACTCCTTCAAGCTAGAACTTTACATTTTCGGGGGGGGGGCAAAGGGGACTGGGTCTCAGGTCACTATGCAGAACGCCATCACTGAAGATCAAACCACTTTCCACAACCAGCGAGGCTCTATCATGGTAGCAGTAGTAAGTTTTACACCTGGCATTTGGGTGAGGAACAAAGAAAGTTTGGAGGCATTTCAAAAGAATGAAAGAAGCAGGCTTTTGAAATGCAAAGATATAAATCCCTTCTAAGCAAGCAAATTATACAGTGGTACATATGAATAAAAGGTGGAGGGATGGGCTGCGGGTAGCCTGAGGGTGAAAGGAATTGTTTAATGGATCCAGAAAGATCCAGAAAGATGACTGTCAGATCCCTTATTCCTTGGATAAAGCCACCCATCTACTTATCAGAGATGGGAGGGAAAGCAGGCTGGCTTTACTCCTTTGGCAAAGGCTCACCAATGTTAAGGAGAGAGAGGTTAACAGTTGATAATGGCTCATTCTTATTTACCACTTGGCTTAACTATTCCATTGCTCATTGTGTAAAAAAGCCCTTGCAGGACACTTGGCCATGTGATTTTGACAGGATATACAATGACAAGAGAAAGGAACACAGAGGAAAATGGGGCTGATGTATTATTTACCACTATGGAACTTGAACAGCGCCCGCTGCAGGGGATGGCCCAAGGATTTGCACTTCTAGGGCTATGGAATACAGACACACATCTTTGCATTCTTGCTGCCACTCTTTTTGCTGCTGGGGAAGCTTGCCAGGGCAGGGCCAGCGTGGTGTGAGAATTTCATCTCCTCTCTGTGCTGCCATCTGCCTGGCCACGGCTTACCTTTCCCTATGGCCTAGAAGAGGTAAAGACCTGCTCAAAAACCTGCCTGGGCCTCGGTGGGTAAAATTTCATTAGGCTGGCTGGAGTCATCTCACTTGTTGTGACAGTTCCTATGAGCATGCAGATGGCAAGATACACACATAGCCACACGAGTATGCACATGAATTTCTTCTCCTTGAAGTCACACAGTGGGCAGAGAGGAGGGATTTGGGAAATCAGATCCAAAAGGAACAAAGGCTGCAGCCTCTGCAGTGAGCTGAGCAAGTGTGACAGGAGGACAGCCAAAGGAAATGAGAGGCAAAGTGTGAAAACCCACAGCAAACGCCACTGGAGAGCATATGCACTGGACTTCACAGCTTCCTCCTGTTTCCAGCTTACATTTGTTCCATATGCTGCTTTACACAGCTTTCCGGGGCCATAATGGGTTCTATTCCATAGTTTTTATACTAACATGAATGACTCACATCTGCTCCAGTATCCAATTTGCTCTCTAATGTCTTTGGCTGTGAGGAGAGAATGGCTTACACAGAACTCGCTGGGACAGGAGTGGTGCACACAGTCCCAACCCAGGGACAAGGAAGGTGAGCCCCCTGGCTGGGTGGGCTGGGAGGGTTTTTTGTATAATGTGACAGTACAGATAGGGAAACTGAAACCCAGGCAAAGGAGGAATTTGCTCAAAAATATCATGATAGAAGGGTAGATCCATTTTCGGGCTCCAAGATAGTCCTCATTCAGAGCACATTTATTCTTCTCATTTCCTGTCATGTTAAATGTTTTGCTTGGAGCTTTTCCTCCCCATATTGGCTATGAGAAAAAAGTAACTTGGATTAATCACCGGTGATAGCTAATCCCTCACTGGTATCACCTGTGCTCTGTGTTACTTAAGCTGGTTTTAAAGTTTTCAATATCTTCCCCAGCATGGGGGACCCTTGGACAGGCTGGGTCCTGGGAGAGGGCTCCATGACTGTGGCCTACAATGGAGACTCACCTGACTTCAGATGTCGGAAGGCCCATCTGAGATCCATTGATAATGGATTTGGCCACCCAGACTATTATGCATTTCACCTGGCTCAGGTAGTAACACTCAGCCAAACTAGATTTTCCTGACAGCTTCCATAGGCCCAGGGAATCTCCCTCACATGAGTTGAGGTCAGAATGATGATTCAGGAAGCAAGCACCTTGAAGGAAATCTCTGCTGTCCCAGGTATTACATGCCCTGTATGGAGCTACCACATCCCAGGGCCTTGGTCTCTCCATACGCCAAACATTCGGAATGAGGCACCTCAGCTGGCTGCAGGCAGTGTGGGGCTACAGCATCTTGAAAGCCTGGCGGTGGTGTTGTGTAACTGTCTGCCATCTGTTACTCAGAAGCAGCATCACAAAGCGCTGAGCAATGGACTCTGGTGCTGCAGCTCCCGCCTGGAGCTGACAACAGCTCAGTGGCTTGCCTGGGGGTCCCCCGCAGAGTCTGCTGCAGCCAGGCCTGCAGTCCAGGTTGAGGCTCCTGGAAGAGATCCAGGGAGCTGAGGATGCTGCTGGGATGGGTGCCCTTGCTGCTTCCCCACCCTCTCAGGACGGCAATCTACCTGGACGTTTGTCTGGCCAAAGCCTTGGCAGGAGAGCCTACACCCAACCTTTCAGTGGGTTTGGTTCTAGCAAGAGCAAGTGCTGGACCATCCCCAGGTCTCGGAGTGGAGGTCTGTGAGCTCAGCTACATCTCAAGATGGGCTGGCCAGAGTGTTCAGCTTGTCCCAGCTGCTTGATTTCCACAGCTGCTCTGACCATAAACTTACCTATACTTGGTCAAGGACCCTATGGGGTTGAGGTAGGACTGTCCTGTGGCTGAAAGGCAAGGTACCCAATACCAGAGGCTTTGCATACACTTCTCTGTTTCTCAGTACATGTCTTGAGGGCTCCATCCTCATGGACAAGGAATTCTGGAGCCCTGATATAACTCTGTCTCACCTCAGTCAGGTGTGGGAGCTTCCCCTACACTGAGCTCTAGGGACAGAGGCAAACAGGAAGGTGGCTGCAGTAGCTGGTGCCTCGTTCTCACTTCTTTAAGAAACCTGAGGCAATAATGCCTCCCAATAAAATGACACAGTTCCAGCAGTCGCCGCTCCCCAGGTAGAGCAAGGTTTCCCTTCCCCTCTCTGAGCTCTCAGATAACCCCAGCGCTTTGCCTTCAGGTTTCACAGCTATCTACTCAGTTGTCAAAGGAGGTATTATTTTCCCCCTTTTACAGAGGAGAGGAATTTAAGGCTCAGGGAGGGTAAAGGACTTAGCTATGTTTCATACAGCTAGTGTGACTGGGTGAGGTCAAGATTTGCTACTCTAGTTATACCATCTTACTCTAGCCAGGCAGAGGCCTAAGGGGAAATGAGATTTAGAAGACCCACTGGTTTTATCCTGCAACTGAAAGGATGTACTTCCTGAAGGAAGTTGGGAAAAGGGCTTTGGAAAGATAGCTCTGCACCCTGTCTACCTAGGGCCACTTTCCCATGCGGTTGGCCCATTACCCCAACTCTGGGCCCCTTTTCCGGCAAGCACAAAGCCGCGGTGAGTGCATATAGTGAAAGAAAAACCTTCAGGGAGATAATTGCACCTTAATTTTTAAAAGGACATCTTTAAAGTTAAATATAGACCAGTTCAGCTTCTCATCTATGCAGAAAAAGTTGCCAGGCATCAGCACGCAGGCACAGAAATACCCTGGGGAGGTGGCTGGACTCGACCTTGGTCCGGAATGGCCCGGGCTAGTGAACCTGGGTTGGAGCAGCACCCCCAGCCCTATCAACCCCGCGGCTGCTCTCAGCCTGGAGAGCCGGGTGTGCGCGCCACGTGCACCCCCTGCAGCGAGCGAGAACTCCTCCCAGGCCCTGCCCTTCCCGGCGCGGGGCTCCCTTCGGTCCCAGCTTGCAGCTGGGGTGGCGGGCATCTGAGGCTCCGTTCCGGCCCGCCCTAAGCAGGAGCTGCGCCCCGCGCTTGGAGCCGGCGGCCGACCGGCAGCACGGAGCGCCTCGGTTGGCGGGCGGCGGTAGCACCCCCTCCCACAGCCCGGCGCCCTCCCGCCCGGCCCCTCCGGAGTCGGTCTGTCTGTCGGCCCGCCTCCCTTCCCTCCCTCCTCCGCGTGCTCCTCCGGGGTGCCGGGTACAGCCTCGCGTCCCGCCCTCCCGCGTTCCAGTCAGTTTCCCCCTCGGCTGCAGCTGGCGAGCCAAGGCGGTGGCGGCGGCGGCGGCGGCGGCGGCGGCGGCGCTGGGAGCATCTCCGAGGCCACCGCTTTCCTCCGGCTGGAGCGGGCGCGCAGCGGCGCTGCCCCTCGCCCTTCGAGCGTCCGCGTCCCCGGCTCGCTTCGGTCCAGAGCGGACGGGCGCCTCGCGGGGTCCCGGAGCCCCGGGCTGGCGCTGTCCGGAGAGCGGCGCTGTCCGCGACTCCCGCCCGCCGGCCCTGGCCACCGGGGGGTGCCCCAGCGACTTAGCGCCGCGGAGCAGAGGCAGAGGGGACCATGCGGCGCCTGACGCGCCGCTTGGCGCTGCCAATCTTCGGGGTGCTGTGGATCACCGTGCTGCTGTTCTTCTGGGTCACCAAATGGAAGTTGGAGGCGCCGGCGGGACCCGAAGTGCAGACCCCCAAGGTAGGAGGTGGTCTGTCTGCACGCCGGGCGCGGGGCAGGGCTTCGCCGGAGGGCGCGCGTCCCGCGCTGGACTCGCGGGCTCGGGGCAGCGGGGCGGGGGTCTGGGAGCTGCGAGCAGGTGGCAGGCGCCCGTGCGGCCACCCGAGCTGTCTTCCCGGTCGGTCCCGCGGCGTGAGAGTGGCGGTGTGGGTGGTGGGCGCGGGCGGAGCGGGGCTGCCAACTTCGGCGCGGCGCGGGGGTCCCGCAGCTGAGGGGCGCTGCGGACAGCCCACCCTGCGGCTGGCGGGCCGCACCGCCGGAGGTCCCTGGCGGGCGGGGCGGGCGTCCGGAGCGGTTTCCCGCAGCCGCCAGGCCCGCGCAGGAGAGGCGGGAGGCCCGGTGTGCTGCGCGTGAGCGTCCTGCAGCCTCTGGGCGCCGCTGCCCCTGTCCCCCGGGCGAGTTGCCAGCCTACTCTACAGCAGTTCCCAGCCCCTCCTCTACACTGGAAGTTGGATGTGCCAGGAACACCACTGCAGAGCCTATGAGAACAGACGCCTTGGTGCTGGGGAGTTGGGGAAAAAGGAATCCAAGTGGGTTTTCCAACTCCAGCCCAGTCGGTGCACCTGAGAAGAGCTGGCAGCTTCCTCCTACAGGCTCACTTTTACCTTCAGACTCAGAGCCCGGTTTTCAGTCTTTTCCACAGACTTCACCGTGGGGCACAGAGGGGAGGCCTGGTGTGTGTGTGTGTGTGTGTGTGTGTGTGTGTGTATGTGTGTGTGTATGTGGGTCTGAGAAGTCATGTAGGGGCCTACTATGTGTCAGCCACGCAGTGGATGCTTTCTTCATTAGTGGTTGCCTGAGCTGGGTAGTATTGCCCTTAGTTCACAGGCCAGGAAGCAAGTTGAAAACCTTTTAAGTTACTTGCCTTTTAGGTCACTCTGCTGGTGTGAGCCCAAACCTCCACTCTCAGGACTTTCTCCCAGTTGCCTCACAGGTTACCCTTTTAACTAAGTCTTCGTGCTTTGCAATCTTGTCAATGTTCAGTTGATTCCAGCAGGCATTTACACAGCTACTGAAAGCATTTGTACAGCTGTGGGCCACAAAATGTGCTAGGTGCTATGGGTACAGAGATGCAGAACCTGCTCCCTGGGGGTGGAGATTGGCTCCGCAGTGGACAGGGCATGCACGGTGGAATCCCTAGATGGTTCCTAGCACTGGGTGTTATGGGAGCCCTGGGGCTCCATCCAGGAAGAGGAAGTAACAGAATTGAGTTGAGAAGGATGGTCAGGTTTGCCAGTAGGTAGGAAGGCATCCCAGGTGCAGGCTTGGGGAAATGACACAGCATGTCATGTGGGTTTGGCATCATGGAGTGCAAAGCATTTGAGACCTGGGTTCCTGTGTAAGGTTGAGCTGGTAGGGGATTGGGGTGATAGGAACCCCAGGAGGGGTTTTAAGCAGGAAAGAGACAGGGTCTGGATTGGTGACTTCAGACAGCCTTTGTAGCAGTGGGTTCCTTTTTCTCACCTCAGACCCTGCCCAGGGATCTAGCATCTTTTCTTCCTTTTCCCTAGGTGGTTCTGTTTCTTGTGAAGCAGTTAAGGATGCCTGCAGGGACTTGAACTTTCCTGTTCTGTGTGGAACCTCATTACCTTAAGCTTACTTATTCTTAGTTTGCCCCAGGGATCAGGGACAAAGAGATGTGTTTCTTGTGTGTACTTTGTCCTTCTCTCTCTCTCTTTCTTTTTTTTTTTTGGTACTGAGGATGGAACTCGGGTCCTTGCGTCTGCACAGCAGGCGGTGAAACCACTGAGCTAAATCCCCAGCCCCTGTCCTTCTCTTTTTGTCTCTTCTCATCCTGGTGGGCACTCAGCACACACTTAGGGGCAGCACCCATGCAGCAGGTGCAGTGCTGGGCTTAGAGGCCGTTACGATGAGTACGCAGAACCCTTGCCTTCTGGAGGCTTCTTGTTAGTCCTGGAGCAGAATTATGAACCAATGAGTGGTCACACATCGCGAGTCCATCGTGGTACTGTGCAATCACAGAAGACAACTTGCCGTTTGTTTGAACGTCTTATCCTGCCCCCTCCATTTTGTGTATCTTTTTTGTAACAGTGAATTCTGGTCACTCTGAAAATCTTGATATCTTTAATTACTAGATGGGCTTCTTTTGTTGTTGTTGTTTTTCTCTTTCCTGTTTTTCCACCTGTGTGTGTGTCTTTGTGTGTCTTTGTATATGTGTTGGGTGTATTCATGGGTGTATTTTGTCTGTTGAACATCTCTGTGTATCTTAGCATGTGTCTATCTGAAGAGCAATAGAGAGAAATCCTCTATTAGATAGCACCAGAAGAATTCTTCTATTTCCCTGGACTGGTATGTGCAGGAACTTGGTATGACATATTCAAAGGAGCATAGTGGTCCTCAAACCTAACTGTCAGAATCCCTCAAGAGCCTGATTATCATATAGATTCTTGAGTTTATGGCAGAGATTATGGTTCTCTCTCTGGGTTTGAAAGTCCTAAGAATTAGTGTTTTTGTAAGGGCTCCATGTGATTCTGAAGCAGCCTATCAAAAAATACCAGCTCTGGGGCCAGGAATTTAGCTCAGTGGTTCCGCTACCTGCCTCGAAAGTGGAAGGACCCAAGTTTGATCCTTGGTAACAAAAAAAAAAAAAAAAGAGAAAAAAAGTGCCAGCTCTGTTGATGTTTTGTAATTTGGTTGGCAGCATATAAAAATGACCAAATGATTTGTTCTTTAGTATGCTGATGGACCTAAGTTGGGTGAGCATGTGTACTCAAGCTAAATAACAGTCACTAGCATTTGTACAGTGCTTTACAAATTCCAAGGTCCATTTCACATATATTAGCTCATTTAAATCTTCACAACACCCACACTAGGGTGATAATACTTTTATGCAGATAAGATTAAGTGATTAACATCTGGCCTGAGATAACAAGGCTCTTCAAGTGACAGTGTCAGGACAAGAATGAAATGGGATGTCCTAAGAACTGCCCACCCCACACTCCTCTGTGCCTGGATCTGATATGTGTGACTGCTACAGCAAGGTCGGAGCATGAGCTCTCTACTCACTTTCCAGCGCTTCCTCACTCTTGGAGGGTTCCCAAGGGATTGGTGTGATTGTGGAAGCGCTGAGACAGGAACGACTTCAGCAGAAAAGCTGGCTTTATACTTGGAGACGTTTCCAAGAAACTCAGGAGGCTCCTGGCTGGACAGAGTGCCGTGGTGGGTAGGGTTCTTCTGATGGGTGGTTGTATCTAGTGGTTGCAACAGCACTGGTTTAGGAATCATTTGGCAGTGCAGAGATTGTTTCCTTAACAGTAGGGATTCAGATGGGACATTTGTCAATCATAGGATAAAATTGGGATTTTGAGAGAGTTCAGTACACTAGGTATTTCTAGGGAATGCTCATGCATAGTCACGGGGAAGGCTCTTGCCCGGACATCCTGAAGTCTTGGGGAAATTTTTATTCTGGTTTTCTTCCCAGTGTAGGGGTAGAAAAAGGGGTGATCCCATGGCTGGCACCCACATAACAAGACAGATGAACTAGAGGAAAGCCAAACATTCATTTCCACATAGTTTTATATGACACAGGACTCTTCAGAACAAAGATCCCAAAACTCAGAGTGGACTCTCCATTTATATGTTGATGTTTGCTGGACAATGGACAGCTGTGTAGAAATGGGACCGGACCAAGACAGTCTGATCTAATATGCATTCTTTCATCACAGTTATGGGCAGGGCTCCTTCTGGAATCTAGGTCTTGTGATCTACTATAAGATAAGGTAGGTCAGAGAATTTCTTTATGGCTAGGTCCAAGACACAAAGGCAGGGGAAGATTAGAATAATGTTTTTAAGATTTATGGCTTACTTTGGGAAAACATGTTCTAGTTTCTGTGACTCGCTTTAGGGGAGGGAAATTCCAATTTCTATGGCTTTCCTTGATTGGAGGCCGGAGAGGGGAGCAGGAGATAAGAGGACAGGTAAAGATCAAAAAGCAGCTATGCTTCTGAGCCTGTTTCCTTTGGGTGTTGTTTCCTGAGCTCAAGACCAGCGTGGTGGAGGTGGTCAGGTTAGTTTGCAAAGAAAGAACAGTGGATTCTCTGCCCTTTAAAATCTTCAGAAAAGTTGGGAATGGTATGGAGAGGGGAGAAATCTCCTGGGCTCGAAATGTTCCAATTCTTAAATTCTGTGGGGTACACTGCCTCAGCAGGGGCCCAGGTCAGGGCTGGCTCTAGACTCTCAGCCCCTTGTCCTCTTCTGCTCACTGCCCTAAGAAGCGTCCCCATTTACTTAGAGATGGCTTCTCCAGTGTAGGCGCAATACAACCTGTGCCACATTGGTCACAATGTGAGTGATGTGGAAAAGGCACGCTGCACTCCTGTTTTAAGAAAATTAATTGGATTTTTTTTTTTTTTTTTTAGTTTCAAGGACAGATTCTATTAATAGCTCAAGTAAAGATTTCTTTAAATTTGACTTTTTAATATTGCTTCGATTTTCACACTGGTTCCCTTTCCCCAAATTATTCAGCAAAGCTCTAACTTCTAACTGAAAATCATGTAACAAGTTTGATGTTTTAATTCAAACTGCGTTTTAATGATAAATACTATTTCACTGAAAAGGGCCTGAAAAATGTTTTCATTCCTTTCTCTTCTGTCATTTGTTTGCCGTTTGGAGAATTATACAATAACTGACAGAAATTTTAAAAAGCAGTAAATTTGTCTTTTATTTCCAAGAAGCTAAATTTAGTCCAGGGGCTTAGGGTTTAGTAAAAGCAAAAGAATTTTAGGCCCTGAGGATAATTTTTGAGGAAGGTATTAGAAATTTAAAGGCTTTGAATAAAGTGCCATAGGCCCATGTAAATGTGCTGGTTTTGTACTAGAAATATAACAAATATTATTAGAAAATAGCTTGTCTTTTGGCAGCATTTGCATACCACCAATGCCTTAAGTATACAGTGCTGTTGTTTTATTCACCATTTAGTAGATAGTTTCTCCCATTAAAAAAAGTTACAGATTTTAGAGGGAGACCCTATTAATCTACTGATGCTCAGTGCATGCGCACTGGACTCTGTGCAGAGAATTTTGACTCCGGCATGACCAGTGGCAGCCCATTGTCAGATGCATATTTGTCCTTTCATCTGGTTTCGCTTCTGAGGCAGGTCCCTGGAGCAGTTGTCATGGATGCTCTTACCCGGTGGTTCCAAACACCACTTGGTCCTGTGGCAAGACTGGGAAACGTGCAAATAGCAGGTTGGAATCATAGGTATTTAGGAAATAGCCTGACCTCACTTCCTAGGTAGCAATAGATAGCAGCAAGCTTTTTGTGTTTTTCATTTTTATTTATTTTTGAGCAGATCCTGAGCTTCCTATTTGTAGCACTGAGAAGTACTGAATTACACTCATCAGAGGGTATTGATTGATAAGGCTGCAGTTGGCTGATGCCGAAAGCCCAGGGTTCCCACACAGCCTGTTGTCCAAGCCACCTGATTTAGTGCCTGTTCCACACCTGTGTTTTCCACATTTCCAGGAGTCTTATCCTCATCAAGCTCCCAGGAACCAAGTTTGAAGAATGTTGCTTGTGCCTTTGCTTGATTTCTAATGTTTACAGTTTTGTCACTCTTCCAGACTGCCTCCAAGTCCCCAGCGCAGTTTTGGAAAATGAGCTGAATTAGGAAGCAGGGACAGATCCCCAGCTCTCATGGTAGGGGGAGAACCCTGCCATGTTTCACTCCAGAAACCCAGAATGATGGCCTCGCCATCTGTTTGGGGAAGGGAGTCTGGGTGTACCCTGTGGCCTCTGCACTGGCTGCTGGCTCTTTCCTTGGCCTCCGCTGTTCTGAGCTGGGTGGCCAGATTCCTTCTGCCCTGGCACTCACTGCTCACTAGACCAAGGCAATAGAGTCTGACCCTCTCCATAGCCCCCCATCACATCTGGATCAAGTACAACTTTACCTTCTGCTTTTTCTTATAGATATGGCAGCCCAGACATCTCTTTCTGCCCTTGGCAGTGCCAGGGATAACTCAGATTCCTCTCCTCCTGGCTCAGTCTCCCTAGCTGTGAAATGGGAGCAGCACATCTGTCTCCCACCTGCCTGCTCACAGTCTGAGTTGGTTCAGGTTAGTTGTGAATAGCTCTGAAGGGAGACCTTATGGCTATAAATAATTACACTGCAGATACTTTGTGTCTATTACTTATCTCTTAATTATTTTACCAGAAATGCTAAACCCAAAAAGAAATCAGTCTTTGAATCTTCAGATGTTGAGCTGTTGAAGAAAGAACCCCTTTGGGGTACTACAGAACATATACACATGCACACACACACGCACACACTGGTACCCTGGGGAGTTATACAGAAGCTCCTGAAATTGGCTGGCTCTGATATTTTGGTATTTCAGAACAAATGGCCTGATATGACCTTCTGGGGCAGTAGGCTGCATTTGGCAGTGGTGGCTGCCATCACAGGACCTAATGAGTACCAGGAAACTGCTGGGGGCAGAGGGGAAGAGAAGGCTGTGGTGTGAGGAATGTTGGTGCTGCCGCCGTGGGTGTCCTCTCTCCTCCTGATTTTCCATCCCTCTCTTCTGTGCTCACCTCATCACATTCTTCCTCCTGCTCTTCCTCCTGAAAAGCTAATGGGGCTGTAGAGCCAAGAGCCCCAGGGTGCTGGGTCAGGGGGTGCCAGGGAGCCCTTTCCAAGGTCAGGAGCAGCCTGCCTTGCTGGTTCCTGGAGACACAGGGCAGCTCAGGACACAAAGGCCGGTCCATCTTTCTAATGGAAGGAAGTTGCTGCTCTGGGCCATTCTGAGCCATTCAGCTTTCTGTCAGCAGGAGCCCTTATCTCTGGAAAGAAGGAGCCATCTGATCCACTGCCTCCTGGACAATGCTGATTTCAAGTACAAAGCTTCTTCTGCATACCATTTCCTGGAGACAAGATTAGGCACTTAAAAAATAATTAAATTCTCCTCATGTCACTTGTCCTCTTAACTGTGAGCATTGCACAGATCTTTCAAGGAAATACAGGGGAGCAGAGCACACAAATGTGTTCCTGCCACTGTTTGAATGCCCGGATGAAGAGAGCAGCCACCCCATCTGCCTCCTTCCTGAGGACTCTGCTGCTCAAACCCATTTTCCAGCTCATTCCAGGCCAGGAGATGGAGCTGTGTAGGACCCTGTCATCCTGAGAGGTAAATCCTTCCTAGTCCATGTGCTCAAGAAGCCTCCGAAGTTGGGGTTTTCTTCCCTAGTTGTCTGTGCTGAAATCTGTGTTGGTTCTCTTATTTGTCTGAGAATCCTAGCCATTCATGCTTTCCCCCAGCCACAGAGAGACGGGTCCAATCAATATTTATGCGCCTATCACTTGCAGCTGCTATATGCAGGCATAAGGGATGCCAAATTCCTTGATGGCCATTGAAAAAGTAGCGGGTGTCTGTATTTCAGGCCCATTGTTTTCCAGGAGCTGGGAGAGATCAAACTATGTGGTACATGGATTAATTAAGCCACCCAGATAATTGGTTATTAATAGATGGCCAATTGATGGCTGCCAGCTGGGTACTGAATTGACTAAAGTCCTTATGGTGGGCAGGTGGTCTTCATCAGAGAGGAACTGGCTGAGAGACTTGACTGATTAGAGGGTGAATCAGGAAAGGGAGAGGAGAGGAGCTGGTTTCCCTTCACCCTTCCTAAGATACTGTACAGTTTACAAAGCATTTATATTCACAAATGCCTCATTCGATCCTTATTGCACCCTTGTGAGGCGGATGTTACTATTCTTATTTTCTGAAGTATGAGGAATTTGAAGTTAGAAGAAGGAGGAGACTTTGGCAAGCTGGCCTAACCAGCAAGTGGGCTTGAGCTCACTCTCTTGACATAAAGCATGTGCTGCTCTGTTATGTCCATGCTTAATTTCTGCTTAGATTCCTTTTCCAGGGAAAATTAAATATATTCTGTATATATGTATGTGATGTGTATATTTTCAAGTGGACAAAAAGCAAGTGGCCTTGCTGAGAAATGCCTTACTTTTGATAAAATACCAGTTTTGCCTTTCTCCCTCCAGAAGAGAACTGAGGAAGGGATTAAGGGATATGAAAAGCCTATCTATGGGAGCATTGGAGGGTCAGGAGGACTTTGGATTTTCTTTCAAGATAGGCTCCTGGCTTCTTCACTTGGAGCTGCTGGGGTTGCAGACTTGGTGGCATGAGAAGTGGAGAGACTGTCTCATGCATACCCCTGACCCCAGCACCAGGCACTGGCTCCCCCCTTATGCTGGTAGCTGGCTGGAAGGGTGTGACCACAGGAAATGAAGCTCTGCTGTCATTCATTAGGCTGCCTCATCTCAGAAGACAAGAAGATTGTGGAACTAAGACAGAAACTGTTGATTTGATCCCTTTCATAATGAATGCAGTCTTTAAACAATCAGAAGCAATTCCTTTTTAGAGGAAAACGGTATTTGAAAGAACACATCCTATTTGAAATGCAAGGCAGGTGCAGGGGGTGGGGATGGGGATGCTCCAGGAAAATGACTGGAGAAGACACTTGCCTCACCTCAGACCTGCCTTCTCTCCTGCAGAGGGGCCCTCTTGGCCAGTGTGTCTGCTTTGCTGGTTAACCTTGAGGGCCCGCTGATACTTGCTCATTTGTGCCTTGTGCATAGGCTACTGGTTCTATCTACAGTGAGGCTGGCTTGGAGAGTGGATGTAATGTGTCTGCTTAAACTTTGGAAAGTGTTAAATTGGGAGCCTGCTAGGGTCTCCCTGAGTGTTTTGTCTGCAAATTTGGGTAAGCTACTGAAGGGCTCATGGTGGAGCTTTTGTTATGGGCCTAAATGACAAGGTCAGTGCTTTTCTTCAAGATCCTGACTTTTCTACTCCTGTCTGTTTCTCTCCAGCATGGCTACCTTTAAAGGGTGTTGTATTTTTCGAGGACCGTACATGGAGTAAGGATGAAAAGAAATGTAAACTAAGATGACCCTGATACTTTCCCTCTCTGTTTAGAGGCTCTGATGGCTTTTTAATCATTTGCTCATTTCTGGATCAGATCAACTCTGTAATTCTTTCTGGCTCCCTTTCACACTGAGATTATGGCTTCCCCCCTGTGCTTCAGCTTTTCTCTTAAAACTGAGCATATACTTTGGAAAGCTTTTTAGCATTGTCTACTACAACTGAATATAGGTGTATCTCTGTGACCCTGCGATTTTATTCCTAAATATAAACCCAACCCCAGTGCACATCAATTGCAGACTGCCACCCACTCAAATTGAAGTCAGCAAACTTTTTTTGTCAATGGCCGAATAATACATATTTTTTTCTTTTTAGGTTATACTGTTTCTGATTTAACTATTCAACTCTGCGATTGTAATGTGAAAGACAGTATGTGAATGAGTGGAAAAACCTAACACATCCTGCTTGAAATACAAGGCAGGTACAGGGGGAATGACTAAGAAGAATTTATTTATTTCACTAAAACTTGAACTTCATATATTTTTACATCTTATGAAGTATTATTCTATTGCTATTCTTTTCAATATTTATAAGTATAAAATCCATTCTTAGTACGTAGGATGTATCGAGATGGGTGGCAGGGCACATTTGGACTACAGACTATGGGATTCCATTTAGTAAATTATAGGAACAGGCAAAACTAATCTCTGGTTTTGGGAATCAGCTTTATGTGGGCCTTTGCTGGGCAGTGGGTGGAAGAGGTAGGGAGCTTTGGGAGGATCTGGTGCTATTCGGGTTCTTGATTTGGGTGGCGGTGACATAGGCATGTTCACCTTGTGAAAATGCACTGACTACATATTCTTTTTCTCTTTGTATGCTCCACTTCAATAGAAAGTTCAAAAAAAAATCTGAACTGAGTGTGTGGCTGGAGTGTGACTTCAGGTTTTAACACCTCATTTAAGGGTAGAGTCTAGCAGCAGTCTCCATTCTTTTTATAGCCACTGGTTTCTGTTCCCCCTAATAAGAGTCTTTGGAGACAGGTCTTGGTGCTTTGAAGTTTCCCAAATTGTGTTCCCTTTTGTACAGAGGAAAACATTTCACAACTGGTGTGGTACAGTTGTATGTGGCACCTATTAACCCTTCCATTGCTAAATCAGAAGAAGATGAGGACCCTAGAGGGCAGGCTAGTGGGAGGGCCCTTGGGACAATGGGAATTGTGACTAGGATTTTGGTCCATAGCATAACTTGCCTCAAATCTACCTCTGCTTATAGGTAAAAGGTGGAGGCTTCATTGCAGAGAATGCAATTATATAGTACAAGCTACTAGCTTGTAGAAAATCAGGGTCTCTATTTTGCATCTGGTTAAAAAAAAGGTAGAGAACTAACCCTGAGCCCATAGGTGCTGGGTGCTTCCTGTGTTAGTCATCCATGCTTTATAATCACCCTGTGCAATAGGCATCATTACCTTTGTTTTTTAGGAGAGGAACACCAAGGCTTGGAGACTCAAAGTCAGGCTGCCCACAAGGAAGCAGAAGGTCTAGATTCTAAACCAGACCTGTCTGGCTCCAGAGCTCCTCATCTCTTTCCATGCTGTTCTCTCTCTGCTTCCCCATGCCCACCCCAGGGTGGCTTCTCTCCCCATACAGTCACACTGGATCTGGTCTCTTCAAAGTGAAGAGCTGGACATTTTTTCCCTTTAGAAAACAGCCTCTAGAATCTTGCGTTTTTATTTTGCTTTGCAGAATTGTACACACTCTGTTTAGATCAGAAACCGTTGAAAGAAATAGTATTGTATACAAAGCTATCTCTTCCAAGATGAGTTGTTTTAAAGTAATATTCAGAGAGAATTTTACAATGTTTTCAGAGAGCAGTATGTTATGCTTTCCCCACTATCTGACATCCCCTTATGAATGCTGCTCTGCTACAGGGGACAGGGAAAGTTTCAGGTCCCCAACTTGAAAACCATAAAACAGGAAGTCTCCACCTTCTTGAGAGTGCTGGGTGCTGCAGAAGTGCCTCAAGACTGATTACAGAGGAGACAGTGAAGAATTAGTCAACAGATGCTCAAAATACAAAGGTTGTAGTAGATGGCTAAAAACTCTCCAGCATCAGCCCTCAGAGAGGAATTGTCCTGTATCTAGCATAATAACACCAATTATTTGGTTGTTTGTGCTGAGGAGTTGAAAGCTATCATGTGCCAGGCAAATACTCAGCATGGAGCAGTAATTATAGATCAGCTGATAATAGAGGCTGCCTTGGTTTGACTGCTAATTAGATTATTAGCACTCAAAACAAATACCTGCTATTAACTATAAAGCACATTTATGGCATGTGGCATGCTATTCTCTTTCTTCTCTTTCTGTGTTGAAATTTTCCATGTACTATTTTACCATCACATTAAACGTATTTGTTTACTGAGCTGCCATCGAATCTTTTTCTTGTTTTGTTCCCATTTCAGCCTGGGGCTCAGACAGCTGATGCGAGTTCTGTGTCCCAGGTTGGAGCCTTGGTGGAATGTGGAAGGGTCTTCTCAGGAAGGAAGTAGGTGGCTGGATGCTGGTCTCCTCCTGGGCACAGAGTCTTCATGAGGGGTGAGAGATCAAAGGGTTTTCTTTGTGAAATCAGGAGCAGGTTAATAACCCAGGCAGGGACCTTGTTGCTCTTTTGAGGCATATGAGTTTGGCCCTTGTTATTCTGGATTCAAGGAGCATGGGGTGGGCATTTGGGCTCTTCAGGTACCTGAATTCCCCGATCCCTCCCCACCAGTAGGGTATCTCTCTGCAGTTGACTATGTGTCCAGAGCAGTGTGAGGTGCCAGCTGCTTCCTGTCTAAGCTGGCTCTGAGTTCTGTGGGTCGGGCGATCTGGAGGAGCCCTTGGAAGCTCTCCAGGATATCTGGAGAGAGAAGCTAGGGTCAAGACAAGCTGTGGCTCTGTCCTCTGTAAGTGGTATGAGTGACTTTCAGGTACCCTGCATGAAGAGTGAGAAGTGGAGTTTGTCAGTGGCCTCCTTTACACGCCAGGAGTGCATGTAGACAGGAGAGGTTTCTCTTAGGAGAAGGCTAGGGGCTTTATTTCTGTAAGTCATTAATTTTTCACAACCATCCCATGAGGTGGGCAGGCTGAGATTTCTGTGCATGCTAGGACAGTTGTACTGGCTGATTAAGACTGGCACTTTTCTCATGAAACAGTGGTAGGCTCAGGAATGCACTGCCCAGGGAATCTGAGAGACACAGGACCTGGTTACCTGCTGAGGTCAGGGGCTGGGACAGGGCTGGGTGAGCATGGGCAGGTGACATGCAGGGAGGGCACTTACCAGATGTTAAACTTTTCTCTTTTGAATATTGTCTTTGGATGATGTATTGATTTTCCTTATTTTCAGGAAGGAACTTGAGGTTCCTAAAGGTCCAATAACTTGCCCATGATAATAGTGCTTATAAGTAGTAGAGGTAAGACCAGGCTGGGGTACCTGGGAAGCGACCAAAGATAGGTGAGCTCTTTGAGCTTTCCCCTTTGAGTGTCTGTTTAGTGTGGAGAGGCAGAGTGGGAAAAACCACTCACGCCAGGCCCCTGGGTCAAGTTCATCTATTCATCCAGCAAACTCACTGCTGTGTGTGAAGCCCTGTGTAGGTTGTGGGGGTGGACACAGAGATGCCTGTGCTGGGGTTCTGCCTACCTTGCCCCCAGTAAATTCCAAGGGAGTAGTGAAGTGTGGAGCAGTGGTCCTGCTGGTCCCTGGCCATTTCTGTCTCTAGAAGTCTGCCCCCCACTGGACTCTGGGATGCACTGACATTACTGAAAAGATAGAACTGTCCTGGAGATGCCTGCTTAACGGTGGAAGGGACTGCAAGGTGGATAGAAACCTTTTGTTCTCTTTTGAGTCAAAGTGCAATGTGAGTCTGAGGGGATGGAGAGAATCTTCCTAGAGCTTCCTGGGGATAAAAATTGGAGACAGTTGCTTTTGAATTTACTTGGAGGTGTTCTGCAAGATTGACTCTCTCCCCCTGATCACGTCACTCTTCTTTTAGCTCAGAAAACTGTAGTTGAAGTTTAATCTCATCCTTAAAGCTGTTTCGCTAAAATAGGAACCCGTTATTCCACAGGGTCTCTTATTAGAAGAAGGAGGATTTAGGGCAGTCTTTTAAAGTCGTTTTAGTGATTTTTTGAAAAAATATTTGCTAGGATCCATTTGTCCCCACAGTGTCTGCTTTTTCAGAAGTATGGCACTGATGCAAAAGAGAAGGGGAAAGGAAAAGCAGCTTCAGGAAAGAAAATAGCCTGGGCAGCTGACTTTTGTGGGACCAGTCAAGGATGCCTGGCATGGGTTCTGGGCTGTTTGGGGCACCTGGACCAGGGGTGAGCCCATGGACCAAGTCCAGCTCACTTTCTCCTGGCTTTTCGGATGGTCTGTGAACAGAGAATGCTTGCTATCTCCTTAAATGGTTGGAAAACAATACACAGAAAAATATTTCATGCTGGAAATTACATGAAATTCAGATTTCATTGTCCACTGCTAAAGTTCTGTTGGAACACAGCCACACTCCTTTAAAAATTGTCTGTGGCTGCTTTTGTACTGGAATGGCAGAGTTGAACCCTTGCGGTTGGGACGATGAAATCTGTGGCTCTTTGTAAGAACTGTTTGCTAATCTGTGACCTAGGTCTTTGCTTCTCCAAGTGTGATTCATGAGACCAGGGCTGTTAGTGTCACCTGTAAGTTTGTCAGAAATGTGGAAGAATCTCAGGTATTCCAGGCTTCCTGACTCAAAATCTGCACTGTAACAAGATCCCTAGGTGCTCTATGTGTAGTGAAAGTTTAGAATTTGTGTACTTGGGGAAGCTCTTGTATATAACATGCTTGTGTGAAGCATATTCCATAAAACAAAGCCTGCAGTTGGTGCCGCGTTTCCTTACTTTGAGTTAATTTGGTTCTTAGCTCTTGTTCTCTCCGGGGTGTGGGGATTCCTCATCTACTTACAGCTTCACAAGGATTCAGGAGGCTCCCTCCATGCTAGGTGATGTGGGAAGAGCCTTTGATCTTCTAGGCATCATGGTCACAGCTGTAACATCGTTGAGCAAATGTTCATCGTCCAGTGGCTCTTCCTCCTGGGTTCCTGGTGCTGACAGGATGCCCTAGGGCTAGGGGCTGGCCTCCCTAATGGCACCTTTTGCCATTTTCTGGGGCCCTGCTTAACACCCACTTGTCCATCACCCTACCTCTCTCAGGCTGGCTGCCTTCCGCTCTTTTTACACTCAGAAATTCCCTCTGCCTCTCTCTCTCTCCTTCTCAAAGACAGTGCAATGTTCTTTACCCCCTGGGCTTTTTATTCTTTCTGTAAATACAGGCTTGGGGAAAAAATAGAAGGTGAACTGTCTCCTGGCATCTCTGCTCTAGGCTCAGGAATACACTTCCCAGGGAGTCCCGGAGCCACCGGGGCCTGGTTATCTTTGGTGGTTAGGGGCTGGGACAGGGCTGAGTGAGCATGAATAGGTGGAATGCAGGGAGAGCTGTACATGTGGATGTCCTTATCTTACCACACCTACACTTTTTCTGAGACAGCTGAGGGGACATGACCAACACAATCTAGGACAGAACTTCCTCTAGGATTTCTTCCTGCATGTCAGGAGGTCAGTTCTGTAGGCGTTAGAGATGGGGAGATTGTGTGGGCACAGGCTAGGGTGAGGGAGGTCTTCCTGAAGTGGGGTGTTCGGCAAGCATAATCAGAGATCCGTGGAAACCAAGAATGGGCCAGATTGGAAGAATGTGAAAATAAAGCCACTTGCTTATTTTTGTTCTAAAACGAGAATGTGCCTGAAAGTAAACAGATTCTCCCAGTTGGAAACATACTCTGCTCACTGGGGACTTTGTTCAGTACAGTGTTTTGGGTTTAAGGGTTTAACTGCTCAGAGCCTGCCAGTTACTCTAAAAGGGGCAATTCAGTGAAATTTGAACTTGGCATTTCCTTGCTCTTACCCTTCCGGCCTAAATGAGAGTTGCTGTGAATGTTCTATACTTCTCAGCAAGGTTGATTTGGGCTCTTTTGCACTACCGATTTTCATCTTTAATTCATGTCGCTGCTCTTAGGGACATGCCCTGTGGGGAAATGGTCTCTACAGATGAGGCCTTGGCAGGGCCATGGGCAGAAGTCACTTAGAATGTTCTGTCCTGGGAGGTGGGGGGTGGGGGCTGCACATCCAGGGTTCGGAAGGCCCGCGTCCAGGTGCATTCGCTGGAGGAATTAAGATTGAAGGCACCCTGGCTGGTGGTGTCAGTGTCTAGAAGAATTTCTCCTCTTATACACCAGGTGGCCCAGAGACTGGTGGATCCTTTGGTGATCTCTGGAGTACCTGTGTGGCTGATCCTCTGTGCCTCTCCCCTCTGTGCCTTCTTGGGAAGCTGCACCTGGACAGGGCCTAATATTACAGATGTGGAAATGGACACGTGATGTACCAACTTTAACAGAAAATGTCGGATTCCAAATTGTATCCAGAGTAGGATCCCACTTTGTTTAAAACAAGATGCATACTGAAAAATTCTCTTAGCAAGAATTTCGAAATGGGCTTTGATACATGTTACGTTTCTTTCTTTTTTTTCTTTTTTTTTTTTTTTTGCGGCCCTGGGGATCGAATTCAGGACCTTGCGCTTGCAAGGCAGGTGTCGTGCCACTGAGCTAAATCCCTGGCCCCATGTATTACATTTCTCTTTTTTTTGGGGGGGGGTACCGGGGATCGAACTTGGGACCTTGTGCTTGCCAGGCAGGCTCCAAAACCACTGTGCTAAATCCCTGGCCCTACATTTCTTATTGCAGCTTACTTGCTTCTCCCCATTTCCTCCCACTAACTACCCTGCTTATCACCCTCTTGAGTAAGCAGCCTAACAAGCTGGGTATGCAAACTTCCATGTCTTTCTCTATGCACTGTGTAATCATATAGAACATGTAAATATGTATAGACATATATAGACCTGGTCATTATTAAAAAGGAGAGTGAGGATGGGTTGTATTATGTATGCCTTGCATCTTTGTCTTCACTTACCTATACATCTCAGAAATCCTCTGGTCAGCTAGCTCATTGTTTGAATGATGACATAATATTCTACAGCATGAGCATGGTTTATGTTCCTCACCTGTTTATGTCCACCTTGCCTCTCATCTCTTGTCACTACAGTGCTGCAATAAATATCTGTGTACATGTGTTCTCACATATTGGTGCTTTTACTTCTCTGGGACAGATTTTGGGGAATTCTGAGTATAGAGTTGTGTAATTTTTATCTTGATGGGTATTTTAAAGGTGCTTTATAAAGCAGTATAATAGTCCACATTTCCATTGACAATGTGTTCCAGAATAGCATCCCCTTTGGTATAAATTTACCTTTTTTACTTTGCCAGTCCTGAAGGGCATACAATGGAATCTGATTGTAATTTTATATTCCTCTGACACCAGAGTGGTTGAGCATGTTCTCAGATATTTATGTCTTAAGGATCTGCTCTTCTCTGAAGTGCACGTTAATATCTTCTGCGTATTTTTCTACTGATCTGTTCATCTTTGTTGGTGATTATGGGAGCTTTTTGTAGCTTTTTGTTACAGGAAGCTCTTTAGTGCTCATAAGTATTATACATATTTTTCTAATATTTGTTATACTTTTGACTTTGTTTATGATCTATATTACCATGGAAATTTCTTGGCTTATTTCTATATGGTCAAATATGTCTTTCTAAAAAATAATGTTCTGCCTTAGTTAAAAAGATCTTCCTAATTCTTAACTTATATAAAAATATCATCAGTTTCCTCTTCTCTATGATTTTTGAAAAAAACCTGTTAAACCTTTCTTCCGTCAAAAATTTATTTTTATGTCAAATTTAAGATTGGAATTCAACTCTTGTTTTCTTCCAGATGGATGGTTACTTGTGTCAACATCATTAATTACATAAACTGCCATTTTCTTCACTAACTGAAATATTCTCTTTGTCATATGTTTATTCCCCATAAAATTAGGTTCTAATTCTGGGGACTGCATTCTGTTCTCCTGACCTACTTATTACTTACTATAACTGTATCATACTTTTACCAGAATTTTATTATTGAACCTAGTGGTTTCTTCTTCTCAATTAGTCTATTATATTTCCTAAATATAAACTCTTATAATTAGGCTGGGGCTGTAGCTCAGTTGTAGAGCACTTGCCTCCATGCATAAGGCCCCTGGCTTGAGGGGCAGCACCATACACAAAAGGTGATGTCATTATCAAAATGAGTTAAATTTATCTTTTCTTTTGAATATTTATCTTGGTTTTTGATTTTTTTTTTTTTACTGGGGATTGAACTCAGGACCTTGTATTTGCCAGGCAGGCTCTGTGCCGCTGAGCTACATCCTTGGCCCTATGTTGACTTTTTCTGTATCTTACTTTGTCTCATCCATGAAATTATGAAAGATGAGACATCACAGAAGTATAGGACTCACTTTATTTTGATAAAAATAGCTTTAATGTTCATTGTTTATGGTTTATTTTTATTAAATATTATTTGTCATATTTCAGTCTCCTTTTATTAAGTTTTTACTATAAATTATTTTGGATTTTTATCATCTTTTGGTTGAACCATATACTTTTTCTCTCATTGATGCATTTGTTTTGATTTCTACAGAAATCCTTAAGACTGTTTTCTTAAATCCTCTTAAGACTGCTTTCATTGCATCCGTCAGTTGCAGTATGTTGTATCGGTATTACCATTTAATTGTAGATACTGTTTAACTTTTCCTTTAATTTCTTCTGTGACCATTGGTTATTCAGAAGGGTGTTATTTAATATCCATGTGTTTATGGGGTTTTTAGGGTTTCTTTTGTCATTGATTTCCAATTTCATTGCACGATGGTTAGATAATATGCATGGGATAATTTCAATTCCTTCACATTTACCTAAGCTTGTTCTTTGGGCTACTCTGTGGTCTATTTTGGAAAACGATCCATGTGCAGCTGAGAAGAATGTGCATTCTGAAGTTTTGGAACTCTCTGTAGACATCTACTAAATCTATTTGTTCACAAATTTGGTTCATTTCTGATATTTCTTTGTTGATTTTTTTGTCTAGTTGATCTATTTGTGACAGTGGAGTATAAGGTCCCCCATTACAACTGTGTTAGTGCTTATTAGATTTTTAATGTCTGTTAATAATTGTTATCTCTTCTTCTTTTTTTTTTTGTACCGGGGATCGAACTCAGAACCTTGTGCTTGCAAGGCAGGCACGATGCTGCTGAGCTAAATCCCAGGCCCATCTTCTTGAAGTTTTCCCTTAACAGGTAAGTAGTGACCTTCTTTGTCTGTTTTGACCAGTCTTGGCTTGAAGTTCACATTGTCTGCAAATAGAATAGCTATCCCTGCTTTTTTCTGGGTTCCTGTTGCATGGAACATTGTTTTCCATCCTTTGACTTTCAGTCTATGAATTTCTTATTGAATTAAATATGTTTCCTGTATGCAACATATTGTTACATCTTGTTTCTTGATCCATTTTGCCAGTCTGTTTTGATTGGTAATTGAGACCATTTACTTTGATGGTTATAGGAGATATATATTGAGTTATCCTTGTCATACTGTTTTCCTCCTATTGGCTCCCTGTCTTTCCTCTCTGTTTAATTGCTTCCCCTGCCTGGTGGCTTCTTTCCATTGGTGTTCTTGAAATTGAGATTTTCATTATCTTTTTCTAAAATGCCCTTCAGGACACTTTGTAGAGCTGGTTTGTTGGTTGTGAATTTTTTCAGTTGTTCCTTGTCATGGAAGTATTTTATTTCTCCACTAATTCTGAAAGATAGTTTTGTGGGGTACGTCAGTCTGGGTTGGACATTGCTTTCTCTTAGGGCTTGAAATACTTCACTTCAGGCTCTCCTTGCTGTAAGGGTTTTTGTTGAGAAGTGTGCTGTGGTTCTGATGGGCTTTCCTCTATGGGTGATTTATTTCTTTTCTCTAATGGCTTTTGATATTCTGTTCTTGTGTGGAATTTCTGGAATCTTGATTATTATATGCCTTGGTGTGGATTTATTTGCTTATGGCTATTTGGAGTTCTATTTGAACCATCCTTGCACTCCTGGAATCAACTCTGTTCAGTTTATTTTTATTTATGGTTCTGGATTTTGTCGACATTTATTTGGAATTTTAACATTAATTTTCATGTTAGATTGGCGATAGATTTTTTGGTTTTTTTTTTTTTGTATCAGGAATCGAACTCGGGTCCTTATGCTTGCAAGGCAAGTGACAGAACCACTGAGCTAAATCCCCGGCCTGGCGATAGTTTTTTGTACTCTTAAGTTTAGATTTAAGAGTATAACTGCTTTTATGAAATGAATGAAGAGTTTTTGTTTTAATTTCATGTTGCTATAATTTAAATAACTTTGGCACATGTGTTATTTAATGGCCACACAAAACTGCTAAACTAGCTGATCCTACCAATTTCTCAAATGGTAGCCATTTAATAACCTTTCTGATATCTACCATGGTGTGATGGATACTTCAAATTGCTCACCAAATTCTAGTATCTCCTTTGGTCACAAGGCAAGATTACATTTCTCATTCTCCCTTGCACTGGGTGGCACCATGTAACTAACATTAGAATGGGATGAAAATGACGAGTTCTACTTGCAGGGCAAACCATAAAACCTCTCATGTGTATTCTGCTCTATTTTCTCCTTCTGCCTCATTAATGCTGATGACAAACACCAGGGATAAGGAAGGCAGGGCCACATGACAAATGGAGCATTGGTCTCTAAATTACTAATGGAGGAATGCTTCCCTGTTGACCAGAGAGTTACCTAAAAATATTATGTAAGCAAGAACTTCTGCTGATCTTAAAATATTGGGACTATTTATTATCACAGCCAAGCCTACATTGTTACATAGTCTTTTCATTTTTTCCACTTTTTTGTCAATTTGAGCAGTGTTTTGCTAATAAATTACCAATATTCTTCAGGTTTTCAAATTTTACCAGTGTTGTGCATAGTATTCTCTCATAAATTTCTATTTTATATCTATATTCACATCTCCACATTTCTAATCGTAGATACTTTACCCTTTCTTAAACCTACCTGTAAGGAGTTTATCCATCTTATAGGTGTTTTCAAAGGGCCAGTTTTTTTGGAGTTATATACCTTGCTACGTTATTTTCTTTCTTTGCAGAACACTTCTTTTTCTAGTATTTCTGTAAGTCACTTGTATTTCCTAATCCTAGTCTCTTTGATACTGCCTGTCTCTCTCTTCCCTCTCTTCCTCCCCTCTCTCTTTTTCTTTCTTTCTTATCTATCCTTCTTTTCTTTCTTGTCATTAATTTAACTTCATTTACTAGTAATTGTTTCTGTAGTACTTTGTTTTTTAATAACCTTCTTAAAAGTTAGGGCATGTAAGGTTTTTTCTTTTGCATATAACATGTACTCTGGTATTCTGTGTCTTTGGTAATCTTCTTCCTCTTTTTATGTTTTCCTAGTTAGTTTGTATTTTTAATTTTGATATTCTGTTTGTCCAAAAGCTATCTAAGAGTAGGTTTCTTTCTTTTCTTTTTCTTTTTTTCCTGGTACAGGGGATTGAACTCAGGACCTTGCACTTACAAGGCAGGTGCGGTGCCACTGAGCTAAATCCCCCCCCCCCGCCCTTTTTGATTAGAGCATTTTTCTCAGATGGCAGGATGTCACTGTTCTGGTTAGCAGTTTTGCAGATGGCAGGATGGTCAGAGTCTGTTTACTTTCCTCTCTAAGTTAGCCATTCTGTCTGTTGGGAGCTGTGATTTCTTTTTACCCTTGGAACTTGGGTGCAAATCTCAGCATGTGTCCTTTCCCCGTGACTCCTGCACAGAGCTCAGTTCCATTTGCTGACTCAGTTCTTTCTTTAAGCCAGGGAAATTTTCTACTTAAATTGCTTAATTCTCATCCTTTCTTTATTTGTTCCTTTTTGTTCCTTTGTGGGATCACTGTGATTCACAAATTAGGTCTCCATTATCTGTTATCCACATATCTTTTGTCCCTGATAGTTATTACTTTGTATTTTTGTTCTTTTTGTGATTTTTTTTCTGCTGATCTTCGGAGCCACTAATTTAATCTCCACAGCAACACAGTTTTCCTCAACTTGTCTGCTGAGCTCTCTAGTTTGAAGATTAGGATTTTTAGTTTCAGAAAGGCTTTTCTGGGCTGTTATTATTTTTTGCTTGTATTACCCTCTGTCTCCTCTGTCTACCCTCTGCCATTCTATTTAATCAATGTCTTCCACTTCTAAGTGTTTTGCTTTATCTCCCTGGCTTCCTGTCCCTTCTGTGGAAGGTTTTGTCCTTAGCTACATGGTGAGGCTTAAGACCAGCTGCAGGTGGCCTGGAGGTGAACTTAGCAGAGTGGTATTAGTGTTCTCAGGTCCTGTACCTTGGAGGAGTGGCATCACTTGCCTGGGGCGAGTTCCCCAGGGCACCAGAAAGAACCTCCTGAGCTGTACTAGCTTCACTTTAGTGAGATGTAGGATGCCTCTCTAGCTTCCTTGCCCTTCCACTGGGCCACGGAGACAGGATATCCTTGAGAATGTTCATGTCAGCTGGAGCTTTCTTCCTCCTTGGCTCCATCTAGTCTAGGTCAAGCTGTCCCCTGGATTTGGGGCCATCTGCTCTTGCTCCAGTGTCTGTTATTTGATACTGTTCTTCAGGACCTGCCTTCATCCTGTAACAAACTTCTCCATCCAGTCCTGTTGAACCCAGATCTCTTATTTACTCCATACCTTAACTGTGTGCTGGCCCAATCAGCTGCCAAACTCAGCAGGGCAATTTGCAGTTGGTTTGGAGTGAGAAAGACAACTTCAATTGTCATTAGGACCATTATTGTCCAGAACTGATTCACTGATGTCAGAAATTTTGACAGAGAATTTTCAGAAACTTCCAAACAAATACTCGTGAGATATAAATTTCTTTGTAAAGCAATTTTGGGCTGATAGGAGAATGAGAAAGTAGAGTGTTTGTATTTATTCTGGATCTTGCCAGGTTGCAAGAGGTATTTGGACTTTAGTTTTGAAAGAATTTTTATTCATTAGGAAGTACTTTTAGATGTATATGCAAATACCACTGGATAGGCCTGATGTATCTAGACAAGGATAATGTCTTTAATGAGATCTATTGGGGATTCTAAATTTAATCCATCACAAAATAAGAGTTCCAGAAGCTTGTGGTAATGAGGTGCTATAAACAAAAAAAGGAGGATTTGGTGAAGCCTGAGGGTCAAGGGGAAACATTTTGGGATTATAAAAAGGAAAAAGTTTGGAGTAAAATCAGAGACAGAATGAGTGGAGGTACTGGCCACTGAAGATGATATTGGATCTAGTTTCATAGAGGAGACGGAGGGCCAGCTGGTCATAGGGTGACAGGTGGACTTTGGCTTAGTGGGAAGTTCGTCGTCCAAGATGTTATCAGATGTCCTTTCAAGTGAGAAGAACTGGAACACAACCTAAGTCACAAATGTTGACCTTTTTCTTCAAAGACCATGACCCATAACAATGATTAGCTCAGGAGGAATTCCAGAGATCTTCACCTTTTTCAAAATCAAAGCATCTGCTCCATACTAGCATCATGGCTGCTGATGTCCCATCCATCTCCTGGGATCTCCCTGCACCATGCTGTGTTAACAGCATTTTTCACAATTTACAATGAAAAACTAAGGGATTTTATTCAAGGTCACATGTCAGTAAGTGGTTGTGGAACTTATGAGCTGATCAGGAGGCTGGACACAGATGTGGCAAGTTGTTAGAGAGTGTAGGTTTTGTCTAGGTTTTGCTCACACGGTGCATAGATTAAGAAAGCAGCAGCAGTCTCTCTTGCTCTCCTGAGTCCTGGGCGTGGGTGTATTACTTTCTGGCAGGGACATTTTAGAGGATGCTGCTGCCTGGGCAGGAGCAAGAAGGCAGGAGTGTGACCTCTGATCCCACCCCCCCTGTACAATCTTTCATGACACTAATGACTGAGATGGGAGCTCAGTACCCAGACAGTAGAGGGTCCTCTGTGAAACAAGGAAGGATACAAAGAAACACACACACACACACACACACAGACACACCAAATATGAGGCCACAACTCTCTGTGGGGCTGTCTTGTTGATGACAGTGCATCTGATGGCCTATTTTTTAAAAAGGTGAATAAAGTACAAGAACGATACAAAATAGATACAGTAAATAGAGGAAAAGATCAAATTGAAATTCATCATGCATAGGAAAAAATGACTAATATCAGATAAAGACCTTTAGCTGGAAACCAAGTTTAAGAAGTTTCTGTTTACTTGCATCATCTCACAACCATTTTTAGAAAGCAAAAAGCCCTTACAGTGCACTCTAGACTGTTACAATGGTGAAGCCAGGGTCCCCGTGGGGATCGGTTCTAAGACTGAATTTGTGTGTGGTTGGAGGTTTGATGGGTTGCAGTTTGAAATTGTGGGTAAAAGCCACTTGGGGGTTGATGTGAAAGGTGTTACCCAGTCAAACCAGCCCAGAGGACAAGCAGATAGTCCCGCCTGCCCTTGCCTTCTGGCTTCCTTGCTGTTGGTAATGATTAAATTAAATTTCACGAATGTTTAGTGAATGTCTACTTTGCTTCCAGTGCTGAGCCCAACATTAGCGGGGTGAAGTATAAGCTATTCCCTTTGCCCTGGAGACTTGTGAGTTCATGGAGGTTAGGCATTCTGGGAAGTCCCCGTTCTAGGTGTCCGTTGGGATTACTAATGCAGAAGCCAGGAGTCTTCACCCTCGGTCTGTACTGACTTGTGTTCTGTCTTCTGGACAGCTTCAAATGGTGGCATTCCCCATTCCCATCCTGGCTGGCCTCCTCTGGCTTTGGAGTGGAAGCTGGGAGCAGCCTTGTGTCCCCTGCCTGATTTAGCTTGCTGGGTTGGGGACTCCAGAGTTCTGAACCCTCTGACTACTGGAACTTACATGGATAGGGACAGTTCGTCTAACTCCCTCTTGCAAGTGAGCACAGAAGTGGGAGAAGACCACAAAGTGCTTGACCCTCAGGGCATTGGGATTATAGCTCAAGATCCCATATGTTTTCTTAATGCATCCAAGTCAGTTTAAGTCCTATCTTTGTAAATCTGACCTTTCAGAATTCTTTCTCTGCATGAATCTAATGTCTATATGAGAATTGATAGAAGTCTTACGGAATTAGTTTCTCCTACTTGAAGAAAAAGACCGATCAGCTTGACATTAATTTCTGCCAGTTTTTGAACAGATGGTTTTCTGAGCATTAGGGGAAAACCTGACACTTACCACGGGGCTGACACAGCTCCCCTGACAAGCACACATGCCGTGTGAACCTCAGTTCCCCTTTCCTGTGGCTGCTCCACTGGAGGGTCAGGGGAGGGATGTAGCAAGGGGTAGGTAACATCTGCCTCCTCCTTCCCTAAGCAGTTCAGTTGCCCACTATGCCACGATCTGTCCACAGTTTTCATCCAAGGCAGCAGCATACTTGGTGTTTCCCTTTGTGTTTTGATTTTGCTTGTTGGAGCTTGCTTTCTGGGTAAGAAGGATTGTTCTTTCTTTCTGTGACTTTTAAATCCTTGGACTGTGTGATTTCCAAGATGCTTAGTATTTAGGAGATGTTTTCCTTGGACCCATTATTTGCCTATAGATAGGTCTTCGTTACCCAGCGAGTTAAGAGTAGAGTGCCTAGAAATGGGCCCTGGGAGAAATCTGTTCTCTGCATTTATAGAGACTACAGCGACTCAGGAGGTAAGAAAGGGAGAAGGAAGGAGCCGTGGGGCTCTTTGGGGGACCTGGAAAATTGTTTCCCAAAAAAGCCAATGAAGAAATTAAACTGGTTTTGGAAAGACGGGGCTCAAAGACGAGGAAAGAATGGATTTGTTTTTAATGATTTCCAGTAGAATTGAGGCTGTTCCTGCGATTGTTGGAAATAAAATTGGTTAGAAAATGATGTCAGCAGAGAGTGGGAACTGTGAACCAGGAAAATAAATGAGCTCTGAAATCACCTTCTATTTTATAAATATTGTTTCTGGAGCTGAGAAAATTGAGATAGATTATTCCTTTCTCTCTCTCCCAAGCCATGGGTAGAAGAAGCCCTGAGTATCCCATTTGGACCTTGTGAGGAACATCTCATCTTGTCCTGGCGCGCTAAGTACCTTTGTCTGCATTTAGACACACTCCATTTCTCTTTCAAGGACCACTATCAGCAGTAGCCAATTACAAACACACCTCATAACACATTATTGAGACACACTGCACGCAAATAAGCTAGAGAGATGTTTAATGATTGTACCACATCATGTCCATTAGAATCTGTCCTCGCTGCCATAGGATGGAGGGACCAGTTCCTGGGTGAGTGTATCTCTGCGTGTGTGTACTTCTGTGTATTTCATTGCAACTGTATCATAATTAGAATAACTCAAGCCAAACCAGTTTATACTTTCAAGGAGGGAAAAGGAACATTGTTTCACATTTTGAATGGCTTCTTTTAAGCTGGATTCTCCTGGTCTTTGATTTTTTTAAAAAAAGTATCAGTGCTGTTAACAGCTGAATTCACCTGTGAACAAGGGTTGATGTGCTTTCTGACTCAATGAGTGGCTTCCTTTTGTTATCTGTATCTCAGGGAGAGGAAAAGGTGGGCAATTTAGAGCAACGTTACATAGGCACTTTCCCAACTCTTTTGTTTGCTAAGTTTGGTTTCATTGCTAGTTTGGTTTTACAGTAAGAGTTTGCCATATTTTATTTTCTCTGCCATTTACCATTGCTGTTGATTTTGAAGTAGTGATTGCATTTGGCCACAGTAACAGCTGCATCCCAGCCCTGAGTGATGCAGCAGCCGATTGACCAAGCACAAGGCCTTCTGTTGCTGTGTGAAGGGTGTGGAAACTGGGAATGAGATAACAGCTGGGCTCAGGGGGTGAACCAGCATCCTGTCTTGTTAAGGTTAAGAGTCTGACTTTATCAGATCCTCTTGCTGTCTCTGTCGGTAACACCAAGGCTGAGGAGGGAGGGGGAGTTACTTCCTCAAGAGCACCTTGGCCGGTTAATTGCGGAACCTATCTAGAACCTGGCATCTTGGTCCCTAGGCCTAGTTCTCTGTAGATGCAAACTGTGCTGCATTTGCATCTGTAAAATACAAATCTCAGTAGAGAACAGGGAGCTGCCAACAGGGACACTGGGAGCCTGCTGGACCTTCTAGCCATGCAAACCGTCACCGAGCATGCAAACGATTAGCCCTTGTGTAGTCCTTATTCCCCAAGGACACCATTTCCATGCTGCAGAGGCTTCTGAAGGAGGGCAGTTGGTTTCAAAGGATTATTTTATCAAAGGATTGTTTTCATCTTCATTCTTTTAGAAAAACTAAATGCCCAAGGCTCCTACCAGTGGTGCTTTTCTTGTTTTGCTCTTGAAGTTCTGGGACTTCCTTAAAGAGGTAGCATAGAGAAGAGAGAGTCAACCCTTGTGTTTGCCTTTAAGTCAGCCAGAAATGTTTTTTGATTTTATGGGAAACTGCGTTAGGCCTTGTAGAGCCTGTTACCTGTAGTTGTGTAGTGGACGTGTCCAGTCTTCCAAGCTTGGAAAAACTCCCTGTTCATGTTTCTTTCATACAGTCCTTGGTCCTTGGCAAGTGAATTGCTTTTGAAGAATTTATGTTCCCATCTACCACTTCCATTGCTAAGGGTGATACTTGTGACTGATATAGTGATAGGAGAGTCCTGGAACCTTGGGAACTTGACATTGACTGTCTGCAGCCTGAAACTACAGGGTTCACACTGGGTCACAGGCAGGATTCTGGGCCTGCTATTTTCTGAATCACACTGCCTGGCTAAGGAAGCCTGTGTTTGCTCACAGCCAGGCAGACGATGCCAAGTAGTGGCATATTCCTACTGCTGCTTTTGCAGCTAGCAAGGGAAATGAGACAGGGCAGTTAGCAAATTGGTAATTTGAAGAATCTGCTCTATCTTTGAGTGTGTATTGCTGGACAGGCAGTGAGTCTGAGATGTCGGGTAAAATTCTAGTCCTGAAGGAAGAGCTGTCCTTGGCTGGTTTCAAGTCCCAAGGGGAAGCTACGGGAGAGTTAGTTTGTGGGGTAGCATGATCAGCACCAAGGGCAGCACCACAGGTCCTGATGTTCAGACAAGATCCGGCATGGTCAGGGTAGTCTGGCTGTAGACATGTGCTGATGTTTAGGAAACTCTTAACAGCTAAGAGGCTTGGCCTCCTGTCTCTGCCTTCCATGCTCTGCCTTGATGATCTTGAGGAGCTAGCAGGGACAGCAATTCCTTCTGCCCATTCTGCTAGTCAAGACCCTGAGCCTCAAGATGTGACTTGTTTGAGAGTGAATAGGAACCATGTATTTTAGGAAAAGAGATTTATAAACATCAAAAGGGAGAAGGCTAGAAAGAACCTAGAATGCCAGGTTGGAATTAGAAGTATCAATATACGTGTATACACGTGACTGTTTCTTAGCTCTTTCTGTTGAGATGGTCTGGAGGCAGTGGCTCTCCAGTAGCATTGAGTACAGGCTGAATATTCAGATCTTGGTTTCTAAATTCTATTCTACACTAAAGTTACCAGAGAGTCTCAGAAAAATGGATGATTCAAGGACTGTGTCTGAACTTGAAATATCTTGTTATGCTACAAAGTCAGGACATGCTTGAGAAAGAATAGGAGTGTGTCAAAAGTATACCAATGCCAGTATCAAGGAGGTTCCGCTGGTCAAATTGAGGACAATATGAACACCAGGTAAAGAAGAGAATCACATTATAAACTACTGAATGAAATAGGAATCTGTGAGTTAATACTGTTATAAATGAATGAATAAGTGAATGAATGGATATATGGCTAGGTAGATAAGTAAGGAAATGATTAAGTAACTGAGAGAGAGAGAGGATAAAACTTCCTTACAGTAGAATGTCAACTGATAAACTCAGAAGGAATGACGGAAATGGATGCTCAGCATTTGGCAGTCCTAGTGGTCATTGGTAAAGGCAAGAGTGGACAGTGGATGATAAGTCTTATGGGTGGAGATTTCATAAGGAACAGAATATGGGCACAATATTAGAACTGCTTCCCACAAAATTGTAATCCAATTCAATGGGAACATGGTACATTGTCCGTGGCAAATGATGGAAGGCACCAACTTGCCCAGATGATTGAGGTTAACACCACTAGAGGTGTCTTGGTATGCCTGCAGATGGCACGCACTGAACTCAGCCTCATTTCTACTATATTCCTGCGAAGGATGTAGGCTTGCATCTGGTCAAGGGGAAATATCCAATGGATACAGGCCCTACTGAATGAAAGGCCTATACGCTTTGAGACTTCCAAAGACTTGAGAAGCAGAGAAAGCCTGAGGAAGTATTCCAGATTGGATGAGCCTAATGAAATGTGACACCTAAATGGGACACGTGTTTGTGTGTAGGATTCTGAACCAGGCACACACACACAAAAAGACATTGTTGGGGTGGTTGGAGAAATTCAAATGGGGCCGGTGGTTCGTGTCTGTGCTGTACAGTGTTGACTTTTTGATGAGCATGGTTGTTGGTGATTATATAGGAGAAAGACCCTTGTCTTTGGAAAGCATGCACTGTGGTGCTGTGCCAGATAAAGCTATATCTGTGTGTGTCTCTCCCTTTGGAAAGACAGCAAATACGGTCAGATATCACCATCTGGAGAATTTGTGTCGAGAGGATATAATAGTCTGGACTTCTCTTGAAACTTTTCCTTAGGTTTAAACTTGCTTCGGAATTAATAAAAAGATGCTGAAGAGAACAATAAATAAAAATACAGAATCCACTGGGAACCCAAGCAAAGAGATGAAGTCACTTTTGAGTAGAAAGATATCACAGTGGCCCCAGTTTCCTTTGCAGCAACAATCAATGCTCAGAAGACAGTGAAATGGCATCTACAACATAAGGAAAGAGAATGTGAACCAGTGATTTTTATCTATCCTAGCCATCTTGTAAGTATAAAGACAGTTTTGGCATGCAATAACTCAGGGAATATTGTTCTCCCGAGCCCTGCCTGAGCAAACCAGTGAGGATGAACTTCAGCCAAAAATTGAAGGTGGAGGTGAGCGCTGAATGTTTTCAACTGTAAAACTAAACTCAAACAAAGACTAAGACAAATATGAGGATAAGAACATCAGAGGAGAATGCCAACATCCTTTTCCCTGATGATGTGGAAATGACACTACCAAAGATACTGCAAGGGAAAGGGAGAAGAAAGAGGAAATTCACTGAGTGCCTCATTCTAGCATAGCAGGGAGTCAAAAGATATAATTGAGAGCTGACAGATGAAGTGATATAAGTATAATTATATTTAGCAATAAATAGTAAGCATTTAGAAAGGTAATCTCTTGATTAAAACCAGGCAGTGGGAAAGAAACAGCAGCATAGCCTGGATCAGTGGAGCACTGGGACTATGTGATGTGTCGTCCTGTCTGTGTTTGAACACAGGTACCATTGCATCAGGACTTCAGTGCACTTTCATAACTCATTCCCGGGAACATATGTCTCTTTCTTGTCCCACCCTAATCGTATGTTTTCTGTGCCTCTGCAGAAAGAAAAATGAAGGGAAAGAAGAGAAGATAAACCAATTTTATCTTTGCAGGTTACTATAGAATTAATAAGTCATGTCTGAAGATATAGGTTCAAATTATTCTATAATGTTTAGCTGAAAATGTAACCACTAGAATAAAAACACAAACCTTCCCAGAAGAATCACACAGGAGAAACAATCACAGAAAGACTAAAAATAATGGCCTAAAACCCCGGAAGATGTAATATAAAATGAGAGCTAGGAACAAGCCTGTTTTCCATATTGCTAAACATAAATGAGTTTAACTTACCTTTTAAAGAGATTTGCAGATTGGCTCACAAATCAAAACCCAATTTTATGTTTTTTAGAGAGAGATCCCTAAAGGAAAGCCACACAGGAAGGTTGAAAATGAAAGGATGAGTAAAAGAACACCAGGTAAAGGCTTAACAAGGTTAATAAAAAATAAATATAGATGTAAAAATAGTACTCATGAGCTTGCATCAGACAAAGTGGAATTCAGCTTAAAATACATTAAATAACCTAAAAGAATTTCACAATGAAAAAGAAACATAGCAATATTGAAAAAGGGGCAATTTCAGGAGATGAGAGAAACAGACAAAAACACAGTAGTAACAGATCACTTTAATTTACATGTCCCAGTCTCCAGATAACTGGAAAAAACCCAAATATCAATATTGAAGACCTAATTAACATAAGCAATAAAGTACATCTGATAGATAAATATCAAATCCTGTAGGCTAAATGAAGAAAATACATCTTTCAAAGTCCCATGAAGCATCCACAAATATTGACCATCTATTAGGCAACAAAGGTAACCTCAATAAAACCCAAAAGGGAGGGAAAAAGTGTAGGCAATATACGCTGATTACAGTACAAATAAACTAAAAATTAATACTAAATCAGAAAGATCAAAAGACTATTTGACTAAAAATGAAAATAAAACAAACACACAATACGTGGCTCAAAGAGGAAAATACAAACTGAAAATGAAGATTTTCTGAAAAGAAAAATGACCATTAAGGAAAGCACTATCTGAACAGATGTGATATAAATAGAGCAATCTGCAGAAGAAAACTGATGGCTTTAAATATTTACAGGAGAGAATGATAAAACATGAATTAATCATCTAAGTCAAGGAGTTCTGACAGAACAAAGCAGAATATAGAAAAATAAAGCAGAAAGAATAAATAACTGAGAGTAGAAATTAATGAGTTAGAAACCAAAACAGTTGAATTTCAAAGCTGCTTTTGTTTTGGTAGTGAAGGGGGGAGAATATAGTAATAATATAGATAAACCATTAAACTGTTAGCCTAGTCAGTAAAATGTTGGAGCACATGCAGAAGCATAATAAGAAATGATATGTGGGTGTTAATGACATGAACTGGAAATTAAAGGAATCATGAGATTACTTTGCTGAGCTCTATGTAATTAAATTTGAAAAATCTGGTGAACTGGATTGTTTTCCAAATAAATAAATAAATAAATAAATAAATAAATAAAATTTACCCAAATGACACCCGAGAGTCCAAAATTTCCAAAGCAGAAACTTAAATAAATAAAAATAGCTATACCTGTCCTGTAAAACATTTGAAGATTTTACAGGGAAAATTCTTTCAAACCTCCATGGAATGGACAATTCCAGTATGTTCCAGAGCATAAGAAAAGAAGGGAAGTAAGTGTAACAGTTACTAAAACCTGACAATATAGGTACAGGTAGAAAACCAAAGAACAATCCTATTAATGAGTATCAATTCAAAAATCATTAAAAATTAGAAAAACAATCTCATTAGTACCTTTGAAGACTAATACATCATCATCAAAAGAGTTTTTATTCCTGGAATGCAGATGTGGTTCTATGTTACTGAACATAGGTGAAGGAAATGATATAAATAGCTTCATAGTTGCCAAAAAAGCCCTCTGAGAATGTTCAATGATCATTTGCTATTAAAAAAGTACCCCCCCCAAATAAACTCAAGAATAGCCAAGTCTACATGGTTAAGATACTTTCCTTAATATGCTAAAATACATCTATCTAAATCTAAAAGCCAGCATCATGCTTAATGAGGAAACACTAAGGGAATTCTCACTAAAGTGAAAAAACAAAGTTCTATGCTTTTAGTACTATTATTTTTCTCTGTAGCAGTGATACTTACTAATGCAATTAGGCAAGAGAAAACAATTAGGAAGGAGAAATGAGAGGAGGCCGTTGTTACTATATGCAGATGCTATGGTGTCATGGCTTGGAAATGTAAGGGAATTCATTAAAATTTGTTTCAAATGAAAAAAACCTATAAGGTAGCATCATGCAAAAATTAGTACACAATTTTTGGGCATCAAAAAGAATGTACCATAGGAGGAAGAGCCCCCATTTACAATAACAAGAAAAGGTATAAAACAACAAATCATAACCTTATCAAAAAATGTAAGATTTATGTGAGAATTTAAAAACACTCCCAAAGGCTAGGGAAGGAATCTAGAACAAATGGAAAGATATATCATGTTCATGGATAGAAAAACAATGATGTCATTCTCTTTAAGTTACAAATTTCATATGACCTATATAAAAGTATCAGTGAATTTTTTGAAAAGCTGTGTAAGTTTATTTTGTAATTCAAATTGCAAAAAGTAATAATCAGGAAAGTTCTGAAAAAGAAAAACATTTTGAGGGGACTGGTTCTACTAGACATTAAGAGTTATGGTGTCTCATTTACTGAAACTGATTAAAAGGACACAAATGGATAGTTCAAAAATAGACCCAAATGCATATGATCATTTACTATATAATAAAAGTAGCATCTCACTTCATTAGAGGAAAAGAATAAATATATGTTATGGGGGTAACTGGTAGCCTTATGGAGAAAAGTAAAATTGGATCCATACTTCCCACCATACATACTGAGCATAAAATTCAAACTGAAAATGAAACTCTTAAATGTAAAAATAAAACTATAAAAGTGCCAAGAGGAAACTTTTCTGTCTCTGTTACTTTTCTCCTTGCTGAGGCAAAATACCCTACACCCAAAGCTAAAGGAGGAAAGGTTTATTTCAGCTCACAGTTTGTAGAGTTTTCAGTTGATAGCTGGTTTCAAGGCAGGAGGGATGGCAGAGGAACATTGCAGAGGAGAAATAGTCCATGGTGTGGGGGGTCAGACAGAAGGCAGCAACCATAAAACCTAGCTCCCCCTTTTATCTCTTCCAAGCTACCCATCATTTGGGTGATGCCACCCCTACCCAGGCTGGGCCTTCCCATTATCCACACCTCGAATTATGCTTAACCAATCAGTGAACTAATTTAGTAATTACCATCTTTGATCCCAGTATCACACCCTTAATCCCAATATCACACACTCTAGATCCAGCCACCTCCAAAAAGCCCCACCTATGACCACATAAGGCTTTAGGGGGACATCTAGACATAAGCCATAACATTCCACCCCTGGCCTCTGAAAGACTCATATGTATCCATTTATGCAAAAGGCATTTAGGCCATCTTTAAGAGTTGCTAAAGTCCTAACAGTTTTAGCATTGCTGGAAAGTCCAAGTCTAAAGTCTCCTCTCAGATTTAAGGCAAATTCTTAGCTGTGAGCCCCTGTACAAATGAAAAGAAAGTTAAACACTTTCAAAATACAAAGGCACAAGATAAACACTCCCATTCCAAAAGGTACAAATAGGGGGGGAGAAAGGAGCAGGACCAAAACAAGTCAAAAGTCCAGCAGAGCAAACATTAAATCCTGTAGTTCCATGTCTGGCACCTAGAGTAATCTGTGGCAAGAAGTGAACTCCAAAGGGCTTGGGCAGCTCCACCCCTATGGCATTGCCGATGGTTGTAGCTCCCGCAGCTTCTCTCTTGGCTAGCTTTGCTCACACCTTACAGCTTTCCTCAGGTGATCCACATTCCTGGCTTCTCCAATCTTCTGCAGTCTCCACTGCACCCTTGGCTTCACACAGCTTGGTACACTGCCTGGCCTGCTAGGTATTTTTCTGAGATCTGAGTAGAAGTCTTCCTGAACCCCCAACTCTTGCATTCTGCATGCTCCTAAAAGCAGCACCATGTGGATGATGCCTAAGTCTGCCACCAGCTGGAGCAATACCCAGGCTTCCTTCTCTCTTGGCTTCAGGGGTTGAATGCTTGGATTGCTGAGTGCTATTAACCCAATCCCAGAGAACAAATTCACTAGGCTGCCACCATTCTGGAACATGGTGCTCTGGGGCTCTCTTCTCAAAGCAGTCTTTCACGTTTGCAACTCTGAAGCTGCAAAGTATGGAGTCCTGCTGATTCTTGTGATGTCCTCAGGCTATATTTTCTATTGTCTTGTTCCTTCTCAGCAAGGAAGTTCTCCTCTGCTCTATCTTTGCAGTCCACGGCTTTACTGGAGCTTCCATTCTGGCCAAACTAAAAATGTTTTCAGTCATTCTGCTGGACTCTTTGTTCTTGATTCTCAACATAGGTCTGGCTAAAAGCCTCCAGCAGTAGCTATACCACTGTCTCAATATTAAATTTCCTTGAAATTTCTTCTGCCAGATTAATTAGTCCACTGCCCTTAATCTCAGCCTCAGACAAAGTCTCTGGACAAGAGCAAAATGCAGACAAATTTTCTGCCCAAGCATAACACATATGGTTTGGAGTCCAACAGCCAATGTAGTCCTTGTTTCTAACTGAAACCTTCTGAGTCTGGTCTTTACCAGAAGCATTTCTATCAACATTCCAGTCTTTCTGAGCTGTGACCAAAATCTCTCATCAAGTACAGCTTAAAGCATTCTAGGGCTGCTTCTTCAGCTGGCATCTCCAAGCCTTTCCAAACTCTTCCCACAGGCCAGTTCCAAAGGCCCCTGAACCACATGGTCAGGTATAGTCATAGTAATGACCCCACTCCTGGTACCAAAATCTGTCTTAGTTATTTTTCTTGTTGCTGAGACAAAATACCCAACACTCAAAGTTAAAGAAGAGAAAGCTTATTTCAGCTCACAGTTTGTAGAAGATTCAGTCCACAGTCAGCTGGTTCTAAAGGCATCACAGAAGAGAAATATTCTATGGCATGGCAAGCAGAAAGGCAGCTAGCAGCCAAAGCAGCAAGCAGCAGCAGCAGGCCTGCTTTCTTTCTGTTCCTTTATAATCCATCAAGGTGACAAGCCTATTGATTGGTTCTAGGCATACCAAGGGTGAGGCTTCCATTATCTACACCCTTCACCCCAGTAACACCTCTTTAATCCATATACACACACCCTAATCCAGCCACCTGCAAAACTTCCCACTTATGACCACATAAGGCTTTGGGGGATATCTAGATACAAACCATAACACTAACCAAGATATGAATTCAGATAAAAGTAAAGTTTGTTTATTTGACTAGGTAAAAATTTGGAAAAATAATCTGAGTAGCAAAAGGAATCTACATAAGTAAACTGAAAAGACAAATGACAAAGGACTAATTACCTTAGTAAGTAAAAACTCCAAAGAGTCAATTAAAAAAAGAATTATAATCCAATAGAAAAAAAAGTTGGCAAAGACTATCACAGAAAGAGAAATATGAATGGCCCTGTAAGATATACTCAACCTTCCTAAAAATATAGAAATCTATATATTTATAGATAATTTTTATCAGCTTGGTCTGAAAGAAAAGCAAGATGCAGAACAGTGTGTTTGCTACACCAACTGTTGGTACAAAAGACGGGTTTGGGAGATTGCAGAATTAGAATAAATATTTATATTTTCATGTAACTGCATAAGAAATTCAGGAAGTATACACAAGTAACAATGGATTACCTTTAGGAGAGATGGTGTGAACTAGGGGTGGGCAAGGGTAGAAGGCAACCTTTTCCTTGTATAGCTTTTTAAAAAGCCATGAGTTGTGTACTGTGGTTTTCTTTTCTTTCTTTTTTGGTTTTGTTTTTATGAGACAGGGTCTTGCTATGTAGTGCAGTCTGGGCTTCAACTAACAGTACTCCTTCTGCCTCAGCCTCCCAAGTGCTGGGATTACAGGCGTGTACTATCACATCTAGCAAAATATGTGTGTGTGTGTGTGTGTGTGTGTGTATTTTTCATTGTTTTTTTGAGACAAGGTTTTACTATGTAGTTCAGGCTGGCCTTGAACTCATTACATAGCCCAGGTTGGCTTTGAACTCATAGCAATCCTCCTGCCTCAGCCTCCCGAGTGCTAGGATTACAGGCATGCACCCTCACACCTGGCAGTATGCATTTTTAAAAGGGATTATGCTAATAGGATTCTGACATATCCACTAATATATTTATGTCAAATAATGTGCTCTCCCTTGGCCTTTACCTACACAAAAATATATAAAAATGCTTTTACTCCAACCAAATCAATTTTGCCCAAAGTCTTCCCCATCCCAGTAGGTCAGGAAAGATAGAGGCAGAGCTCCTCAGAGTCCACTGTGAGTTTCTCAGGTAGAATCAGCATCATCTCGAATCACTAACTTTTATTAGGCACTGGAGTGTTTGTTTGCAGAATGGCAGTGCGTTTGCTGAGTGTGCAGTTTTCATCTCCCCTGATGATGCCCTGTGGATCTGAATCAAGTTTTAGATGCTTGTTTTGCAAGTTTTTAATAGAGACATACACTGTGATTGTTACCAGCTTGAGATTACCCCGTTCACAATTATAATGTAATTCTGATCATGTACAACAAAGGACATAGAATGTTTTCGGGGGAAGGGATCATGGCAATCACTTGGTGAATCTTCCCCATTTCAGCAGGAAGGAAACCCTCTAGCCCAAGTAGAAGGTACCCAGATAGTTAGTACTTAGCTAGAGCGGAAGCTGAGGTTCTGAGCACCAGTTTAGTTTCTTTCCCATTTGTCCATTTCCCCAGATTTAGAAGTTTTGGCTCAGTCAGCATAATAGTACTCTGTGGACAAGACTATTAGGGAAGCTCAGCATCAGGGGAATGAAGACCACCTGTGTTAGAGAAACAACACAGGAACCCTGATACCGATGGCCTTAAACAAAAGAATAATTAGCTAATGTGACTGAAAGGTCCAAAACCTAATTTTACTATATTTTTTGCAAGTATCTTGTTCAGGGATACTGAGACAGGGCGTCAGTTTGAGCCCAGCCTGAGGAACTTAATGAGATCCTATCTCAAAATAAAAAAGTTTATAAAGGCCTGGGGATATAGCTTAGTCCAAAGGGCCTTGGATTCAATCTCCATTATTGGAAAAAAATCAACTTTTTTGCTTGCTTATTTATTTGCTTGCTTATTTATTTGGTAGATAAACCTGACAGCACAGGCCTTGTCTGGCTTATGTAGGTATCTCAAGCCTAGAGCTCATCTTATTGCTCAGTTAATACCTACAGAAGGAGTTAATTATCCACCCTGTAGTAGAGAAGGGAGGGCAGAACAAGCGTGTGGTTTGCTAGTGGAGAGAGGGATTGTTTCCCAAAAGGTATTGAAATGTGGCAGTGGATGCCACGCATGTCCATTGCACTACCAAGACTTTTCAGGTAGTGTCCTTTAGATTTCTTCTTTGTTCCCTGGAATATGTCTTCACTCTTCATATTTTTCCTCCCATTAAATTTGACTCAGCAGGATGGAAAGAAATTTCCATAGCTGTGATTAGTTATCCCGTGTCACCAAGCCTAGGGACAAGCTAGTGCTGTACTGAGGCCCCGAGACTCTCCCCCCATCCTCAGCTACAGGCTCCTGGCTGCCAGGACTGTGCTGATAGTGAGCAGTCTCCCTAGGAAGCAGAAATAGCATTTTAGGGTTGTGAGAAACAAAGAGTTAAATTGGTATTTTCAGGGCATGGCTTGTAACTACAGTCATGTCATGCTTTTGAAAGGGTTTCTAAATAAAGGGGAAAGAGCATAAATACTAGTCAGTTAAGAACAGAATCTGCTATGATAACTCTGGAAAAGCAGAGTTAAGACATTACCCTTGTAGTTTAATCATTTGGCTTTTTCAAAAAGCACACACAAATTGTTTACAGAGCAAGCAGGTCAAAGATGAGGTGCTGGCCGGAGTAGACTGTAACCCACTACTCGCAGGAGAAGAGGAGGGAACCATGCACCAGGGTACAAATGACTCTGTGTGAATACTCTGACAGGGTCAGGTTGTTTGTTGGGCTGGTACCCCATTCTCACAAGGATGAGAAATAAATTGTCTTGGTTTCAATGCCCTTTCTGCCTCTAAAAGTCCATTCTTTGGGTCTGGATAAGTGAATACATTTCTCACAGGGTGACACTTTTGTAGGGCACAGCCAGATAGCAGATAAGGATCCAACGTGGGGACCCAGAGTCCTGAGTTATCTTCAGAGACCAGCATCTGCCTTTGCTACACCTTTCCACTTTGATCATGCTGTGATTCATCTGGGTGGTGGTAGTGGTTGTATTTTTCCTGGGTGGACATGTGCATTCTACTCAGAAACATGTGCGTGTTTTATCAGATGACTTTAATTTGAAACCAGGACAGTTATGTGTTAATCATGTGGTCTTGGACAAATCACTTCACTTCTTATCAGGTTATGGTTCTACAAAGTGGACAGAAATGGCAGCATTTTCCCTATTTATCTCACAGGATTGACGTGAGGATCAAATGTGACAAAACATGGACAAGTGCTTTGAAGATTATGATGCACAAGGCAGAAGCTAATCGTTGAATGATCCTGTCTTATCCCCATAAAGTCATAGATCTTTAAGATCTTCCTAGACGAAAGCCCACAATTGTAAAGGAGGAAACCACAGTGACAAGAGACTTAGCCACCAGGGCCATATGCTTAACTAGTAGAGGAAACTGCTTCTCAACCACTCTGATATAGCTGAGATACAGTATGCCCCCCCTAAAAGATGTCCATGTCTTAAATCCTGGAAACTGAATATACTAAGTTATATGGTGAAGAGAAATTAAGGTTGCAGGTGGAATTAACTTGCTAAGCATGGACCTTAAAATAAGAGGGTTAGCCTGGATTAACCAGATGAGTCCAGTGTAATCACAAGAGTCCTTCAATTGAAAGCAGAAAGCGAGGATGTCAGAGTGATTCGATGCGAGAAGCACTTAACACATCGTTGCTGGCTTTGGAGATGAGGAAAAGGGGCCACGAGCCAAGGAATGGGGGCAGCCTTCTGGATGATGCAAAAGGAAAGGAAGGAGATTATCTCCTAGAGCCTCCAGAAGGAGCACTCAGCCCTTGCATTTAGCTCAGTGGGACTCATAATGGACTTGTAATCTGTAGAGCTCCAGAGCAATAAAATAAGTGTGTGTTCTTTGTTGTAGCAGTGAGAGAAGACTAATCCGGGCACTATTGTGCCCATTTTACAGATGAGAGCACAAAGCACAGAAAGATAGAGATCCTTTCCCTAAGTTATAGGGATCACAGCTTCTTGGGAAACTTTTTCTAGGAAGAGAATCTGATATCATTAGTATGTTCAGCAACCTCTATGGGACACAGCCTGGGAAAGATTAGGGTAGTAAATAACTGGTCTTGGAAATAAATTTTCCTCTCTTTTTTAGCTAGCCTGCACTCCCCTTTTGGAGGGCCAAGAGCTTTATTTTTCAGTTACCTGATACAATCATTACTTGTATTGAGAAGCAGGCAAATGATTTTCTTTTAGGACCCTGGAACATCCTAGGGAAAAATAAAAAGTAGGAAGTCATGCAGAGAACATTTCTTTCTACATGGAAATGGAGATTTTGTTATATGGCTTTTTGGAGGAATGATTTCCTGTGTCCCAGTTAATACAAAGTTGGAAAGGAGTGGCTTAGTGAAGAAGCCATGGCATGTCAGAGACTTAGCTTGCAATTGTTCTGTTCTCAGAGCTGAGCAATATTTGTTAGCACACCTGGAAGGAGGTTGAAATTCATAGACTGAGAGGTGGCTCAGATCGTATTATCCCACAACAGATCTCTACCAGGATTAACTCATTTCTGTATTGTCCTCTTTGGATTTTTGCCACCTTTCTTTTGTCATTCCCTTTGTTGCCTCCATGACTCAACTGTGCTTTTGGTATCTTTAAGCTCAACTTGTTGCTTTGCACTCTTAGTAACTCAGCTACAATACTGTATGTTGATTGAGTCTACTCTACACTCAATCTCTTGGCAGTTCTTTGTTATCAACACCCATCATCTTCCTGATTTTGGTTTGTATATTCCTACCTTGTGGCTCTGACTAGACATCTGAACTGATTTGCTCTTTGGATAGTGCCAGATGAAGGAAATGGTCTGCATAGGTTCCCACATAATTGAGGCAGCAATGGGGCCAGAGACCAGTTTTTCTTTCCTATCTTCTGGCCCCAATTTAGCTTCCCCCCTGCACAGAGTACCTTTAGGGGCATTGCTAGACCAGAGACAACCTATACTTTCCAATCTCAAGATCAGCCTATGTTCTTAGTAAAAATTACTTAATGACATACTTCCATTCTCTATATGCAAACCGAAAGCACAGAGAAAAAGCTGAGAGACACCTGGTGAATGGTGAAATCTGATGTATAGAATAAACTGGATCAAGGGTGGACCAAGGCCATATTCTTGCTGGAGCAGAGTGAATGATGGAGAACATCTGGCCACACATTACCCATGTCAGTTTCTATGACTGATGGCACAAAGAACTGTTGTGGCCTTCAGATGGGGCCAGGTCATATCCTGCAGCTAGAGTAGATCTTTCCACATCAAAACAAATATGAATGACTCAGATTCAATGGCTTTCCAGTCAATCAGCAGTCCTGAAAGGTCCCTCTCAAGACTCCTCAGGGTAGTTCAGTCAGTTCTTAGAAGAACCTGAAAGCTAGAATATTCTGTGCTCATGACTTTTTCTTTATAGGAGGCTGCAAATCTGTAAAAATGTTTCTCAGTCCATTTGCATTCAACACCTGCTGGATGCTATAGAAATAAAATGATGTATACATGATAGATAATAATAAGAAATGTAGCACTTGTCATTTGTTAACGGTGCTATTCATTATTCTTCACTACAGCGTGGCATGATAGATTTGTGTTATCTTCTTCCTAAAGGGAGAGACACAAACACAGTATATGCATACTGACGTACCATGTCTGTGGTTTGTGGGTGGGTGGTGCAGTATCGGACTCCCTAGGCACTATCTGTAGAAGGGTGGGGCCTGTCCTTTAGGTTGGCTAATAGAATCTCAGACTCCCAGGGCCAAAAGAGACTAAGGACACCAGCCAGTCTATCAAGTCTTGAGCTTCCTTCTCCTGTAAAGATACTACTTAAAAGTTCTTTGACCAGTGAGCAAGAGGATCCATGTGCCTACAGAATGAAGACTATTTTGCCATGGAATCTAGGTCTCATGAAGAGTTTGGAGTGAGAGTCTGCAAGCCTGTGGGGATTCCAGGAAGAACGTTTTCCCTCTTGTCCTTCCCCTCCTGTGTTAGTCACTTTCTTGTCACTGGGACTCAATACCTGACACCCACAATTTAAAAGAGGAAAGTTTTAGTTTGACTCACAGTTTGTAGAGGGAGCCAGGAAGGGAGGTAAATCTTTCCAGGCCATGACCCCAGCAGCCCACCCCTTCTAACCAGTCCCCAACTCTCAATAGCAGGGCAGCTATACTCTCTGCTTCCCAGTTGCTATGCCATGAGCAGCTACTTCTCCACCATGCCACTCTGCCATGCTATCGTGCTTTGGAGCCAGCTGCCTGAAAGCTGTGAGTCAAAGTAAACCTTTCCTCCTTTAACTTGTGGGGGTTGGATATTCTGTCCTAATGATGAGAAAATGACTAAGAAATCTCCTGTCCACGTATCTCCTTTCTTTCTTTTTCCCAGCAGATCAGCTTACTCTACTTCTTAGCCCACTTATGTGGCAAAAATGTTACAGCAACAAGCAGAACACCTTGTCCTCTCCTGCATTCTCACCATGAACTCCTCCAAAGTTCTTAGATTGAAGATGCCCCCTGGACCAGCCTCAGACAGGAGACATTCTTGGTCTGACAAACTGTGGTCAAATCACTTTGTACAGACATGGCATCCAGGAGCCTCCCCCTGTGGATGTTTATGGTGGAGTTAAGGAGATCTTTGCAGGATGAATAGTCTTCTAAAGGGTCTGCATTACACCAACCAAATGGCCATCTGTCACTGATTCTCCATTTTATATTCATGACATTGTACTTCCTTGAAATATACATAATGATAGGAAAATCATCTCTTGTGACAGCTCAGACAGCCAGGATGCTGCTCTCTCTTGCGCTGAGATGGATCTTCAGTCTCAACTTTACTTGCAGCTCTAATGAAGGATTCTTATTGTTATGGTTTAAAATGTTCCCAAAATTCTCATGTATGTGGAAGGTGATTGGATACTGTGCTTTATTCATCAGTGGATTCATTCCTTGATGAATTCTGTAGCTGAATGTGCTAGAGGGGCCTGGTTGGAGGTGGGTCACTGGGGCTGTGACCTGGAAGAGTGTATTCTTGTCCCTGGCTCCTCCCTTCACACTGCTTTCTGGCTACCATGGGTTGAGCACCTTTTTCCTTCGTCATACCCCTCTGCCATCTTATGTCTGCCTTGGAGCCGGAGGACCATGGACTGAAATTGTGAGCCAAAATAAATCTCTCCTCGTTTATGTTTTGGGTGCTGGGTGTTATGTTCTAGAGATGGGGAAGGGCCTAAAACACTTCTCTTCCCTCATTATGATAGCTGTTTGGGTGATTGCAAGTGCCCTTTGATAGCTGTCTAGCCATTCTCCCTGTGACTCATCCAAGTACCACATCCTGGCTGCCAGACTCCCATCGTGATGGTGTTAGGAGGTAGGACCTTTGGAAGGTGATTAGGTCATGAAGATGGAGCCCTCATGAATGGATTAGTGCCTTTGTAAAGGGCACCCCAGAAAGCTCCCTCACTTCTTCTGTCGGGTTGTAGTGACAATACAGTTGTCTGTGAACCAGGCCCTCACCAGACATTGAATCTATTGGTTCCTTGATATTTGACCTCCCGGCCTCCAGAATTGTAAGAAATACATTTGTGTTTATTATAAGCCACCCGGTTTATGGTATTCTGGTATAGCAGCCTGAAAAGATGAAAATTCCTTCTTAAAGAGAGATTCTTAGAACTAAATCCGGAGAAATTCTAGATCCTTTTCTAGAAGTAGCCTTGGGGCAAGTAGAAAGCTGGTCTATGTCAGGGATTGGAAATTTTTTTCATTAAAGAACTGTTGAGTAAGTGTTTTTGACTTTACAGGCCATATGGTCTCTGCTGCAACTGCTTGGTTCTGCTGGTGTAGCACCAAAGCTGGGATATGTAAAAAAGTGAGCATGGCTGTGTTCCAATAAAGCTTTATTTAGGGACACTGTCATTTGAATTTCACATAATTTTTATGTGTTCAAATATCCTTCTTTTGAGTTTCTTCCAGCTGCTTATGAATGTTAGAACCACCCTTCGCTCACCTGTCACACAAAAACAAGTGGTAGGTAGGCTGTAGCTGTGGGTCATTTGGTGACCCAGTAACTAAGGGTCTGACTTCTGTAATTAAGGGCCCTGAGCTCCTGCTCAAATCCAAACAAATGCAGGTCCTTCTTTTGGGACTGAAGCATCTCTGCTGCTGAAGGTAGAAAACATTACCTTCCCCAGAAGAGCAGAGAGGTCAGAGTGTTGTTTTAAAATGGAAATGATACTTTTGGGAGAGATACTATACAGCCTTCAAAACTTAAATCTGAATTAGCCCTGACTCATCTTTGTAAAATACTTGCCCATTTATAAAACCATGGATGTGTTAATTCCACCCTCACAGCACCGGTGAGGCATTTTGATGTTCTCTTCACAGATGAGGTGAACATCCCTGAAAGATGAGGATTGCCTTAGGGTCCACAGCTGGAGTCTTTCCAGGTGGGTCAAATGTTCTGCCTACCCATGCTGTTAGCATCCACGTGTGCCTGGCACACTACTGAGAACTCTAACAAATAAGATCCCTAGGGAAGGGAGCCTGGAGTCCAGTGGGAGAAATACCTAGTGCCATTGTCTATGCTTAATCAGAAAGGAGGAATAGGTCACTTCTGGCCACTCAGAAGAGGAGATTTTCACTCAGTCTGGTTGTGGACTGGGGACCCTCTCTTGAGTGCCATTCAGAGAAGGAGGGGGTGGGACAGTTTGATAATTTTGGTGTCTGGCAATGATGGGAACTTTTGATGGTGGATCAGAGCTCTTCAGGGGATGGAGGAATGGGCACCCTCACTTGCTTCACTAGTTTGACTGCTGTGGCCCTGTTGCCAAGCAACAGTGTTCTCTGGACCAGGCCTGTTTTTTCCACGTAGGACTTTAGTGGGTGTTGAACATGGTGCCATAGGACCTTCTGAAAACATCAGACCGAGTCTCCAAGGTCAACTCCACCAGCGTGACTCAGGCTGGCAGAGCACTGAGAGCTGACACCCTCTGCTCTCTCGGGCACACATTAGATCCGCATAGTTAGGACAGTGTGAGTGCACCAGCTGCTCATTATTTCTGGGACCCCTTGTATGAAATACAGGCTCCCTAGCATCACCTGTCAGGGCACTTTTTGTTTCATTAAAAATAAAACAGCCCTTTGAGCAATGGCGTTAAAACCTCTGGAAAGTAACCCTTCTGCTTTTCCAGGGAAGATGTCAGTATGTCCAAAGGCAGGATTGATGAAAGAATTTTTGAGGCAGTCGAGAAAAGAAAACAGATCAGGCTTCAGGGAAGTTGGCATAAGAGGCGAGAAAATAATAATCCTAAACCAAAAAATATGTCTATCTCTGGAAACAATAGTTCTAATAGCTAACTCTTAACAGCCGGTCTTGCCTGATTTGTTTTGGTTCAAGTCAGCTATTCTGTAAGAGGAAACAGTGAAAAATACTTTGTCTTTTTGAGCCCGTTAACAAGTAATTACTAAGCTTCCTCACTGTGGCCATCACAATGTCATTGGTGTTAGGGCAGACTCCAAAGAAGCAAATGATGTGGCTCCCCTGTCTTTCAAACTCAAGTCCAGCAGAAAGGAAGGATGCTTAATCCTGCAACAAACAATGAGAAGCGCTAATCAAACAGGCTGGGGAGGATATGACAAATGCTATAGGAAAAGGGAGGGGTCCTGGTTAGTTAGAGTAGTTAAGAGAGGCTTTCAAGTAGAAGGAGGGCTCAGAATTTAGATCAGTAGAGAAACTTAGAAAGACATTTCAGGAAAGGCAAACAGCAGGCAACAAGACACCCCCTCACTGCTGTTAAAGATGATCTCCATTTATGATCTTGCTTCATTGTTTTCATTGAGAAATTCGGGTGTGTCTAATCTGAACTACTCATCTTTCCTCTACTAAACCTTTAACCCTTCCGGCACCTGCATCCACCTGTTCCCCCCATATTATAATGGAGGACACACTTTTTCTATTCCAAAAAGCTAACCTCTCCCTTTGTCCACAGGATCTCATCCTCTTTTGTTCTCTTCATGGGCATTGCCCTTCCGAAGCTATCTCACCTCTCTTAGAAATCAGAATTCTCTCTCATTTTGGCTCACCATTCCCATTAGTATATAAATATACTTCTAATGCACCTATCTTAAAAATAACCCTGCTTGACTGCATATTTCCCCTTACGTTGGGCAGCTATATCCATAGTGATGCTTCATAACAAATAACCACAGCCAGTTTCTTTTTGAGGTAGTTAACGAGTAATTATTAAGCCTTCTCACTGTGACCATCACAACAAGCATACAACAGGCAGTTTTTTGGGTTTTTTTTTCCTACAGGTGTGTGGGTTGGCTGGGGTTCCACATATCTAAGCAAGGCCCTCAGTTATTGGTTACATATATTGATCATCCTCCCTTATCCCATGGTACACAAAGTCTGTTAATTTTTGCCCAGGGTCTGTTCTCATGGTGAAAGTCAGAAACCCAGGAGGGCAAGCCCAGTCAGGAAAGCAATTTCAAACCCCTGTACAGGGCATATCTGCACATCTCATTAGCCAGATCAAGTCACTGGGCCAACCCCAATATGAGAGGGAGGGAAATAAGCTTCTACAGAGCTAGAAGGAAAGAGTATGTTAAACCTTGTTTTCTGTTTCTCTTGATAGTCAACTTCTAGAAGGGATTGGCTTCACCTGATGTCCCCAGTTCTTTGCCTCTCATTCTCTCTTTGTCTCACTCCAGTGGTTTCTGTCCTCAGCAACTGCTTTTAGGCCCTTCTCTTCATCCCTCTTAGTCTGTTCAGGCTGCTATAACTGGATACCATAGACTGGGTGGCTTATAAGCTGCAGAAATGCATTTCTCACAGTGCTGGAGTCTTGAACGTTCCGAGGTTGAGGAATTAGCAGATCAGGTGTCTGATGAGGGCCCAATTCCTGATTCGTAAGTGACTGTCTTCTCTTTATAACCTCACATGGTAGATGGGGTGAAGGAGCTCTCTGGGATTTCTTTTATGAGAGCACTAGTCCATCATAAGAGCTCCACGCTCATGGTCTAATCGCCTCTCCAAGTCCCTACCTCTAAATTGTATCACATCAGGGGTTAGGTTTCAACATAAGAATTTTGGGATGCAAACATTCAGTCTGTAGCATGGTCTGTTCTGTTAACCCTAGTGCATGTGTGTCCACCCTCATTTTACTTTTTCCATCTCATGGTAGCATTCCATTGGCCGTTCACTCCTCCTCAAATTCCTTTTCCTTCTGATTTTATGACATCACTGCATGGTTTTTCTCTTCCTTCCCTGGTCACTGTGCCCAGTCTCTTTCCTCATTTTTCCTTTTCTCCCCAACTTACTGTTAGTGTTTCTAAGAGTTTGGTCCAGAGATCTTCTCTTCTTTTTCTAGTTTCTCTTGTTTTTCACCAAGTTTTAAATGCCTTCTCTATATGCTGATGACTCCTAAATGCATATTCCTAGCATAGTTACCTCTGAATTTCAGTCTCTTCTTAGTCAGCTGCCTCATTACTTCCATTTGGATCTCAGACATACTTCTCAAACTCGATCCATCCCACTGTAATTGCTGTTTTCCCTACTCCACTTTGCCTTCCATGTCCCTTCGCCATCCCCAGGTGTAAAGGTCCTTAGACAGACCACATTAGCACTGCCCCAGAGCGTTTGTAAAGGTTGTCCTGCTTTATGCTTTCTTGTCCCACTCCGCCGTCTTCTTTTGGCTGCTGTTTTCTTCTTTTTGGTGTTGTCCTCTTCCAGGTTGTATAATCAAATGTTACTACTCAGGGGACTCTTCCTTGACCATTCTTTGTATTGGACTCCGCATTCCCTATACGGACGGCCTCATTTTCCATGTCAGTCTTAGATTTTCACCAGTTGCTGTAATTAGTCAATGCTTTTATTCTCTTGGATTTTGTCTGCTTCCCTAACTAGAATATACCCTTCCAGCAGCTTCTTGGTAAATCTTTATTGAATTAATGACTCTGAAAGGCCCTTGGAGGTTGTCCAGTCTGCTGCTTGCTCTCCTACAGGCTCTGGACCAATGAGGGACTATGAAATTACTAGCTAGATTCCAGGAGCCCACGGTGCACGAATCATTGCTTAGTAGGAAAATGAAATAATAAATCTCAGTCACGTGCTCACTAGTCTCCCCTTCATCCACATGGGCTATGTTCCAAGATGCCCAGTGGATACCGGAAACCTCAGCTAGCCCTGAACCCTACATAAATCAGGTTTTTTCCATGTACATGCAACCTATGTTAAAGTTTAATCTATAAATTAGGTACAGTGAGAGATTAACTTACCACAGAGTTTAGGAATCTCAGATATTTTTTCTTTCCTTATTAAGTCAGAACTTTCACCTTTTTATTAAAGGAAGCGCTTCAAGGCTTTTCTTTTGGCGTATCTGAATTGCCAGCATCATTTTAATTATCATTGCTAAAATAAGAGTCATTGGATCCAAGTGCTGTGGTACCATCACGGTCAGTCTGATAGCGGAGGCAGTGTCTAAGTGACTCATTGGCAGACAGTGTATATGGCGTGAATACACTCGATAGAAGGACGAATCCTGTCCTGGGTGGTCCGGTGCAGAGTGGCACAGCAAGGCGCTACACCATTTAAAACCTTTGCAGTATTTTTTTCTGAAATTTTTCATTGAATATTTTCAGGCCAGGTTTGACCTGGCATAGCTGAAGCTGTAGAGAGTGAAACTGCAAAAAAAGGGAGAGAACCATACTTCTCACATGATGGTGCTGAAAGGTCTGCTAAATTCAGACTGCCTTGTATCTCTCCATCTCCTCTTAGTTAACATGTGTGAAGTATACTCTTACATGGGCTATTTTCTTTCACACTCAGATTTGAAAATACACAATGGATATGACTCCTCTTTTTATAGCTGCAAAAGCTGAGAATCCATCGAGATGAAGTTACTTGCTCAGTCAAATTCTTCAGCTGTAGAAGTTCCTGAGATGATGAGAAGGAAAAGGTCAGGGCACTAGGAAGCCAGATGGCCTATGATGAGGAGCCTGGCTGTCAGGCCAGACACACTGCAGGGACCTGTTCACTGGGGCAGGCCCTACCCATGGGCCCGGGCAGCTGTGCTTGATCCAAAGGCTGTGAGTTCATAGAGGATAGCAGCAGGTTGAGAACTTAGCCAGGGTAGAGCCTGGCATAGAGGATAGCCCCAGTCCAGTGATCCTGGATGGAGTGTAGTTCTGACGTCCAGGTGGGAGTGGCAGTGACAGAGCAAGTGTCACATGTGGGCAAGAACCAAGTGTTTCATTGAGAGAAACATCAAGAAAGTGCAGAAGGGGAGGCAGCAATGCAGAGAAAGGAGGTGGAGTGATTTCTAATGACTCAGCTCTAGTGGAGGGGGTTGATGAAAGAAGGGGGCAGTGTGACAGAGGCTACTGAAATTGGTGTGGAGCCTGAGTTTCCTTGGGCTCTGTGGCATGGAATAAATCATTGCCTAGGCTGGATGCTGCAGAGGCTGACTTCCCTGCCTCACCCCTCATGCTTCTGGCCCATGGCCTGTGCCTCCCTGTGGCCAAAGCTTCCCTCCTTGTCTCTTTACTTGGAGTTGCAGCCTTCTGTGAATATTTTCTGGAACATCTTTTTAAGGCCCTGAAGATAAGGCTTGAGCACCAGCTCTCCCTTTTTTTGGAGGACCTTCTCACTGTCCTGCTGGCCCTGGGGTGCCCATTGTCCTTGGTAGTCGGAGTGTTGGGGAGGTCCTGATCCATCTTTCCAGATGTCTGGAAGAGGGAGCAAGGCCTGGAGATTTTGAGTCAGACTCCTAGTTAGACAAATTAGCCTGGCATGGTAATGTGCCCACAATGGGGGCCAGCGAGCCTGTCTGACTTGACCATTCAGGCAACTGAACGGGTGTTGGCTTGCATAATGTTCCCACGTCACACTGCACGCTGGACCAGGCACACTCTTTCTTTGGCCCTGAGGTTCCTGTTTCCAGCTTACACTTCTGGTGTGTGTTCCCACTCCATGTCCCGACCCTCAGTTTTACTGTTCCAGAGTCATCTCTTCCTAGTTCGGCCAACACAGAATCTTGTAAATAGCTGTCTTTCCTTGAAAGGGTCCCCTCTCAGCTTCAGTCGAATCTCTGAGACCGTCTCCTCATCAGTCATGTGGGAATAATAGTGCTTATCTCATAGTTTTCTGTGGAAGATTAAACGAAGACACATGCAAGACAGTGCCTTCCATAGTGCATGGTCCCCATGCTCACTCGATATGTGTCACTGGATCTAGAATGGCTGAGCTGAGAGAAATGGCCAGATTCTGACTCTGAATTCAGTGCTCTTTTTGCCCCTACTCTGCTTTATGTGAACAGCTAATAAAAATCATGTTCCTAAATCCATTCCTAGGTTGTTGATTGACTAGGTGACCTCTGGCAGGTTCCCTGACTCCCTAGTCTCAAACCGAGAGTCCTCAGGGTCCTCTTGCTACCACTGTGTGAAGCTTCACCCGCAGCATGGAAGTAGGTACAAGGCTGTGTGACAGATGATTGCTGAGGAAGGGCATACCCTGGCCTAGGAGAGCAGTGCCCATCCATGAACCATTGCTCTGGGATGGTCATTTCTAGCCAGGCTCCTCTGCCTTTCCGGAGAGGCATACCCAAGCAGGTGCAAGATCCCATCTCCACCCCATCTCATGGCATCTTCAAATGCTGTGCCTGTGGATGGAGTGTCCACCTCCACAGGCTCTGTAGGGAGGCACTGGGTGGAGATTAGCACTGGGAGTGAAGGATAAGATCAGCAGAAGCTCAATGACTCAGGCTCAGGCTCAGCAGACACTGCTTCCTCACTTCTTCCTGCCCCCTGTTTTGTTTTCTTTAACTGGATCTGACGCCTGGAAATGATTACACTGGACAGTGTGGTAACAATCATCGATTGACTACATCCTCATCACCAGGTACCTTGAAGGAAAAAGCCAGATCAAGATCCTCAGAAGAGAGTACTCAGCTGTACCCCCAAGGAGATATGATGCCCAGCTCTCTGCCTCTTCCAGCTGCTACTCCCCACAGCCGGCCAAAGGTTCTGTCCTAGCCTATGCCTCATGGTCAGGCTGGGCACCGGCAGGGATAGAACTGGCAAACATTCTGGGTTGCCTGGCTCTTTCTAGTTTTAGCCCTGAATATTCCACATCCTGGGAAACCTTTCAATCAAGGGCAAACTGGATAGTTGGCGGCCCTAGCAAGGAACAGGGAACATCATCATTATTGCTTCTCCTTCTTTTTCATCATTTTTGTTCTTGTTGCTGCTGGCATCACCACCAGCACCATCATCATCATCATTGTCACCCTCAACATCAGTAATAGCTAATATTGAGCTCTTCCTGTATGCCCAGACATTGGCTATGTGCTTCCATCTCCATGAGGTCTATACCCTTTAGGTCAACCATGTATGAGTCTATTTCCCCGAACACTTTATGTTTTCAGCCTTGGTTCAGCCTCCTCCTGGTGGTGCCCTAGATCTTTGTTTATAGAAACTGGTTTCCTTCAAACCTCTGCTTAGTCCTGGGCTCCAGCCTCCAGCTCCTTCTATGAATGTGGTCTATTGACTGTTACAGCCCCTGGTAAATTGAAACCAGCTTTGTTCTTGACCTATTTCATCTAAGAATTCTGCAAGAGCCTTCAGCAGTGGAGGCAAACCTATGGCATGCGTGCCACAGCGGGCTGTTCGTGTCATTGAAAGCTCTAAAAGATTCACCATCACTGGCTAGTGTTTTCATTTGAACTGCTGTTGCTGAGGCTTGGTCTTCACACCTGTTCTCTGAATCTCACAAGGCTGCATGAGCCCCTGCCTTCTGCCTGCACCCTAATGGCCTTTTTATTATACATTCTCCATTGGTCAGGAAACATTCCTCTTTTCTCCACTGCCAGGATCATCTGCCGTTTCCTGACTGCCCAGGAACTTGCCTGATCCTGGGTCCTGGTGTGTCTTTGGGACCACTGATAATCTCTCTCTTTTATTTTCTCTCTCTCTTTTTTATGTTTTTACATAGAAAAGCAATTTATTCTATTATAAACACTTACATAGTTAGTCATGGAGAGTAACAGGCCTGCTGGTGAAACAGGTCACCTAAAATGGAGATGGTATTAAACTACTGGTCAAGGATGAACTTCTTTAAAAAAAAAGCAACCTTATCAGGGATTAATTTAATTTTAAAAACAAATATAAGCTATCAAATCACCCTTCTCAACTTGACAGTCTACTTGAGGGACAACTGTCAGGTAAAAACATACATCTTTACAACTTGGTGACCCCAAGTTAAAACAACAAAAAACAACAGAAACCATTGCACAGAAAAGAAAGGAATAATATGAAAGCAGCTCAAGAAATGCACTAACAAGCAAAAATACATAGGGAAGGAGGAACATGTAGCTTTGACTTAACTGAATAAACCAAGAGGAGACTGGTCTACATAGGAAAAATGTGCATCCTGGAAAGTCAGGTATGAAGATTTAGAGTAGGAATCTAGGACTTGATTCTCCCCTAATTCTTGAATAAAAATGACATCTTGCAGTACTCATACTTCATGGCTCAGACACCTAACCTCACTTGGCTCTATTCCTTACTCACTTTAGCCTTTACTGAAACAAGTCTGCAAAACTTGGGGATTTATCTTAAGAAGAAAAATAATCACACATTATATTCCCCTTTCTGTAGCTACTTTAGACTTGGGTTTGTTAATAGAAAATTCCTGAAGAAAATTTAAATATAAGTCTGTGGCTTTGCTGATTCAAGTACCCCAGTTAATATTTAGAAAACACCCACTTTTTGGGCCAATAGTATTATTGGGGGTACGTGTTGGAGGGATAGCTGAACAAAGTCTGTACGTCTCAAAACCAGTGTTAAATCAATCTCAGGGTTGAGAGGAAAAAAGGGGAGTCTAAAATCACGAGTGCAGATATATCTAGGATCCTTGTCCTTCTGGACCCACACGTCCTTCAGGTTCTTCATCATTATAAATGTTCTCTGCCATCTGCCACACTTGGATGATATTGTCTTCTGATACAGAACAAATCACCCGAGGTTCATTGGGATTCTAGGAAAAATCAGATATCTTGGCAGTGTGACCACCATGAATAAATAACAACTCAGGTAGGCCATCTTCTGCATCTTCTGGAGATTGCTCTTCTCCAATTTTACTTAAATCCCAGACATTCAGTCAGCGATCAGTACCACTGGAAGCCAGAATAGTCTCATTGTGGGGTGACCACTGAACCTGGAATATTTCATCCTTTTGTGATTCAAAGGAATGCATTTTAAGTTTCAGATTTCTTAGATCCCACAAAGCAACAATCTTGTCAGCTGATCCTGTGGCAAGAATGAATTCACTGTAAGGATTGAAAGAGAGGCAGTTCACTTCAGCAGTGTGAACATCAACTGAGTGGCTTGGTTTGGAAGTGTTGTTTGACCGAGTATCCCAAATCGTAAGTTTCTGGTCATCAGCAACTGACCCAAACAGAGACTCATGGAGCAGCTGCCAGGAAACATTTTCTACTACTGCTGTATGGCCTATAAAGATGGTCTTCACATCCACCACCTTCCCTTCCTTTGGAACAGCGCTGATGTCCCATAGGCAGATGGTATGGTCATCTGAAGCACTAAGTAAGTGGCCACTGAGATTTGTGTTCCAAGAAAGCCCGTAGCCTTCCTTCTGATGTCCACGGAGGCGCAAGTCTGGATTGCACTCTCCAGAGGGGTCTGGTTTAGAAGGATGCTTTGTGTAGTCAAAAACAAGAACATCACTGGATGGAGTCTTTGTTGCAATGATGCAAGGGTTCTGGGGCATATATTGGGCCCTGTTTACTTCTCCTTCATGGTTGATCTTGATCTCTGTTCAATTTTCCCACTAACAGAGGAAAACCTCCAAATTCTCCTTTCTCACTGTCATAGTGTGATGCATCAAACTGGGCATCATCATTAGGGAGCTGTACGCTGGCTATCACAAGGTGGTTTTGTTCATCCAATGTGTGTGCCCAGGACAAGTCGATGAATGTTGAAATCTTTCCCTTCTGGTCTGCTTACATCTGGAAGCCACTGTGCAGTTAGGCTGGGCCACTCTAGAGCATGGGTCATCACCAAATTATAAAGAAAAGGCGTGTTCTTTTTCCATATTTTGTACTCCTCGTTGATCACACGTTCTTCCACTGCATCTTCAAAAAGTTTCTCTGGTGTGAGAAACTGAAAGTGTAAATAAGGACTAAAATGTATAATAGGTAATGTGAAATAGGAAGAAAAGGGGCAAAGGTGAAGGGGAAGTGGGAAGGGTAGGGGAAAGGAAAGAAGGAAATGGAATCAATATGAGAAAATGGAAAAATAGGAACAAAATCTTTGTAAATAGGACTGGAGGGGTTGAAGGGAGGGCTGGGCAAGGGTGAAAAATAAGAAACAAGAGAGACTATGTAAAGGTGCAGATTTCCAATGATGAATGTCATTATATTGTCTACCTAGCACGTACCAATGATTAGAATGAATAATCGATAATGCAAAATAGGAAGAAAAGGTCCAAAGGGGTAGGGGTAGTGGGAGGGGCAGGGGAAAGGAAAGAAGGGAAAGGAAAAATGATGAGAAATGGAAAAAATGGAAATAAAGTCTTTGTAAATAGGGAAGGGTGGAGGGCGTGAAGGGAGGGCTAGGAATGGGGAAAAAAAAAAAAACTAAAATGCATCATGTAAAAGGTACAATTCCCAACGAGAAATGTAATTGTGTTGTATACCTACAATGTACCAATAAAAGAATTTAATAAAAAAAAAAAAAGAAAAGAAACACTACCTCTAATAGAAAAAAAAAAAACTGCTTCCTTGTCAGCCGTGGCAGCAGGAGAGCCAGGAGGACCCTGGGGCCGAAGGACGACGTGGGAGGGGCCAAGAGGCTGTGGGCCGTTAATCTCTTGTTAATTATAACTGCTGGTTGGGTGGCCTTAGCAGGATTATCTGCTGGTCTACGTTTGCAGGAATCTTTCTTTCCTGCCCTGTTGATGTGACTCAGGGGACCCAACCCTTTTCATATCAGTTTGAGCATCCTATAACTAGGGAGACAGATCCACCACTCGGAGTAACATCTTGCCTTCCAAAGGCACATATAAATGACTTTTGGATAGGGTGGGCTCGATTAAAATCAAATTGATTTAAATCATGATTTGAATCACTAGTCAGGAAGAGTCGATTAAATCAATACTTTCCTTCAAAAATGCATTCGTTTTTGATATAATTTTAATGCACAGCCTTCACAACTCTGACAGAGATAGATGTGGTTTTCATTTTTAGAAGTTATATACCATGCATTTTTAAGCTGTGATTTATTTTGACATTTCGTTGAATCAATTTTGCAACCACGTCTGAGTCTTGAGTGATGACTTGGTTATTTTATTTACCAAAGCTAATCAAACAAATGTGTATAATTTTCCCAACAAAATAAGCATGTGCACTTTTGAATGTTTAACTGTTTTTTTCTGTAAATGAAAAAATGTGCATTTGCTGAGATAAATTAGATTGTTCCAGGCAGATCCAACCCAAAACCCTTGTGCTAAGTATATTTTTGAGTCAACCCAGTCTTTACCTTTCCTGCTGTTTATTTATGTGTCAGAAAAGAAAGGGAAACTTTTCTATTTGTGTGGTTCCCAGACCATTTTTTAAAGTTTAGATTGGGTTACAGTAGTCTTCCTTGGAAAACACACTTGCTATGTGGAGAAGAAATAGCTGTAATTAGAAACTTGACATTAGTGTTAATCGTTGTTGTGAACCCTTGTGCTTGACCTCTGCCAGCTATTTGTGTGACCTTTGTTGAAACCTTATCAACATCTTCTGTGATTAACTGAACCTTACCATATCTGAACAAACATTCTTCACTAGGATCAGTTGGATTTTATTTTCAGGAAATAATTTTAACAGCCCAATGTTTGGAATCAGATTTGGTTTTAGAGGGGGCGAGGCTGTGGAAGGGCCTGCTTCTTTTCCATTGTATCAGCTTCAGAATGTGGGACGGGCCTCTTAGATCTTGAGAGATCCAGAGGTCATATGTGAGTTTATGGATGCCCTGCTGTCTTTTCTGAGACTGTTACTGGCTTCAACCCATGACTTCTTCTCTTAGAAGTGGGCTACAAGTTTTCTACCTGGTGGAGAATCAAGGATCTGCATCTTTCAAGGCGAGGCAGGTACCTTCTGGCTTTGTTTTCCTGGGATTTATAGCACTGATAGGATACCATTATCTCACTCCCTTCATGCACTTGTAAGTGAAGAGAATCCTATGATTAACGTCACAAAGGACACAGTAATTTTCCTGGTCCATCTTCAGATTAACTTTTTAGTGTATAAATGACGTTACATGCACAAATCACAGAGAAACCTTGAGGAACTACGTCCTCTGAGACTCCCAGAACAGGATGTTTGCTGTAATAAATCATTCCTGGATTTGGCTAATTTCTCCTTTGTCATTTTCTCTGCAAAATAATGATTAAAAAAATCTCTATATATGGATATCTATTGTTCATTCATTCCTGGATTTGGGTAATTTCTCTTTTGTCATTTTCTCTGCAAAATAATGATTTTTAAAAAAATCCCTCCATATATGGATGTCTTAACTATCGTTCATTTACAGCTGACCTTTGCTGGGCTTTTATAGAGCTGCACTTAAACTCTTAGTGTAGCAGAAACCACACAGTTCCTAATAGGGATATCAGATTTAGCAAATAAAAATAGAGGGTACTCAGTTAAATTTGAATATCAGACGAATAATAGCAATGAATAACTTTTTTTAGAATAAATATATCCTCTGTGATATTTGAGATATACTAAAAGCTTATAAATGGTGTATCCGAAGTTCAGATGACCAGCTGTCCTGCATTTTGTCTGACAGCCGTGTTCTCCCTATAATTCTTGGTCATGATTTTTTTTCAGGGTCCCAAATGTGCTGAGTAATGTAGTCCACTGTTTAAGTGGGCAGGCTTTTTTGAGTTAATTGCATGTTCTGCTTTTCTGTGTCCTGTTTCATTTTGAAAAAAATTCTCTTTCCTCAGCTGATTTTGCCTCATGCACTGTTCTCATTACCATGTGCTACTGCTTCCCTCTGAGTGCATGTCCTGACACTTGCAGGTTTCATGCCTGCCGAAGCCAACCTGGCAGGCACCAGCTCCCAGGGGACTAGTCAAGCCCAGGACTGCTGTGGTAGCTGCAGTGCCCAGCACTGGTTAGCCCTGGGGCCACTAAGAGGCTGAGCATCTGGAGGTGATTACCGGAGGGATTAGCTGTAGAAGGAGCTGAGGGACGTGAACATCACTGTACCCAGGACGGGAGACCTGTGTGGTACTGTGAGACTACATGGAGGAAGAAGCCTGTGGGATGCTTTTGGTTGGGTACTACCACTTTGGCAGTTGATGAGAGCCTCATTAGAAACTATTGTCTCTGGATTCATGGCTTTCTAGTTGGAGGAGAATCTCTTCTTGCCCATCTTCCCTCCTGATGTGGAGCATGGGTGGTGGCAGTTGATTCAAACAAGCTACTGTCCCAAAGAAGTGGTCACAAAAGCCAAATATCATGGCATGTGTTTCCATGTCTTATTACTGTTTTCTAAATTGAAAATAGTCTGCAGCTGCCTTCTGGACCCACCTCTGTATCTCAGTCTGAACCTAATTCCAGCACCACAGTATGGCTCTTCCTACCCAAGTATTGAAGCAGCAGTGCCCTGAGATGAGGTGCATCTGGTGAATTCTTTCTCTACAGGGCCATACTGCAATGGGCCTGAAGTTGCAGCCCTGCACTCCTGCTGGCTGTGAGCCCTGCTTTGCTCTGTGGTCCAGTGCTTGGGTTCTGCTGGCCTATGTCTTGTCCCTCCCTCCATCTCATGACCTCGTGCCATTCCCTGATGCTGATTGCTACTTTGTTCCCCAGCCTGGGGTTTCGCCAAGCTGTCCAGCTTCTGAGCATTTGTCCTGCTTGTCCTGAGGATGCAGTGTGGCCCCAGGGTCCGGGAGCTCCCTGTTCCAGCTGTCTCATAGTGCTGGCCCCACAGGAGCTCCAGTTGGCCTGACTCAGTGCAAGGTGGAACTGATCGATCAGGTCCAGCAGGTAGGAAGAGAAACTTTTACTAAAGAAACCTGCCTAGGACTGCTTTGATGAGAAATTCAGTCTTTTTCCTTTATTTTACAGCCACTTAGCTGGCTTTAAGTCTGGACACAGTTTTCTGGTAACCTTTAAAACAGTAGGGTTTTCACATAAATCTGTGCTCCTATAATAAAGGAAGGGCCAGTTAAGATGGGGTGGGGCTTGGTCAGGTGAATTTAGGATTGTTTAATGTTATCAGACTTAATTAACATCTTCCCAGGCTCACTACAGCTCTGAAAGTTGTCCAGGAGGATCATTACCATTCACATTGTCTCCTTCTAATGAGCCTGAACTTTTGCTGCCATAGCTTAAGCCTGATACTTTTCGGCTGTTGTCCCTGTTGACTAATGAATGTAATCGCTACTGGGATTTTTTCCAGCCTCCTTGTTTCAGAAACACCACCATCCCCACTGCAGCCAGTGGTCCCTCAAGATCACTCTGCCCCTTGACTTCTCTCTTGTGTTGACCTCTGGCACACAGGATTGACCTTCACTCCTGCCTTAAACTATTTTTTTCCATTGCTCCTGCCTCTTGGCCTACCCTGCTCTCTCCCTTGCATAATGCTGGTCTTCACAGCTGCGCATGTAACCTGGTGCACAGTTCCCCCTGGACACTACATGGTAAATCTTGATCAGATGTCTCAGCCAGCCTACAATGACCTGATAACCTTGCTGTGACTGAAAAGCTATATGTGTGAAATGGAAATAGAAAGGGATGCAACTGCCCTGCTAATTATGGAATGAAACCCAAAGGTGATGGAATTGAGTAAGAAATGTGTGTATTTTGTTGGTGCTCAGGGAAAAGGCTGCTTAATTAGGATGAATAAGATGGTAAATGAAGATTTCTGGGGATCTTGAAAGGAAACTTCTGGGCATTTTTGGTATCATTATAGGGTGTTATGACTATTTCTATATTATTTTGAAGTTTATTTTTACAATGTAGGCTTTCACTTGATAGAAGAACTCTTCGACTTATCAGGCAAGAATAGCATCTTTGGTAACAGGAAAGGAGAGGGGGAAAGAAATATTTAGAGAAAGAAAATATTTTCTGAGATACAGTAATTGAAAGGAAAAGGATTGAGGTTAAAAAGTGAGAAAGATGGTAAAATGGAGAGAAACTGCTGGAGAAACCAGGAGCTGAGCTTTGAATGGCCAAAAATGGGTTGTCTACTAGATTTCATAACCTTCTATAGTAATATAGGTGAAAAGACATACTGGGAAGATCTACAGCTTGTAATCAATATGAGGCCTTTGAAATTGGGTAATCCTGGCTTGAATACGTACTGTGGTGATCTTGGGCATCTCACTTAGACAAATTATTTGTGGCCAGTTTTACTCATCTTTAAAATGGGTCACCTTTTTACCATTATGACAGTCAAGTGAGATGGTGTTCGTCAGGGCTTAGCACATGGTCTGCGGAATCCAGTTAACAGAAGCTGTGATTATTACAAGGATTATTATTAATACTAATACAAGTAGCAATAGTAACTGTTATGGCTTGTGTTTAGATTTCCTCCCAAAGCCTCATGTGGATGAAGTGGGGCTTTCTTTTCCAGAGGTGGCTGAATCTGGAATGTGTGGTGCTGGGACTAAGGGTGTGTGATTATTAAACCACTACGCACAAGTGATTGGTTTGGCACCACCCTAATTCCACTAGTCTGAATGAGATACAAGGGGCAGGAAGACAGTTAAGGTCTCTTGTTGCTGTTGCTGCTTGTGCAGCCATGAACTGTGGCCCCTCTGCTACCCTGCCTTGCAGCCAGCCAATTACAGACTGAAATCTCTATGAACTATAAGCCAAATAAACCTTTCCCCCCTTTAACATTGGGTGTCAGGTATTTTGTCTCAGCAACTAGAGAAAGTAACTAAAACAGTTAGCATTGATTTTTTTTCCACAAAACTTCTGTAATTTGGCTCTTGTCACAAAGGATGGAGTGGCATTGTGCAACACTTCAATACTTGTTTAGGATATTTCAAAGCTGTGTGTGTACACCTGTGTGTGTACACAGGTGGCTGGCACTTGTGACCTAGCCGTAGTGTCCTTACTTCTGGATTCATCCTGGTCAGTCTTAGTTTACACCTGTTATCCCACAGCAAGACCTCTTTTCACTCTTAAATGTATTCCTGTTTGGATGATAAATCATATGGCTCCCTACCATGGTTCTTACCATCTAAATCAGTAAGAATATTATTGCATTATTCCTAGTCTCCGGTTTTCTCAAATGGATTACAAGTTTCTTGAGGCCACTGTAGAGATGTAAATAGGTGCATACACACCCCCATCTAGTACTCGGTCTGCATTTGCAACAGTGCTCATCACGGAGATGTTGGTGACTTCTACCTTCAGTGGTCATCTTCATGGCCCTGTCCCCTTCTATTTGCTGATTGATGGACCTCTTACAGAAGGGGATCTCCAGAGAATGGTGGGCTAAGAGGAGGTGTGAGAACGGTATTTCTAGAAGCAAGAGTTGCTTCAGAAGAATGGAGCTGTGGATGGAGTGTGGATTTGCATTTCTACCCGTCCCTTAGGGGCCACATGCTTTTAGGCCAATCATTAAACTTCTCTAAGTTCTGCCAGTCACTGAACTTAGCTCTGAGTTCTGTTTTTCTCATACAAGAAATGCAGCTATAATAAAACAGACCTTGAAGACTTGTGTTCTGCCAAAGGCGTTCAAGAAATGACATCTCAAAAACCTTATGCTTTTGTGTGCTGAGGGCTTTGAATTGAGGGCATTTGAGGAAGAGCAGATATGGGCAGAGGCTTGTTCTGAGCTTCCCTGATCTGCCTAAAGATGGGTCCTCCAAAAGGAATTCAGTGGTTAAGCACACCTCCCTGCCTCCTTGGGAGGTTTATCCACCTGGAAGTTAACAGTATCACATGAGAGGAAATGACAGCGACACCATACTTAGGCAAATGTCACAGGCTCTCACCTATTCTTCTGAGATTCTCTTCATCTTTCCCTAAATCATTACTCCCTGCTAAATTGCCTTCTTCCCTTTCCTCTTCCCTAAGGAGGGTATATAAGCTTCTAGGTCTCACTAGATTTTAGGGTGTTCACTTTTTCCTTCATGCAGTGTCCTCATGCACAGGATATATTTCTAAGCCTCTTCTCCTGTTAACCTATATACTTTCAGTTTATTTCATAATCTTAATTATGGAGCTCTCAGAGAATAGAGGGAAAGTTTTCTCACTCCTACAGTGCAATGCTTGACTATAATAGATGTTTAGTAAATGGAAACGATGAGAAGAACAGCTCTCTAAATATGTGTAGACAGCATCACATCCCTGACAGTACCCAGCTGTCTGACTCTTCCAGCTGCTCTTTGTGGACAGTAGATTCCAGGGCTGCTGGCTACCTAGGTCTGCTGGAGTTAAAACTGCTTATGGCTAGGTGGGTGGGTTGGTGGAGCATTAAGGGTTATATTTAGATGTCCACCCAAAGCCTCATGAGGTCGTAGGTGGGGCTTTTCAGAGGTGGCTGGATCTAGGGTGTATGATACTAAGATTAAGGATGTGATGCTGGGATTAAGTGTGTGATGCTGGGATTAAGAAGGCCCACCCTGGGTGTGGATGGAACCACCCAAAAGGTGGGTAGCCTGGAAGGGATAAAAGGGAGAGGTAGGCTGCTGGTGGTAGTGCTTCTGCTGCTGTTGTTGCTTGCTGCTTGCTGCCTTCTGCCTGCCCTGCTTTGCCATGGACTATTTTTCCTCCTTGATGCTCCTCTCCCATGCCACTTTGCCTTGAAGCCAGTAACTATGGACTGAAACCTCTACAACTGTGAGCTGAAATAAACCTTTCCTCCTTTAACTTTGGGTGTTGGGTATTTGGTCCCAGCAATGAGAAAAATGACTAAGACATGGAGTCATTTATTCAAAAGTGAGAGTATCTGATATATTGCTTGGGTTAGGGAATTAACAATTAGATGCAGGCCCTGCTCTTGTGAGTCTTGTGATCTTGTCTGTGATGGGCTTTAGAAAGTGTGCTGTCCCCAATTCATGCATTTGTCTGCAGAGCCCTTCCAGAGTGCAGAGTGCTTTGTGGAGGAAGGGTCTTATTATTGTGTGCTTTGAACTTCTTGCCAGCTTTGAAATGAAATCATGCTATTCAAATGGAATATTTCTGATTCAATAATCGATTCAACAGTGAAAGGAAAAGGAGCAGCCTGCCAGTCCTGGTGGAGTAAATCATCCCGAAAGCATATGCGGAGCAGCAGCCCCTAATAGCTCTTGTAAACATGCTGTCACTCTCAGGGTTGGGCATGGGCCAGCAGATGCTCCACTGATGCCACTCCTCTCAGCTCCTCAGAAGTGCTGCGATATCCAGCTGTGACATCTACTCTGCATCAGTCAAAGAATGCTTTTCCCTTGTCTCCAGGACCGGAGATTGTTTATGATTGTTTCCAAATCAATCTGCAAACCTTTTAAGAGCAGCTCTGAGATGGCTGGAGGCTCAAAGATGAGTCAGACACACTGACAACGGAAGGTGGGTGGGAACAGTCAAAGGAACCCCCGCATGTGTGTTATCACAAATGTTCTCTGCACTGTCCATTGCTAGCTCCATTTCATAGATGAGGAAGCTAAGGTGTTGAGGTCAAGAGATTTTTTTCCAAGCTCACACAGACGACCGTTGCATGGGGCTAACTCTGGGCTGTGTTCTCTGCTTGCTACTCTCAGCTGAAAATCCCCTTCAGAGCAAAGTCCTCCCCTGCAGTGACCTCCAGCCCTTTGCTCTCCATCTAGTTCCCCTGCATCTTGGAGTCATTCCTCCCCACATTGACCTCTTCTGGGTCCCCAGCTAACAGGCAGATGTTGCCTTTGTAAAGTCCATCTAGTTAGTATCACATGCAGAGATTTGGGGCCCATGTGAAAGGAAGATAGAAAGCAGACAGCCAGGGGTAAGGCAGAGGGCCCTGTGTGGCAGCGGAAAACCTGTCAAAGCCAATGTCATCTCTTCCCTGGGCTTTCCCAGTGGTCCCACTGGCGACCCTTTACACTTTTGTCCACAGAGGCCAGTGATGCTTTAAAATATGAATCAGGTCAAGCCCTAGCTCCCAACCCTCCAGGGGGTGTTTGTCACTTTAGAATAAGCGTGTGCCCTCCTCACCAAGGGCTGCAAAGCTAAGCACAAGATAGCTCCTCCCTTCCTCCCTGACTGTGTCCTCCTGTTCTCTTCTTTACTCCCCCTGTCCTGGCCCTGTTGGCCTATGGCTGGTCCTTGAACTTAGGCCTGTCCTGTCTCAGGGTCTTTGTAACTGTTTTGCTTTGAAGCTGCATGTTTCAGTCTCTGCTTCCCTTTATTCGGAGGTAGCTTTCCTTGTACTCCACCCCAAAATGCCGTTCTCCCCTTCCTCTCTTGCTCGAGTTTATTTTTCTTCATGGTAAAGATAATTTACTTATCTTTCTACTGAAATGCAGCCTCCACAAGAGCAAAGTCATTGTTGAATTTCTTGGCCATGATATATCCCCCTTGCCTACGTGTAGTTGGCATGCAACAAATATTTAAGAGCCATGCTTGTACCAAACATGTTTTAAGCACAAGAAATATGAGAGGCATGGGATAAAGTCCTTTATGTTATTTAATCTTCATGAAAACCCCACAGAGTGAATCTTCTTAATCTCACCTTGCAGACGAGGACTCCGGAGCCTACTGTGGAGGTATATCTTACCCAAGATCACACAGCTGGTTAGTGTTGAAGCCAAGACTGCTGTTTAATTCCTGATCAGAAGACCTCAAACACTACTGTTCTTGGGTGACCACTTGCTGCCCTCACTCAAGCAGTTGGGAGCAGGTTTTCTTCCAACAAGATTGTCGGGCTGCTCCTGGCATTTCTGCTGAACGTTGACGTTCTTACTTGCATCTTTTTCCATATACCCAGGACTCAGCTGTTTAAAAGCAAAATCCAATTTATCACTATGTGTAGAGAGCACAGGGCTGAAATAAAGCACAGGCACGCAATTAGCAAGCCCCATGCAGGGCAGAGAGGCAGGCTGTGTGTGGTCATGGCAGGAGCGCTGAGCCAGGAGTCAGCATGGTGTCCTAGTGGGCAGTTTCCTTCATTCTCACCCTCCTATCAGGAGGGCTGTGGGGAAGAAGGAAGGTTACTTTGTCCCTGTCCACTGCCATGAGGGATCCTTTTAGAGGAATATAGGGATCATTTTTGTTTCTAAGCCTTCTTTGGCCGCAGGAGTCCCTGTAAGGCTGTGAGTTCAGTACAAGAGAAGTAAAGGAAAGCAGAATTTTCCAAGCAAAGCAAAGTAAGGAGTAGTGAAATGGGAGGGAAGGCAGAAAAAGTATGAAGAGATGAGAGGCCAGGAGACTAGAGGAAAGTGTGAATGGCAGAGAAGAAAGTGACAAAGGAACAAAAACCAGGGAAAGAAAGAAAGAAATGATGCATTTGGCAGGTACGTCCGCGTCTCTGTGTGTGCGCCTGTGTGGATAATGACGCAGGGAGGAAGGCCCCTGGACCGGAACGAGGGGAAGGGCTCCCGCCAGGCCCTCTGCCATGACCCCTTGTCTGCCCCTGCAGCGGGGGTTTAGGGCTGTGCCTCTGCCTTCCACCTGGGGTTGCTGCTGTTTGCCTGGGCTCTCTGTGTCTTCCGTGATCTTCCCTGGCTCTGGCTCACCTTCTGTTCACCCCCCTTCCGTGTTCTCCTTTGGCCTTCACTTGGCCACCCCCCGCCCCAGCCTGTCCCCTGAGCACCGCCCCACCAGTGACAGCTAAGTCAGCATCTCCAGTCCTAGGGCAGGTGGCATCCTGGCTGTGTGCTGTGCAGTGGCACAGGGCCCTGCTCTAGGCTTCATGCTCTGCTGCTGCCATCTTGAAATGCGTAAGGGTGTTTGGACGAGGGCCCTGCATTTTCGTTTTGCATGGGGCCCTATGAATTGTGTAGTCAGCCCTGTTCCAGAGCCCAGAAACCGACTGCAGGGTCTGAAGAAACCCTGAGTTGTTAGAATTTAGGGGAGGATGGGGATGAGAGTCGGGGAGGCTCAGGCAAGGAAGGGCTGAGAGCAGCTTGAAACCTCGGGGGCAGACTTTTGGGAGCAAGTGAACCGAACAACTGGGTAAGAGCGGAGGCAGGCAAAGAACACACAAGATCAGAACCTGCAGAGCCTAGACCACTTCGAGTCTGGCTGTGTGGCCCCCTCCCTCCCGAGTGGGCAAGGAGGGAGCTGCACGGGTCACAGTGAAGGTGTTACTTGATACCAGTTGGTGAATAAAGCTTCTCTGTCCACCCTGGAGTTCAGATCCAATTGCTCTCCCCCAAGCCACTGGCCGTCCATTATCCTCTGGACGTTCTGATGTCCTCTGGACTCTCTTCAAGAACTAGCCACAAAAGGTCAGAACCCAGATTGATGATGGGCACATCCTCGGTTGACCTTGGTTCTACTTTCATGCTTCTAAGTTCAAGGGGGCCCTGGGACCACTCCACTAATAAGGATGAATGGCCTTTACTGCTCCTGCCAGCACAGCGCTTGAGCCTGAATAGAGCCAGCATCTTTATATCCCTTCAACATCTAATTACCCATACTCTCAAATGTGCATATTTGCGATTGTACAAAGGATCTCAGATCACCCCAGCTAACTCAGTGATTTGGGCATTTGCCTCTACAGTGACATTTGGATGGACCTGAAAAACATTCCGACTTCAGGATGCAGGGATTTCAATTTAAAATTAGAAGTGTGGTTCGGAGCCTTGCCCTTGTTTGTTTCAGCTGCACTGGCTCGTGGCTGTCAGCTGCCTCTTCTCTAGCACGCTGATAAATTGCTGCAGAGCATTTTTCAGGCTGCTAGAAAATGGATGAGTCACAGGGCTTTGAGAACCTAACTGCAAACTTGTTTGAGTTCAAGGTACAATGGGCAGGAGGAAGAAGATGGTCTCCTAGGAAGGGACTCTCCCGGGCCTGACCAGTTTTGCCATTCCCAGTTTCCTTGCAGAGGAACGTCAAAACCTAAATGGATCTCCTTCTTAGGCTCAAAGTGATTTTTTAGGTTTGTTTCATGGGCTCGTTTTGGACAACCTGGCACATGCACTTGGGGAATGAGCTACTGTGGATGGAGAAACCCCAGGTCAGCCCCAGGAAGAAGAAGGCCTGGGCCCCTGCCATGGGCTGATAGGGCTTCCTCACGCTGGACTCAAGGGCAGCTTGCAGCCTTGCTCTTCCCTCACAGAGGTGCCTGGAAGATGCTTTGTGGGACTCAGATGGGAGGGGCGAGTGGCCCGAGAGAGGACTGTGGTGTTGCTACTGGTGAATTAAGCTGTTCTCTTTCTCTTCACCTGGGTTTGGGCCAGCATGGTGCATTTCTCTCCTCTTTGTCACCGTGCCTGCTTCTCGCTGAGCAAGACAGTCCATCTCCCCACCAGGATAGGGGAGACAAATGACAGCAGTAACGTGGACTGAGCAGGATTAGATAAAACCAAAGAGCCATCACACACAGCGGTGGACAGTCATTTAAAAGGAAATCCATCTCTCTGTTGCCTGGGGCCGCCAGAAGAAAAAGACATCTTCTGAGTGTGAGTTCAGCTTTTGCTGCCAGGTGTTGGTCTCCAGGAAGCTCAGGCCCTACTGTGCCAGGGCTGCAAGTGAGCCCCGTTTGGGGTCAGGGGGAAGAGGAAGGGCTCTGGAGACAGATGCCCGTGTTCAAAGCCCAGTGCAGACACTTACTGTCTCTTGGTCCCCTGGCCAGGTGCTACTGTGCCTTGAATGGCTCCATTTCCTCATTTGTAAAAGGGCATAATAGAAACATTTGCTTCAAAAGGCTTTTGTGAAGAATAAATGAGGGTTGCAAGCAGAGGGCTCAGTGCCTAACTAGGATGCAGTCAATGATAAACATGAAGAGTAGAGAGCAGATTTGGTCTGTCTAATATGTCCGTAGATTAATACACAGCCCTTGTCACTTTCTGTGTGTAGCCTCTTAAATAGCAATGGGAATGTTTAATGTTATTTTGGAGAGACTGGCCTCCCCCTTGTCCCTCCCCAGAAAGCAAGGTAAAGACAGAGATTGATTGCTGCTTGTATTATTTCTTAATTGCTTTATTGAGTATAACATATACACTATAAGATCCACCTGTATGAAATGTATAAGATGAGCGGTTTTAGTGTATTTTTTTGCCCTTTAGAAAAAGCCCTGTGCCCATTAACCCCCACACCCCAGGCCTTCTACCAGCTCCAGGCAACCACTAGTCTACTTTCTGTCTTCATCAATTTGCCTCTTCTGGACATTTTATAGGAATGGAACCACAGAATATGTGGCCTTCTGACTGGCTTCTTTCACTTCATATGTTTTTGAGCCTCATTCATGCTGTAGCATAAATTAGCACTTCACTCACTTTTATTGGTAAATAATATTCCCTTGTATGGATACCCATTCACCAGGTGAAGGCTGTTTGGGTTGTTTCCACTTTATTAGGATTGTGCAGCATCACTTGAAACACACAAGGGCCCTGTTATTGCCCTCTGCTGCCTGCCCAGGAAAGTTGTCCCAGCCCTGCGCCTAATGTGGATACTTTGTGGGTTGGGGTTTGAGAGGGAGAACCGAGGTAGTTCTGTCACTCTTGGTGTCATTCAGAGTTGGCCAGTAATTATGGATTTTTCTTGGCGTAGTTTTTGTCTCCCTCAAAAGCATCAGAAGTTGGGGCCTGCTGGGCCAGAACCCAGGGTTCAGCCTTCACTTGGGTCCCTTTCTGGGCAGGGCTGGGGGCAGGATGAGAATCCTTCGGGAAGCAGGGAGGAGGGGAAGCTCCTGTGCTTTGCTTGGGTGCAGCTGTGGTTTGTATCTCACACATCCCCCAGGGCTTATGTGCTTAGGCTCAGTCGCCCTCTGACAGAGCCTTCGAGAGGGGATGGACCCCCTGGGAGCTGGGGCCTCTTGAGGGAAGCAGGTCCCCAGGTGCCCCTGCAGGGTGCATCTTGCCTCCAGCCCCTTCTCTCCTCTCACTCCTGGCTCCCGTCGGGGGAGAAGCTCTCCTCTGTCCAGTTTATCTGCCAGGGTAGCAGCACTGACCCCTGCAGGAAGGAAGAACAGATTCCAGAACCAGGAGCTCTGGCTTTTCTGCCTGCTTCTCCCTCCGTCACAGACCACGGAGCAGCAACAGTGCCTGCTCACACTACCTGATTTGCCCCAGCCGCTGGGTGACCATTGAGCCAGTCCCTGAGCACCTCTGGGCCTTAGTGCTTATCTGACAAATGGGCAGAGGCAGGCCCGTTTAATACATTTTAATGAGAATTAAGTGGGCTGATGATAGTGAAGGCAGAGCTCTTTATCCATGTGAAGAGATGTTTTTAATCTCACAGGCAGTGTTAGATTTCTAAGTCTTCCCTTTGCCCCTTTCTTCGAAGCTGGGTAAACTGAGGCATGGGAAGCATCCTCAGTGCAAGTCACCAAAGGCAGAGCTGAGGACACTCTCCAGCCTCACAACAGATCACATCACTGCTTTCCTCAGTGAGAGGTCTGCCCATCCCAAACTGCTTCAAGGAGATGCTCTGGGTTAGCAAGTCCTGAGGTGCCGTGAAGCAAGCCTGGCCCCTGGTGGCCCCTGCGCCCGCACACCCACCATGGCAGTTCCAGCCCCAGGGCCCCTCTGGGTGTGTCCTGCGGGCTCTCACCTTATCTTTGGGCCTATGGGGATTTGGCTCTTGCTGCATGGTTGGAAGGCAGGGGCTTCCCACTGCTGTCTCTCTCTTCACATGGAGCGGAGGGGGCAGTTAAGGGAGTCTCCCCGCATGTCCCCACCTCCCCTCCTTCTCCCATGTGACACACAAGGCTACCTGAGGCGAGAGAGGCCTGGTGCCTGGGGAGCTAGAAGCTAGCTGGAGTTGACAGAGCAGATAACGTAGTCACAGAGGAGTAACAGTGCCAGGACTGCCAGGGCAGAGGAGAGGGGTCCTCGGCTGAGAGGGAGGCTCTGGCTGGTCCACTGTGTGACCCAGGTGACCGAGAGGGAAGAGAGCTGGGGTCCATGCACCCAGGCAGTGATGTGGGTGATGTGGGCCTGGGGGTCTGGGAACTGGACTCGTGTCCCATCCTGGCCAGTTTTCTTCTTTCCGTTCCTGGAGGCTGGCCCCTTGCGGGTTCACTGTGCATGGTCCTGTGGGGTCAAGGAGGAAGCGGCGGCATCCGGAGGGCCCAGCCTGGCTGCCGGCCTTGCGTACCTGCTGCCCAGCCTGCAGGCTGCTCTGGGCTTGCCTCTTCTCAGAAGCCAATATCTGCGGCGGGTTTTATCTTCCCCCTGGGGTCCCAGGGATGATGATGTTTTGGCCGAGATGTACTTCATGTCCAATTCCTGTCAGCATTTCCAAGGGGAAGAGCTCTCATTAAAGGTTTCCCCGCACGACCCGCTCCCTGCTTCCCAGCCTGAGTGACATAAATAAGCCCCTTGTTTCTCTTTCACAAGCAAGCCGAGACCCTTAAAGGGGGCTGGATGCTGCCCCCGCGGCCCCTCACAGCCGCAGGGAGTCCTCAGGCAGAGCCGGTGAGGAATGGCCACTGTCAAAGCCCAGCCTCGCTCCTCTGGCTCCTGACAGGCTCCCGGGCTCTTTACGGCTGGGGAGGGTGCTATGAATTCCTGCACCATCTTCTCTCCTGCAGTGGTTCCTCTTGCTCCTGTGGGGGCCTAGAAACAGCTTTACTGAGGAGCTGATGCGAAGCATTGAAAAGTAGGCCCTTGGAGAAGCGAAACTTCGTGTAGTGGAAAAGGGAAACAGAGTCAAGGGAAAGCAGCCTGCCATGTGAGCATCATGCTCTGGCCTGGGCACCTATGGCTCGTGGCTCATCTCTCCCACTAATCAAGCTTATGAGTGAGCTACGGTGAGGGAGATTCAGAGAAACTGAGCTTCTTGGGCCAGGTCACACACAGCCAGGAAGGGAATGAGGTGGGGACTTGAATCTTAGCTTGAAAGCCCGAGCTCTTCCCACTGTGCTCTGTGGCCTTCCCGTGCATTGAGTTTTTGGGGAGGTCTGTGGGAATATTTAGGTGAGTCACACGGTACAGTGCTGGTGAAGCCCGAACCCATGGCCAGGGCCTCTTCCTGTGACCACTCTTATTCTCCCTGGATACCAGGGAGGCTGTGTGAGACCCCCAGGATTTGCTGGACACCTGAGGGATTCGCAGAAGGGTTTATTGCAGCTGTTCTCAAGGCATGCGGCTCCCCAGTACAGTTGGAATGTGATTGCTTCCCCACTGCCCAGGTGCACATGCAGTTTTCTCAGTATGCCGTGGTGAGCTGAGCCACTGTCAGACTGGCTGGGCCACCAGCTGTGTGGCAGCTTTAGCTCACCCCAGTGCCTTCCTCCTGGGCTCTTGCTGGTCCTCACTCACCTTCCCCAAGCTGTGCCCTGGGTCACTTACTCTGGAATCTTGCCCATCATGGTTTGCCAGGCTTTTAGCTGGGTGTTTTACCTGGTGCAGCTGATTTGCCTTGATTCTCTCCACTCCTCGGAAAAGTGCCCTTCCTTTCTGATGCAGACCCCAGAGCTCAGACAGCATTGATGATCCCTCTAAGTCCATACCTCCATGACATCGATCACAGGGATTTAGATCCACTGAGAACAGTGCTTCCCCTGACTGTTGTGTCAGCCTCAGTGAGGGTGATAGGAGGAACGGGGAAGCCAGGGGAAGGAGTGAAAGAATGTCAGATGTGAGCTCTGCTCTCAAGACCCTGGGGATTTAGAGGATCCACGTGTAGTTAGAATAATGAAGTAGAAGACTGGACGGCAATGCGCCAGTATGGATGCATAGCCCATATATTCTGTGGGAATAGAGCTGGGAGGTCTTTGGGCTGATCTGGAGAGGAGAGGTCCAGCACACCCTCATCACTCCCACCTTCCACCTTCTTAGGAGAAGCTCAGCCTGCCTGCAAGTGTGAGCACTTCATCTGCTGGCAGTGAAGCAGGAGACAAATCACTTTGAACATGCTAATGGTTTTTCACCGCTCTCTCCCTTCTCACCCTTGTTTATTCTGGAGATCGATACAGACAAAGGAAAAGTTATTCCTAGGAGAGGACCGGGCTCTGGAGCTTAAAAAAACACACTTAGCCCTTCTTCCCCTGACCCTCTCACCTTTCCCATCAGAGTTATTTAGAGCAGAGCCATTTCTGAGAAGCAGTAGTGGCAGTGGGGTTGGCCTGGTGGGCTCTGGCTGTTAGTGTCCTTACGCTTAAGACTCCCAGGTGTAGTCGTATCTGGTGAGGTACAAAGAGACGATCTCAATTCTGCCAGCCCCACAGAAATCAATGCATAAGGTTTGACCTGTGTACATCCGGTCTCCCGTATACAATGTCATCCATGCTATAAGTTAGGTAAATAACCCGAGGGAGTTCAAATAGACACTAATTTTCAAGTGTTTCCCCCAGTGGCATCCTTTGAGTTCAGTTTAGTTCCCAGGTGGGGATCGGCTAAAAGTGGAGCTCCTCTGGCTTTGGAGGACCGGGGTTTGGGACGGGGTTGGGGACAGATGCTACACTTCAGGCTCCTGTGCACCGCTGCAGAAGCCAGGTCTTCGAAGGATGTCTGGAAAGCAGCAGAACAGTCGACCCCAGAGACCATTTTTGGATCTACTGCTCTAGAAATTTACTGATGTTCTTGCCCAGTCTTTGTGTCTAGATTCCCCAGGGAGCCGGTAAAGCTATATGGACAGAAACATTCCTTCACACTTGATTTGGGTCTTTGCATGCAGGAGGAACATTTCAGTTTCTGTTCCCATCAATGTCAAGTTTTGGTAACCATTAGCGTTTATCTAAGGGGAGGGCCCCTACTCGCCAGTCTAGATGGGCACATCTGTTCTGAGTTCAGGTGCTGGCGAACAGCACCCTGGTCATTTCTCCTCTCTTCCCTCTGCACAGGGCCGTTCTTTGCCCAAGAAGGAAATCCTCATTTTGGAAATGACTTCCCGTTGAGTTGTCTTTTGAACTTTTTTTCCATCCAGGCAAAATTACACTTCAGTACCATCAGACAGGAATTCAAATCATTTTCAAGAACTTACTAAAACTGTTTCGCTTTAGACATTGTACTAAATGCTAAGGTATGAATAAATACAAGCCATGTTTGCTTCTTCCAGGGTTGTTCTGGGCACCTGGTGACTGTAGGTACCCAGGGGAAGATCAGAGTTGTAAGTTACAGTGCCAAGTCCCAGAAAAGAGGTGGCACAGAATAGAGTAGGTTGCAGTGGTATTATTCAGAAAGGGGCTGGGATTGGGCTTCCAAGATAAGGAATAAAGGAAAGAACAGTCTGGGCAGGGTGAATACAGCAGCCAGTGCTTGCAAGCATTACTGGGCCTGCCTCTTTTCTTCATGAAGGTTGCTCAGTAGCCTGGAGCACTTGGAGCATTGGGTTTGTTGAGGAATGTAGGTGAGGTGAGACTGGTCAGAGAGTGTGGGGCCCAAGTGGGAAAACTGTCAGCTACAGGAGGATGAGTTTGTTTCCAGAAGGGGAAATTTATGTTCATTGTCCACTATTAAGAAAATCACTCTGATGGCATTTTAGAGAATCCATTTTGGAATGAAGAGAAAGTGGACTCAGTTGTCCGTGGGAGTAATGACGGAAGTCCAGGCTAAGATGGGATGATTTCCTTTAACATAGGAGACAGGAGAAGGTTGGATGCCAGAGATATTTGGAAATAGATAGAGTCAATAAACCCATCCATATACTTGGTGGTTGGGAAAGAGAACTTAGGGAAGAGGCTGCATTTCTGGTTTGAAAAACTGGATGAAGAAGGAACTTGCTATTGAAATTGGGGTTGGGTGGAGAAAATGCTTGGTGCATGGTAGGTGAGGATAAAGCTGTAGATGCATTGAGCTCAAAGGGTCCACGGGTCATCCAGGTGGGGTATGTGGGAGACAGCTGAGCTTAGGGCAGAGGTCTGGTTCATAGGTGATTGCTTACTACCTAGGTATGGATGAACTGTCGGAGGGCTTAAATGGCAGGAGAGAAACACCAACCATTAAGAAAGAACATGAAAGAAAGATCAGAAGGAATGCAGAAAAGCGCTGAACAGGGGTCTGCCTTCCTCTGCAAGCCCCTTGGAAGGGTTATGCTACTCCCCAAGCTGTGTGCATCCATCCTGTGGCAATAGGACACATTACCCTGCTGTGCCCTGTGCCTTTCCTAGAAAAGCTGGGACTTGGTGGAGGGCAGGCAAGATACAGGGCCACAAAACATCCAGGTGGTTCTGCAGAATTGGCTATCTCCAGGGCCAGCACGGGCTTCCTTGGGAGAGAGGTGACCTGCTGGGCCCCAAGCACCGGAACTAATCGAGAGTGCTGTTTAGCTTAAACACATCACCCCCAGTGTGCTGTGGCTGGGCCCCGGGTGTCATGTTGACAGCAGTGAGCCCATTAAAGGTGCAGCTAGACTGGTGAGGCACGGTTCGGAGGAGCTGCTATTAGCAGCATTTAATAGCAGGACTGTAGTTAATGGTTAACAAATGTTTTATGAACAGGTTCCTCGTGCTCTGTGAAGGCTGATTCAATTTATTTGGAATGGATTTGCTTCCCTATTAAGCTCAGGAGTGTATAATCAGTTCCTTCCCTCTACTGAAGGGCTTTCTCTCCAGTACGAGTGGGACCTGTGTCGTGCTGGTCATATTGATGTTAAATAGGGCCTGTTCCTCGGAGACCCTCAGTGGTGGGCTTGTTTGTGGTCTAGGGGTCTATGTGGATGGTGGGCAAAGCAGAGATCAGAGTGATTGCTTCTGATGGGCAGAGAAAGCCTGGAAAATTGGGTGGTCGTCAGAGATTCCTCCTAGCGTAGCAAACTCTAACCTGGAACCACCCTGGTTCCAGTCTTGCTAGAACCCTGGCTGCTTCTTTACTCCTAGACAATTGTTTAACCTTTCTGCCTTTGGCCTCCTCACCTGTGAAGTACAGCAGATGCCATCCATCTTCCTCTCAGGGCATTGTAGAAATTAATGACCATGAAGCATGTAAAAGGCTAGGATGCAGGGTTTGGGATGGAGCCAATACTAACCATTCGGGGAGAGGTAGGAATTCCATCCCAAGGGTAAGGGAGATAAAACTTGGCCTTGTCTCAGACTGTTAAGCTGATATTCCAAAATACCGTAAATCAAGTAACTTACCAAGCACAGAAGTTGATTCCTTGTAGTTCTGGAGGCTAGAAGTCCAAAACCAAGGCAGAGGTGGGGTCTGGAGCATGTTCTGGCTGGCATGCACACGGTGTCTCCTTGCTGTGCCCTCGTATGGGGCCTTTCTGAGGTGGACATGGGGTTCTCCCTGAGGCCTCTTTTATGAGGGCTGTAATGCCATTCGTGAGGGTTCCACTGTCATGACCTAATCTCCCCAAAGGTCCCCTTTCCTGATGCCATCACTTTGAGAGGCAGGATTTCTACTTCTGAATTTGAGAGGGCAGACATTCAGACCATAGCAGGAATTATCAGCAAGTCAGGTATTGAACTGAATTTGTGATAGTATTTATTCAGGCCAAGTAGCATTTGTTAGCCATATAGAATATTAGACTGTTTCTACTTAGAGTAGAAACAGGTTGTAATTTGTTTTTAATTCAAAGAGAACTAGCACTTTGTTTTGTCCTTGTTTTTTCTTTTTTTCATTCATGCTGACGGATGAGAAGAAACACAAGTCACCAGGCTACCAGGCTGGTTACTCCCTCCTCGCCCTTTCTCTTTTTGAGACAGGGTCTCGATGTGATGTGTAGTTCAGGCTGGCCTTGAACTCACTCTAGCCCAGGCTGGCCTCGAACTCATAGTGATTCTCCTGCCTCCTGAGTGCTGGGATTACAGGTGTGTGCCACCATGCCTGGCAACTTTCCCCTTGAAAACCAGGATGAAGGCCCAGTGAGGTAGTGCGTGTCTATATTCCCAGGACTCTGGGAAGTTCGAGGGCAGCCTGGGTAACTTATGGAGACCTTTTCTCAAACATAAAAAAATGGACTGGGGATGTAGCTCAGTGCAAAGGTCTCGGTTTCAATCCCTAACACCACAAAACAAACCAAAGAAAACAAAGCCCCCAAAACAAGGGTAAGAAAATGTTTTCCCTGGGAAATAAGAGGGGCTAGGATTTTTAGCACCTCCAGTTGTACTTAAATATAGATGTTTCTTTTATTTCTGTGCTTTTAACTAAAATTATTTTCACTAAATTATACAATTAAAGCCACAAACAGTGTCCAGAAGACAGGTTACTGCATCTCTTTAATGCCATTTCTGGCTCTCAGTAGAAGGACTTTTCTAGCCCCAAGGACTTTTTCTTCCCTTCCTTCTCAAGTCATTTGTCTCTGTTATCTTAGGGCTTTTGCTGGGAAAGAATTTGAAATGTTTTGTAGAAGACTTGAGAAGTAGGCCCGGTTCTGGTATTTAGCAGACATGTGACTTTGGACAATATCTTAATATCTTGAGCCTTCTCATGTGGAAAAATAAGCAGTGTCATAAGGGCTACTAGGTAATGCCCTGGAGATCAGATGGGACCTAGCATGTCTAACTTGTGCCTGTGTAGGATGTGGGGGTTGGCAAAGCGGGGTGGAGCCAGATGCAGAGGGAATCTGGAGGACCATCAGTTCCCTAATCCTGTGTGGCCCCTCCCTTCCTCCTCCTTTCTCCAAGGGGACTGGGCCCTGCAGGCTTCCCTGTGCTAAAGGCCTGAGTCTCTTGTGCCAACAAAAGGCCTCCCCTAGCATGATTCTGACCAAGGAATCTGGCAGGTCAGTGTACGGAGAACAGGCCACAGAGGCACCTGTCCTGTAGTCTCAGAGCCCCAGGTTCTCTGGAGATGATTGCCGCCCTTTTCCTTCCACAGAGGAGCTGAGGCTTGGAGAGGGGAGGTGACTTGCTGCAGGCCAGATGGCTGATGTGAGGCTAGATCAGTAGGGCCCTGGTGAGAGGCAGCTGGCACACTGTAGTGACAGAGGGTACCGTGATGAAGAGGGGTTTAAGGTTTTGTGACTGAGAGTAAGGGAACCTTCAGGGACCAGCCACAACAGGAAGCAGTTACCCTCCAGGGCTAGCGGAGCAGGGCTGGGAATGGATATGAAAGCAGGAAGCCACGCTGGACGCTGGCAGATGAGCCAGAACTATCAGGAGGAGTCAAGGAATAACTACCACAGCCTTTATCTCCTCCCTCTCCAGGGCCTTCAGTTGCCTGAACCCAGTTGTGAATTAGAGGGCAAGGAGCTCAGGCAATGGCTCTTTAGGGATCAGTTTCCAGGGCACAGAGCTGGTGGAAGAGGTCGGAAACAGTAACTAGCGTGGTGGAGGGTACAGAAAGCAGGTGCCTAGTGATTGCTCTCCCCAGTGACTGTGAGGGGCTCTGGCCTCTAGCTCAGGCCCAGGCCTCTGCAGTGAAGCCCAGCAACCCACCCGCCTTGTCTTGCCTTGGTCCTCACACACTGTCGCTGTTGTGGGTATTTTGAACATTTTTTTCGTCTTGTCTCTACCTTGAGATTCCAGCACTTACTAGACCTGCTGCTAGATCTTCCTTAGCGCATTATTAACGAAGAGACTATATATTACTATATTATGTTTTTAAAATATTTTGAGAAACTATATTTTGATATTATTCATTTCCTTTGTAGTGCTGTGCATTTTATTTTATGCATTTATAAGCATTATCCTAAGAAGGGATGCATAGGTTTCCCCATGGAAACACAGCTCTGAACCGAGCTGGGTGATCTTAGACCCTTTATACATACATCGGCCAGAGGTCCCAGGGACTGGATTCTAGATGCTGCAGTGGCCTGGGTCATGGGACCTGGCCAGTGGCTTCCAGCCCTACTGTCAAGGCCCTCGATCCAACTAGGAATGTCCTGAGAAATTTAGAGACTTTCTGCCTCCAGACTGCCTGATCTGAGCACTGATTCTTTCTCATGATCACACTTCTGAGACGAGTGTTTTGGGACATAGGTGCAGGGAACATCAGCCTGAACCTGCCCCATGGGCACAGATAAACCAGATCATCACCATCCACTCACTGATTCCTTAATGGGTGAGCCACCTGGCATCCACCTCTCTCAGAATTACCTGGGAGGCTGACTCCCACCATCCCACCTTCAGACCTGCTGAATCACAATTTTGGGAGCAGCACCTTAGAATCTGCACACTATGAGCTTCTTAGGTGATTGGAGGCACACTGATGTTGAAGAGCTAGAATCACTGCTGTAGGTTGTGTGTGTCGCTGAAGTGAAGTTCAAAGCGACCCAAAGTGAAGTTCAAAAGTTTATTTGGGGCCAGGGATTTAGCTCAGAGGCACTGTGCCTGTCTCGCAAACACAAGTTCCTGAGTTTGATCCCTGATACTGGGAAAAAAAAGTTTATTTGAACCTTCAGTAGCACGTCTAATTTGTAAACGAAGCCGTACTCCGGATGGATTAAAAGAACACAAATGAGAACTGTGGCGCTCAGCACTGCCCAGGTCTCTTCTTATGCCTGCCTGGCATAATTAGAGGTCTTGGTGGCAGGCTGGGCTCTTGCTGCCCTCTCTGGCTCAGTCACTCTTCCTAAGAGAAATGAGCAGCAAGCCACCCTGTAAATAGGGTCTTTCCTCTGTCCCCTTGAAAGGCAGGGAAAGCAAAAGAGCCACTGCTTAATCCCGACATTCAGACCTTCAGGCAGCCACTCTAGGAATCCATTCTGGGAGCTGGCTGCAGGGAGCCTGGCCCTTTCCAGTACTCCTGCTCAAAGCCCTCTTGTCATTACAGGAAGTTCTTTCTAGGCCCCAGTGCCCTGCTTGGATCAGGGGCACACTCAGTGGCAGAGATTAGATAATGGCATAATGGCTCCTTTGGCCTTGGCAGCTGGAGTCTGAGCTGACCTGGGCTGTTCTGTTTTGACCTTGAAGTTTTGCATTCGAAAGGCCAGTCATTTGATCAAGTGAAGTGAAAAGGCTGGGGTTTTATATGGCACCTTTAATTCAGGCATTTAAAGAGCTGCCCTAAGGTCAGAGCTTCCGAAGGGAGAAGTGCTGCCTGTCATTTCTGTTTTTTAAACTTTTAGAATGAATGAAAGGCAGTATGCTAGTGGCTTGCTGATGGGTTCACAGGTTCCAAATTTTCATTAGCCCTTCTGAAGATTCCCAGTGTTAGAGGGGTGATCTATTTGATAACAGCGAGCCTGAAGACACATCAGTATCTGTACTATGAATAATAATTTCAGCTTTCATTGAAATTACTCCTTTTCCAGAGCATGATTTTTTATCAGCAATATTCTCATGCCTGAGTCTCATGCTCCTTTGCTCAGATGGTTCAATGGGCTGAACTCTGGGGTGGGCCTCCTGCCATGGCTCTGTAGGGCCTTGCAGCTCAGTCTAGCCTGCCTAGAAAATGGGGGTATTCCCAGTCTTTCCTCTCCCTGGAGGGTCTTTTAGTGTCTTATGTTTTTCTCTATGGTCTCCTGTCTTGAAAGATGTCATCCACTAGCTAAACAGCTCTGATGTCATGATGCTTTTGTTTTTTCATTTTTAATAACAAAAATCTCTTCACTAATTAGAGTTTCTGAGTACTATGGGAAACAGTAACACCGAGTTGGTATTATTCCAGTTGAAGGCAAAGACATTTTTGATTCCCCTTTGGGGCTTTATCCAGAGTAAGCAAACAAATGAAGCCTGCTAGGCTGTAGAAAATACCAAACATAGCCCACAGTGCCTGTTAGGACATTCAGGGCCCCGGCTCTTTCTACTCATCAGCTTGTGCAGCAGACTTGGATAGAGTAGGCGCTGTCCAGGAGGTGTGGTGTTGAAGGAAACAGACAAGAATCTGCCCTAAGCTGAGGACCAATGAACAAGCAACAAAAGGCCAGACACTGCTAAATGCTGTAATAACAATAAGAGGAGATGGTAGGATGAGGAGTGACAGGGCCATTATAGATCAGCGCATGGGGGAAAGCTTCTCAGAGGAGGGGACATTTAAGATGAGACTGCAATGACAGGAGCCAGCTACACCAAGATTATCTTCAGTCACATTGACAGAATGGTCTGAGTACGTCCACACATATGTTAATGTGACTTCCGTCTTATCTCAAACCCCTTTTTAAAAAAATCACTCAGGCCATTAAGCAGACAACTCACCCCAGTGATGATCTTGATGTGGCCAGTTTGCTTGTCTCTCTCCTGAAATAATATCTGATCCCCTTGTAAGGAGGGACATTGATTTGCTCTCCCCTGGAGAACCACAGAGCCTAATGTAGTACCTGGCACACACTGACCCTTACTGAGCCAGGCCTGGCATAGAAGAGACAGGCAGTAAATTAGATGGGGGGATGAATGAATGACTGTGTTGATTTCTCCTTTTCCCGCACTTTGTGTGACTATGATTCTTCTTACCAAACAGTGGTAGGGGCTCACAGGTGGGTAAGAGCTGACAAGAGAAATCAGGAGGCATTTCTCAGTCCTAATCGGATTTGCTACCCCTTGAAGGTTCCAGCCTAACGACTGGCATGAGAAGGCATGCTTCAGTCCTTAGTAAAATGCAAGTGCCCTGGTGAAGCAGCTGTCCTTCTATAAACCATGCTCACTCTCTCATGAAGTTGGAGAATGAAATCACAGACAGAAAGGAGGCTAAAGTGGAAGAGTTTATTGGAAATACAAGAAGAAAACAAGGTTCCTGGTGGCTGGGAAGTGGATGCCTCGTGACTCCTCTGTCCAGACCTTGTTAGGGATAAGTGGAGCATGGGAATTTGCTCAATTGTTTCAGGGCCACCTATCTCAGACGAGTCTGCAGGTTTAAAATGATCACTTGGAACTCAGGCTCTCTAAAGTTACTCGATATGTAGAGATTAAGGAAAACAATTTTAAAAGAAAATCAATTATTCTGCATTTTTAAGTTCCCCCAAACCTGGCCCTGAATACAGGTAGCGGTTGCATTCCATGTTGCCTGAGGAACCCTTTTCCTGGTCAAAAGTCCTAGTTTCCCTGCATGACCTTAGTTTCATTCTTATCAGTGCAGCTGACCACCCAGTTCTACCTCAGGCCCTTTCTCTAGCTGGCTGCATGTTCTTAAGCTAACTACACTGTCTTTTACAGTGGTATGTTTCTTACCGGGAAGCTTGAGTGCAGGATATCTAAGAAGCTGGTCCAATTAGAAGCATAGTTGTTTTTGGACTTGAACTACTAGGAAGCAGTAGTGCCTTGAGGGAAGGTCATGAAAGCAGAACACTGGTTCTTAGTGGTGTTGGGTCAGTGCTGGGGTTCAGCCCACAAACCGAACAGATGCTTCAGGGAAATGATGAGATTCTTGGAGTAGCATGGTCCCTAGCTGCATTTCTTTCTTTCTTTCTTTTTTGCGGTACGGGGGATTGAACTCAGGACCTTGCACTTGGAAGGTAGGTGTGGTGCCACTGAGCTAAATTCCTGGCCCTCCTAGCTGCATTTGTATCAGCTTTATTTTGAAGCATGGTCTTGCTCAAGAACTGGGCTTGGCTAAGGTCTGACCTCCAGATGTCAGAGTTGCTAATGGGTAGGGCAAGGGAGGGGGGAACAACTGGGGTTCAAGAAGAGCTCATTTACCTGGGTGGGGAGCTTTTCCAGCTGCAGTTGCTACTAGGTGAGTTTACACTTGCCCCAAGCACAGAGCTCGAGGTTATGGTTGTCTTCAGATCCACCAGAGAGTGTGGCGGCAGCCAAGAGGAACTGGCTGACTGCTCTGGCAGTCAGGATCCCCCGTGCATTATGCTGGGGTGTTGACACTGGACATGAGGAGAAGCAGAGTATTCACTACTGTGAGGCGGGTCTCTAGGCCTCAAAGTATCCAGTGGAACCACAGCACAGTGGACCGCAAGGCTGGGGGCCAAATGAGGGCCAGTCTGGAGCACTGGGGCTGTGTCTTAGTATGGTTCGATGATGGGCAAACCCCTGCTGCCTCAGCTTAGAGTTAAGTCTAGGCTGAGTGAGTAGTCCAGTTGTGGAGAACTGGGACTGGCCGCCCAGAGGCGGGTGACAAGCAGCACTTACCCAGTTGATCTCGGAGCTCTCCTTGACACATGCCAGATAAGATGCAGCACCCCAATTATATTTGAATTTCAGATCGACAATGAATGTTTTTTATTGCATGTCCCAAATATTGCATGAGATATTTTATGGTTGATCTGAAATTCAAATTTAATTGAATGTCCTGTATTTTTATTTGCTAAATCTGGCAACTCTCATTTGAAGGCAAAAGACAGAAGCTCCTAAAAGGGCTCCAGATTTCTAAAGCGTGTGCCTCCTCTCTTTCCTCTGCAGTGCAGGCCAGTCTAGGCTGGTGTTTCCCTCCCATCTGCCTGAGCATGTTCAGTGCTACCTTGGTTTAATTTGTTTTACAATTTTGAGGAAGATGACTGCATTTGTGTTTGTGCAAGAAAGATGGCCATAGTTGTGTCTGTCACCTCATGCTGAGTTGGCAAATGGAAGAAAAATTTTGTCAAATGCTTTTGTTTGTGAACTAAATCATTTGCAAACAGAAGTGTTTGTGAACCAAGGTATTGCTGTATTTCTCCTGGGTCTTCAGAGGCACTACAGGCAGGAACTAAAGAGGTGGGGCTGATGTGGAGGGAAGGGAAGAAGTGTCCTAACTAAATGGAAGGAGGATGCTCTGACGTCAGCCAGGAGGCAGACCTTCCCCAGGGAGCAAATACTGCCCTTTGCTATCCCTCTTTGAAAAGTACAGAGTGCTATCAGCCCCTGGACAGTGACCAGCTTCCAACTCTTTGGTTTGCCCTCTATGATATCCTCTGTTGACTGCTAGGTGTGACCCCTGGACGTCATCCACCCCATGTGGGAAGGTCACTAATGTTTCCATCGGGCGAAGGTCCTCTGCTTGCCCAAGGGGGAAGCAAGACTAACAGGGTCTTATGGAGATGACAGCTCAGCGCTGGGCGTTGAGACTGCCACTCAGATTTTTGCCCTCTTGGGTCAGCTTTGTCCTCAGGGACCGGGACAGCATCATGGGTGCTTCTCTTTCCTTTGATGCCCCGGGAACCGTGGGGAGAAGGACACCTGACACACTCCTGGTGAGGCGCTTCTGTTGGGAGGTGCTGGGTAACTTGGCTCCCAGTGAGCACATCTTGGCAGGTGGTCCATTTGTTTTCATCACTGAGGAAATTCTGGCAGCCCAGGGCACATGAGTCTGGGGACAGAGGGTGGGAAGCGGAGTGAGGTGTTGTTATTTTTGAGTTGAAAATGAGAGATAGTGACGGGAAGGTCCACTAAGCTGCTTCTGCAATCATGGTCATTTACTGTCACTTTAAGCACAGGGACAGACATCCTGTCAAGACAATAAATACGAAGCCTTTATTTTGGTGACTGAGTGATAAAAACGTGGCAGGATAGGTTGAAGATGTTTTGGTCTCTGAACCCACAGAGGTGATGTCAGCAGGGCAAGAAATGGAGAAGGGCCTTGGGCTTCTGCCTGTGAGCTTCTGGACCTCTACTTCCCTGGTTATTAGTTCTTCAGAGAAACGGGGTGAGAGAGGGAGAGATGGGGAGAGGACTGACTGACTTTTAAGGCACAGGTCATGCAGGTATGGGGCCCTGCAAGTCTGGAATCCACAGGGAGAGCCAGCAGGCCGGAGTCTCAGGTGGGCTTCTGTGCTGCAGGTATGAGGTGAATTTCCTTTGCTGGGAGAGCTCAGTCTTTGATGATAAGGCCTTTCACTGGTTGGGTGAGGCCCATGCACATCATGGAGCATAACCTGCTTGGCTCAAGGTCTACTGATCACACATGTTAATCACACACCTTAAAACACCTTCCCAGCAGCATCCAGACTGGTGCTGACTGGGCAGTGCTGTAGCCCAGCCCAGTTGGTATGTGAACCTTACCCTTCTGACCCTTCTGCACCATCTTGATCCTCTGTGCCACGCCTTTCAGAAGGTGGGGAAACCTTGCTGCTGCCTCGGATAAGAAAGCCAAGGGTGGCTGTGTCCACATGTGTTCAGAGGCAGGAATTCCACCAGGTCAGAGCAGACCCAGACAGTGTACACCCACTTCGTGTTATTGCCTCCATCCAGCGGTCTTCTTGCTGAGAAGGTGGGGGCAGCATCCCATGCTGGACACTTTGTCTTACGTCTCTGTGGGAATGACGCCCTCTCAGCTCCTTTTCCGCCCTGACTTGCCATGGCCCCCAGGCTCCTAGGATGAAGTTGATGCAAGGAAGTTCCTTGTGGGCACTGGGCTGTCCCCAGGCCCCGCCAGCCCTGATGGACAATCAATTCCTCACCTTTAAGATAACTGTGTATTTCCTGTTTTAAAAAATAGGATGTTAGTTAAGAATAATTTTAGATTTAAAGAAAAGTAGCTAAGCTAATACACAGCTGCTCTGTACTCCTCCACCAGTTTCCTCGAGTTGCCATCTTACAGTGCTGTCCACTTACTGCAGGTTGAAAACTGTCCTGGGTTCATCACTGTCAACTCGAACCCAGACTTTATCAAGTCTGCCTGAGTTTCCTGCTCTGGTCTCTTTCCTCTTCTGGGGGCCAGTGCAGGATCTCGTGTGTGTTTGTTGCTCCTCGGTTTTCCAGCGGGCCTTGCCTGTCCACCACTTGCTCCTTGTCACGTTGCCCCCCTCAGTTTGTTCTCTGCCCTCCCCAGTCCACATGGCTGTGCTTAGGTAGTCACAGAATGGGAGCCTGTGGTGAGGGCTGTTGAGCTTTGCTCAGAGGCCTCACCCAGGGCTTTCCTCGTGCATGCTGGGAAGGAGGCCAGCCCCTTTTGCCGCTCGGTAAATATTTTACAGCATCTAATGGAATCAAGTTGTTTACTCTGCAGGAAATAGGAAGGCATCAGTTAAGGAAAGTAACAAGCTGCTGGGTGCTGACGTTTCAGGTTTAGCAAGAGGTTTGGGAGCTTGAATGATTTCCATTTAAAAAGTATGATTCTGGCCTGTATCTAGAGCATCCCCAAACTGATTTGCCTCTGCTTTTTCTTGGAGCAGGGCTCTGGCCATCAAAGCCCCTAGGAGCCAGGACATGGAAGTCAAGCTCCCTCTGCCTTAATTAAGTGGGGGCTTGGTTGGTCCCTGCTTATCTCTGTCCCCGAGCCTCATTCCCCAGTATCTCTCGCCTTGGCCTCTTCCTCTTCAGCCTGACTTTCTTGGCCTGATCCCTCTGGGGTATCCACTGCGGACTGTTTACCATCTCCTGAGTCTGCTCCCTATGGGAACTTCGAGGACAGTGCTCATCATCTTGGCCCCACGCCCTTGGGACCATGGCTTTCTGGTCTGTAATGGGAGGGGTCAACACATGGAGCAGAGACAGTGGGCGGAGTGGAATTTCACATGTCCATGTTCCTGCCCACCACATCTGTTTCCTGCTCCTTCTGCCCTACCTCCCCACCTCTTGGTCCCATACTTTTCCATGTTTTGCCCCTCAAGAGTTTCATTTTGCAGAAGAGTGAAATAAAAAGGTTTATGATTTAAACCAAGGCATATAAAGGCTGTCATAAATGGTTTCAATGCAGTTTACAAGCCATGCGTAGTAGCAAAGTTTAATGTGAAATCAGAAGGGAATCCGTAAAGGAGGTCTGAGCAGAATGCTCAGGGAAGGGGAGATGGTTTTGACAGGCCCATGGGCCTGGAGCTTGGTCCCTCTTCCAGCGCCAGCCTTTTGCCTGTCTCTCTGAGAGAGGAGCTGTCTGCTTTAGCCCTCCCTGCCTGCCTCTTGGCCTTCTCTGCCTGATTTCCCCTGTAATCTCCCTCTTCTCATCTTCTCCCCACGCCATGAGTTCATAGTGCTGGGCAGAAGCTGACAGTGTGATTCCACAATGTCCTGGCCCAGCAGCCATGCGCCTGGCTGGCACCTGGGAGCCAAGAAGCTGAGCCAGCTGAGCTCTGGCCTGGAGTGTCTGGAGCCCTTGATTGGTCACTGGGGATTGTGTAGTGGGTTGGGTCACTCTTTTGGACAGTCTTAAGCAATAATCATTTTTGACTTTTTTTTTTGGTACCGGAGATCGTACTCGGGTCCTTGCGCTTGCGCAGCAGGTGGTGAAACCACTGAGCTAAATCCCCGGCCCATCATTTTCACTTTAAGGATTTTGTAAGTGCTGTGTGTGATACCCTAGAATGAGTTAAAGATACAGATCCTGCCCCTGAGAAAGGTATAGGAAGGAATCCAAGACAGATGGCACTGACACGGACATACGCAAAGTAGAGAAGACTAGGCCTACAAAGAAGGACTTGGGAGCAAATAACTGGAAAAATGTGCTACTTTGTAGAGAATTAACTGGATAAAATCCTCACTATGGGAATTTGAGGGATTTCCAAGGACAGACAGGAAGATTTCTCATGGTCTGTGTTCTCTCTCTTTTCCTTCACGCAGAAAGCCTGGCTGGACAGGGAGTGGGGGAAGCCAAGGGAAGGAAGGTGGGTTTGTGGGCTGCAGGGAGCATTTTTCCAGAGCATGCCCCTTGGTGGGGATGAGCAGGTCAGGCAATGGGCACAGCCCTGAGTCCTGCTGAGTGGTAGGGGAGTCAAGTTCAGTGCTGGTCTCAGGGGCATAAGAGGCTTTTCTTTTCTGGAGTCTGAGGCAGGGAGATGGCTATTTCTGAGATTGAGAGATCACTAACAGCAATGTAGAGTAAAGGAGTCCATGTAGAGCTCTTAGCATCTCAGGTGGGCAGGTATGTTAGTTAGGGTTCACTAGAGGAACAAACTTAATAGAAAATATATGTATAAATATACAAGGTCTTGATTAGGAAGGCATATAAGATTAGAAGGGGAAGATTCCCAATGGTTATGTGTGCAATCAGAGGTAAAAGAATCCAAAATGGCTGTCAATGTACTGGAGAGCCAGAGGATCCAGTAGCACTTAACAATCAAAGGCCCGGCAGCTCACTGCTGAGTCACTGGTGCGAGTCTGTGTCAGAAAGCTGAAGATCTGTCTGCATTGGAAGGCTGAGGAGTCCGCAGTGGAAGCCTGAAGGGACTGGAGACCTACAGCTAAAGGCAGTAGTGAAGACCTGAGCTCCCCCCCCCCCCGAAAAGGCCTGACTTCCTTCTTTCCCTTTTATTGCATCCAGGCTCCAAGCCTATTGGTTGGTATCACTCACATTTAGGGTGCGCTTCCCTCCTTCGTTTGTGCTGCACATGTCAGTCATCCACAGACAAAGCTAGAGCTTCATTAATCTGTCAGGCAGTTCTTATTCAAATCAGGTTGACATGTCACAATTTATAATCCCATTAGGTGGCAGAGGACGAACCTATGCTCTCAGTGGGTCCATCAGCCTGGATGAGCAGAATCCAGGATGCAGGTGTTGGTGGGAAGGAAGGGGCAGGCCTGAGAAGCAGCAGGCTGTCCCAGGGTCTCTATTTTTGCTCCTAAGAATCTTTCCTATCATTATTTGAGCTTTCATGGAGAAGTCTCTCTAACCTTATGCTTCCAGGCGAAATCTTGTTGTCTAGCTACTATTAGAGCTGTCAGCTAATAAAGTAGAAGAGCCCTATCTTCTTTTTGCTATTCTCCCATGTCAGGGCCTTCATGGAGAAGAAGTGGCAAAGGCACATTTGGGCCTTTCCATGTCCCCTCTCCAAAAGCCAGGGCCCCAAGTCTGTGGTTTGTGTTTTAACAGAAAATATGAAAAAATGGGGCTCCTGGCCTCTACCCCATCTCCCAGTATGGGCAACATATACACCTAGGGATCCTCCTGGACCAGGGAGGTTATGTATAAATATCTATGGTTCTCTATGAATCCTTCTCTGAGCTCTGGGCAGACAATCTCATGGCCATCCTGTTGGGGCCACTTCTCCTGGAAAGTTGGGAGCGGGCTCTCAGGTGTTTGGAAGCGTCTCATATGCTTAGCAACTTTGGCTTGAGATGTTCTAAATCCACCTATTATGGACCCTAAGCTGGAGCCCCAAGAGGCTGGCACTTGGCTGTAAGCCAGCACTGCCCAGAGTAGGTTGGTTACTGGCACCGTAAATGAGCCTAGAAATGGAGCCAAGGGACCAGGCTGTGGTGTCCACAGTGCCACTCTGGCTGTATTACCCCCTTCCTGTTCATGGGAAGAAGTTGAATCCATCACAGATTTGATCCTGTAGGGTGTAAGACATCTGCAGAGATCATGAACATACAGAGTCCTGGGCCTGCTGCCAGAGATAACGATCTAGATGTCATGGCCCAGGAATCTGCATTTTGAAACTGCTCTCTTGGATGATCCTATGTGCAGCCATCTCTTCCTCAAGGCCATCTCTTCTAAATGCAAACTCTTTAAGGTCACTAGCTCAGGCTAGGTCAGATACAGAAGGCCCCAAGGCCTTCCCTCCACCTTGTCTTTATTTTCATAAAGGCCAAACATACTTCCTGTAGTGCACATCCATGACTCAAAACAGAGTCCATAAAAGACCTGACTCTAAAGCCCAGTGAGTAGCTTCAAATGGGAATCCTGGGCACTAAGACACCCTATTTTCTTACTTTGCTAGGAAATAAAGAAAGCAGAGAGCAGCATGGGGAACGGGAAGGGGGGGCGGTCTCAGGTTTGGGATGAATTAGGATTTTTCTAGCAGGATAACATACTTCCTCAAGGAATGACGCCATGCCACAAAAAGCCTTGCAAACAGCTCCATCACTGATCTAATGTCAGGTGTTTGTCACTTACCTTGCCTCCTTGCCTTGCTAGGGTCTGCAAGGTGAGGCTCCCTAGCTCAAGCTCTCTGAGATCAGGCCCTGCTCTTTTCTCCAAGGAAGTGCTTACTTCCCCTGCTAATCACTGGCTCCGTGCAACCTGTGTTCTTCAGGAGTCTGCAGAGAGGGTGATTTACCTATAAGATTGAGCTCCTCCTGTGGAAGCAGGAAGCCTGGATGGGGTCCACTTCCAACTAGGCCACTTCTTGGCATCCACCCACTGACAAGGGGCTCAACTTCTCAGAGCCTTATTTTGTCCATTTGAAAATGAGTTTGATTTCTCTCTTGCCTCCCTTATAGAAGCATTTCAAAGACCAAATGAGCTGACAGGTGTGAGGCTATCTTAAAAATTCTAAAGCAAGCCTTGTGAGCTTGAAATGAGTGGCATAAATGAGGGAGCAGGGCAGTAGAGACTGGTGGGAGCTATAGAGAACAGAAAACAAAATTCAATTCTATTAGAAAGAAAAGAAATGCTGAAGACTCAAACAGCTCATTTCTATGGGTCAAATTCAGCCTGTAAACACTCAAGTCAAAAAGTATTACTCAAAAGCCAGGTACTTAGCTTTCCATATCATACTCAGCAACTATAAGCTAGCAACGTTCCTAGCAATGCCCTACAGAGTGTTTTGTTCTGGGTGTGAGTATAGGCTCAAGTCAGCCTGCTGAGATTTTAACCCTATCTCTGGGACTTGAGCACATTATTTTACACTCTCATTTTTTTTCTAAAAAAGGTAGATAATAATAGCACCCACCTCACTGGACTACTGTGAGGATTCAAAGAGATAATCCATGAAAAGTAGTATTAGCCCAATGACTACTCATTATCTAATTTGATCAGTAGAATTTAGGTATCAGTATTATTGTTGTTCTCCATTTTGTTCTGCATTTGCAGCAGTGACAACAAGATGGTAGTACAGAATAAGAAGGCCTGGTAAAGAAGAGCAGGGACTTCAGGGCAAGCAAAGACATCACCAAAAGACTCATGTGGTTCCTGTTGTCAAATGTTGCATGATACTTTGAGCGTCCTGGTGACCTCAGGCAGGAAACAGGGAGAAATGGCCAGTTATAAGCTTCTTAAGAAAATGGTGGAGGGATCATAGAAGTCCCTCCTGGGTCTGTCATTATCTTTTGCCCTGAAAAAGAAGTTAGAAAAAACTCTTCCTTGATTAATGGGCTGTGGATGTACCTGAAAAACTCAGGATATGGAGTTTGGAGACAAGGGTTTCCTCATTTGTCTTGTCTGAGCTCAGCTTGGTGCCCTAGTTTTTTAACCTTAGCTGGTCCCTTGATTCTGAGGCATAGGAATGAGCTCCAGAGTTCAGGGTTTGGGTCAGTTTCCTTGTCCTCCTGGAGCTCTGAATTACATATGCCAATCAGATGCTTCAGTAGTCCCAGCCTTGCCTGCACCTTGTACCTAACCCTTTCCCTGAGCAACATGGTCATTGGTGTCTTCCCAGCATACACATGGCTCCTGACACCTGCTTCTGCACCTCCAATCTTGATACCCTTTTTGAAGGTTTCTCTGATGGTGCTCTCCTGTGAGCATATCTGTTGTGAATTTCTAGTGCCCAGTGCATATGCTAACTCATATCCCAATGAACTCAGGATGGAGTGTAGCTAGTATATTATTTCTAGAAGAAACATTTCTGGTTTGTGCATTGTTAATATGGAACATTGAGGTACAAGTTTCTAGAATGGAGAGACTACACATCTGTTTATCTTGCTCTGAATTACATCCTAGGCACAAAAGGACACTTAATGAATCAATATCTCATCTTATTAAAAAGCTTCTGCACTGCAAAAGAAACCACCAACAGAGCTAACAGGCAACCTACAATATGGGAAAAAAGTTTTAGCAGCTGTACCTCAGACAAAGGACTACTATCTAGAATATATAAAGAATTGAAAAAAATCAGACCCCCCCAAATTCAAAGACCCAATTAAAAAATGGGCATCTGAAATGAACAGACATTTCTCAGACAAGGAAGTAAAAACAGCAAATAAGTATATGAAAAAATGTTCAACATCACTCGTCATTCGAGAGATGCAAATGAAAACAGCACTGAGATTCCCCCTCACCCCAGAAAGAATGGCTGCTATCCTGAAATCGACCAATAACAAATGCTGGTGGGGCTGTGGGGAAAGAGGAACCCTGCTCCACTGCTGGTGGGAGTGTAGACTGGTGCAACCACTGTGGAAGTCAGTATGGAGATACCTCAAAGAACTAGGACTAGAGGTCCCATTTGACCCAGCTATTCCCCTGCTGGGTATCTTCCCCAAAGAATTAAAAGAATCATACCACAGCGATATATGTGCACCCATGTTCATAGTGGCACAGTTTGTAATAGCTAAAGCTTGGAAGCAGCCCAAGTGTCCATCAACTGGAAACTGGATAAAGAAAATGTGGTTTTTTTATAAAATGGAGTACTACTCAGCCATAAAGAATGAAAAACTAGAGTCCTTTATAGCTAAATGGATGCATATCGAGGCCATGCTCTTAAGTGAAATAAATAGGACACACACGTGTAAATACCGAATAGTTTCACTAGTGTGAGAAACTGATAGTGTAAATAAGGGTTAAAATGATTAAAACGAATAATTGACAATTTGAAATAGGAAAAAAGGTCCAAAGACGAAGGAGTGAAGCGAGGGGAAGGGGAAAAGAAAAGAGGGAAAGGAAAAACTATGAGAAAAGAAAAAAAATGGAAATGAAATCTGTGTAAATAGGGAAGGGCAGAGGGGGTGAAGGGTGCACAGGTAATGGGGAAAAAAAAATAAGAACCAAGATACAGCATGTACAGGTACAAACACCCAATGATAAATGTGAATGTATTGTATACCTAAAATGTACCAATAAAAGAACTAAAAATAAATAAATAAATAAATATCTCCATAAAGATGGTGGTATTGTCAACAGCTAATTATAATTGAGTATGCAAGAGGAAAACATTGCTTGCTTTGAATGGGAACCTTGGGTTCTGGAGGAAAAGAAAGCTCTTTCCAATGTGTTTATTTTAAGAGCACAGTGTGTGGCGTTTGCAAGCACAATATAATGGCTGAATGAAATGAGTGGTGTACTATTGTACTCCACAGTCCTTCCAAATATTTCTGGGAACTCTGATGGGCCAGGACAACAGCCTTGTCTTTTCATAACTTGTGGCCGTAAAAGGCTTACTAATGGAAGCATGAAGAAACAATCATATGAAAACATTGATCTGTAGTTGATTAAAGGATCTTGTAATAAAATAAATTGCTAGTCTTTGCCATGTTGTCATGGAGTACAGTACGTGAAATTGGCAATCGGCAAACTTAACAGTGACACAGAGTGTTTGTCCTTCTGCTACTAGATTTCAAGAGGCAGGGAGACACCATGCAACCACACAGGCATTCCCTGGTCTCACCGATCCTCGCCCACACCCAGCACTGATTACATCGCCATCGTATCTGTGATTTCTGTGTATGAATGGATGCTATATTATTTTACTGAAAATTATATACTATCACATTATGTTAGGGTTCTTTTTTACAGGTTTCTGGGCTGTGAGGGAGGGACGAGTGTAGTGTGTTGTCTTACTCAACTGTATATGCACATGACCTAGTATGTAGTAGGTCCTCAGTATGTGTTTGTTGAATGAATTAAATAATTTATGGGGAAGCTTCAAAAAGATCACCTGGTCCATCTCTTCCTGATAATATGGAGGGTTCTAGAGCACTTTAACACTTTGTCTGAGCCCCACAGCCAGACTGTGGCCCCTCGGGACCTGGGTCCCTTGCCTTCATCTACAAGTGCCATATTTTACCTGGAGTTATTGAGTTGTGGTTTTTTTCCTTCTTGTTTGTCTTCATGGTTTGTTCTTCTTTACTCATTCATTGACTCATTCCTAATTATTTATTGAACAGCTATTATGGGCTAGGTACAAAAATAAAAACAAATAGGAACCCTACCAACTTCTGTTTTATCAAGGGAAGATGGCCAGTAAATCATAAGCATAATCAATAAAGTACATCAGGAGGAGTTAATTGCTATGTGAAAAAGAAAAAGAGCCAGGTTGAGGAGTGGCAACATTAAGGAGGGGTAGGTGGCAGTTTGCAGCAATACATGGATGAGAGTGAGAAAGTAAGATTCGAGCAAAACTTGAAGAAGTGAAGGACCTTGTCTTGCAGATATCTGGGCAAGTGTGTTCTAGGCAGAAAGAAGAGCTAGAGCAGGGGCTTCACGGAAAGGCTGTGCCTAGAGTGTGTGAAGAATAACGCGGGGCAGCGGAGCTGGAGTGCAGTGAGTAGGGTGAGGGTAGAGAGGAGAGGGAGGAATGCAGTGACACAGGCAATAGGGACCATATCAAGCAGGGCCTTGGAAACCACACACAGGGCTTTGGCCTGGGTTCAGAGGGCAACGCAGAGCCACAAGAAGGCTTGAAGGAGTGATCCAACTTGTTTTAAGCACGGAGACCCAAGGAGCCTGTTCCCATCACACAGGCCAGTGATGATGGTGGCTTGGACCAACGTGGTGGCAGCGGTGGAGGTGGCAAGAAGAGGGAGGTGCTGGATCTGTTTGGAAGTGAGAGCCACCGAGGTCATCATCTCATCTCCCCATGTGGAGTGAAGTTGGTACCGATGGGGATGGAGCAGACTGTAGGTGGAGCTGGACTCCCACTTTCCAACCAACTCCACCGGCCCCATCCCTGGCAGGAAAGCGGAGCAGGGCTCACGCATCATGGTGAAACTGCAGAACCCCACTTTTTAGATCCCCCGATCTTGTTTCTTCAACAATTCAAATGCTCTCCTTTCAGTACTGCCTTTAGGATTCCTCATGTCTTTCCTGAGATCTGCCTCGATTAATTTTACCTGGCTCAAGTCTCCCAGTTCATTCCATATTCATACACAGCTATGCTTTACTTAACACAATAGATGGATTTTTGAACAGAGAGGTGTAAGTCACCCTTTGAAAAAATATTAAAGCCTATTTTATATTCACCAAGGGAACTCACTATTTCAAGTACCCTATTATTAATGCCTTTATAAGGTGAAGAAGACTTTGGTAAGATGACTATGGTCTCCACTAATATGTCAGTTTTAAAAGATCAGATTATAATGTATAAAATGGTTTGCACACTTTTATACTATGTCTCTGTACCTGAGGTTCCCTTTCCACATTTCATCGTAGTGGCCTGCTGGGACCTTAGGCTCAGGGTACTTTCACCTGAGCTCATCATTTCCCTCCCAAATCCTCTTTCTTCTGTACTCTGTGGTCACCCAGACCCGAATCCTCAGGTTCATCTCCTAGTAGCTGTCATCTCTCTTCTTCCCCCAGTTCCTCATTTCTTTGTGTCTGTGAACTCTCTTGCATCTTCTTCATTCTCTCTGTGGTCCTCTACCTCTACTGTAGTTTGGGTGCCCAGGACAGGGCGAAGGCTTCATACCTCCTCTCCTTAGCTACTTCATCCATCTCCTTGAAGATGCTCCCCTGTCCATGATTCACGTCAATGCCCAAGAGTATCCTTCTTATCACGGGCCATCTTTGCTGAAAGATCTGTAACTCCTTATCGCCTTGCCTATAGCTCACGATCTGAATACCTGACTATGTTATCTAAGTTCCTGTCAGTGACCAGTGCATGCAGGCCACCATTTATCCATCCATTCTCAATGACAGTGAGGGCCATCCACAATGAAACGTTTATTCCTGCAGGCCTGAGCACGAGCAGGTGGGAGCCCACACCTTCCTCTGCATTGGCTCACAGGACTCCTCTGACCACCTCACTCTGTCAAATCCTTTCCATCTTTCAAAGTCCAGCCCAACACCCCATTCTTTTTTAATCCTTCTGAATCCTTCGTGGAGAAATGACCTCTCCTACTACAGCACTTTATGCAAATGATATTTTATAGCACATATCCCTTCTCTGCTGTACTATCATCTCCTTTCTCTTATCTTGCTCACCAACCTGCACATTTCCTGCCTGCTGCTGGGCACTGTCTTCTTGCTCACCCTTGTCTTTTTGCCTTTTACTGTGTGTAGTGAGTGCTTAATAAAAACAGACCGGGTGACGGTATGACTGTTCTTTTCCTTGTTAATGTTTTGTTGCTGACACATGCTGTGTTAAATTGTAAGCCTCGTGAAGTCTGGAACTCTCTGCTCTGTACTCCCATCCCTTCCCACACCATCCCCAGGGATGCTGTGTCTTGAGCTGAGGCTGAATCTGCCATAGCCCCTGTGGGTTCAGGGCTGTAGGACCCTGATGGTGGATGCACAGCAAATTAGGAATTCATCCCAGACACTCTGGCCTCAGGTTTGTTTATTTATTCACTCATTTATTTATGTCCCATGTAGTAGATATGAATTTCAGGCCACAGCAGTAGGGTCGAAGAAATGTCACATTTCTTTATTTCTCTAGATCAAATTTAAATGATGCCAAGCTTCTACCTGCTGAGCTGGCAGGAAATTCAATCTGCCTTTTGAGAGTTCCTCCTGCTTCCTACCCTAAGACTTATATGAAAGCTTCCAGGTTCTTATCCTTTCTAAAGAGCTGGGGAAGAGCTCTTTAGTTTGAGATCCAGACTGGTCACATGCTCAGCGTGTGGTCCGAGGCCTGTGCTTCCTCTCCTTCCATGTGAAGAGAACACCAGCGCTCAGGCTGGGAGCACCAGGTTCCTTCTGTGATTCCCCTGAAGTCCCAGAGCACCACGCTGGCCCCTTCTCAGCCTCAGAGGACATTCTCAGAGCCTCCCCACTCCCTCACTGGCCACTGCCCCTTCAAGGCTGAATGGTGTTGTCTTCTTGGTGGCCAGAAGCTTTTGCCTTTAGCTGCACATGTTGATAAGTTGATAATAACCTCTGAGGCAAGGACAGACACAGTTCTCTAGTTGAGGCAGGGAAAATACCTCTTTTTCTTCTCCTCCTCCTCCTCCGCCTCCTCCCCTTTCTGTTCCCCTCCTCTACCCCTCCCCTCCCTCCTCCTTCTCCTCCTCTTTCTTCTTCCTCTTTCTTTCTTTCTTTCTTTCTTTCTTTCTTTCTTTCTTTCTTTTTCTTTCTTTCTTTCCTTCCTTCTTTCCTTCCTTCCTTCCTTCCTTTCCTTCCTTCCTTCCTTCCTTTTTTCCTTCCTTCCTTCCTTCCTTTCTTTCTTCCTTTCCTTTCTTTCTTCCTTCCTTTCCTTTCCTTTCCTTTTCTTTCTTTCCTTTCTTTCTTCTGTGAGACAGGGTCTTGCTATGTAGTCCAGGTTGGCCTTGAACTCACAATTGATACCCCCCTGCCTCAGCCTCCGGAGTTCTGGGATTATAGGTGTATACCACCACTCCCGGCTGTTTTATTCTTTTTAACCTCTGTCAGTATTCCACCACTATCTAAAAGCAAATAAACAAATATGTAAAAAACCCAAAACATTGCAATCTGAATTTTCTGTTATGCACCTCTGTACAGTGATTTAGACTAAGTACACTTACCATAAGTTAATGACAGAATAGCAACAGAAATAAAGAATTTGAATATGGGAAAAATATAAGTGTAGTTAGCCCTACCAGGAAAGAAAGAACCTCAAAATTCTGTTGACCACAATTGTTATAATTAAGGTTCACATTTAGCACTGAGCTTCCTGGTAGCCCAGGTGAAAAGGGTGATGTGATTTCCAAAGTCTATTAAAAGCTCTCAGAGAGGGAGGAAAAATCCATTTCTGAGAATCTCATTACTTGGAAGCAAAGAGAATCCCATTACTTGGTTCTAAAATAAATTTCTCACATGAAGCTTTGTAAAGCAGATAAGAAGCAAAAAATACTTTACAAAATTCTTGAGTTACTGCATATAGATCTTTGCTTCTTATCCTTTTTGTGCCCTTAGTAGCCACTTAGGTGGATAAGTATGCCCGTGGGATTGGATATAGAAGTGCTGGCCACAAAAGTTGGCCCCTACTTTTTCTTAACCTTCTGTCCCTTGTTTGCTTTCTTAAGTATGGGCAGATGTTGCTGATATTACTGCTGTACCACAGTTGAAGTAGAATGAAGACTGAGACGAACATCTGTTAAAGGTCATGATCCCAGTGACAGGGATGCATGGCAAAGCTGCGCAAGTGGGTTCTGATACTGATGGTACCTATGCCTGTGGGTAGCCCTGGTCGTCCATTCTTCTTTCTGCTAAAACCTCATTGAGCATAGGCACCAGGACTCCACACTCATCATTGAATCACCAATGCCATGCTCAGTGCCTGACATTTATCAGCTACTAAATTAATGATTGTTTTTTCCCGTATTTCATGTCTGTAGTGTGACCTTTTAAGTTTTCCATTTGTTACAGAAATAATACAGAGCTAAATGACAGAAGAGTTCTCTTAAAATAGACCTTTTTACCTTCATAGATGACAGGACTGGGAAAACAGGTGCTGACAGTGCTGTTGGGGACATATGACAAAGAGCAAATAGTACCATCACTGAGGATAGGGAGCAGTGGTTGGCAGCTGGGCCAAAATGATCAGGTTCTGTGTTAACACAGGAGTATGTGTGACATTGGTAAACTGCAGGCTTGATTCGAATCTTACAGTTAGTCCTGACTAGCTGTGACAATGTGACAGGTCATTTAGTTTTCTCATCTGTAAGATGAGGACAGTATCATCTAAATGATTCTTGTTTGAAATAAAAAGGTTCTTTGCAAACTGTGAATTATTTAAGGAATCGTGTCATTACTATTGCTACTGCTCATCATGGTAATGAGCAATAAGCATTCTAGGCATGGAAGCTGCATGTAAAGACTTTTAGTGATCAGAAAAAAAGTATTCAAAAGTCAGTGGCAGAGTAGGTACCTCCAAAGTAACCAGTCCTCCATACAAGCAGGGAGAACAGTGGCAAAAACTGTCCAGATCAACTTTTCCAGGACTCTAGAAGTTATCCAAAGACACCAAGCAATCTGAGGAACATCTGTTCAAGAATGGCTGAATCAAGGACAGTGAGCTGTGGCATGTTAACTTGCTCTATTGCTGTTCACCTTTCTGGAGTATTCTTAAAGAAAACCAACAACCTCACAAGTACAGTAGCTGAGTTTGAGCCCCCACCAAAGCTCCATCTGTTGGAATTTTCTGACAACTCCCTGGAAATGCCCTATTCTCAGGGATTGTCTTGATTCCATGAGACTCAGGGCCCATGGAGTGCAAAGAGCCCTGTCACTATGGCATTGGTCAAAAACAATCAATGGTAAGTGTTTAATATGACTGATGCATGATGTAGTGATGCTAGTTGGGGCAAATGAGACTGACCAAAATATTTAAAAAGGAGAATTTGAAGAATGAAAATGCACAGGGGCTTTGAAATGCTCTAGCATATTCCAGAGACTCTAGAAAGCCATGCACACACTCAGGACTGTGTGCACACACAAGTAATACCTGAGAAGGCCCTAATCTCTCACCTTGGACTGATTTTGAGATTCTATTTAAACAGAAGTGAAGAATAGGCAGAATTGTAAATAGCTAAACTATCGAAGCCATACCCCAGCACCCACACAAAGCCTCTCAACCAATGCTGGGAGACTTACTGGTTCTAAGCACCTAAGGAAATCACTGATGAATTAAGACTTCAGCAGCTGCACTGAATGTAGGTGTTACAGAATTAGTCCAGAGAGTCACTGAGCACACAAATGACAGCAACAGTAGCAACAACAGTAAATAGTAGCAACAACAAACTCTTGGGATAAGGTTTCCAGTGTTGTAATACTGTATTATTTAAAATACCTAATTTTCAACAAAAATGAGAAATGCAAATATACATGAAAATCTGACCTGTACATGGGGAAAAATGAGTCTATAGATATTGTCCATGAGGACACCCAGACTTTGGATTTACTAGACAAAGTCTTTATGCTATTATAAAGGTGTTCAGTGAACCAAAGGAAAATATAGTCTAGAAAATTAATAGAGTATGAGACTTTATTTTGTTAATCAGACTATATCAGTATGTAGGCAGACATTTTGAGAAAACTGAGTATATATTAAGGAATTGAAAAGGATAACTGAAATTAAAAGTTCACTAGAGGACTCAATAGCAAATTTGAATTGACAGAAGAAAGAAGGAATTTGAAAATAGGTTAACTGTGTTCTGGTCTAAGGAACAGGATGAAGTAAAAATGGACAGAGGACTGTGAGATGCCATAAAGCATACAAACATATGTATAATGGGAGGACCAGAAGACAAGAAAAGAGAGAAAGGGGAAGAAAACGAATTTAAAGAGATAATATCCAAACATTTCCTAGATTTTTAAAAAACATCAATCTATACATCCAAGAGGCTCAACAGACTCCAAATAGAATAAACTCAGAAATCCACACTGAGATCTATTGTTGTGTGTCTAAAATCAAAGACATAGTGATAATCTTGAAAACAGCAAGAGGGAAGAGATTTGACACATCTAAGGATTCTCAATGAGAGTAATAGCTTGACTTCCCTTCAGATACCTTCAAGGCCAGAAAGCAGTATTATGATATATTCAAAACAAGGACTAAAAAGACTATCATTTGGAATTTTTATATTCAGTTAAATATGTCCTTCAAAAGTGACAGAGAAATTAAAACATTATCAAATAGGCAAAAACTGAAATTGTTTTTAGGTTGAAATGAAAGAACACTAGGCAATAACTCAAATCCACATGAAGAAATAAATAACAGTAGGAAAGATAACTATATAGAGAAACTCAGAAGATAATATAAGTATATTTTTGTAACTTTTCTTTTCCCGCCTGATTTAAACAATTATATGACTTATGAAAACGTAATTGGCATGGCAATTCTCTACACAAAGTAGGGAGGAGGGAACAGAGATATTGGAGCAAAGTTTTTATATACAATGGAAATTAGGTACTGGTACAAAGGCAGATTTATGAATCAGTGAAACAGAACAGAGGATACAGAAACAACCCCAGGCACACTCAAGCCATCTGATCTTTCACAAAGGGGCCAAAACCATATGCTGTGGGAAAGAGCGCCTCTTTAAGTGGTGTTGTGAATACTGGCTATCCATATTCAGAAGACTGAATCTAGACATGTATTGGGAAAAATTGGAAAAAATCTTCCAATTATACTTCAGAGGACTAATATCTAAAATGTATAAAAAACTCAAAAATTAGGCCCCCTGCCATAAAAGACCCAGTCAATAAATGGCCAACTAAAAGGAATACACTTCTCAGAAGTACGGCTGGCCAACAAATACATGAAAAAATGCTCAACATCACTGGTGACCAGAGAAATACAAATTAAAACAACACTCAAATTCCATTTTACTCAAGAAAGAATGGCTGTCATCAAGAAATCAGATAATAAAAAGTGCTGACAAGGCTGTGGGTAAAAGGAACCTTTCTGTGTGGTTGGTGGGAATGTAAACTGGTGCAACCACTATGGAAATCAGTATGGAGATTTCTCAAAAAGCTAAACATAGAAATTCCATTTGACCCAGATATTCTCCTTCAAGGTTTCTTCCCCAAAGAGTTAAAGATACCATATTATGATACATGCATACCTATGTTTATAGTAGCACAACTCATAATAGCTAAATATTGGAAGTGGCCTATCTGTCCATTAACAGAAGAATTGATAAAGAAAATGTAGTATTTCTACACAATGGAGTACTACTCTGCCATAAAGAAGGATAAACCTGAGTCATTTGCAGGAAAATGGATGCACCTTGAGTCCATAATGTTAAAGAGCAATAAATCAGACACACCAGTGTAGTTTCTTTTATATGAAAAACCCAAAGTATAAATAAAGAGCAAAATAAAGGACAGATAATAGGAAACAAGGAGAGAGATTTTTTTTTTTTTGCAAATGTGAAGGGAATCTAAACATGGGGAAAAAGGCAAAGGGATGTAAAAAGAATTAAGATATATTATATACATGGGAAGTTCCCCATGATTAGTGTAATCATTATGTGTTGTAAACAAGTACTAAAAATAAAAATTAAAAGCAGAAATTAGATCGATACTAATCCAAGCTATATTATAAACCAAGATGTTAATTTTAATCTCCAGGTAAACTGCTAAGGAAACAATTTAGAAAGTAACAGCAGTGGAATTAAAATTGTATAGTGGAAAACATTCATTTACCATAAAAGAAGACAGTAATGGAGAAACAGAGGAACAAAGATGTAAGATATAAATAAAACAGTAAAATTGCAGTCATATGTCCTACTTTATCATTAATTACATTAAATTCAATTGGACTACATAACCTAATCAAAAAGCAGAGATTGGCAATATGGATTGAAAAATAAGGTCTAACTGTATGCTGTCTATAAGAGACACACTTTAGATTAAAAAATGCAAATAGATTAGAGGTAAAAGGATAGTTAAAGACATAAAAGGCATCCAAAAGGAACTGTACTAAACCAAATAAAATAGACTAAAGATAAAATTTTTACTAAAGAATATTTTATAATAAAAGTTAATCTGTCTGGAAAATATACAGACAGATTATAGCTAACATCAGAGCTCCAAAATATATGAAGCAAAAACTGACACAACTGAAGAGAAAAATAGTCCAATAATAATACAGAGCTTAGCATCACTCTTTTAATAATGGGTGGAACAACTAGACAGAAGATCAACGAGGAAATAAAGACTTGGACAACACTATAAACCAAGCCTAAAAGGCTTCTATGGAATAGTTTCTTCAACAAGAGCAGAATACACATTCTTTTCAAGTTTACCTGAAACATTTTCTAGGACAGGCTATGTTTTAGGCCATAACACAATCTTGTTGTTTTTTTTTTTGTAGCGGGGATCGAACTCAGGTCCTTGCGCTTACGCAGCAGGCGATGAAACCACTGAGCTAAATCCCCAGCCCTACAATCTTAATAAATCTAAAAGGATTGAAATCATACAAAGTACTTTTTTATTTTATTGGAAATCATTAAGAACATTTGGGAATACACAAATAATGTGGAAATTAAACAACACTTTTCCATAACAGATAAAGAAATCACAAGAGGTATTAGAAAATAGTTTGAGGTGAATAAAAATAAAAACCCAACCTACCAAAATTTATGAGATAGAGCTGAAGCACAGATCTAAGAGTTATGTATACCTCTTCATGCCTTAATTTAAAAAGTAGGAAGATCTGAAACAAATAAGCTAAATTTCTACCTTAAGAAATTAGAAAAAGAAGAGCTAACTAAACACAAAACAATAGAAGGAAAAAATTAATAGCAATTCAAGGAGAAATACATGGAGAATTAAATAATCAGAAGACTAGAAGAAGATGAAAAGTTGGTGCCTGGAATAGCCATAAAAGCCCAGGAGGGTCACTCAGGTAAAGCTGACAAGAGCAGAGCATGGGGGCAGTTTTCAAAGTTCTGCTACTGGGCTGCTGCATAAAAATGTAATTGGCCTGGCAGTTTCCTATACCAAATAGGGATTTTGAAGTGTAAGGTATTGAAACTTTTTCCAGAAAAGTAACAAAATAAGTCCTGTAAAGGATGAGTTAGTGGCAATAATCCAGATGCTTAAGATGTGGTTGAAGAGTAAAACCAGAAAGGTGAAGCAAGAAGGTTGCTATTGAAACAATCCAGGAAGCTGGAGACAAAGCCCAGAGTAGCCTAGTGGCAGCAGAAGATTAGGATGAAGATAAAAGAGATTAGGAAGGAAGGGCAACATCTCAGGATTTGATGGATGTTTGGATTTTTGATCTGAGAAGTAAAAGGAGAAAAACTCCAGTTTAGCTCTAGCTGAGTAATTTACTGCTCTCTGGTCTCTGGCAATTTCTCCGAATCCCCAGTTCCCTCACCTATGAAATGAGATTTGCAATGCTTGCCTGGCCTACATCACAGGAATTTTTCAGGATTTAAATGGAATAGTGTGTATAACGTAGGTATAAAAGCCTGTTGTAAACTCTCAAACTTGAAATATCTATGATTTTGTTTGCTATTTTCATTTCTTTCTTTTTTTCTGGTACTGGGGATTGAACTCGGTGTTTACTATTTTCTTAATGAATTTAGTTTCTGATCAGAGTGAGAACGTTAGAATACTGTCAAAGCATTGAGTGAGCATTCAGAAATGAGGAAGGGAATTCTGGAGAGAAATTGGTGCATTTGGGCATCGCTTGCCTGTCTCAGAGAGAGGTGAGGAGAGTGGAATTGGATGAGACTGGGAGAGAAGTGAGCAAGGATTCAGCCATCGAGAATCAATAGGAGTAGTGAGGAGAGACAGCCAGGCTGCAAGAAACCTAGAGGTTATGACGGTTTTCAGAGTTCCAAGTTGCCAACACCCCTGAGATATGAAAGGTGAAAATAGTGGGTTTAGGGATAAAGGACATTTGTGAACTGTACACAGGAGTCTCCTTAGAATGCAAAGGAAGCTGAGATAGCATTACCCGAATCTAGCTACAGAATCCCCAGTAGGAAAAGCTAGGTAACATGGTATACTGCTCATATCAAATGACTATCTTAGGAGAGAGAATTGGGACAGTTTCAGTCTTTTGGGGACATTTTGTGTTTGTTTGTTTTGAAATGGAAACTCTGGTGTGGATCTGCTGCTATAGAAGTGCCGGGGCCATAGGAGAGGCCACCAGGGAAGACAGGCAATTTTATCTTGTCCCTGCCTCTGGTACTTTGGGTTTTGCAAACTTGAGCCATATCACACATGGTCAATAGGTGGGAGCTCCTGTCCAGGAAAGCAGGAAGGAAGTGGCTGGTAAACCAGATATCCCAAAGCTTCATGGCTCAGTTGTGTTTCAGTCACTCGAATCTAAGCAGCCAGAGAAGTATTCCACTTGAGCCAAGGGCACTCATCTAGAGACTTGATTCTTCTGTTACTGTTTTAGTCACTTTTCTCATCGCTGAGGCACAAAACCGGACACATATAACTTCCAGGAGGAGAGGTTTATTTTGGCTCATGATTTTTAGAGGTTTCAGTCCAGTCCTAGAGGTCAGCCAGCTCCAAAGGAGAAACGGCATGGCAGAGAGGCATAGGAGAGGAAAAGCTGCTCACCTCATGGTAGCCAAGAAGCAGAGAGTGAAGAGAGGGGCTGGGGAAAGAGAGAGGCCCTTCCAGGTCACATGTGTCTCTTCAGACCAGACCTTGCCCTCCGACAAGTCAGCTGTACCACCCCCGTGGTCCAGTCACCTTTCAAAAGCCCCACCTATGAGCACATGAGGCTTTGGGGGTCCTCTAGATATAAACCATGACAGTTACCACCCGCACACTCACCCCCTTCTATATCCTGACCCTAGGACAGTGACGGCGGACCTTTTAGAGCTTTCAATGATGCAAACATCCCGCCGCAGCATACGTGCCATGGGTTCACCACCACTGCCCTAGGATGTCCACTGATCACAGTATCCTTGGGTTGGATAGGATTCCAGGTCCTCCCAGCTCAGGGCTTCTGAGAGTGATGGACCCAGTAGTCTTCTAAGCCTAGGGCAGAGGTGCAGCCTCCCAGCTCCTTCTCTTGTTGAGTCCAGCCATCCCCCCCCCCCCCCCCGCATTGAGCAAAGTGTACCCTGAGGCAGAGTTTCCTGATTCTTCCCAGGGCAAGACACATCTACGCCTCATGCTAACCTGTGGGAAGCTGATCCTAGTCACTCAGCAGCCCAGCAGAGTTGTGCTGAGGAGGAGGCTTTCTGGGCTCGTGTGTGAGGGAGTAGCCTTCACAGGCCCCCTGGCGGAAAGATTGCAGAATCAAGTTGTGCACTTGCTCACGTGGACCTCTGGGCTGCCGCAGTCATTTCACAGTCCCAGGGTGCTTCTTCATGTGCTTGACCTCGGAAGGTGCCCGAAAAGTAAAGGCAGCAAAAGTCAAGCCCAGCTACTCTGAGTTGCCTACCTCATCTGTTTCTTGCAGCCTGGAAATGAAATTTGTTGCAGTTCAGTGAGAGTGAGGAATCCCATGCTGAGGTCCTTATAGCCGCTTGTTCTCCCTGCCCACCTCTCATCTTTCACATTCCCAACCTTGGGCACTGGGATATCAGTGGCTAGGAGATGCTTTGAATGAGTGGACCTCAAGCACCTGTCAGCCTCGGTTCCCTGAGGGCCACGGGCACAGAGGGAAAATCCCGTTTTTATAGTTAGGGCTTTGGCCCTGAGCCTCTGGTGGGTCCCCTGCCTCTGGGAGCTGGTTTCATCATTGTAAGACTCAAGGATTCTCTTTGTACCCACCTGAATCTGCCTCCAAGCATTCCTCTCAAAACCACACCATGCTTTCGTAGCTTCCCACAGGACAAAGATGCCTCCCTACAAGTGAATAAGGTCCCCTCATATTACTCTGGTAGCCACAGGTTGTTCAGAAGGAGCAGGAAGAAGGAATGGAGGGCAGCTCAGCAAAAGCGGAGACAGAAGCTCAGAACAGGAAGATGCTTATTAGAGAGGACATTTGACCTCGGTTTGCCTGTCCTGCCCATGCTCCTGCTCCCTTGCAGGTGAGGGAGGCAGGTGGAAGCTGTCTCTCTTCCTGGAAGTTGGAATGCATAGCCAGGGTCCTGCATCCAAAGCCACATTGCCTCCCAGGTTGCTGTTTTCAAGGCTTAGGTCCTTTTATTCGTATGATCTTGTTTGGACAGATGCTGGTGTCATGTGACCAACAAGCTGAAGCCGTTTGGGGACTGGGTTTCCTCAACACGCTGAGTGGAGAAGGGTGAAAGTCGTGAACAAACTAGTGGGAAGCACCAGAGGCACTGGTAGAGAGAGGCAGTCTTGGCAAATAATCTGCAAGGCAAGATGAAGGGTCACTTTGCTGACCCTAGATGCAATGTCCTTATTACCAATTCTGCGATATTAGAATCCTATGTAATAGTGATTGTTTGAAAATGATGGCTCCGTTACTGCAGAGTGAAGATGTGCCCAAGTCATGTGCTTTCTTTTGTAAAGTTTCCCAGCCACCCGCTCACGGCTGTGTCAGGACAGGGAGTAAGGGAGTAAGTTCCTCAGTCCCCGGGCCTTCTTGGACCCTGGAGTTTCCTGATGGGATTCCAGAGAGTCAGCTTCTCAAGCGAGCTCATGGTGTGAGAATCGGATTTGGGATGTCTACAATTTTGAGAAGAGAATTATAGTCATTTCAGGGTTATGCCATTAAGTTGTCTGAGCACAGAATGTGCCCCATTATGGAAAACCACATTCTCATGTGAGAATTGTACAGTTGGAGCTAGGTAGTTTGGGGTGTGTGTGTGTGTGTGTGTGTGTGTGTGTGTGTGAATGAATTCAAAACACATAGACAAATAGATTCAAGAAAAAGAAAAAAAAATCAAAAAAAAAAGAAAAAGAGGTGTTGAGGGACCTGCACTTTTAACCACACCTAAGTCCAGCGCTGACTGCTGGTGCTCAATGCCATCTCTGCCCTTGGCTATTTTCTGTACTTCAAGAGCTGGAAGCCTGCAAATATTTCTGACACCCTCACTGAAAAGAATCCACCAGGGAGACTAGAGACATTTATAGCTAAATGGTTGTGCATTGAGGCTATCCTCTTAAGTGAAATAAATAGGACACACGTGTGTGAATACCGAATAGTTTTTCTGGTGTGAGAAACTGAAAGTGTAAATAAGGAACAAAATGTGTAATAGATAATGTGAAATAGGAGGAAAAGGTCCAGAGGAGAAGGGGAAGTGGGAGGGGTAGAGGAAAGGAAAGAAGGGAAAGGAATAAATATGAGAAAAGGAAATAATGGAAATAAAGTCTTTGTAAATAGGGAGGGATGGAGGGGTTGAAGGGAGGGCAGGGGAAGGGGGAAAAAATAAGAACCAAGATAGATTGTGTAAAGGTACAAGTTCCCAATAATGAATGTCAGCATATTGTATACCTAAAATGTACCAAAAAAATTAATGAAAAAAAAAAAGAATCCACCAATGGGAAGAATTTGTCCGATATTTGGGAAATAAGAGAGAAGTGGAGGCCGTGGTTGCTCCAGTAGCTTGATGGGAAGGCGTGTAGGCTTCAGCAGGTGGCAGACAAGGGGTTTTGCCAGTGCTTCTAGGGGTTCCTTCTGTGGAGGTGACCACTTCTGTGCCACAGAAGTGACAGTCTTCTGCAATTACTGTATTTACTGGTTTCCTGAACACTAGCAGTGACTTTCTTGACTTTTGTTCCATTGGCCTTTTGAACAGTTTCATAAGCCTCTAAATGCCTCTGTTAGATATCTTTGGCTTAACATACCTAGAGTAGTTTCTTATGCAGATGCTTTGATTTTCTCTTCTGTCCAGCCCCAGTACCCAGGCTGGTATCTGATTTCCAGGAGATGAGTGGACTGATACTGCTAGGGAAACCTGCATTTCTTACACTGGTAATTAGGAATGCCAGCAATCCCTGCAAATCTGGTGACTTCCTTCCAGGCATGTCTTTTAAGTATTGGAGGCCTCACCTCCTCCTCTGATGCTTTTCTGAAAACTCAAAATGGGCAGGCTGTTCTATTCATAATTATTCCTTCTGCGATAATGAAGACATTTGAAGATGTTGTGAGGAGTCTGATAGGAAATTTATTCATTTGTCGAACTATAATTTTGTGAGAATCTACTATATGGTAAACATGTTTTTTAGGCTCTTGGGATATCAGAATGAAAAAGACCCAAGCTCTGCCCCTAGTTGCACATGATCTTATAGACAAAATAACCTAATAATGTCACGTGAAGAGCCAACTGCTGTCACAGAGACGGTGTGCTTGGCTGCACCAAGCGGAGGACTCGCTCTTCTCAAAGGGCAGTGGAAGGTGTAATAGTTAGGGTGTAAGTCAAGCTACTGTATCAAAGATACCAAAAGTTTATAGTGGTTCAACCAAGGTAGAAGCTGCTGCTTTTCTCTGTAAACCCAGGGTGAGTAGCATTCTGCATCATGAGGTCATGCAGACAGGGAGGAATCTATTGCTCCTCTGTGCCTTATGTTTTGCCCTTGTCCCTGTTGTTGAGATTAGCCATTAGCATCACATCTGAGCCACAGGCCAGGAAATGGGGAAAGACAGGGTGGAAGACAGTTGGTTTCCATTTTAAAGATTGTGACTGGTGTGTTGTACCCATAACTTCTGCTCACCTTCCATTAGTTATATGGTTCCATCTGACTGTGAGGCAGGCTATCCTATCCATAATAGACTATGTTGCTAGCTCCTAGCTGAAAGCCAAGGCTTTGTTACCAGGTATATGAAGTGGAGAAAACCTCCAGGAGATGAAGACCAGTCTCTGTACAGAAGGCTTCCCTGATAAGAGAGGCCAGGACTTCAATGTCTGTGTGAAATGGGCTCTCTGCAGGGCCAGGTGGCTGGATGCTGGTGGTGAGGACAGTGCACGGGAAGAGCATGGTGGCAGAGGCCATGGAGATGGCATTAGTTGCAGAGGTGATGTGGTGGCCCCTGTGTATTCCTTAACCCTAAATAGGAGTCATAGAGCTCGTCTAATGCTTCCTTTTGTAAATGACAAAACAGATCCAGAGAGAGAAAGTGTTGTTGCATTGAGTCTTGAATCCAAGCCTCTTCTCTTCCGTGCCTCCCTTCCCTCTACACACGTGACGGTTTTGTTAGGTGGGAAGTTTGATCATGGTGAGCTAAGGGTGCATACAAGCATTGAGAAGCACTAATGAATGCCTTGGTCCCTCGCCCTTGGCCATCGTCCCAGAAAGCAGCATCCATATTGCTCTGGTTGGTTGTGGGTCTGATCCATCAACTTGAGGCCCTACCAGTGGGCACTGTGTAGCACATGAGCTGTCCTTCCTCCTCTCCTTCTCTTCCCCATTAGATAGTCTGGCGATGAAATACCACCTTGGCTGAGCTAGAGAATTTGTCATTTTTACATCTCCACATCCAAGTGTCTTCTGCTCCTGGTGACACATAAATCCCTGGGTTGATGGTTGGCCCTGGCCGTTCATTAAGCAAATAAAGCTCCAGTGTGGGAGTCAGAGGCTCATAAATAATCCCGGGTGTTTTATCCCCCCTCGCCTGCTGCCTCCTGAGCTTTGCATATTTATAATAAAGAAGCAGTATTTCTGACACAGACTATTATATGCAGGAGCACATGGTGGAGAAGGGTGACAGCCGTGACTCTGCGGAGACCAAGGCCTGCTCACTGGGCTCAGCACTTGCATGGGGTCATCCTCTAGGGCTCAAGTCCAATGCCCTGCCTAGATGCACTGAGAGCTGTGATCTGGCTCCTGGTTGTAGTGGGAGGAAGGGGAGACATAGGGTGAATAGCAGCTTCCACCTGTCCTGCACTGAGTCTTCAAGTTCATCACCACTTTAGACCGGGGATGTGGTAGGAATGCACGAGGGGCCCTTCACACCTGTCTCCCTGGGCAACCTCATGGCAAGGAGATTAGATTTCCTGCACTGAAGAGCAGGGGGGAAAGTGAGGAACTCATGCTGCCACCATTGAGAAGGATGAGATTTAGTAACAAGAACACTGGACATTAAAGATGGGGCTGGGGCTTACAAGCACGCACAAGTGCATTTTGCACCTCACTTCAGATGCTCATTAACAAAGGGCTGTGCAAACCTTTCACCTGATAAATATGCCACTGAAGCAGCTCACCCTAGCCTTCAGCATGTACTCATATATGTGTGTGTGCACGCGCACACACACACACACACACACACACACACACCATACCATGGGCCTCTTAGTGTGTCATATCCCCCAGGCAGCAATTGTTGCCTAAAGCCTTCCAGAGGTGGAAAGTATGTTTATAGAGGTGTATAATCTACACAAGTGTGCTGTAGCAGATATGAATTTAATTTATATTCCTATTCTACCACACAGGGTGGAGGCATGGAATTATGGTGATAAACACAAACTCAAATAATGGGCAACTGATACGATGTCCACATCCCAAGTGGAAATGCGTGGGGCGTACTAATGTGAACCCACTGGTCTCTGTGAACCGGGTTTCTTCCTCAAGTTGCCAAGGTTGGCTGATTGAAGGTGTGTCTCCTCCTGTCTAGGATATCTTTCACTGTACTGAGACACTCCAGGGGGAAGGTTTGGTGTCTGAATGACCTCCCTGCCCTGGCTTTTCAGAATAAGAAAATGCTGTGCACAGGACCCATCTTTATTGCTCAGGGAAGAGTGTGAACCTGATCCTTCACTGTGTCTGGATACACTGTCAAGTGGACCAGGGTTTTTTTTTTCATATGAGTTATGATGCATCAGTGAATTATAGTTTTTAAAGGCTTGAAATAGAAAAAAAAAGCATTACAAATAAAAAGGGAGACTTTCATTCATCAAGTGTGATTCCCTGTTGTTCTTGGAGGTGTATGTGCTATGCAGGTGAGCTGTTCAAAGTGTGAAGTATGTTCCTGGCTCGGGGCTGCACTCAAAAAGGTGGCAGCAACTGGCAAGTGTGGGGAAGAAAGGACCCTGGACTTGGAGTGGAGACTCTTGGGTTGGAGTCTCAGCTTGTCCTCTGTTTTTGAGTACATATTCACCATTTGTTCCAGGGCAGACTCCTCGCTTTGAATATGAGCACGAGAGAAATGACCTGCTGTGATGGCCAGGAGAATATTAGAGCTGGAGGGGACCTTGCAGGTTAGTCAAGTTGGTGGGGAAGCTGAAGGCAGAGATTGGAACATATTGGTCTACAGTCACTTGGCACATTAGAGGCAGAGGCAGGGATACAACCCTTTGTGATGTGGGGTCCTGTCCCCTTTCGGGTAAGTGATAAGCACAAGAGACTGAGGAATCTTTTAAGCAGCTGTCTTCATGGGGTGTCGGGATGACCTGACTTCACCCGCCCTGTGCCTCATTCATCTCTGGACCAGTGCAGGGCACCAATTCAACCATTACAAGCCACATGCCAGTGTCCATCTGGGGAGAGAAGACAAGACACTCTGCATCCAATTAAAATCAACAGGAGGGTATAAGGGAGACAGAAAGTAATTCTCCTTCTTGGAAGCCAGCCAGGGAATCCTCATGCCAAGATTAGTAAGGATAATAACAACAGCCATAATAGTGGGAAGAAAACACTTCTATCAGGCTTCTGAGACGTGCCAAAGGAATAAGGGGCAGGGGAAGTGAAGATGAATACTCCGACTTCTGCAACCTCTGGTAGAAAAGCCAGTGGCCCTGTCCCTGTCTGTGAGAAATGTCATCCTGAAAGAGCCTGACATTCCACTTGGACCTCTGGCCTACCCACATGCTTGGCTTTTCTGAGGACAGAAAAGCGATGGTCATTGTCATGTGTCAACCAAGCTAGGATGTGGCACCCAGTTGTTTGGTCAAACACCAGTCAGCTGTGAAGATATTTTTAATATGTCCTTAACATTTAAATCAGTGGACTTTTAGTAAAGATTAGCATTTAAATCAGTAGATGTGAGTAAAGATTAACACTTGAACCAGTAGACTGTGCAAACCGTATTGCACTCTATCATGTGGGTGGACCTCTCTAGTATTTGAAGGACTCCACAGCAAAGGCTGAGGTTCCCTGAAAAAGGAAATCTTTAGTGCAATGGAGGAGCCCTGCCCGAGTAACCATCCTTCAGATCCAAGATTGCGCTGCCATGTCTTGTCCTAGTGAGTTTCAACCTGGCTGGCTTGTCCGCTGTAGCAGTGATGGTGAAGCTTTAGGGCTTTCAGTCATAAGGAGCAGCCAGCAGAGTGCCATAGGTTCACCACCACTGCCCTATAGCATGAGCCCAATATCATTCCTGGAAATAAATCTCAGTATTTCCCTCTCTGTCTCTCTGTGTACACACACACACACACACACACACACACACACACACACACAATAGGTTCTATTTCTTGGGAGAGCTCTGACTAATACCCATACGAGCTCATTTCTCATTTTCATCTTTCTTCCATCTCCCCGGTGACTTCAGTCTCCTCCCTGTGCAGGTGAGAGCTCTCAAGCTGACTGAACTCTGGTCTCTCCTACCTCCCTCTGGCAGTTGGCCAATAAGCCTGTTAATGTTTCCTTTGTCACCTGTCTCACATCCAGCCCTGTCTTTTCATTGGCTGGTTGGCCCTGTAAGTGTCACCCTGGGCACTTCCAGTCAACTCCTGAGCTTTCTCTCTCTCTCTCCATCCATGTCTCCCATGTGTTTCCACCCATCTCTCTGCATATTACAGAATGTTAGTGAGGGGCGGACACTGAAAAGATCTTGAGATCCCACCCATGAGGGGCAGGAACACAGGCTCTGCAGTCAGACCTGCACTGGGACCTGGACTTGTCAACCTCCCAACATTTGTATAAATCTTTATGCCTCAGTTTCCCCATCTCTGAAAGGGGGTAATAGTAATACCTACATCTTAAGAGTTATGGTAAGGATTTAGTGAGATGATCTATATAAAGTTTTTAACCCAATACAAGTACTCAAAGCAGTGTTAACTATTGTAATTATTATTACTATTATCAGAATTTTTAAAAAGTTGGTCCAAAGTGATAAAGCACAGTAGTACCTCAGTTTACGAACTGAATTTGTTTTACAATTTTGAGGAAGATGGATACATTTGTGTTTTATGTGGGTTGTGATGGCCATGCTTGTGTTTGTCACCTGATGCAAAGTTTGCGAGTAGAAGCAAAATTTTGCCAAATAACTTTATTTGTGAACCGAATTGTTTACAAACAGAAGTGTTCATGAACCAAGGTATTACTGGAATTGGCCTGTAGCCTGTAACAGCTCAAGGCAGAACTGAGCCATATATCAAGTATTTTGACTTTTGGTCTAGGGGTCTTTATATACAGCCTCCCTTGCCTGTCGGCACTGCCAAGCAGATTGTCCCAGAACCCTGCTGTATTCTCATAATTTCTGTATTCTCAGAATTTTTTCAGTGGCTCCCTGTTGCTTCTCCAACTCCATGCTTTTAACATGTATTCAGTAAAATTGTATTGAGTAGGACCGTGTGCCGTGCTCTGGACTGGGTGTAATGGCTCCTGATGGATTTCCTGCCCTTATAAGGCTGCTATTCTAATGAGAAGAGACAGCAAATAGATACACAGTCTACATGGTGATGATGGAAGCTATGAAGAAAAGGAGAACAGAATGGGAAAGTGTGGTCAGGGCAAGTCTTTGGAAGAGGTAAGATTGGAGCAGGAGGGACTGAGCCACGTAGAATCTGGGATAAAGGCATCCTAAGTGGGAAACAGAGCAAGTGCCAAGGCCTTGAGGTTGGAGCTTAGCTGGCATAGTGGAGCTTAGCCTGGCTGGAGTGGAGTAAGGGAGGGGACAACAGTAGCAGGTAGGACATGTGGGACCCTGGGCCAGTGTAAGGACATTGTCCCTGAGTGAGACGTGCAGCCAGGAGAAGATTTTGGGCTGAGGTGGGACTTGACCTGACTTGTGTTTTTGAAGGATCGCTCTCATCGGCTGCTGTGCCGAGAGTAATCTGTCAGGGGAAAGGGTGAGATCTAGGAGAGGAGGTGGAGTTCAGCTGAGAGGTGGTGTTGGCTTGGGCTCAGGTGTAATGGTGGAGATTCTGGGGGTTTCCTGGGACAAATTTCGAGAAAGAGACCACAGATTTGCTGGCAGAAAGGACATGGGGAGTGATAGGGAGTGGAATCCAGAGTAACACCTATGTTTACAGCTAGAGAAATAGAAAGAATGGATTTGCCTCTTGCTAAGGTGGGGAAGCTTGATAGGAACAGATTCAAAGGGGCAACCAAGATTGGGGTTTGGGATATAAGCTTAGGGGTGTTTTAGACCTTAACCTGAAGATGTGAGGTAAGCACTTGGAATGTTATGGAGAGAACTGAGTCAAAGCTAAACCTGGGGGTCATCTCGGTGTCTAAACCCATGGGATTAGGTGAGGTCATGTCACAGATCCGCAGTGTGGTGCACCCAGAAGAAAAGAGGGCTGAGTGCAAAGTGGGCACCTCAGTGCTTGCCAGGAGGGCGACACCAAGCAGGGGTCCCCAGAGAGGCAGGAGCAAAAGCAGTGGTGTCTGTGAGCTGAAGGAGGACCGTGCCCCAGGGGAGGGATGGAGCTCTGGTGTGTATTTCGGCTCTCCTGGGTCAGCGTGATGAGGATTAAGAACCATCATTGGACTTAACCATGTGGAGTTAGGGTTCACTTACATAACAGGGCATAGGAAAGTAAAACCAGCGATTTCTTTGGGAAGCCAAAAAAGAAGGTGACTTATGGAGAGGGTTCTGGGGTAAGAGAATATTTAAAAGACGGGACATATACCTGTGTGTACTCATAGGAATGACCAGCCGAGAGGGAAGATTCGTGAATGTGAGAGAAAGAGGATACGCTTATACACAATTCCATGGGGAGGCAAGAGGGGAAAGACCCAAATAGTCCGGTCAGTAGTTGAGGCTGTCCACACTTTGATCTGAGCCCACCTTATCAGCATTCTTTCCCACCTACCAGAACCTTCACTTTCACTACTCCTTCAAATATAGCTTGTTTTATTTTGTTTTGCTTTTCTCTATAGCTTTGTGGGCCAGACCATTAGGTAACCTCAAGAACTTTCTCCCACATCTCACATTGTGGGAACTTGCCATTCATCAGGGCTGTCTCAGCTTCGCCCCTGCCTACCTCCCGTGTAGCAAACATCCCCACACAGCCCTCCTGGAAGGGACCCTCTTGACCTGGGCCTGGGCTCTCTAAAGCAGAGAAGTGGGAGACAAAGATACAACTCAGGGAGTCATCTCTGTTCCTAAACCTACAAGGCTAGATGAGGTCATGTCATGGATCCAGTGTATGGTGGACACGGAAGAGAAGAGGGCTGGACCCAGGTTGGGCACCTCAGTGCTTAGCCAGGAGGAGGACAACAAGAATAGGAGGCCAGAGAGGTAGGAGGGAAGCCAGATGATAGCCAGCAGAGTGCCTGCCCATGGTCAGAACACAGCAGGGCCACCAGGAGGTGGGGAATAGTACAATGCATTTAGCTCTGGTGAGCCTATCCAGAATTTTGATATTAGAAAATCTCCAAAGTCTTATGCTATCATGCTGTGTATTGTCCTTACCAGAAATATTAGAGAGGGTACCATGAGTTCTGTGTGTATGGTCCCCAGAGATCCTTCTCTGGCTTGCTTGCTCCCCTCATCCACCATGCAGCTCTGTGCTCCCTGAGCAGGCAGTGTGCCACACCAGGCCTGGCTTCTCTGAAATACCCCACACCAGCCAGGTGGGAAGACATGGTTTTTGTAGAAGTGCTACAGGGCTGCTGGAGGTAGGATGGTATTTCTGCCTCTGGGGACAGTAGGGTATTGGTTCAAACTGGCCTTATTCTAGAACTGGAAGGAGAAGGGGTGCAGGTCTGAGTACTAGGTTGAGGTGCATATACTCAGCCCAAGGGGAGGCTGACCCCAAAGCCAGGTATCGATATGGGGCCATCATCACAGCATCCCCCACCCAGTGGAACCCTGGGGGCTCTGTGGCTGTTATTTTGGGTAGGCAGTGTCTCTATTAAAAGAGAAGGCAATCTTTGATTCTCCTGCCTGTCAATATTTCTCCTGAGAAAAATCAACTCAGTGCCAAAGAGCAGCTCTCTCTTCTTCCCACCTTCTCTCTTTTTTCTGACCCCCACCCCCATCCATGCACATATTTACATAACACTCTCAGGGTCTCTGCAGATATTCCAGCCCACAAGGAATAGAAGATCAGGACACGAATACGTGTTCCAGAACAGCAAGGAAGAAAGACTCTTTTCTGTCTATCCTGTTATTTTCAGATGCATCTATCTTTGAGGACTTCACTGCACATACAGCCTGTCTCATTTTATTAGTTATGATAACCCTGCAAGGTAGATTTAGATCCTCATTTTATAGATGAAAAATACTGATCTCTAGAGAAGCACAGGCACCTACCCAAGGCCACAGAGCCAGGATGAAACTAAGTAGACATTAAATTTCAGGTCTTTGGATTTTAGCTTCCAGGTCCAGTTCTGCCTCTCTTCTACCAGGGTCAGCAAACTTTCTCTCGAAAGGACTGGACAGTAACTACTTTAGTCTTTGCAGCTCTATTGTTAGTGAGAAAGCAGCCATAGACATAGGTAGACAAATGGGTGTGGTTATGTTTCTCTAAAGCTTTATTTAGCAAAGTGGAAGGCAGGTGGATTGGGAGGAGACCTCCTCCAAAGCTGCCTCGTATTGTGGGGTCCTATCATGACCACAGCTCCACACGGCCCTAGGAGCGGTCCCTTCCACGCCTCCCAAATGGCCCATCTGTGCAGTGCCTGCTGGCTTTTGCAGCTCTTCTACGAATCTCTCTTGGCTCCAGGATGGGCATTTGTGCTCCAGGCTCATTGGCAGGTGATTAAGAGCCCAGCTATACATTTCTGACAGCAGTGGCTGGCAGAAGGGGCCGCACGGCTGAGATAAGCCAGTGTGTGCTGAGGAAGGGGGCTGGCCACGTGGGACGCCAGTTTTATTCCTGGAGAGGAGTAATAAGCATGTAATTGGCTTTTCAAAAATGTGCAAATTGCTGGAAAGCCTGTTTTTCCCACTCGCCTTACTCTTCAGAGCTGCCAAGGCTGGGGCACCAAGAGTGGGAGTGCGCTAGGTACATTCTGCATTAGCAGGTGGCAGCCAGCTTGTCCTGACTGATCTTTAGAATCTGGGCAATGTGTAGAGGTCAAGAAGTAGAGAAGGAGGAAGTGGGAGGCACCACAACACGCTGCCTGCCCTGAGGGGCAGGAGGCTGAATCTCTAGGGGCCATTCCTAGGCCCAACGTGAAGGTTGGGGATCGGAACATCAAATAGCTTCCTTGGATGACAGGTGGCTTGGATCTGTAGATAACACCATCCTTCTGCGATCCCAGGGGCTACCTGAATTTGAGGCACAGGTGGGAACTGTCCATGCCCCGCATGCTGCTCCCCGGAGAGGCCACTCTGATGGTCTTGGGAGGATCAGGAGGTGCTCGAAATCCTGTGCTTCTCTCTCAACCTCTTTGTTCCCTGAGGTGACATTGACCCACGTGGAATTGCAGCCATGTTTTTTTGTCTATCATTTATTTGTTCGCAGTACTGAGGATTGAACCCAGACCACGGATCTACAACCCCAATCCTTTATTTAAAATTTTTAAATATTGAGACAGGGTCTCACTAAATTTCTGAGTTGCCCAGGCTTGGCTTCAATTTGTGATCCTCCTGCTTCACGTTCCCAAGTAGCTGGGATCGAAGGCAGGTGCCACCACACCCCATAGCCATGTTTGCTTTCCCTTTAGGTGCATTGTAGGTTTAAACCAACTCTTTTAATGAACACAGTTAAAGCATACAGTGCTGGAGGTGAGCCTGATTCCATGTTGTAGACCATGAGCTGCTTTGCTGTGTGACAGTGGCAACAGACATCTGTCCGCCATGCCTGGTTCCCAGTCTGTGACCATCTGTGACTGTCTGTTCAACAGAGCTGCAGAGGTAGACTGAGTCATCTATGCCCTATCCAGTACAGTCTCATACTTACCTTCCCGCAAATGGCAAGACTTTTTATTTGTAGGGAGCCATTAGGTTGTCTATGCATTTTGACTTTCATCCCTTTACTTAATTCCCACAGTGACCCTATGACCCAGGCAGCACAGGCATCATTATTCCTGTTTTTCAGAAGGGCAAACAGAGCCTCTAAGCATGTCTCTTGGGGTGTCACAGAGTGAATGCCAAGCTTGGATAGAATACTGTACTTTTTCCTCTGACTCAGGCTGCCATTCTCAGGGGCTCCAGGCTCCAGGCTGAAGCTAAGTGCCTGCCTCTGGACAGGGAGCACCCCAGTGAGGAGACCTTGTGTCCCCCAGGCCTGCTCCGTGTAATCCTCCTGACCTTCCATAGTCTACTGGAGGCTCCTGGTGTGCAAAACTGGGTTGTATGGTGGTAAGGCAGGCATGTCCTCCCTCCTACCCAGGCTAGGTAGGGCACAGACAGCTTCTCAGTGAGTGGTCATTCAACGAGAAAATGAGGCCTGACCCTAGATCCCTCACAATGACAGCATGACAGAGCTGCTGAGGTACATGTCAGACAGTAGACTGCAATTCTACAAGAAGAGGTTCTTTCCAAAAAAAATACAAGCAAAACCCATTCAATATAAACTCTTCTAGCAACATATTCTCAGTCCAGGTTAGTTTCTAAACTAAGGCTACCTTACTTGGTGTCGACCGTTTCAGCAGAAGGCTGTGTGGAGTGCCACAGCTCTGCCCTCCTTGAGAGGCCTCCCTCCTCTGGCTTCTGTCCCCATCCATGAGCCGTGAGGCATGAGGGGTGGTGATTTAGGATGCCTGCACTGAAGCCTGACTGCCTTGTACCAGTGTATAGCCTCCGGTATGTACTTCATCTTTCCTACTTCATGGAGTTGTTCTTAGGATTATATGTGACGGCATTAAGCGTGGGACCCGAGGATGCCTGATTCTGGTCATCCTCTCCTGTCTCTGTCATAAGGGGAGCGCCTGGGATCACTCATTCATTCTCACACATCATGATCGCTCCCTGAATATCTCTTCATGTACAGTCAGGCTGACTTAGGCAGGAGAGCACAGGGGTCCACCCTGCCACCACTGAACCTAAGGCCACAGTGAAAGGTCTTCAGGCCTGGGCCCTGTGTGCTCAGTAAAGTGAGCCCTGCTTTCTCCTTTTCACCATCCCTAGACTCACACTCTTGCGTCCGAAGAACCTGCACAAGTGTTCTTGCTCACTTCTGTCCACTTGACCCTTCCCTTGTCATTCGTCAAGTACCTTAAAGAACAGAAAACAATGCTCACCACCTGGACTTAGCAAGAACGAATTGTGCATGGTAGTTATTCCTCTGCAGTCCTGCAAAGCTGGCTCTTCCTTCAGCCCAAAGTCAGATCTTGCAGTCGCTGGTCTCCCGTCTGGCAGCTGGCTCCCCAATGCTTTCTTCCTTTCATAGCCCTTTCTTCTCATGAAAACTGCCTGTCCTGAGGCTGGGAAGTAGCCAACTAGTTGGCCTTGCCCTCAGCCAGGAAATGACTGAAGTGCCACCCCCCAGGTCAGGGACCTGTGGTGAGGGTAATTTTCCCCTTGTCACTATAACAACAGATGCCCTTATTACTCACTGATGTCTCACCCTTGTTTAACAACATATTAAACTATTAGTCTCCATGCCAGTGGATTCAGCTAGTTCACAGGGGCAAAAGCTGATCATTAAATCCCTTTTTCCCTGCTTAATCTCTTTTAAATTGGTTGCTTTTTAATTTCATCAAGTGCCATCTTTCTCAACAGTTCCATTGTGCCCTGTGGGCCTGAAGTCGTGCCCTGGGGTGAGAGACACTGTCCTTCCTAGGTGTTCCCTGGGTGATCTCTAAGGACTGTGTGATTTGGGGCGGAGGCTAACCACTCCTTGCAGTGTGGAAATCTGGTTGGTTTTGTTCCCCTCCTACTCCTCTCTGGCTCCACACCTGGAGCAGAGGATTCTAGTCTTTTTTGCTCCACCAAACTGAGAACCTAGGTCCTCTGAAGGTTAAAAATTAAAATCCTGGGGGCCGGGGATTTAGCTCAGTGGTTTTGCCGCCTGCTGTGCAAGCACAAGGACCAGAGTTCGATCCCTGGTACCAAAAAAAAAACCAAAACAAAACAAACCTGTGTTTTCTCAGTAGGAAATTCAAGTATACATAAAATGGATACTATGTTATATGCACTTTTTCAGTCAATTCAAATGGCTTTAAGGTGGGAAAATTCATATTGCTCAGGCCTATCAGCAATGCTTGCAGTGGGCAAGGGGGCGGGAAATGGCAGCTAAATCCTGGGTAGCCACAGTTGCTGTTAGAGAGCTTATGGGCCACAAGAGGTGAGATCCTAGCATGCAAGGAGCCAGGGATATGTCATACCTGCTCTGGTCCATGGGGATAGAAAGGGATTAGAGTCTTTGTAATCTTTATGCAAATGTAGGAACAAAATTGATGTGTGAAACAGATATGACATTAACAGACTGAGCATTGGAAGGGACAGCTTGTGGGTCAAATTAGAAGGCTGTCACGGCTAGTGTGGCAGACTTAGCTCCCCCATGAAATGATCATCATGTTATTCACTTTGTGGGGTTGCTTCCAGTACACCTAGCACAGAGCCTGACACCTGGTAGTGATGCTAGCCAACATTTAGTGAGCAGTTACTGTATTCCAGGCACTACTCATAACTCTTGGTGTTACTTTGGGTCTTGGTTCAGATTCCGTATATCCTGATTCGTCTTAGGCATTAGTCGACTGATTTGGGGATAGATGGGTTCAGCTTTTCCTGAAGCCTTTTTATAAGGTAAGGTTGTCTTGTTTCTGTAACTCTTCTGCAGGCATAGATTTGAGGTACCAGGAGCAGATTGGAGATGCTAAATTTCTGCTGTCCCTGGTAGGGAATCAGCTGACACTTCTTTAAGGCAAGTCAATGGGTAGATTCTGGTTACACCTCAGAGCCTCCTTTTCTTGCCCCCTGCCCTGTAATTTGCATTTTAATCTGTTTTATCCTCCACCTTCCTCCCTTTCTCTGGTTTGCTTGTTGAATTAATTTTAGCGGCAAAGACTCCCACAGGACTACACCCAAGACTCAGAACTTTGCGCTCTAGGGACATGGTAGACCCAGAGTCAGGGATGATTGCCTTGTACCCTCTTATTGTACAGAGCAGTGCCTTGTACTCTCTTATTTTACTGATGAGGAAAGAGACAGAGATCTTTAGTGACTTGCTCAAGGTCACACTGCCCGTGGATCCAGATTGGGTCTATACCTTGGCTTTCTGACCATGTGTGTTACATGACAGTAGGCTCCACTCCTCAGTGCTGGACATACACAGCCCCCATCTGGGCATTCAAGAGGGGGTGGCCACTGACAATCAGCCCAGCCACACCACCTCCCACCCTGCTCCTTCTCATTCTGGCCTCAGCTCCTCTGCCTCAGTCGTGAGGACAGGGCTTTGCTGTCTCCCTGGTTGGAAGTGGGGGGCCCAGTAGGAAAAGCTTTCCCTGCTTTGACTTGAAGCATTGCAGCAAGGACCTTTGAGAACCCAGTCTCCTACTCAGTGTGCAGCCCAGAACCGATGTTCTTCCCTGGCCTTCCTTTCTTTGGTCTGGGCAAATCAGGTGCTCACTGTCATTCTCGTCATTATCCTCAACTTTGGTCACCTTCATCCTTTAGTTACTATGTACAAGTCACTGCTTTTTACATCTGGCATTTTCCTTTAATCCTAAAGCTGTGAAATAGGCTTTATTCTCTCCGTTTTAGAGGTGAGGGAACTGAGGCTCAATAAGCTAAGTGGCTCACTCCAAGTAACAAAAATATAACTGGTAGAGCCCATGTGTCAGAGCCTACATCTTCAGAAAACTTAGTTTCATCTATTTTCATTCCTTCTTAGCAGCTTTCATGAAAGCTTACAGTGATAGAAGCAGTAAAGCCAGTTGTCAGCATTATTAGTTTTAGATTGTTGGAATCTTTAACATTTTCATAGCATTTCATGACCATTCCCATAGCTGTTTACTTTCAATTTCATAATTAACTAGATTTAATGCTCTCTACCAGTTCTGATACTCTGTTTCTGGGGTTTTCATTTTGAACTGTCTTTTCAGTGAGCGGATGTTATTATCCAGTAGAGTCCTCAAAATGGTCGCAGAAGTGCTGCTATAGTTTGGACCTTGAGAGTCCTCCATGTGTTGAAGACTTGGTCCTCAGCCTGTGGTGCTATTGGGAGGTGATAGAAAACCTTTAAGAGGTGGAGCCTAGTGGAAAGAAATTAGGTCATTGAGGGAGTGCCCTTGAAGGGGATATTGAGATCTCAGCCTTTTCTTGTTTCTCTCCTTTTCAACTCCTGGCCACCATAAGATGAGCAACTTCACTATACTGTGTGGTTCCCTCCACAATATGCAGCATCATCACAAGCCAAAAAGTGATGGAGCCAGCTTACCATGGACTGATAATTCTGAAGCCATGAGCCAAAATAAACCTTTCTTCTTGATAAGTTGATTCTCTTAGATATTTGCCACAGGGATAGAAAACTGACTAACACAAGTGATATACCCCTGAGTTCTCAGATGGTGGGAATGCCAATCTCTCAACTTCTATGCTTGAACATCACCCCAGCAATTAAGGTGTGCTTGGGACATACCTGGAGTCCAGCCTTGTGGGTGTTGCCTCATTGTTCTCTTGGCACCGAATGCCGCTGTAAGGAAAGTCAAGGTCAGATGAATATTTCCCCTTTTGTAGATGACTTATTAGTTTTTCCAGAATGCTTGACAATTTCTTTCTTGAATTTCAAGGTTCATTACCCAAACCAGGAAATGTCCTTGTATCAGTTGTTTTGTATCAATTATTTTATAGAATGTGGCTTACGCTTTTAATTTGAAAATTCAAGTTTTTTTATTTTAAAAGTTTTTTTAAAAAAATACAAAACGAATACCTTTTTTTGTGTTTCATCTGTTTCTGTTTTATGTTCACCTTTTTTCCAGTATTGGATCACCTTTGCTATTTCCATGTATTTTTTCTCCCCTTTAGTGACCTTAATAACTTCAGTCTTTCTCCTCTGCAGTCACAGTGACTTTCTAAAGGTTCCACTGCCCATGGGTGTCAGAGCCAGGACTGGAATCCTTTAGTTGATATCAGGAATTAGATTTCTTGTTGTGTCTTCTCTGCTTCCTGGAGTTTCTGCACTTATTTTTGTTTCTGTAAAAGTGCTTTGTGGTTCTCTATTTTTTAATTCTTTGCTTTATCACTGTGTTTTGCTATCCAATCTTTTAACTCTTATTGTATTAAATTCACATTCTTAAGTTGTTCTGTAGCATGAAGTGGGGTTGTGTACTTTCTGCTCCTGGGGTCTTTGTTGCATGAGTGTGGTGGGGTTTTTATTGTATTGATGCAATGCTCCATCATTTTGTTTTTGTTTTGCCCAACCCCCAATGACATGTTTGCAACATGTCACCCGTTTCCTTTTTAGGTTTCTTGACTTACGAACCCTGATTTAGGGTAATTCCATCCTTGACCTTTCTCTACCATGTCTGGGCCTGCTTATGCTAGGAGTTCTGTGCCTGTCTGCTTTTCTTGGCCAGAGTGATGATGGTGAGGGGGAGCTGGCCAGATGCTGTGAGTAATCTTCACTGGGATGCTCAGCCTAACAGGTGCCTGGGATTCAGAGAGAAAACCCACACTCCTGCCTCCAAGGAGCATGAGTTGGGAGAAGAGGGCCTTATCAACAGGCACTGAATAGAATCTCATGACGTTAGAGGGGGAACACTTGTAGGTTTCATAGACCAGATTTGCTGAGCTCACGTTGAGCAATGATGATGGAAATTTAATATAAGAATACCAGTATGTGGGCACCAGGATGAGGCCCAAAGTGCAGAGCAGGCCTTGGCCTATTCTGATGGTGGGATCCAGCTATTAGACAAGCCATTCTGACAGTACTGTCAAAACTTAAGTACATAGCTTGAAGATGTATTTTTGTCTTTAGATGACCTAAAGATGTAAATCCCCATCATATATTTGAGGTTCTGCAGAGAATGTAAGGAAATATCCTCTGTAGTGGAGACTAAGGCACCAAGAGGTGGAGAGCTTTCTGAACAGGCAGACTTCCCATTCTTCTTTACCCCAGTCCACCTCAGACACCTTCAGCTGTAGGCAGCAGCCACACTTCGCCCCTTCCCCTCCCGGGGGGCTTCTAGCGGTGTGTTCTACAGCCTCCCAGATGGCAGCCAGGGCTGGGGCAGCATATCTGGAGGATACATCTCAAAGTTGTTGGTTTTTTAAAGCACAAGCAGAGCAGGGACCAATTATGGGGTCCCTGTGCACAGCAGGCCTCATTAATGTGCTCAGCATGGGATGGGCAGAGGCTGGCAGAGCTAGGAACCAGCGCCAGCCCCCTAAGGGGCAGTGGGGACAGGAGAAGGGAGAGTGCTATTGATTTCTTTGCTGCAGGTGGATCTCCCTGTGTGAGCTTCTCTTTGCAGAGAGGCATCTTGTCCTTTACACTGGACTGAGCAGCCAGGAGCTTCCAGTGGCTCCCGTGTAGCACGGATTCTTGATACTGTAAACAGAATTTTGCCTCAGTGACTTCAGGTATGTTGACTTGGGGAGAAGGACTGTGGATTCACATTGAAAAGAGGGAACCATTTCCTTGAAATAGTTAAGAATGTCTGATAGGAGGGGAGACTCACCAGAGACCTGACGAGCAATAATGATTGACCCAAAGACACAAGGTAGGGAGGGTAAGCTGTCAAAATCAGATATTTTGGCTCCTGGGGCTCCTTGCTGCCTCACAGGTGAGATTTCCCTGCTGAACCATCCCACGGACATACCATGTTGTCTCCACTTTCCTAACAAGCAAACTTGCAGTTGTTATTTATTAAGTGCTGAAAGTATCCATGGTACATTGCTTAGCATCCACGGCACCCATTAGATCCAAAAAACAGCATCACAGTGTTGCAGAATAGGTACTTGAGGCTCTCTTGGTGGAGGGAGAGAGGTAAAGTGACACTTCCAGGGTCACAGAGATGGTAAATGGAAGAAAGATGCAGACCTAGCTCTCTCTCGAATGTCTGCTCAACAGGTATGTGAGGGGCTAGAGTGGACTAGTGCCAGCAGTAGTGAGTGAGACAGATACAGAAGGCTGTGGCCTGGTCAGGGAGGCAAGCACGGAACACGGAACACTGGGCAACATTCCTGGGATTGGCTGTGCCTTCCAAGTCCTGTAAAGGAGGTGTGCAAGGTTCTAAGAGGGTACAGGAAGGATTCAGTTCAGACTTGCAGATTTGTAGATATCTTTTAAAAGATAGACTACGAGGCTTCATATCAGACCCACCTGGTGAGTGGGAATTGGTCAGACAAAGAATATTCCAAGAAGAGCACACAACAGGAGGAGGCCTGAGTTGTGAAAGCTGGTCTTGCTTTACAAACAGAAAAAAGGCCAGTGTGGCTGGGGCACAAGGGACTGAGAGGGATGGAGAGGCGAAGTGGCTGGCAAGTGTGCAAGCCCAGATCAAACAGGGCCATGAGGGCCACAGAAAGGAGTGAAGGTGTCATTCTGAGTGCAGTGGGAGCCACTGGAGGTGTTGAAGCCAGAATAGGAGAGCTGGAATCAATTTACGAAGGTGACTTTGGAAAACGAATAAGAAGAACCAAGCATCACAGTACAAAGTCAGGGTGGGGCCTAGCACAGCATTCCAGGACAAGGTCAGTGGTGGTTAGAGTGGTTGCAGAGCTAGGAGAGGGTACTGGGTGGATGGAGGCATGTTGGGAAGTAGAACTGACGGGATGGCCCTGGTTGTGTGTGTGTGTGTGGGGGGGTGTGGTTGTGGGTGTGGGGGTGTGTGTGTGTGTGTGGTTCAAGCAGTCAGGGTAAAGTTGAAGGTGAGGGACAAAGACAGTTCCAGAATGACTCTCCTGTCCCTGGCACGAGCTGAGGTGTGGCTAGTGCTACTGTCTCCTCCCTTAGGAAAGCCAGGAGGAGGCCAGTGCTGAGGGCAAGTCAGGCAGGGTTCCACTGGGGACCTGTTAGAGGAGAGGTGCTTGAGAGACTCCCCGCCCCGGGCCTGCTGAGGAGACAGTTGTTTATACAGAGCCAGAGCCCTGAAAGGAAATCGGGCCTGGAAAACTCTCTTTGGAATTCTCCACTTCTGAAGCCACAGTCACAGGCGATGTCTCTGCTGGTGAGGGTGTGAAAAGCCAGGGGCAGGGAGACCCAGTGAAGGCGTCAGAGAAGAGGCCGGAATAGGAAGGGAAGCCTGGGAGAAGAGGCTCCTGGCCACTGTGGGACAAGGACATTTGAAAGTGGCGTCACCAGCGTGGCATGGCATTGCCCAGACATCAAGTTGAACGCCCCAAATCGTGGTTCAGAGCTGGACACTCGATAGGTGCCCAGTGAATGTGGGATCCTTTTCCTTGCCACTTTCTCCTTTCTTCATTTGTGCTCTCATTTCTAAATATCCACTGACCATTGCCCAAAGATTATAGTAGGAACTCATGGCATAAAAAACACATGAAGGAGTGAAAGCATGCATAAAGTGAATGAATGATTGAATGAACGAATGAAGGAAGAAATGCAGCTATTATTGGTGAGCCTCTGGGTTGAGGGTTCTACAGTCTCAGGTATTGATTTTGTCCCAGGTGCATGCAAGCTTCCTGGGAACTGAAAGCCCCTATCCATCAGAGGGCCCTGAGGAGCCACTTCTCATGCTTGCGAGGCCACCTGGCATGAACAGTGCCAGAACGGTCCCCTGGCCACCCATGCAGGGAGCCGCCTCTCCCAGCAGGTCTCCAGAGTCCCTGTTGCCTTCCTTCCCTGAGCATTGTCACCTGCTCTGTAATCATACAATTATGATGCCATTAAAATGTCACATTTGAAGAAATCCGTATAAACAAAGCCTTAACAACCGCTTGAAAATTGTAGTCTTTACCACTAATGACCTACTTTCTCTATGTGCAGGGCCCTCCTGCCACCACCACCTCTGCTTTGCTGCCTCTTTCTCCAGCCTTGATTTCAGGGACAGGAGAGAGGTTGCAGTGGCCTTTTCCCGCCTGGAAAGTCTCAGTGTTTCCTGTGCTGGGAGAGGCTCTGCGATGGGACCAAGGCGGCCAGGCCAGCAGGAGCCCAGCACCTGGTGGTTCAGTGAAGGAGACAAGAGGGCACCGAGCAAATGTGAGGCTCTGAAAGGAGAGACCTCAGGGAGGAGCTGGCCTAGGAAATTGAAGTGAGCCAAAGGTGCGAGAAATCTGAGGGTTGATTTCACCCCCTTGGCTTTGACTTCATCCTCTTGGGAAGAAGAAACTGGAGACACAGCAGAGACATAGCGGCAACTCTGGCAGCACAGTGTTGTCAAGGGAAAAGCCCTGTTGAGAGGTCTGGCCAGAGCTTTACCTTCCTACTGCTGAGCGGAGGGCAAGGACAGAGGTGAGCAGGCAGACAAGGGGGTAATAGGGTATCGGAGAGTTTCGACTTCATTTCTCAGAATATTGCTCTGTCAAAGTTGTTCAGATGATAAAATGTCTTTGTCTCCAGAATCTAATTTTAATGCACCAAGGAAACAGATTACTTAAAGGAATCTTATATCGAGTACTTTTATAAAGTAAAACATAAAGCAGAACAGCTCTGGTGAAGTGATTAATCTTTTCCCAATGTATCTGAAGAGCAAATCTGGATTCTGTACAGTACCAGATTGGATTAAGCAAGAGTTTGCCTTATTCCTGTGGAGGAAGAGAAGTTGAATTGAAGTGTGGGAGACATTTTGAACTTCCCCCCTGCACTTAACATCCCTGCAGGACAGAGCTGCAGAAGGGGTCATGCCACAGGGGCTTTGGACAAGGGCAGTTGGTGAGGAGCATGTCACTTGGGGAGCAATTACTGGTGCTCCCTGGGGTGAGGGAAATACCCCAGTGAGTGCTGTTTATGTAAGCAAGTACATCATAAAGCCCTTTAGCCAGTTTATATAAGATGTTCTGCAAGAGGCTGCTGCTGTGTGGTGAACATGGCTGGCATTCGGGTCATGCTTATAAGGATTTCTCAGTTTCTCAGCCCACTGCCATCACCATTTGCCATCTCATCTACAGCACTAAGCGTGCCCTTGGCCGAGGCAAGCATCCTGCTTCCCTCTCAGCAGGTGAGATGTCTGGGAACTGTGGGTCTACTTTGGACATAAAAAGAGCCCCTTCCATTAAAGGCCAGCCTGCAGCCCTCCTGGAGTCCCGTGAGATAAAGTCTCTTCAAAGTCACTGTTCCAACCTACACCTGCATATTCAGTGGGCTGACCTAGTTTTGAGGGGAGCCAGAGGGCATTTGGATGTCACCTTATTTATGGAGCAGATAGAAAATACACCAAGCTCTGGGCCCTCGCTGCACACAGTGATCTGAGGAGAATCTATCCTCCACCTCAGAAATGGAGAAGAGACAAGAACAAATCTGCTTGGCTGAACTGGAAGCTTCTTGCTAATTTCACCTGTAGGGAACAAGTGGCAAGGCTCAGGGTCACTTGACTCTGAAACTTTTGCTAGCCATAGTGCACACTTGAGTGTACAGATGAGAGAAAGTCTTTCCAGGACAGCCTAGGCCAAAAGTACAGGACTAAGTTCCTGGACGTTGTCTCCTCCCTCTGCCTTCTTTAGTCTGTTACTAGGCAGGCCCTGGAGAAGGAGAAGGAATCCTTGCTCCATTGATGATCCTGGGCCTGTCAGGTCCTAGTCAAGAATGTAAATGGAGTCTGTTTACCAGGGTTAATCTCAGAGCCTCCACTTCCTTGCTGAGCAGCCTTGGCCAAGTCATCTTAACTTTAGTCCTCAGTTTCATGCCAAGTGGGTTAAATAACAGCACCTGCCTCAGGATTGTTCTGCCTATTGAAGGAGTAAATATTTTCAGGTAGATCCTGGCCTGAGATAAGGGTTGCAAAACAATTAATTGCTGCAGTAGTTGTTGTGGGTGATTGTGTTCAGAGTGAGAGTATGTCACCCTTGCAAGCTACTCCTTTTGCCTAGCCTCCTGCAACTTCTCAGCTTGATTCCTCCGTATAAAGCAGCGTTCTTTGCCTGAGAAGAACCTGGAGGGATATTTGAGGAAGCTGTAACCCTTGCAAGGCATCTTCCTCGTGAGTGTTACTGTTGGCCTGGCCATTCCAGCCCTTGGGGGCAAAGCCTGGGAGGCACAGAGAAGATACTCTGGGGATAACAAATCCCCCAAAGGGGGCAAGGAATCAAGCAGATAGCTCTGAGTCAAGTTCTTTGGCCTTCTGTGAGCTGAGGTCTCAGGCAGTTTCAAGCTTTTGATTCTACTTGGGTTTGTCCTCAGAACCACCCAGTGCAGCCCCACCTCCACGCATATAAAAACAGACAGCACAGAGCTCGATTTCTAGCCTTCTAAGCTGATAATAACCTTATGTATTACAGTTCTTAAAATAGTTCCTTGTCTTATCATTTGCTCAGCACTGTGCTCAAACCCATGTCTGAGATGGAGATTTTGGATAGAGGAGACCTAGGAGCTTTAGTGCTGATAATGATGCTTGCAGAGGGACAGGAAGGTGAGGTCCCTGGTTGCCTGTGGCTGTTGTCAGAGAGCCCATTTCTGCCACAGGGAAGGCAGAAGCAGCTAAACATAAATTGACTGAATGTAAATTGTATTTTCTCCTCCATTAGCATTCAGCCTCCAAAAGAAATAATAGTAACCATAGCCATGTTGACAATAATAATATGTTACATATGCACTGTGTCTTACAAAGCAGTTTTTTATATTTCACTTCTGAGATCTGATTTGGGCCCATTAAAGCTGGTGGGGGAAAGATCAGTGTTGCCCTTGTGATGGAGGGAGAAATGCACTGCAAGAGGCTGAATGCACACACTAAATAAAGCCAAGTCAAGGCCAGGGCCTGGCTTTCTGGAATTGCAGGAGCATCCTGGAGGCTGTGCTTTCTCCTCCTTGACCTGTCTCAGCTACCCCCACACAGACACTCTTGGCTACATTTCTGTCCAGAAGAAATTGGGTTAAAATGAACAAGACAAGTCACAAAGCCATAATGTTTACGATGATCATTTTTCCATTTGTTTGATTCTTCCCCTTGTTTGTGCTTTCTTTACTCTTTTCATTTTATTTCATTGCTGTCACAATCTGGTGGCCTTCAGGCCAAATTCAGCCCATAAGCATGTTTTGTTTCACCCAAAGGGAGGTTTAAAGCAAGGTAACTATTTATACATCAGGCCGTCCCTACAAGACACCTCCAGTCTCACTTTCTGTTTTTGGTGACCCTAGGCCTGCTCATTTGTGACCTCTGCTAGAAACCTTAGTTCATTAGGGCCTCTTGAAAATTGTTTGACCCCGTAGTTATTTCTTGCAGCTGAGGAGCTTTCTGATGATGCTTTAAGATAGTTCCTGGCCCCGAACAGAAAGATGAGGGGAAAGAAGTCTAGCTTTTGAAGGGAGAGTATTATGGTTTAGGATCAAGAACACCCCCTGCCCCCACCCCCAAACTCTCATGCACTTAGAGGTTAGGCTTTGGGATATGAATGGATCATGGGTTCCTCCCTTCTCTCTCTGTTTCCTGGCTGTATGATGTGAGCAGCTTTCCTGTACCTGGCCCTGCCACCATGCAGTTTCTGCCTTGGAGCCAGCTGGCCATGGACCAAAACCATGAGCCAAATAAATTTCTCTCCTTTAAGTTGTGAGTGTTAGGTATTGTGTCCCAGTGATAAGAAAGAGACTAAGACAAAGAGCTCTTCTGTTACCAAGAAATGCGGATCTGTTTTTTTCTTCTAGAAGTGATTTTTAGAAGGATGCACTCTGACCACGACACTCTGTCTGTCCAGTGGAGGACTACTCTTAGCTTTGTTGTAGGGCCAACGTGGATGGATGGATATATCCTCCCTTCCCTCACACCCCTGCCCCAGGGAGGTGGCTGCTACGTCACTCTTGGTGAACGCTTTCAGTGTGGTGAGCTGACCTTCTGCCCAATGCAGTTTGACTATGTATACTAGAGATGTCGTGTTTCAGCACCCAGCTCTGTGCACCTGGAGGCTGTCCTTCCTGAGCCACTTCTGGATATTGCAGTATACCCAGTCCCTCTCCTGGGTCTGTCCTGGGTGCTGGTGCCTATGCTTAGTGCATGCTGTCCTCCAGCATTGGCCTCCTGGTTGCAGACAGATCCACCCTCCTGTCTGACTATCCAGTCCACGAGCTCTCTTCTCCTGAGCCCTGTGTTGATACCTGGCCCCCTCCATACTTGATCTCCTTTTCCCAACACAAAGAGAAGGGAATGGAGAAGTAAAGGACATGGGTAGGGCCTGCTTTCTCAGTCTTCATGTCCAAAAGCAATCCAGACCTACTCTTCAGGCAAGTGACAAGCTATTCAAGAGCCCTTATATGTAAAGGAGCTTTGTGTTTAATCTCTGGTGGGAGGTTTATGGGTGTTGGTGGACAGGAAGCAGACTATTAGCTGTAGGGCTCACACATTTTGGCAAGTGCCAGGAGCCAGCCATGTTCTCCCATCATGCTGATTTCAACTTCCCTGGCACCTCCCTCTCATCCTAATTAGTAAGCAAATTAATCTCCATATAAGGTCCAAATTGTGTGAAGTTTTTTTTTCTGTTCCAGAAACAAAAACTGGGCTTCTATCCATTCAGTTAATCATATTATATTTCACAGTTGGAATTTTCAGGCAATTATAATAATTATTGGAACTTTTCTTCTTCTAGAAAGCTGGAAGCTTCCCTCAAAGTTGTATTTACATATGATATGCAATTGAGATGTGGGTGGGGAGTGCAAATATAGGGGCCATGGTGAGAGCTGGGCAGAGAGTAAACGAGACCAAAATCAAATGGAGAGGAAGCCAGCATAGAGAGAGGTCTGGGCTTGGTGTCCTGGCTGGCAGATGCCACTTGGCTCAGAGGTGCCGCAGTAGAGAAACTCCCAGCAGATCTGTTTTCTTTTGAAGCAGAAAGGTGAGGAAGGAAGTGAGAAGAGTCAGGAGCGGGGGAATCAGAAGAGTAAACTCATCTCTATTGAATTATATGCCACCTCATTTGGTCTGAGAAATAGCCCATCCCTCCTCTATTATATGTCCATTCTACCTATCAAACTCTTTAAGGAGTGATGCTCATATAATTAATACTAAGCATTAAACTACAACATTGGAGGAGCAATTGCCTAATTCTGAGGAAAATTTAAATTTATGACCAGCACCCGAGATAAAATGAATACTAAAGGGATGCAGAGAAAACCGTGCAGAAGATAAATAGAAATCCAAGTGGGATATTGACTTGATCCTTCTCCAGCACAGGGTAATTTGGCTTCTAAAGTGAGTTAGATCATAATAAATTAAATTTAGATTTCTGCACATCTGTTAAATAACTCCCAAGACAGAATTCCAGTGAGAAGGAGAGGTGATAATACATGGAGGAAATATTAAAATGAAGATCTGATCTAATAACCCATAATTGATGTGCTGTCCCTTGGTGAGGGAAGAGGATTTTCTAGCTTTCCTTCTTTGTGAGCCCAGGCGAGCAGAGAGCGAGCCTGCTCCTCCTTTGGTGGAGCTTATCCTGCCCACTGCAGGAATCTCTTCCCCAGCAGTTGCTCTTTTCCCAGACCATTCCCTGTGGGTAGGATATATGTTAGCTGTGTTCAGGCCACGGGTGATTATGTTGTCCCTTAGGAAAAACAAGGTCCTCTCCACTGCGTGGACATGAGAGGAGCACAGAGGTGAGCAGGTACTTGTGTATTTTCTTGAGTAACCGTCAGGAGGGAAAACACGCCCTGTGGTTGAACCGAACATCTAGTCACATGGAAGGAAGACAAATCTTCGAGTTGAAAGTCCTAGATGGAGTTTTCAGTAGTGAACCCTGTTGATGCAATCTTGTGGAAGCTTCTTTGCTTCTTCCAGCCTTAGTTTTCTCGTCTGTGAAATGAGAACAATACAACTAGCCTGTCTGCTTTATAAGAGTAATGATAATAAGATAGCCAAGTGAAATGCTTTGTGTATTATAAGTATTTCTCTTTGACTCTTGTGGCATGAGCTTTTAATTGTGATACTTTTTTTTCCCCTAAAGGTTCTATTTGGTTCTTTTTTAAAAAAAAAATATCTACCTGGCCCTTTGTTTTTTGTTCTTTCTTAATTTTCATTCCCCAATTTGAACATTTCACCTACATTTATGGTACTGTCTTTCAGAATTCCTGTGTCTAAAGCCCTTGGGAGATCTGTTTAGTTACCACTGACTCTTGCCTTCTTGTTCCTGTGTATCTGGTGATTCTTTATCATGACTTCATCTTTTGATGAACCTTGTGGGACTCATGAGGCCTAAATTAGAGATGCTTTCCTCTGGATAGGCTTTATATTTGCTTTTCCTAGGACTGGGGCACAACCCACTGAAACCACTGTGTCCTCTCCATGAGCCTAATTACATCAGACTCTGGTCAGCTTGTCCACCCTGTGTGAGCCAAGGTCTAGTTTCTCCACAACCTCCACCCCCAGCACAGCCTCACATTTTGTCTTTACTCATTGTTCAGCTTCCCCAGCTGTAGTTGAAGCACTGTTTTCCCTAGCCTCACCCCTCCTCGTACATTGTAGATTTTCCTTCTCAAAAGCTCAGTAATGCATTAAAAGCCATGCTTGTTATAACTCACATAGGTCTAGTTGTCGGTCAGCAAGGGTCCCTGGAAGCATTTGGTCTGCTGTGAGCTGATGGGAAGCAGGAGGGCTCTGGCTGGTGCTGGGGAGCGGGAGGCTGTAGTCCTGGACCCCATAGCTGGCTTGGAACCACATCTGTTGGACAAAAGGGGATCAGTGCAGGTTTGGAGACAGATACTTGCTGGTTCTGTGAACTTGGGTAAATCATATATCTACCCCATGCCTCAACTTCCTTATTTAAAAACTCGAGGTGTAATTTCTACAGTATTTTACGTTTATGAGGGCTTGAAATAACCCTCAGTACACCTTTCTCAGTCCTTCCCTCTGAGGTCCTGACAAGGGGAGCTGTGACGGGCCATAGTTTCCCTGGGCTGTGATGCCCAGGAATTTGGTCAAACATTATTCTTGAGCCAGAGATTTAGCTCAGTGGCACTGCATCTGCCTTGGAAGTACAAAGTCCTGAGTTCAATCCCTGGTTCCAAAAAAAAAAAAGTGTCATTATTCTGAATGTTTTTTTCTGAGGGTGTTTTTGAGATGACATTAACATATAAACTGATGACTTTGAGTAAAGCAGATCACTCTTCATAATGTGGGTAGGCCTCATCCCTCAGTTGGAGGCCTTGGAGACCAAGACTGATCTCTGCCCAGCAAGAAGGAATTTGGAATTCTGCCAGCAAAGGCTACCTTTGGCCTCAGGCTGCAAGCCACAATTTCATGAGGCAGTTCCTTAAAAGAGACCAATTTCTCTTTCTTGTTCTCTCTCCTCCAAAATCCTTTTCTTTTCTCGCTCCCTATGTTTCTGTACACACACACACACACACACACACACACACACACACACACACACACACACAGACTATTGGTTTGGTTTTGAATTTTTCTGAAGAAAAACATTGAGGAATCAGCAAACAAATGGGAAACAATTAATCCTACTAATGCCATAACTTGAGGCAAGCAGGCACCCTCCAACAGCTAAGGCAAAACTTTTGGCAAAAATGGCATGGAGAACGAAATTGTCTGAGGATGAAGGGGATTCCCATTTCCCCACTTTGGATCTAGACGGAGGGACCAGAACACTCAGGGGTGCCTGTAGGGGGAGATGGTGAGGCACACCTGAGATGGACTTCTAGAGGCAAGCCTGGTGTGCACTTCCTATGTAGGGACAAGAAGGCCAGGATAGTCTGCAGCATGGGGCGGGGGGCACAGGTTGGAAGGACAGGCCGCGACTGTACACCCAGCAGCCTGCTCTGGTAAGGCATGCACAGCCCACAGTGGGTAGGGGTTAGCCCCTTGGGCGGGGAAGCCAGGGACCCTTGGAAGTGTTTCCAAAGTTTGCAGCCATGCCTGGGGTGGCGAGGGGAATGGCTGTCCTGCCGTGGCCTCTGTGTCTGGCTCGGCACCAGGCTTTAATTTTCTTAGGGGAGAATTCTTCCATGGGAACATGATAGGTGAAGAGGGAAGGTTTCCCTCCTTTGAAAATAAAGTATGGCGCAATAGTGCCCAGCAAGCGGCAGGCATTAGTATAGGCACAGCATTTTCACAGAATAGTCTCTTCTGTGAAACCTTGATTGAAAGCCTTCACAGTGGGGGTGTCCCCCTTTCCGTACCATGGTGCAGAAGGGATCCATGGGGTTTAAGTCCCTTGTGGGACTCATCTGATGTCAGTTGGTTTAGAGCAGCTCGACCCTTTGGTGCGTTTTTATTCCGTTGTTCCAGGTTGTGGTGGCGGGGGCTCTTTGGGGGGATTACATCAGCAGTTTCATCCTGTGCTAGCTGTGCACTTGGGCAAGCCACCTCGCTCCTCTAATCCCATCCCTCCCTGCACAGATGGGGCTGTGTGAGGAATCTATGACAGTATGTGTGCACGTATAGGGTGTTAAATGTAGTGTCCTATTTTAAACACACTTTTGCAGTTATTTAATACATTTGATGTTACAGTAGGAAAGCCCAGCCTTTAGGGCAGGCTGTGGCCCTGAAGGGGTCTCAGTGTAGCAGTCTGTGAGCCAGCTCTACACATGTGACACGCCAAAGCGAGCAGTCCCTGCCAAGGATGCCTTCCCCGCACTGTGTATGCTATTTCTCTTGCCATCCTGGCTGCTGCTCTGGTTTTCTGGGGTCAAAATTCCAGCTGAGTTTTCACAGCACCTTCTGCCCGGAGGCAGCTCCTGCCAGGGGTGCCAGGTAAGCTCGACTACCCTGTGGATAGGGAAAACCAGGCTGGGAAGCCACTGGCCTTGGGCCCACTTGGCAGGAACAGAGAGTAGGGGCCTGGAATGAGGATAAGAGGTGTTATATCTCCTCTTTCTAGCCACTTCCGGTCGTCCTGGGGCCTGCCCCTCCTCCTGCTTCCCCAGCAGGTGGATGGAACCATCGGTGGCACCCAGCAGGGCCCCACTCCAGGCATCAGGTTAGATTATTGAGGTCACTTCCCAACTGGCCTCTGTAGTAGATCTCCCTCCTCTACTCCATCCCACACATGTGGCCAGAGACGTTTCCCCATGGTCTGCTTCCCGTGTTCTGGAGTTTTCCTTTGTTCTTGACCTCTTTGCAGTCCACTTTCCAGCCTCCCTATTCCCAAACTAACCATTCCCTAAACAGAGGCTTTGTCTCCACACTTGCTGCCTGGGGTGGTTAATTTTATACCAGTGTTGACTTGACTGGACCACGGCATTTCCCCAGGCATTTGGTCAGGCATTCTTCTGAGAGTGTCCGAGAGGCCTTTCTGGACAAGGTGGACAGGTGCATTGGGAGCCTACATTAGGCGGATCACCCTCCCGTTGTGGTTAGGCTCCACCCAGTGAAACTGAGAGGGAATTCTTCCCTTGCTGCCTTTGAACTGCCTATTTCTTCCCTTTGGACTTGAACTGAGAGAGAGGTCAGCTCTTTCTGGGTCTCTAGCATGACCACCACAGACTGTGGGACACATCAGACTCCATAAATCACACGAGCCAGGTCCTTATGATCTCTTTCTATAAACTTAAATACACACACACACACACACACGCACACACACCCTATTGACTTTGTTACTGTAAAAACCCTGAGTAATGTATTGCCTTTTCTCTAGCTTTTTGCTACATACCCCCCACATCCCTCAAGCAAAGTAAAAGTCCCTTCTGACCCTTAAAAGTCTAACTCGTGTGACACCTACCCAAGAAGCTGTCCCCTATGTCCTTCACTCCTGTGCTTACGCAGCATCGCCATTGATCTTCTGTGACCAGATTCACCTTGTGGTTGGGCATAGGTATTCCTGAGGGTGTCTCTGCAGTGCTGTATTCCCGAGGGCAGGGGCCTTGTATCCTCCTCCCTGCTCCCTCTCTCGGAGCACCAGAAGGGCTCACAATTTATTTAGGAAATGGCTACTGGGAGACAGTTCCATGGTCCTTCCCACAAGGACCATGGGAGGATGATGTTCCAGCCAGGGGTGACATCTGTCAGGCTGTGACATCGCACACCACAGGCTTGAGGTTCCCCCACCTGCCGAAGTTCCCCTAGCATGTTCTGAAGCAACAGTATCACTGGATGTTAATAAAATCAATTATTGGATAAAAATCACAGGTTCCAGGGCTTCATTTTCTGCTATTAGCAAGAAAAGACTGTTTCAAAAGGAGATAACAAAGAGGGAGAGAGAGATCAATGACCAGATAAGATCACATGGTGCCTGAGATATACATGCAGACTGGCCTGGCCCCTCTACCTGCCACAGGGGCCAAGAGCCTGTGCCGCTGTTTGCTGGGCCTGCCCTGGGCTTTCCCACCCAAGCTTCCTGCGTGCAGGAATGGTTTGTCCTGTTCTGCTGGGGTGGTGGCTTTCTGCTCTCTTAAAACCTGGGCAGTTCGAGACAGTTGCATGTCAACTGGGGCGAGTAACACACGAACAGCTCATTCTCAGTGACGTGCAGGCCAGGACAGCAACCCTCCTGTTCCATGGCAGAACCCCACCAGTAAGGTCTTCTAGAGACCTTCAGGTTAGATGGACCTGAAATGTCTTGAGTTTTTTTGAGTACGACTGCTCTCCGCCTGGGGAGAGTGATAACATCCTTGGGAGGTGGCTGCCGAGCCTAAGCCTCCGGCTTACGCAGTTCAGGAACCTCTGCCCGCTGGCTGGGTGCAGTGTTTCTGGTGGCTGAGGAGCTGGTGTGGATGGGACAACCAAGAACTCTGGGTTCTGGTGAGGAGGCAGCCTCTTGCTGCTATGCCCTGGCCTCTGCCTCTCACCAGTGAATGACTTCAGACAGGCCAGGGACCTTTCTGGAACCTCAGCTCCCCTGCCCAGCCCAGAGGGTCTTCGTGAATCTAAGTACAGAAACTGTCTTCCAGGTTCTGAAGCACCGTGTCCATATGCAAATACCTACAGCCACGCTCCTAACTCACTCTCCCATTGATGCCTCCCTAAAATAGGCACAAGTTCTTGGGTTGAAGGAAGAAGTGGCTCCGGGAGTCTGGTAGGTAGCACAGTTGTAGAGACGGATGGCCTACTTCTTGTTGCTGCCACACCAGAGGTGGAGATGATGATTGTCATTGGATACCTGCTCTGTGTCGGCCACTATGTCAGGAGTCCTCAAGTTGCCCTGGAGGATATAGCCCTGCCACTTCCTCATTGGGGATCTTGGGCAAGGTACCCACCTACAGAAGCTGTTTTCTCATCTGCATGGTGGGAATGCGAGCAATTCCATCTCATAATGCTGTGAGAATGACATGAGGTCGTGTGAGTCCAGGTCCTGGAGTAGAGCCCAGAATGTGACACTCAGTAAATGGCAGTGGCCACTATTGGCATTGTTCTGTTTATTGCTGCTGCTGATGGGTTGTTAATGTTTTATCTCTGGCCTCATCTTTGAGCCCAGTGTTCCTAGATTGAGCCTGGCCTCTGTGGTTGTGTGCTGAGAAGTGGACAGGTGGCTAGCAGAGGACAGGGGACCATTCTCACAGACTTTCTTTTCGTGTCACACACAGCCTTCGGATGCGGACTGGGACGACCTGTGGGAGCAGTTTGATGAACGGCGGTATCTGAATGCCAAAAAGTGGCGCGTTGGTGATGACCCCTATAAGCTGTATGCTTTCAACCAGAGAGAGAGCGAGCGGATCTCCAGCCATCGGGCTGTCCCGGACACGCGCCATCCCAGGTACTTCCTCTTCCTCCCAGGCTGTTACCCCCACCCCTCCCTGCAGTCTGGACAGATGCACAGCTGGCTGGGTTTGGGGGCCCACTCTGGGTAGTGTTGGATGCCAAGAGTTGGCACAGGTAGACCATTTGTTCCCCGTTGGACACTAACGGGAAGATGATGTGCTAATTCACCTCCTCTGTGCTGCTGATTGCCACAAGACATCCCAAAGCATCTCCGCCTTTCCATGAGGGGATTGGAGAGGATGAGAGGTACACCTTCTCCCTCGCCTGGTAGTCACTCCAGGTGACACTTGCTGTGAACTCATGGAGCCCTATAAATGCTTTGCTGTAGCTCTTTTCCCTTGGTACATTCCCATGTCTCTGCCTGGCTTTCAAAGAGGGGGAGGGCAGGACGGACATACCCCAAGAAGTCAGGCTGCAAGATGCACATCTCTTGACTCTTCCCTGTGACAGCCTTGTGCATCTTGCATGTGGGAAGAGAAGCTGAGGGGCCTTCTGTCATTGGTTCCCCAATCTGCCTGCCAAGGGGCCCTTCCACACAGCCTCCCTTCTGCCATGTCCTTGGTCAGGCCACACCTTCAGTGGGCAGCAGAGACTGGGTCCAGTAGAAAGCTTTGTTTCCCAGCAAAAAGAAGCTCTGCGAAGACACTTGGTCTCATGGAGGGAGGGCAGCCCTTGAGCTTTCTGCAGAGGCCTGAGCAAGCAAGGAGTCCCAGCTCCAGCACTCCCCTCCCACCTCCTGGCTTCCACCCCTGGGGCCCAGAGGTGCCAAGGAGTAGTGTGGGCATATTACCTATCTGCAGCAGGAAATTGACTTTGCACCAGCTCCACACAGTAGGACGGCCGTTGGAGGGAGTGGGGTATGTTGAAGGCATTGTGTACTGAGAGACTGGCATTGGCGTCTTAGCTAGCTATATGTGCTTGGATCTCTGGGTAGCCACCTTGTGGAAACTGGGGGTTTTGTGCTGCAGGGAAGTAGGAATTTCCCTGACTTAAGAGACTGATTACTCTGGGGGTTCTTAAGTTAGTATTATATGAAAGCTTGTGGACTCAGTTTCCCCTGCTGGGTTGCACAGCTCAGAAACCTTGTCTTAAACAGCAGGTATCCTCTGGAGGCTTTCAACCTTGTTAATCATCATCATTCCCAGAAGGAGCTGGAGTCTTGGTTCCCCATGAATATAGTATGGGGATGAACTGGATGATATTCTGGCTTCTTCTATCTCTAACAGTCCATGAATACTGTACAACTCTGCCCTCAAGGTACCTTGAAACTCTTCCATAGGGGCAATGCCTGGTGCCCCTACAGTACAGCCAGAGATGCAGGACACAGGCCATGCCGCTTCCCTTTTGCTAGCCTGAAAGCATCTTCAGTCAGAGTTTTATTTAAATTCTTATTATTATTCCTATTTAAATTCCCCAGGACTTACCCTGCTCCTTGGCATGTGAGAGAATTGTATTCAAATATCAGGTTCTTTTATTTCTCTGAGCAGAAAGTACATATAGAAGTGTAGGGAAGAGGGAGGAGACAGGTGGCTCAGGAGGCCCACTGGGTCTCAGGCGGGTGGTCCCATCCTTATCTGGAGGGACTGAGGGACCCTACCTAGCCAGAAAAAGCAGCCAATGCATCAGGGTGGAAGTGCTTCAGGAGACATCTGTGACTGCTCCCTGCTGCAGAAAGGAGGTACCGAGAGCTCGCCAAGCAGGCGGTCACCTGGGGATACCCAGAGCTGGGCTATTTCCTGCATGCTCTCACCTCTCTGATCTGAGAGGCAGAAATGAAAGTTTTACAAGGACCAGATACATATGCAGTGGTAAGTGAGGAAGATCTGTGCCTGTCCCCAAGGAGCCAAGCTCACCAGCTCAGCTCTGGGCTTTGCAGAGAACCTGGTGGGCTCTCTCCATCTGTCAAGGAACTGTGACCTGCTGGGAGTGCAGCAAGAATGGCAGAGAAGATTTAGACAGAATGAGACACCCTTTGGGGAGACAAAAGGGAAAGTGTACCAGGCATATGTCTGCCTCAGGGCAACAGCCTTGACCTGCAGGAGCTTCGATGGTGTTGCTCGGAGAATGTCAGGTTTATGAACCTCAGAATGAGCAGGAAAAGGAAAGAACAGGGAATCAGAATCAGAGCCGGTGCCTGGGGCCACCCACCACCTGGGGGTACTGATGTGTCAGGCTCAAACCATGAGAGGCCCTGGCTGGATCAGCTGTCCCCAGGCCACATTTGGTAGGGATCTTCTGCCTACTGATGTCACCCTTGTGGTGAGGAGAACTCCAGAGGCTTCCACACAGCCCTGTGTTCCCCCCTCAGAGGAGCCTTTTGGGGAGTCCCCTTCTAGCTACAGGATCTCCCTTGGTTTTCAAGGAAACTGGCCATGAAGTTGGAGTCACCAGCTAAGTTCCTTAATATTTCTATGACTCCGGTCTCGAGGCTATATGCTGACTTCATCGAGATGCAGCACCTGGGGCTCACCTGCCTGGGCTGACAGAGCCCTGGGGTTCATATTTGAGCCCTCCCTGCTTGGTTTCTGACCAGCTGGGGCTGCCCGTGACCAGCATCCTGTAGACCAAGGATTTGCAGCAGCAGTACTGCTTACATGTGGGACAGGATAGTGCTTCCTGTGGAGTTGGTCCTGTGGTTTGTAGGATTTTAGCAACATCTCTGGCCTCTGTGTACTAGAGGCCAGTGGCACCCTCACTCCCAAGTTTTGGCAACCAAAAATGTTTCCGACCATTGTCCTGTGTCCCCTGGGAGAAAGAATTGCAGTGGGGATCATTACTGTAAATCTGGCCCTGCTTTTCACCAGTTTATCAGAAATGAAATGTAAGAGTGCATCACCAACCCCATCACCAGCAGTGGGTCAGGGCCAGAGGCTCTCTGTAGAGTTAAGCCCAGGTTGAGGACACAGACTCTGGAATCAGACTACCTTGTTTCCCATGCTGGCTGTGCTCTTGACAAGCTGAATGAGCTTAAATTGTCCACCTTCACCAGGCTTCAGGTTCCCCTTTTGAAAAGTGGGGATAAAATTAACAATAATCCTACCTAATTTGGTTTTTGTAAGGATTGAGTAAAATATGCCTCAAGTGTTGACGTGCTGCATAGTTAATACTCAAAAGATGTCAGTTGTGCTATTAGGACAGGGAGGTGGGCAGGCTGATACCCAGATTCTAGTCAGCTGAAGTATGTCCTTTCTAAGCTCCCCAGAAACTATAATGAGCAGCAAGTATTGAGGACCACTGCTGTAGGTAAATGCTTCTCAAACTTATATAGGCAAAAACCCCCAAATCATCTGAGGATCCTGTTATAGTATGATTCAGTAGGTCTGGGTTGGGGCACAAGATTCTGCATTTCTAATAAGCTCCCAGGACAAATGCCACTGGTCTATGGGTCCTATATTAGATAGCAAGGAAGTCTGGTTCCCTATACCAGCGTCACTTGGGAAGTTGTTAGATATACACGTTCTTAGGCCTCACCTAGAAAACTTCGAGGGTAGAGCCCAGTGATCTGGCTTAGCAAGCACTGCAGGTGATTCCGAGTCCTGCTTATGTGGAAACCACAGAGTGTCTGCTTGCTTTTAAGGCCCAGATAAAGTTCGTGGGTGGGTTGGTTCATCAGAAAGGCTCAGGGATTAAGAAGAGGGTAGAGGCCCTGGAATGAGGCCACCCACCCGGCTTATTGCTGCCATGCAGCAGCCTTTTGCTTCTGTCCAGGTGACAGGACTTCTATCTCTGGTCCTGTAGAGACTGGTCTTTCTGGTTCCTTCCTGCTCCTCTGTCTTCTTCCATTCCTTAACCCACAGGATCTACTTCCTCCCTCTCCCATCCTCTTGATTCTTGGCATCACCTCCACCAAGAGGCTGCCACTTAGGGCCACCCCTAGGCCCCATGGCTGTTGGCCCACACTGGGTTCCTGCCTCCTACATGGGACCCCACTCCATGGATCCAGGCTTTGTGCCCACTGGGTCACTTTGTGTGCTCCCACCATGCCTTGCAGCTAACATCCTACTGGTTAGGACATCATTTGCCCTCTAGGTTGAGTAACACATTGAGCATCCGTTACAGTGCCTGGCATGTGATCAGAATTCAGTGTATGTTTACTGACCAAATGGAAGGGAGAGAAAGAATGAAAAGATCTTCCACCACTATCTCTCACCTGCCTTACATGCAGGGAGGAAAACAAGAACTAAAAGAAGCCCCCTTAGTCTTCTTTGACCCTCAGGGGCCTCCTATAAGGAACTGAGAGAGCCGACACGGTGTTAAATGAAAAAGGTTTTTTCCCTTAAAGAGCTCTCATTAGTGAAAAGAGTGAAGGAACAGTTTGTGGGAGGGGTCTGAGCTTATTAAATTTGCTTCCAATTTTCTTACCACAGTAATTGGATTCTGATTTATAGGATGCGTTTGGATGGCGCCTGAAACAGAGAACTATTAGTTGAGCATTAGAGCAAGATCTGCCAAGACGGTGAGTGTTGGAGTGAATTGCTCAGGAATCTGAAGATGCAGTGTGACAGGGTGGCGGGAGGAGGCTGTAAAAGTCTTCCCTCCAACAAGCCTCGGTGCTGAGTGAATCACCGGAAGTATTGGCACACTCTTCTAGCCTCAGGGAGTAGAAGGGCCAGAGGAGCTTGGGGCTTAATTTCTCTGTGTGGAGCCTGACAGGCAGAGTAACCGTTTTCTCTCAGTTCTCCACACGGTGCCTGTGGTATTTTGTGGGAGGCAGTCGGCTTTATCCGGAGTGTGGGACCACTGAGGCAAGACAAGGCAGGGAATGGAGGCAGATGGGCCTGGGCAGGCTTTGACTCCCCTTTCCCAGGGTGTACGGGTCCCATGGGTTGGGCAGTGAAGGATGCTGCTTCGCATCGAGTGTAGTTTAGAAAGGGAGTTTCTACAGCTGCAGATGGGTCCCCCACTCATGTACAGGGCAGCGCACTGCAGGGTTAGCGCCCCCCCGCATGCCCTTCCCACCCCCTACCTCCCTCCATGTGCGTAATTTTCTGTCTCGAAGAACCTGACACATGCTTTAGACATGCATGTCTCTGCTGTGGCCCATGCTCCTCATTCCAGCGCAGGCCAGGTGAGAGAGGTGGGGATGAGGGAATCAGAGAGGCCGTTAGCACATCCCAGCTCCCCCTCTGGGCTTCATTTTCTTGTCTGGAGTAAGACGCGGATGTGGATAACCCTAAAGTTGCCATTCCATGAGTCACCATACAGGTGTGGATGGATGTGTGGTTCTGCACTGTGATGTCTTGGTCCAGATTTGCACACAAACCATGCCACCAGGCCCCACCTTAACTGAGCAGAGCCCCCGGCAGCTTAGTTCCAGCTTCCCCCCAAGGCCTCTAGTTCTAATAATACTTAGAAGACCTTCTGTTTCCAGGTCACTGTGGGTTCACGAGGACGAATAAGATGTGGCCACATGTGTCACACCGTGGGTGGGAGGTAGTGGTGTGTGGTGCACAGTGATTTCAGTGTAAGGAAGAGGCAGCTTCTAGCTGGGGTATGGCCTGGATTTCCCAGAGAAGTCCTGTTGTCCATGAAGTAGTGACTGGCCCAGCAGTCCTTCCTTTCTGGAGACAGCAGCCGATTTGCCATCACCACTGTAGCACAAGCGTCTGGCAGACAAGAAGCCATCAAATGGGAACACACCCCTCCACAGGGGGGAAACATTTTGATAGAGCAAATGTATATTTTTGCTGTTGCCTAGCAATGCCTATTATGGGATTGGTTGGCATGCAGGGGAGCAGGTGGAAGGGCGGACTGAGCCTGTGAGCTTTGGGCCTCACAGAGGTACAGCTGCGGATGCTTCATTAGGTCACCTCTGTGGCCTGGCTGGGTCTGATTGCTCCCCTCCGGGCATATTCGCCCGGCCTTCATCCTGCATGGTGCTAAATGGTTCAAACAGTGGGGCACCCATCGCTAGCCTGGAGGGAAAATTCCACACTTCAATACATCTCACCGGGGAGACATTTTTCCTCCGCTCCTTTTCATCCTGGGAAATGAAGGGGCAGTGGCCCAGTCTCTGAATGCATTTCTCCCTCCTTGTATTTACTCGGTTGGAATGGCTGCCAAAGATCATCATCATTTCTCTCCTTGTGCTCGTCACTTAGCAGTAATAGGATAAAAATCTTTACGGCTGGAATGGCTAAGCGTAAAAAATGTTCATATTCCCTCAGAGTCAAGGCTATTCCACTAGCTAAGCACAGAGTTAGTGATTCTGCATCAAGGCTGAGGGGAAGGGAGGGGAAACCCATCACAGACACTTAGCTTTTGCAAACAAGCTCTCCCCATCTGCTACTTTCTGATCCCTCCTGTGTACTATTTTTCAATCCAGGATGTGAGACCATTGACAGGGGCTCTGAGCATCTTGGAGTTCAGGTTGCTCTGGGGGAGGAAGGGAATGGCTGGAGGGGATTCAGAGCATCCTGGAAGTAGCTCTGCAGTAGAACCAAGTCTGCAATCCTGGGCACCTGTTTGCACTGCCATCTACAGGGCCTTGGATGGACAGTTCTCTCCAGTGAGAGGGGAAACACAGGCTGGGATAACAGGTGCCTTTGGGTCAGGATTCCTCTCTGGTCCTGGTCCCCTGGTTCCATTAATGCTGAGCCTGCAGACCCTGCTTCCACTGGCTCTTCTGAGTTTCAAGGAAATTTCCCAAAAGGGTAATTCTTCAGCCTCTAAAAGGGAATCGACAATAACACCTGCTAGTGAGAATTCACTTGGACAAAAACTGCATTAGCTAATTTATTTCTCGTACTTTGTTTCCTAGTGAATTCTGACAACTTTGACTTTGCGTTGTACCTTTCATTCATTTACTCATTTGCTCATTTATTCATTCAGTCAACACATGTACCGAGGATTTGCCACGTGCCAAATTTTGTGTTAGGAATTGGTCTCCACCACCTAGGAGTGTGTGGTCTAGTGGATGAACCTGACGAGGGGCCTCTTCCTGATGCACCAGCGTGGACTGCACCACGGCCACTGCCCCTTGACCCTGGAGTTAATGCACAGACTTCTTGCTCTTCTTGCCTTGTCCCAGATTTTGGTGTGGCTATTTCTCTCTAGGTTGTGTAGCAAAGCACAGGAGTTTGAAGCTTTCCTATGCAAAAAGATAAAACACGCTAAGCTGGCCTGAATGGAAGAAGGAGTTTCCACGTGGGTGGGAGGCTGAGGTTTTGTTTAAGGAGGTGGCATTTAGACTGGAACTGGGGGAGACATACAGGACTTTAGAGCATTGCCAGGTAGTAGGGATTCCATGTTGGGAGACAAGCATAAGAAAACATCAGGAGGTAGTTATAATATTTTTAATATATAATATTTTTTCTGTCACAAACAAAACACTTCTTTTGCCCAAGTTCACTGAGTTGAGTGTATGTTGTTTGACTTGTGCTTTAGGCCAAGAAGAGGATGCCTGAGGAGGCTGGGTCTTCCAATTAAAATAATTTGCTAATTATATTTTAGCTTTTCCTAGAGGCACAAAAACAACATAACATCTGATGGAATAAAGAGTGTCATCCAGCTTTCTGTCACCTGGGCCAGATCTTGGTAGGCAGGTGACACAAGAAGAACCTTGTGTGGCTTTGCAAGGAAGCAGGTCACCTTGGTTCTGGGGGCTGATTTCCCTTCTTCCTCCCTGGGTTTGCCTCCTTCATTTCCACATCATCTGGGAGATAAGCAAAGGAAAGAGGTATGGAGAGAGATGTCAAAATAGGGTCGGTGTCAAGATGGGAAACTGTTTTGGGTTAAATATTTGCCATGAGGAATTTACTCTACAAATTACTAAGTGTAAGGGTATTAGGGATGTATAAATAAGAAGGTAGACTGAAAGTTTGTCCTCAGGAAATACAGATTCTCCAAGTGAATAGACATCCCAGGTGGCTAAATGGGGACTCCCTCCCTGTCCTCTCCAGGCCACTGGTACATCCCTACCTTATGGACCACAGCTAATGGGTGGCATGTTTCCTTGAAGATATACCCTGCCCAGTGAGCTCAGGGTTATAGTAACACCATGAGAAAAATGGTACTGGTTCTCTCATCTGAATATCTTTGTAAAAATTAATTTTCCCACGTGCACTTGTAAAGGGCAGAAGAAGAGGGCTGAGGAGGGAGGATTTGCAGTCTGCGTTCTGAGCTGTCCAGTTTAGTGCTGTGAGGATCAAGGATGGGATGGAGAAGGCATTGATGGTGAGGTCAGATGCAGCTTTTGGCCCTTTCATAGATGGCACTGCATTCTTCCAGTTCCATGGCTTTTGAAATTTTCCTACAAAACCAAAATCTGCCCAAGAGCAGAACCTCTCCATCTTTTCCTAAGTAGAATTTCTATTGAAATAAATGTATTTCCAGTGTACACAGGTTTCCTTTTTCCCAGATCAAGAAAAAGAACATTATCATTTGCTAGAAGTTACCTTTGTGCCCCTGCACTATTGGTAACTTACCCATAAGTTGGCTTCAAACACTAGAGATTAATGTTGCTTGTTTTTGAAATTCTACACTATATACTTCATGTGTTTGCCTTTCCTCAAAATAATGTGTATGAGGCCGAGGATTTACCTCAATGGTTCTGCTACTGCCTCGCAGGCACAAGGTCCTGAGTTCGATCCCCCTGTACCAAAAAAAAATTATGTGTATGAAGTTTGGCCACATTTTGACCAACACCGCTTGTTCCTTCTGACTGCTATAGTATTTCTTTGTATGGATGTATTACAATTTATATGTCTATTCAACTATTGTGCTCATTTGAGGTTTTCCCCGTTTGGGGCTCTTATGAATGGTATTCCTCTGATTAATCTTATATATGTCTTTTGGTAAATATGCATGTGTTTCTGCAGGGTCTATTCCAGGAAGCTTTTGTAAACACTGTCCCACATGCAATGAAGTGGTCATAGCAGAGTTCTGGTGGTTCCATCTTTGTCACCAATCATTCCTGTTGTCTGTCTTTTCCATTTTAGCCTTTCTGAAAGCCAAGTAGCTGTATCTTACTGTTTTGCATTTACCTCTTCCTGGTGGTCAGTGAAATTGAGCATCCTTTCATAAGCATATTGTCCAGCTGAGAGCCTAATTGAGCATTTTGCCTCCCTCTTTCCATCTAGCTATACTCTTTGCCCAAGAACCAAGTATCAAAGCTGCATTCTAGTCCTCTTTTAGCCACCTGCTTCTCTTCTGGTTATTTTTTGGTATTTTGCACAGCATTCTGAGGCAGGGTAAAGAAGTAAGGGGAGAAAAACAACTGGTTCAAGCATCAGAAGGCTGAGGCCCTTTCTTTTTACTTTTCTTTCCTTGGTGTGCTTGCGATGGAACCCAGGACCTCGTGCATGCTACCCAAGTGTTCTACCTCTGAGCCACATCCTAATTCAGACTTGGATTCTTAAAATAATGCCCAACCACATCTTCAGCTCAGCTGCCTGGATATCTATTGTTACACATCTAAGATGAGAGAAGTAAGACAGAGATGGTTGCTAAGGTCACTTCCAGCTCTGTCTGCTGGTTTTACACACTTCTGCTAGTAAGAACGTGCGGGAACTGGCTTAGGAGTGAGCGGAATCAGGTTGAAAGCTATTTCCAGAAACATGACACCACCCTCCTGCTAGGCAGCATCTTCCCACCCCCAAACCCTGGATTAATCTTTCCCCTCACACACTCCCCTTCCTAACAGGACTCAAGGGCCCTGCAGAACCATTAGTGCAGTCCTTTTTTTATTGTGGCCCTGTCCATCTCCTTGGGCCAGCCCTCTCCACCCTCCACGTCTTCCACTCTGAGGGGGTCACCAGGCCCCTCCCAGGCTGAGACACAAGTGTCCTTGAGTGGATAGGTTATGGCCATTTCAGGGAAGGAAGCTGATGCCTAAGCACAGCAACTGGTAGACTAAGGCAGAAGTCAGGGCTTGATCTCCTAGCTCTGTGAGATCTGAAATAAAAGCAACACGGCTACTTACTAGCTGGTCCTTAGGTGAGTTACTCAAACTCGCCAAGACACAGTTCTTAACCTATGAAATGGGAATCGTAATGGTACCCAAAGGGAGGTATCAAATGCTGAGCATAATCCCTAATGTCTAGGAAGCCCTCGGGGACCATTAGCTGTGGCTGTGAGTGGTCAGATTTGTTCTAGCATCAGGATCAGCATTAGCATTAGGCCCTGGGATCTTTCCACACTGTTCCATAGCCATGGAAAAATCTGCACAGGGAAGTAGGGCAGAGAAGGGACAGACCTAGGGTGGATGAAGCGGTAGCATGTGCTGATGAGCTTGGGGAGGCCCTGGGTTAGTGCCCGCTCCCCTCTCTGAGTCAGGATGCTATGGCCCACGTGAGTTGGGGTAAGCTGAGAACAAGCTGTGGGCAGGGAGGTGCTTACAAGCTCCTGGCTCAGTCTTGGCTCCCAGCGCTGAGTGTTCCACTTGCCTGAATGTCAAACTGACTTTAAAAACTGGAAAGCAAAATAAATGATGAGGCAGTTGCAACACCATGTCTGGGGAAGTTTGTGTTTGGAAGATACTAGGGATTGGAGCCAGGGCCAGCAGAAGGAGTGAGTTAGGGCCCAGGGCCAGCAAGTACAAAATGTGTTTGACAAGAGATGAAAAGAGCAGGAGAGGAGGTGACAGCTGGGGGTGGGAGAAGCTATGGAAAGGAGGCCCTGGGCCTGCCGTGAACACAGACCGTGGGATGCCATGGGCACAGCCCGCGTGAGGCCCCGGGTGGCTGGAAAACCGACTGAGTGTGTAGGCAACCAGCAAAAGAATGCTCGCTCGCTCGGGAGGATGTCCCTTGGCCAGCCAGAGCCCCCAGGCCAGCGAGAGGCAAGGCCTGTAAATGCCCTGGGGGTTATCCCGGGTGTCCTGAGACCACAAGAGGAGCCCATATGTGGCCTGCAGATTTCCACTCTCATCTTCCGAACTGTCTGACCCTGCAGTAACCCTAAAGCAGCCAGGACAGACAATCTGCCTCCTTTCCCCGCTCTCCTCCTCCCTGCCTCTTTTTTCTTTTCTTTTTTTTTTTGATACCAGAGATCGAACTCAGGTCCTTGTGTTTGCGAGACAAGCACCAGAACCACTGAGCTAAAGCCCCGGCCCCTTCCCTGCCTCTTCTTGCCGCAGCACACAGATACTTCCTTTCACAGAGGCTGCCTGGCCGGCCACCTCTCCAAGCAAGCCCCTCTTCGCCCTGAGATCGGCTCTCTCTGAGGCCAGGTCCCCCATTCACCCTTGACCGGAGCCCAAATCCGTGAAGCCATCTGCCCCTCTCAGCCTCACTTCATCCAGAAGGCTGCTGTGCTCATGCCCAGCTCTGCACCCCACCCCGCAGTCCGTGAGTAAAGCCCGAGGCCCCCAAGAGCTCTCCCATCCAGACTCCCTCATGGCACACCTGCCCTCCTGTCTGTTCACAGCCCTGCACGTCTCCACCTCCACCGGTAGGCTTGCTTCGCAACTATGCCTCGAGGGTCGGGACCTCCTCACTCTCTGCCGCCCTCTCTATTTAGGACATCCCTTCATCTTTCAGGAGTCTGGATGGAGGGTCCCCTTTCTGGGATGACGTCGATCCCCTTTCTTAGTTCAGCATCCTCTCTGTGTTCTCTGGCCCGCCCTGAGCAGCACCCATCACCCGCCACTGCAATCCTTAGTCCCCCTCCCAAGCCTTGAGTGACATGGGGCAGGGATGCTGGCTTATCTCTGTCTCCAGAGCCCAGTAGAGTGCCTGACATTCAGACTTCTCCTGCGGCATTAGCTCAGTGAATAGATTCCTTCTCCAACTATCTACTCAATACAGTACTTGCGAGTGCAGGAGTGGGAATGAATCCTCAGAACAGAGCGAGAAAATCAAATTACAGGAAATTTAAAGCCACGTTCACTCCACAAAGAATTGTTATGTTTGCCCATAAATCCAGGACCATAATTGGCAAACACGTATTGATCATACTGCTCCCCTGACATGTGGTAGGCACCTTATATATGTTCTCTTGGTTAAGCCTCACAACTTTGCTATGATCCTGGTTTTAGAGATGAGGAAATTGATGCCAGTAGGTTGAGTAGCCTGCCCATAGGATCTTCGAGACATGGATGTGGCCTTCCCCACAAGAAGGCAGAGTCTGCTTAGAGAGATGGACAGCTGTGTGGAAAGGGAATGGGACCACCACGCAGCCCACGAAGAGCGCGATGGAGGAAGTGGCTTCTGCTGAACAGCAGCTACAACTCAGGCAGGCCAGAAGGGAGATGGCCAGACCAGGTAGCCGTGTGGAGGTCATGACACAGGGCAGGACCATGGGACGGCACATGGGCGGGTTTGGCAGGGACAGAAAGCTTCTTGGAGAGAAGTAGGACAGTGAGTGGTGTGCAGGATTGGAGGGTTCACCCCATGCTGGAGGCATTGGGATGGCAGCCAAGGTGTGACTTCACGTGGTGTCTGGAGGTAGGGGAGAGTCACATGGGGAAGGCAGTGCCTTAGGAAAACTGCCGTGAGAAGGAGGAGGAGGAAAGGTTGGAGTGCAAGGGCTTCTGGCAGGAAGAATTTTTGGAAGCTGGATGGCAGAGCTGGGGCCCAGGGCAAGCATGGGGGGTGAAAGTGAGAACAAAGGGTAACAGAGGCAGGTTCTGGGGTGGGCTTGACTTGGGGATGAGTGGACTGCAGGGAAGTGGGGCCCTTTGTTTCTTACCCCTTCCTCAGACCTTCGCACAGGGCACACTGTTGAGAGTCCCTGGAGAAGAGCTGAGAGACCCTTGGCCCGCAGACTACTGCAGAGCTTGGGGTGCTCAGTCTGCTCTCCTCACCCCCAGAGTCACAGTCTGATCTCAGCTGCTTCCTTGTGAAGAAGTTTCCCTGCTTAGGCAAAAGAGGAAACAATTGTTCTCTGTCTGAGCCTTTAGCTAGAGGGCCTGGAGAATGCCCTGAAATAGTGCCAAGGTTATATCAGGAGACAATGGCATTCTTTAGCAAGCAAGGGACACCCAGCCCCATGGGTTTCTGACTTTCTAGAACCTTCTAGCACACAGTCTTCAAGACAGAAGATGGAGAGAAAGGCCACTATGAAATAAGGTTTGAGAGTCAGTGAGTCTGGATGGTCCTAACGGGTTTCCGGGTGGAGCTGGTGAGACAGTATCTTGAGCCAGAGTGCCTGGTTTCATGCCAAGGCTCTGTTGCTTACCGTAACCTCGCAGTCTCCTCCACAGTGAGAGAAGAGGAACCACAGTACCTACCTCAGAGAATTATTGTGCAGATTTAGAGTTCAAGGAAGAATACCTGAGACAGAGTGAGGATTCAATAAATGTTATCTATTGTTACTGTTGTGTAATGTGATTCAATCAGGGCTAAAATAAGACACGAAGGGGCCCTGGTCCCAGACACTGAGGAATCTTTTTCAGGAAACATTACAAAACTGAGGCTTAGCCCACCTCACCCTTTCTGGCCTCAACAAAGTTCTGCTTTTGTCTTTGGGGAACGGTCTCCTGTGCACACTCAGGTGCACATACACACATGTGTGTGCACCCACAGCTGCTAACTAGGTGGTGTTGGTACCAGCTGACACAGGTCCTGGCAAGATCCCAGGTGAATCCTCTTCACAGCCTTCGGAGAGCTGCTGACCCTCCTGGGGAGAAGGAATGGCCCTTGCCCCACAGCTTCCACCCAACCTGTATCCCACTTACTTCCAGGGGCCTGGCCAAAATTAATTGTGTGGAAGTGCATGGTGGAGCAGTGGCTTTTGCATAGAAAGTCTAATGCAGCTGGAGGAGTCTGCATCCTCTGAGTCAGGTGGGCTTTCCAAGCCCAGACAGCACCTGTCTGCACAGGCAGCAGAGGGGCCCAAGGCCTTAGGCCAGTGGTGGTGAGCCTATGGCACACGTGCCCCAGTGGGTTGTTTGTATCAGTGAAAGTTCTGAAATGTTCATCATCACTGATCCTAGACCAATGGCCAGAGATTGCAAAAACCATACCTGCTCCTGAGTATCAGCAGCACTGAAAGCAGAGTTGGGTCTGCTGGTCCCAGAACAGACTAGAAGCTGTCTTGTCTGCTGTTAGTGTTTATATTGATGGCTAAGGATAGCAGCAAAGGTACATCATGATTTAATAGAACAAACTTTTGAACTGTACTTTCAGATGCCAGTTGGTAAATTAGCACAGTTCGGATCTGTGGAATGGAGGAAGAGGGACACCATGAGGGAGATTTCCTTAGAGCCAACTTTTGAAATTTAAAGACTTATTGATTGTTCTAAGATCATGGCCTTTTCTGGTATCTAAACATCCTTTCTTGTATGTAATTATGATGGGATTTTTAAAAACTCTTTCCTAAAAACATAAAATGTCATAAAGCTAACAATGGTTTCTATAACATTTTTTTATTCATGCAAAAGAATCCAACACTAGGAGACTACTGTCTGACACTAAAGCTGACATTTTAAATTGAATAATATACAAATTATGGTCAGGTAACCACTTTAGGACAATGATGTCCAACAGAAATAGGTGTGAGCTTTACATGTACATGTCACTTAAAATTTTCTAGGAACCATGTTTTTAAAAAGTAAAAGAAGCAAGTAAAATTAAATTTAATATGTTTTATTTAACATTTCCAAATATTACCATTTCTACATGTAATCAGTGTAAAAACAAACTAGTGAAATAGTTGAAATTCCTTGTCATACGAAGTCCCTGAAGTATTGTGAGTATTTTACACTTACTGTGTATCTCCATTAAGTCTGCACATACTGCAAATACTCAATAGCAGCAGGTGGCCAGTGGCTGCCGTGTGGGAGTGCATAGCTGGAAGTGTATCTGAGCCATAGTCAAATGGGATTCAGCTCTCCCACTCAGGCTGAGAAGCATTGCTCATCTCTCCTGGAACTTTGGTAAAGAAGAAAAACATCTAAGCCTTTAAACTTGGCTGAATATTTCCAGAGTAACAGAAGTTAAAAGCACTCCATAGACACCAGGCACAATCCCAAATTTCTCCCCGGGCAACCTCAGTTTAAAGTTCCCTGTGCTCCCCACCATTCCTCCATACTCCAGCTTCTGGGCTCCTCTTCAGCTCTACTAACTTGTCTGATCTCTTTTTAATGCATTCCTGACCTTGACCTTTGCTGTCTGCAGCAACCTTGTGTTCATGTCACCCGTACCTTGGCCAAAATGATTTTCCCTTCTGTCTCTGGCCTCATGGAAGTCTCACTTGCTTCTGCCCCTCTTATCCATCCACTCATTCTTCAAATGTCTATCATAACTCTACTTTGTTTAGTCACCAGGCTAGACACAGTTACAGCTGTAAATAAGTCTTTGCCTTCATTGAAGCAATAGTCAGCAGAGAAGACAAGGCAGTAATTTCACAGCAGTTGGTAATACATTGCAGTGATGGGGTGAATGCACAGTCCTAAAGAGGTACCTTGGAGAGGCCTCAGGAGATCAAGAAATGCTCCCCAGGAGAAGTAACTTCCAGACCACAATCAGAAGTGGAAAAATAGCTAAGCTTTGGAGAGTGAATTGCAGTCTGTATTAGTGTACTCTTCGTCACTGTGGGCAAAACACCTGACATGCACAATTTAAAGGAGAAAAGGTTTGTTTCAGCTCACAGTTTCAGTGGTTTTAGCCTCTGGATCCAAGGCAGAAAGGGCATGGCAAAGGAAAGCTGCCCAACTCATGGCAGCTAAGAATCAGAGAGCAGGGAAGAGCGCAAGGGAAGGGGCCAGGGACCAGGTATCATTTCCAGACCCAGGGTTAACCCAGACACACATGACATAATGAACTGATTTCTGGGATCATCATTTGGATCTACAGTTTGCAATTAATCAGACAGTGAGAGTCCCCTAGAAGTGTCAAGCTGTAGATTTTCTTAAAAATCCAATCCTACTGGAAGTAAGCAGCTAAAAAAAAACAAAACAGGAAAGGTCCCTTGAGGACCAAGAAGTGAACTACAGACCCAGAGCTGGCTTGTTTGAGAGACTCAACCAAGAATATAATGGCAGTTAGGTGCAAGGAAATGCATATGTTGGCCTCAGTAAGCCCACACTGAGACCGGGTGTCCTGTCCATGGCTTTGTGCTCAGGAAAGGAAGGTAGGTCTGTGGTAGCTCCGAGGATGTTCTTTCTTTTTTGTTTTTCCAGTACCAGGGATCAAACTCAGGACCTTGTACTTGCCAGGCAGGCACAGCACTGCTGAGCTACATCCCCGGCTCAATGAGGATGGTCTTTCTTAACTGGGCTTCTACAAGATAGTTTAGCTCTAAAGCCATAGGAGATCCATTGTGTGAAACAAACTAACTTCTTTCTTGTGCATGTGGAAGGGTCCTAGCCAGGTATCATCCTTGGGAGAAGTGAGAAAGTGGTCATGCAGGTAGTAACCTCCCTCTGGGTTAGGAGCTCCAGGCACCCCTTACTAGCATCATCTTGTGGCTGGAGGTCAGTAGAGCATGGCCATGTGATGGAGGAGAGGGGATTAGGGATTGGGAACCAGTTGCATGACTCTTCTTCTAAGTAGAGTACAGGACCTTTGACCCAGGGGAGTGAGAAACTCTGCCAGACTTCTTTTAGGTACCTCAGTGCCTGTCTTTTTCATTTATTGGTGTATAAGCAAGTTATCCTAAACCTTAGTGGCTTAAAACAGCATTTATCATCTCATCGCCGCTGTAGGTCAGGAATCCTAGGTGAGTTCTCTGCTCAGGAGTCCTCCTAACAAGGAGTCATTTGGGGGCATAGTCATCTTAGGACCTGACTGGGGGAAGATACTCCTCCAAGCTTACTCATGTGACTGTTAGCATGATTCCGTTCCTTGAATGGGAATGGGAGGCTCTGTAACATAGCAGCTTGCATCACCAAGACATCCAAGCCAGGCCTGTGTAGTCGAATCACAAAAGTGACACTCTGGGAGGCTGAGGCAGGAGAATCACAAGTTCAAGCCCAGGCTGGGCAACTTAGTCACTTAGTAAGATCCTGTTTCAAACTTTAAAAAAATAAAATGAAAAAAGGTTGGGGATGTAGTTCAATGTGAAGGCTCTGCATTCAACCCCCAGTACCACCCCACACACAAGTGGTATCCTATCACTTTAGCCATATTCTGTTCCTTAGAAGCAACTCACCAGGTTCATCTGCACTCAAGAGAAGGGGATTATACAAGGAGGTAAGAATTAGGAGCCATCTTTGAAGCTCCCCACCACAGTGCCTGACTAAAATTCTAAGAAGTTCACTGCTTTGCTCCAGTCTGCTTATTACCTTCTGAGTGTATTGGAATTTAATAATATGCCAAGCAATTAAAAAGTGGCCAGAAAATCTCAGTATTACTTTACGTATCTTTTATGAGACAGGAGTTCTATAACATTAAGTGAGAGAGGGTAGCTGTTCAGGCAAGAAGTAGGAGAAGTGTATGTTTATGTGAATGAGCAAATTAATCTACATGTGAAATTGACATGAAATAAAAATTTCATGCCTTCTAGTGTACCAACATTGCCCATGAAATGAGATTAAAAGGAATTTCTGATTTTGCAGTTGTCATACTTTTTATACTGCCTGAGTTTTTCTCTTCTAAAGAGTTGAGTTCATGTGAACCTAGGGGTCAGTCACAGAGTTGGCATTTTATGTTTTTTTCATATTCCTTTTCCTTCTAGCTGAGAGCAGGTGTCCTTATATAAGAACAGAGCCTGGGATGGATTAGATGTTCTCAGCTCCAAAAATGAAATCTGTGATTCTGAAAGCCAGGAACAAGTTTACTGTCCCTTGCCCTGGGAAAACCAAGAACTGAGGCAAGAGCTCACTGTACACTCCTTTTTCATGGAAATCAGCACTGTGTTGGGTGCTGCTGGCCAAGAAGGAGGTGGGGAGTTGGCAGAGTGGTTTGTGAGGCTGCTTCTGAGCTGTAGCACATGACACAGAGTGTGATGGAGTCAGGCGAGGGTCAGGGGATCCAGAGTGCTACTCGCTTGGGGACAGAGCACTGGCTCCAAGGAAGATCATCTCTGTTGGATGTCTTAGGCCTGTGTTTCCCTTTGCCTCACTGGCTGTAGGGAAACAGATGGAGAAGATAACTTGTCCATGTCTTCAGCCTGCGTTCGACCTCCTCACTATGTGCTAGGAGTGCAGGATTTGGAAAGAAATGCCATCTTCTGTTTAAGAACACATTCAGGAACTGCCCCACCCAGGGCCTTGCCTCAGGCACATCTTCCCCATGCTGTAGGCTCCAGTGGGGCACTGTGCGGGAGCCCCTGTTAAGATCTCCCCTCTGTGTCTCAGCCAGCCATTTCCGCATCTTCCTGTCACCACTCTAGAGTGGCAGCCTGTCCTTTCCTTCCGGGCAGGTCCCTGCCACTGCCAGTTTCCAGAGCTCAGTAGAAGCAGCTAGTCCGGGGCGTGATTTGAGAGCCCATTGGTGCCCACAGAGTACAGGGCCCCAGGTAGATGTGAGTAATGAGCGGGTCAGGGCTCGCACCAGGGCGTCACAGTTTGGGACACCAACCCTGGGTCCAGCAGGCCTGGGCTCCAATTCCCTTCACTGGGTACAGGGAGTCACTTCATCTCTCTGGGCCTCAGTCTCCTCAGCAGTGAGTCTGTAAAGCAGTAGGCAACCTCACAGGACTCTCATGAGCATTAAATATGCTCGGAGCCCTGGCCAGTGCCTGGCCATACGCACATTCTGTGAGGTGGATATAGTCAGCACTGTAAACCAGGGAAGCCGTGCATGGACTCATACACGGAGATAGCATGCAGTAAGAGGGGGGCCATGTGTCCTGTAGCCAAGGGCCAGGGTCCCAGCCCCAGCCCTGGCCAGCAAGCAATGGGACCACCGGGAGCACCCACTGCTCGTTGATAAAATGGAGGTGACCATGATAATCATGTTCTCCTTTGCAGGTTGCTGTAGTATTTTATGAGCTTGGGGAATAAAATAAAAGGTGTCGTGCACATAATCGTATTACTGCAGTAACTGACAGTGATGGTCACTGAGCTTTCAAATGCACCCCAGTTGCCACATAGTTGGGTCCATGGGGTGAACAGGAGATGGCAAATGTGGGGAGAGGAGAGAGGGACTCACTCCTGCCCAGGCCTTGAGGCTGGCATCTCAGACCACCCTGGAAGCATGTCAGGCCGGGAAGTGACACTAGACACCCCAGAGATGGAGGGTATCTTGAGCCCCACCTTGGAGAAATTGAGCTGTTTTTGAGACTTTCTTGAGAAAAGAAAAGACAAAGACACCAGGAGCTTGCTACTGAGGAGCTGCTTGCTAATTCTCTACCCACAGCAAAGACCCCACCTTCCTCCTGGTCTCACGAGGCCAATGTGGAGCTCCCCCGCCACACCACACTTTCCTGCTCACAGCCTTTCCCCAGTAAAAACCCCGAATCTTTACTAAATTATCAGCACGCTTTCTCGTCCATCTGTCGGCGCCAGACCTCCGTGTGGGCCGCCTTCTCTGGTGCCCTCATGCCCTGGAGAGATCTTGCTGTTTGATGCATCTTTTAGGACCTCCCACAGAAAGCCCACTGTCTGGGCTGACTCTCCCCAGAATCTGGTTTTAAGGCCATTTCTCAGCCTCCAGGTCTCGTTTCTAGTCCCCCGCTCATCCTCCAGCAGGCTGCAGGCCAGGCCTTGGGGTCAGGTGATGGTGACTTGGGCACAGGCTCAGGGACCGGTAGGTCCTGCCAGGACAGCACCTTAGGCCCCTCGCCTTGGACCAAGGAGAGTCAAGAGGGCCTGGGCTCCCCTCACCACACTCATCCACCAGGCATGTGACCGTGAGTGAGTTCTGAGTCTCAGTTTCCCTCATCTGCAGAGGGGAGGTTCTCACAGGCCATGGTGAGGGTCAAATGAGACAAAGGGTCAGCTGCAGCAGGGAGAAGAGGACAGACAGTCCCACGAAGTCCTTTGAGCCTGTGCGGGTGAGGCCCTGCCCTGCTGCCTGCTCTCCCTAGGTCCGTACCTGCGGGGGAAGCAGCTGGGCTTCCTGGCCAGCCTCCACATAGGGCCTGCACCCTTCCTCAGTAGCACGGGAGACTGCAGGTCTCTGAAGCCCAGGAGCCAACCACTCAGGCTCCAGAGGATGCCTCTGTGTCACCAGTTCCACCCAGGTCAGGGAGTTGAACTGGGTCCCCTCTAAGGTCCCTGCCCTCTCTACCCTGTGATCGTGAGCCTAGGAAATCAGTGTGGTGCTTTGCATGGAGCCAGCTCAGCTGCTTTCTGAATGTGATTATAATTCCAGCTCCCTTTTCCTCAGCACCAGGTTCTTTGCCTGCGTTATCTACAGTCTTTACTGCAAGCCTAGGAGGGAGGGATTTGTCCACATTTTACAAGTGACAGCGTTGAGGCTCAAGGAAGATAAATGTCATGCCCAAGGGCACACAATCTGTTCTGTGCAGATCCAGATTCAAATCCAAGCATCAAACCCAGGTTCCTCTCACTAGCATCGATGCCTCCTTCTTTGAGCACCCCCCCCCCCGCCATCCTGCCTCTCGTCACCCCTCATCTGCTCTTGGGACAGGGCAGAACCACTCACCAGAGATGGCTTTCCAGCCCACAAAGGATCTAGCTCTGCCCAGCAGGTGGAATCATCTGCAGATTTGGACTGATGCTAGAAATAATACTAGTTCCTGTTTGTCAAGCGCCTGTTACTGCCTAACATGTTCATAATCTAAGAGAAAATATCTGCAAGTTAGAAATTATCTCCCTTTTCTAGGTGGAGAAACTGAGGCCGAGACATAGTGAAGTCACAGGTAACATGGTGACATAGTAGACCCTTACCTGCAAAACGGTATTTGCAACATGCTGTTCAAATCTCCCACACTTCACTGACCATTGACTATAGTCAGAGCTCTGATTGTTGGTGCTATGAGACCTTGAGCAGGAGAGACTTGGGTCAACCATTTTCACAGATGAGCAGAAACTGGAGAGGTGGATGATTTGCTCCGGGTCCCATGCTAGTCAGTGGTGTCCAGAGCACCAGCCAGGAGTCTGCAAACTGCTATAACCTGGAATCTGTCCATCCGGCTGCATCCGTCAGGTCCTGTACCTCCTCCTCCATGAAGCCTTCCTCACCACTCCAGGCAGAGTCACATCCCTGCCCCATGCGTGCCTCTGTGTCACTGTGTATCAATGCGCCTCCATCCCCACCTGGTGTCTTCAAGACAAGAAGTGTGACCCCTGTTCCCAAAAGCTCTCTAAGCAGATGACAATGCCACTGTCCCTCCCCAACTTTCCCCTGCGTAACTTGCACCATGAAAGCTGGGACTCGGGGCCCCAGTGCCCCCAGCATGTGGAAGGGGGTACCAGCTCCAAGGCAGTGCCCAGGCCAGGGGCCACAGCAGCAAAGAGAAACTTGGGGCTCAAGCACTGGATGTGTCTCAGTCCTGACAGTGGAGGCCTCCCAAGTCTCTCTGCTCATGGTCTCTCCTTGTCTCTGAGGGAGACCAGGAGTCTGCACTAAGCTCTCTGACTTATTACCTTCCCCTTTAGAGGTGGATGATTACCCCAACCTCTCCTTGAAGTGTGGCTTATTCAGCTTGGTACTGAGCATGCTCACTTTATCCTCCCTCTGCCACGCCCCTGGATGCCCTTTTGAACTCTGCAACCTTTCGATCAAGATCCCCACTCCCACCTCCCCTCCTCCTTCCCACTGCTCCTAACACAGGTCAGGGCTCTGTCAAAAGATAGGCAAGTCCAAGGCCTCTTCTGGCTGAGGGCTGTTTCAAGGCATTTTCCCTTCCTTTTTATAATAGTTTCTAATGCAGAACAAATCACCCCAGATTAAATATAATGGCTTAAAGCAACAAGTCAGGGTCCTCTTCATGGTGTTTGTGTGTCAGGAACTTGGAGCATTTTGGCTGGGTGGTGCTAGTTTAGAGTCCCTCCCTAGGTGCAGTCAGAAGGTGATAGGAGCTGTCATCTGACGCCTTGGCTGGGGTGGGCGGACCCACTTCCAGGTGGCTCATTCATATGGCTGGCTTGGTGTGGGTGTGAGCGGGTGGGCTTGGCTTCTTTCCACATAAGCCTCTCTAGCAGGTCTGAGTGTCTTCACAGCCTGGCAGCTGGCTTCCCTGCACATGGCCAAGGCAGAGGCTGCAGAGCTTTGAGGATTTGACCTTTGAAGTCGCACACGATGGCTTTCACCATATCCTATTGGTCATAGGTGCTGCCCTGAGTCGGGGAGAGAGGCGACAACAAAAGAGCACGAAGACTAGAAGGTGGCTGTCACAAGAAGCCACCTGGGAGGCTGGCCCCTGCACCTTTCAAACCCGCAGAAGGCTGAGTCTTCAGCATTTCCTGACTGTCTCTCTCCCTTTCTCCATACATGGGCATCTGGTGTACTTCATCCTGCTCTAGGGATGTAGAGCCGGGCAAAGCCTTGAGTCCTTCCCTGAAAGAACTCACAGTCAAGATTGGGAGAATCTTATCACAAGGTGCCCTAACAAAGAGAAGCTTTCAGAATGATGTAAGTGCAAAGGACAGGTCATTACCTATCGGGGGAGTATGGAGTGCTTTCACATTTGCTTTGTGTCTTGAAGGATGAATAGGAAAAGGGAAGTTATTGCCCTGTGAGCACTGTGAGCAGCGGCAGAGAATTTGGGCAGCCTATGAGACTGTGCTTGTGAAAGGTCTTGAAGGCTGTGATCAGGAGCCAGACTATACATCAGGAGCCACTGGAGGGCTTCGAGCCAGAGGAGAGCCTGGCAGAGCCCTGTGGTGGACAGAACAGGATGGCGGGAAGACTGGAAAGGAGGCTGCTGCCACTGTGGTAGAAGGACGGTGCTGAACCCATGGGGACGAGGCGAGTCTCAGGAGCTGGAGCTGACAGCTAGAGGCCTGCAGGCCTTGACTGAGCCTTTCCGCTCACCATCTCTTCCCCAAGGGCCTGCTTCCCTAACTCCTGCCTCTTGTGACGACCCACCCACGCCCTGCGCGGGCTCTCATCCTAAGTACAGCCCCTCTGTCTCTGCCTCAGCACCGCCAGCCTGCAGTGTGTTTGTGTCGTCCACAGAATAAAGCTCCAGGGCGGCTGCAGGGCACCAGGCCCATTGCCTGGGGATCTTGAGTATTTTAGGTCGCAGACTTCTTTGAGGATCTAGTGAAGTTATGAACCATCTTCCCAGCAGAAAGGAAGTACACATTTGCACAAATAGTTTGCAAACAATTTTGGAGGTCTCTGTTTCCTGGAAGCCCACCTTTGCCCCAAATTAAAAGCCTAGGAAGAGATGGGAAAATGAGAGCACATGTCTGACTCCCCAGACTTCTGTTATTTACTCGTTTGTCTCCTCCTCCCACTCACACCCATCACAGGGCAACCCCGGAAATTGCGAGAAGCAGGAGACAGCGTTGCCCCAGTGATGGCCCTTGGTGGCACTAGCCTCACTTGGCAGGTTTATTTCCATTATTACAGTAATTTTTGGGCTGCGGGCTACAATTTTCACTTGCAGCAAGATATTAAATTGAAATTACCCCAGATGTAATTGTCGTACAGAATAATCCTAGACACATGGAAGTACATGCTTTCTCTTTGGGCTTTATTGCTTACATGGGGTTTTAGAACTCTGCCTCCTTAAACAGCCGGATTTAAGTGTTTGGCACAGGGTCAGGGGTCAGCATGGTGTGGGGGGTTGGACCTGGCGCCCAGAACTCTACATGAAGAGGCGTCTGGTGAGTGGCACTACCAGGAACAGGAGGTCTAGAGGGATACAGACTTGGGGGTGGAGCCCAAGACTTGGAGTTGGGTTTATACAATTACTAGGAACCACCATCCACTAACTGGGACATGCACACAATATGACACTTGTGGGGGGTTTTTGGTCTCTGAATTTGGTTTAGATTGGCTAAATCCCAAGTTCCCCCAAGATGGCAAAAACTGAGCTTCAGTCTTCCTCAGAGCTCTCTCACCCCACCAACAGCAGGGGGAGGCCCTGCAGATGCCAGGCCCCTGTCTGCACTGGTGGCCACCCTAATGCCCATTTTCTCAGCCCTTAGATCTGCTCTGCCGCTACAGTCCTACTCAGCTTCCACCTTCTTTCCCAGGTGCATGCTGCTGGTGTATCACACAGCCCTTCCGCCCACCAGCATCATCATCACTTTCCACAACGAGGCGCGCTCCACCTTGCTTAGAACCATCCGCAGGTAAGGCACCTGCCCCGCCTGTGGGCTGACTTGGGGCCAGCACTTGGTGATGATCTGTGTCCACCTGGAGCTGGTGTGTCATAGGAACACCAGGTACTTCCGAGCGTGTGCCCGGAACCAGTCTACACACCTTATGTGTCCACTCGGTCACTCCTCACATTCCAGTGAGGGGAGCCATCATCCCATTTGCAGGGAGAAACACAAGGCCTGTGACGTTAGTACCGTGCAGAAGTCTAAAGAGAGTAGAGAAAATGGTCCCAGAGCCCTAGCCCTTTACTTTCTGTTAGATCACCTTGAGAGTGTGTGTTCACAATTTTCACAACTGACAGACACCTGGAGAGGCTGAGTCCATGCTCCACCCTCAGCATCAGGCTGGGGTCAGGGCCCAGGTCCTCTGTGGGCTGCCCCTTCCTGCACCCTGCCTCTTCATGGCCTCCCACCCTTGTTCCTTGGGTTCCAGCTGTGTTCCCCTTGGACCACTCTGACCACCTTTGGCCTCCAGTCTGGGCCATGAGTGACCTATAAATGGCTCGGCGGATGCTTCTTGTGCACAAGTCCCAGGGCCAGCCCCGGAGAACTGCTCCCACAACACAGAGTTGGCACCCAGAAGAGAGAAATTCCTGCCCCGGGTTCTCAGAGGTCCTGGCAGTTTTAGCTGCCTTTTCCCCATGCCATGGTTCCCTGATGCCATGGAGAAGAAATAAGATTAAATGCGGGCCAAAGAAGTACAAGCAGCATGGCAGACCTCTGGGTGTCTCGCCAGTCACTCCTCGCTCTCCTCCTTCCCTGCATGCTGCCTGTGCAGAGGGAAGTCCTGGCTGAAGGGAAGTGCGCTCCACAGTGGGCTCATCCTAAGAGCGGCTGCCAGATCTAAGTGATGAATGTCCAGGACGCAGGGTCCGCGTGTCCCTCAGATACCCTGAGAGGACCTGCCCAGGCCTGCAGAGGGTCAGCTCTGCTCCTCAGATGTCCCTTGTACTTGACCCACTGGCTGCTTCCACCAGCTGCTGGCCCTGTCCTGGCTTCCACACTCACCCCACAAGCTGCCTGATCCAAGATTCAAATGTGATTTCCCAACAAGGCAACAGCTCTTGACAAGAAAATGTGCCAGGTCACTGTCAGGCGTCACTGTGAGTCTCACTGTAGGTTAGTAAAGTACCTTGTTGCCTTGTAAACCAGTATAGGTATATACGGGAGGAGGGCAGGTAAAGGGTTCCCTGATTTGGTTGGGTTTCCTCTCACTGGGGGAGAAGGGATTTTCTGGGTCACCTGGGCTGAGCAGATACACAGTGGACAGAGGTGACTGATTCGAAAGTGCTGACCTGAGCCCTGCCACCATCATCACCTGCTGAGCACCAGAGCACCTTCATGAGCAAACCAATGGCAGCCTCTGGTGGCTGCCGCCCAGGTTATGTCTGGGCATGTTTGCCAGATGTTGCCCTGAGGACATTATTAGCACCCCAGAGAGGTTCCTGGTTTCCACACTGGCCTCTCCTGCCCTTCATGGAGTCCTTTGGTGCCGAGAACATGCACGCTCAACACAAACACACACACACACACACCAGCAAGCACTTCCTCTGGGCCTTTCTCTGCACTTCCGTGTTCCGGCACTTAATGCATTTTTCACAGTGTGATCTTCAGCAAGCTCTGCTAGGGCAGAACTCTTATCTTACTCAGCTCTTAGTTTCCCTCCCTGTGGCTGTTTGCTAATCAAGGAGGTGGGAATACTGTTCCTACTTATCACCTAGAGCTACTGTGGGTTAATCCAGCTAGAGGACTGAGAACTGTGCCTGGCATGGAGTAAAATGTTTGGTCAGCGTTACCCATCTCTCTGGAGCTGCATAGCTGGTGAGCACTCAAAAGGGGCAGTGGGGTACTGTACTTGGAGTCAGAAAGAAGATCTGGGTTAGTTTCCAACCCTCGCACCTCCCAGCTGTGTGACCTTGGCAGGTTATTAACCACGTGTGTAACATTTCCCACCCCCAACTTTGCTCTCGAAAATGTCTTGGACATTTTGGGTATGTTATAACACGAGGCGGGGGGCTCCCAGACCTCCCTAATACTTCGTTTTATGTTCTCCAGGGCACTTTAGCTGCTCTGCACAGACTTCCTCTTCAGCTCTGAGACTTCCTCTTTCTCTTCCTGCTGCTCTTGTATCTTTTATAACAGTAACAATGATACTTACAAGTAATAGTTTTAATACATTAATGCGTCCTGAGCTGTATGGTCTACAGAACACGTCCTACCTTTCCCTTCCATTGGAGCTTCATGCTGAGCCCAGGGTGGTGCCTGTGGAGAGCAGAAGGCAAGCTCTCAGGGCTGGGAAGTGGGGGAACCAGCCTCAGGCTGGGAGGGGACAGCCCAGCACCTCTGTCCACCAGGTTGGTGGAGTGCTGCCCCCAGCACCCTGCACCCTGCATTCAGGGACAAAGTTTAGGTCCCATCAGCACCCTGAAAGCATCCTTGAAGTTCCAGACCACCAAGCTGAGAACCAGGGACCATTTTTTGCCTCCATCGCACTTCAGATATAAACTAAGCCCCCAGCTTGATCCAGGTGTGATGCCCACTAACAGCAATTCAGGGGCCGAGAACCGTATGTAAACCCCACGTGCCTGCACCATCGGCGGACCAGGTGGAGAGGAATTTGAGGAGTGGGTATAAGAAAGTCTACTTCTAGAGCCTTCAGTACTTTAAGATTCTGTACCTCCCTTCTACTCCGGGTTACACAAATAGTTCAGTAGCCATTGAGGGCATGTGATAAAGAGTATGGATTCTTAACTTGATTTTGTCATCCATGAAAGGGCGCTTCTCTCAGGTACCACTCCACCTTAACTTACGGGGAGGACTTGGGTGCCTGCCTTCCTCCTTCACCACCATGCCTACCCACTCTCTGACTATCCCTGTGCAGGCCTCTCAGCCCCTAAGCACTACAGTCAGCTGGGGCTCTGGGGGCTGGGAATGGCGTTTCAGACCCAGGCAGGGGCAGGACAGAGGATGACAGTCTTGATGAATTAGGGACTTACTTAAGGAGAAAGAAAGCATGCCCTGAAGAATGGGTCATCTTGAACAGTGTCACTGAAAGTCATTGTGTTTATGTGAGACCCAGGGCTGTCCCCTTCCTTTGGGGCATCCTTCAGCCCGACACCTCCCATGGGGGCTCAAGAGCACCCACAATCAATCACTTTGCAGCCTCACTCTTCTCACTGTTTTGTTTTGTTGTCGTTATTGTTTTGTAACATCCCAGATCTAGAGGGGCACTTTCTCTGGGAAGGCGGTTAAGAATTTGGATTCTGAGGCGAGATTTGCCTAGCTCTGCCTGAAACAGTTGTGTGACCCTGTGCACACTGCTTAATCTCTCTGCCTCAGTTTCCTTTTCTGCAGAACAGGGACTTCTTGTACCAGCTCACTGGCATAACCGTGGAGAAGACTGGCACTAAATGCAGATAGATAAAGGACTGGGAGCAATGCTTAGTACATAGGGAGCTTATATAGGTGGTAACAGGAGTGATGCTGAGCCTCCGCCCCAAAGATAGCAGTGTTCTAAAGCAGCAGTTCTCCGACAAAAGCAGATGTCAGAATCACCTGTGAGTCATACTAGAACGCAGTTTCTTGGGGTGCAGCCCCAGAGAATCTGACTCAGTTTATCTAGAGTAGAGCTGAAGAACTTGCATTTCTGACAAGTCCCCAGATGGCAAGGATGCTGCTGGCTTAGGATGGGCTTTGAAAATCTCAGCTGTGCCTCATGCCCATGGCTGTTATAGCTGCAGCATTCCTACTCCCAGCACCCACAGTCCCAGAGGTGCTACCACAGCACCATGCATACCGCAGACTGAAGCTCTCCTGCCGGTGAGCGGGGTTGCCCAGATGCAGTACTTGAACCCAAATCTGTCTCACTCCAGAAGGACTAAACTCAACTGTCAGTGGCCTCGGGTCTTCATTCAACTGTATTTATGGAGCATTTGATAAAACCTGCCTGCATATAGCACTGTGGAGTTCACGAAGCAATTTCAAACATCTCCTCATTTCGTACACACAAAAGCCTGTGAAGTAGGTCAAGTATTAATATCAGCTGCTTTTACAAGGGAAAGGTAATTACAGAGAGAAAGGGAGGCTGGGAGCCAAAGGTGCCTAGTTCTAGACAGCATGGCTCATAGGTGGTGAGGCCTCCTGGCCCGTGAGCCCGCACCACGCTTCCCTGCCACCTCCCCGAGGCTCCTGTTACAGTTAGGGTGCAGCAGGCAGAAAGAAGGTGGAGATGCTACCTGTGCAGCTGCCCTTCTCCAGAGAGGTGAGCTGCCGGTATGAGACTGAGTTCCGGAACCATCCCAGGAGAGTGTGGCTCAGACTGTGTGGGCCAGCACAGTGAGCACTCATTCCCACGCTGAGCCCTGTAGCATGAGTGGGGCAGCCCAAGGCGCCTGGAGCAAGTGGAGGCCAGCCTGTGCTGGACCAGCCCTGGAGCGCAGCAGTCTGCTATGCTGCAGAGGGCCTGGGGGGAGCCAGGGAGCTAGACCGCTGGCAGCCACCAGGGTTTGGATGGTGCCAATGAGGAATGAGGTAGGAACATGGGAGGGAGGACCTGGAGCACCGGAGGATCATCTCGGCCAGGCCAGGTTCCTGGGACGGGACTTGACCTTTTTCCTTCTCCAACCACCCCAGGCACCCAGAGCATTTGCCCATCTCAGGCCCTCCCAGCCCTGAGCCACTTTTAGGGAGACCCCACCGTCATTTCAATTGCTCTGATTAGAGGAGCAAAAACAAGCCAGGTGTTACCAGGAAATGGTCTAATTAGCACTTACTGCTGATGATTCTTTTTTTCCTGTTTTAAACCCTGGACATTCTTTATTCGCTAATCATCTCTCAGTTCAACCAGCGCAGAGCTGCACGCGATTTACCTTTTGATGTTCACAGACGAGAACTCTTGAATTTCAAAGAGCCGGCAGGGATTTGGGGGGAATCGAATGCAGAAGCTACAGCCATAATCAAACCTCATTAGAGGTTATTCTTCAAGCAGGTTTTTTCCTCTGTCTGCCTCCCTCTTCCCTCCAGCTCTGATTAGAGGGCTGGGCTGGTGGTTGGGTTTGTTGTGTTTTCTTTGGGACAATCATGGTGAGCGATCTCCTCCCAGCACCCTGGGAGATGCTGCAGCCTTCTCCACCTCCGTGTCCCCCCTCCCCCATAGACACTGACAGCAGGTTTGGGACTTTGTGTTGGGGTTCCTCTCCACTTTACACGAGTTGCCATGGTGAGAATTAAGGCTTCATAAATAAAGGTAGCTTCAGCCAAAGTTCCCTTCCAGGGGAGTCTGCATCCTGCTTAGAAAGTGGGTGGCACCAAAAACAGACTCAGAGTGGGCCTCAGGGGAGGGATGCTCACAATGCCTCCCCAGCACCCGTTCTGAATGCCCTTTCCAACACACAGGGGGTTTCGGGGGTCCTGTGATGGTGGGTCCAGTCCAGGAATGTTTTTGAGAATCCACATGTTTTGGGGGTGTAAGAACTGGGATGTGGCCATCACAGTCAGCACTGAGGCCCAGAGTTAATACAGAAACCCAGCTTTGCCTCTAGAGATTCACAGCACAGGACAGGAGGGGAGAAAGTAGCCCAAGTCAGTTCAATTTAAAAAATCATTAATGATGCACAAAATAGTAATAATTGCTACTATTTATCATCACTTAGTACCAGATGTTACAGTAACTGCCTTATATACATTTTCTCCTTTAGTTCTCTCAACAGCCCTGTGAAGTAGATACTCCTATAATTAACCCCACTGAAGTAACTTGCCCAAGTCTACACGGCTAGTAGCAAGTAGATGCTGGACCACATGCATTCAGAGGGTAGAGCTCACCTCTCCTGTGCTCCTCATTTTGTGCCCAGTGCCAAGCACGTAGAGGATGTGCACTAAATGCCCCTCAAGGAAATGGTTCTCGGCCAAGGCACTGTGCTGGATCTTGGTGATACAGAGAGAACTTCATCGGGGTTACCATCTAGAAGGAATGGGTGAAGTACAAAATCATCGGCCAGAATCAGGAAGTGATAAACGGAAGCAAACTGCTGAGGGATCCCAGAGGAGGAAGCAATTAATTCTCACTAAGTAGACTGGAACACTGTTACAGAGGAAGTGCCATGTGAACTGGTCCTTGTGGGCAGTGTAGGGCCATTTCAGGCAGTCAGAGAAGAGGCTCTTAGTTATGAGTTAGCAGGAAGGACATGTGCAGATACTGGTTTTGCCTGTGAGGTACATGGGGACGGGGGCCACCTTCAGCAGGTAGGAAGCTATGTGGAGCATGCTGAGGATTTGGAGTACAGAGTGGGAGCTGCTGTGGGACTGTGTCAATTTATTTGCACTACTGAGCATCTGGAGGCTCAATCTAGGTCTCCAAGGAGGCCTGGGAATGGGAGATGCAGGAACAGAAAGAAGAGGGTGAGCCAGGGCAGAGGTACGGGAGGTGAAAGGGATTTGAGTGACATTTATTTTCAAATACAACCAGCCAGACTCATTCACTAGTTTGATGTGGGGTTTCAGGAGAGAGAGGGTTGTTGGGAATGATGCCTGAATGTATTTCCAGGTGGTTCAGGGAGTAGTGTTAGCATTCACTAAGGTAGTGAAGGCACAGTTACATCCCTGCTGGCTCACTGGTGAGCAGTGTGACGCCACAGGTTCTCTGGTGGCTCTGAGCCTTTACTCCACCAGTACAATGATGTCTGTTTAAAACTCAGGTTAATACATATATTTTGCCACTGGAAGACATAATGATTTTTTCTTCTTTCCCTTTCACAGCGTATTAAACCGAACCCCTATGCATTTGATCCAGGAAATCATATTAGTGGATGATTTCAGCAATGACCGTAAGTAATAATATCACTCACTGGCAATGTAAGCACAAATGCCTGGTCTCAGCCCCTGTGTAACAGGCAGAGCGAAGCCCACTGATTCTCTGAGGATGGGGGAGAGCTGTGGTTGGTAATGGGCATGGAAGACCGAGTGTCCGTGCCTGGGCTCCTGGAGGTAAACTTTCCACTTGAGAAGCAATTTCCTGGATTCTGTGCTGTCAGCTTTTGAGGACTGGGACCCAAAAGCTATGGCCGTTGCTGGAGACTCCTGATTCTAATGCTGCATTAGCCTGCCAGTCTGAGCTGAGGCTAACAGCCCGCTTCTCTTCATTCCCGGGGACTCTGGCAGGGCCCTGTCTTTGAGATCCTCCATCGTACATCCCGTCACCTGGCCATGACACGGTGAGCAGCTGCCTTTCAGTCTCCCAACACACCAATCACCGTTTCCTACCTCCTACCGCTCTTAGCCATCGTATCAAAGGAGCTCAGTTCCACCCGTGTTTATACCCCAGATCTTCTTTTCCAAAGAACTTGCTGCAGTGTCCAGACATCTGTGCATTCACAATAATTACAGAAGCATTGTCGGGATTTGAGTGTTGGTAGGGCGGACACTTCCTCCCTCTGAGAGCCATTGTCCCAGCAGCCGGGGCAGTTCAGTGCAGTCAGCCTCACCCAGGCGGAACTGCATCTTCCTGGTAGGGAGCGCGGGGAAATAGGACGGCCCCTGGGGACAGCTCCAAGTCTCAGGAGAGCGGAGCCACTCACATCAGCCCAGATGCTGGGAGCTACTGTGGAAACACTGGAAACCCACCCTTGTGACTTGGAACCTCAGAGAGTAATGCAGCAATGGGCTGTGCCTGAGGGTAAGGGTAATCAGATCCGGACCCCCAGTGCTGGATCTCAGTGATCTGCTTTTCCTTCCCCGGTGAGAGATAGCATGGAGGTAGGGAAAGCTGGGGGGTAGCCTGGCACTGAGGCAGCAGAAGGAAATACTGTAGGATTCTGCTGGGTAGAATAGCCTAGTGGTCAGAGCCTGGGCTCAGGAGCTAGACTGTCTGGGCTCAAATCCTAGATCTCGAATTTACTCACTGGCCGCATGCCTCAAGCAAATAACTAGCCTCATGTTCAGCAACTTCCTTGTCTATAAAACAGAGAAGGTTGTAATGGTGCGTGGTTTACATGGGGATTTACTATGTTAACACACCCAGAGCACTTAGATGGAACCTCCCCCAGAGGAAGCTATGCAAGTCTCTTCTGTTGCCTGTGAGGAGTCCAGGGCAAGCAGAGGCCACAGTCAGTAAACAAATGCAGCAAAAATGGTGGGGCTAAGTATGGAGTTCCGAGCCGGGAACTGGAGAGCTAAGGAAGTGATGGGATAGTGGGTGAGCTCAAGGTCAAGTGGCTAGGAAGGAGCCTCTCACCCACCGTGCCGCAGTGCCCTGTGCCATCCTGCCATTGCCAGCTCTTTGTACAGAGAAGCTGGCCAATCCTTGCACAAAGACAGCCTCCATAAACTGAAAGCAGAGTCCCGGATCTGGATCTCTCTCTTCCATTCCTGGCCTCCCGGCAGTTTTGACCAGACCCACTGACATGAACAGGACTCTGATCTTATCATTTAGTGGTCAGAGGAGAAATGTATCGAGGTGACTGGGCCAAGATTTCAGAGTCGGAAAGTTTTCAAGCAGGTATGCAGGTGACTGTGGGGACCGATCTGCTCCTAGGAGGCCCCGTTGGGCTTTGTCCTGAATGGGCCACCTTGGGTAATGAACAGCAGTGACTGGCAGCCCCTTCCATAGCCCAGGAGCTCCCTGGAGTCAGGACCAGACTGTGGCTGTGCAGTCAGGAGCAGGGACAGTGGGCAGGGCTACTGCTCCCGCTTCTTCAGGTTCACCTGCACGCAGTCGCATCCCTGGGCTCTCACTGGTGTAACCTTTGTCTTTGCAGCTGATGACTGTAAGCAGCTCGTCAGGCTGCCCAAAGTGAAGTGCTTACGCAACAGTGAGCGCCAAGGTAGGTCTGTGCTGCCCACAGGGCTCAGCTGTGAGCCTGGGGAGTGAGGCTGGGAGGCGGCTGGCGTACGTTTGAGGAGTGCTGGGCGGCTCCTGTCATCTTACCACATGATGGAGGGACAGTGGTTGTTTGTCCTTGACGCAGGTCTGGTCCGGTCCCGGATGCGGGGTGCTGACATTGCCCAGGGCGCCACCCTGACATTCCTGGACAGCCACTGTGAGGTGAACAGGGACTGGCTGCAGCCGCTGCTGCACAGGGTCAAAGAGGTGAGTGGGGCTGAGGAGCAGAGCTGAATATCCCACCTCCAGTCCTCTGGCGGCCGGGCAGGAGATTGCTGTCACTGTTTCACAAATGAAGGAACTAAGGCAGGGCGACCTGTCCCAGGTCACGCAGCAGTCAGAGGTGGAGCACAGACCAGGGTGTTTGACCATAACATTCCCCCAGCAGCCCTGCAATTTGGGCCACCAACAGTGGCATGTGACACTCCGTTTCCTGAGCAGGAGACTGCAGCAGGTTCCAGAAAGGAAGCCCTCCGGACTGCCTTTGGTAGGAAAGAGGCAGCAGAACCAACCATGCCTCACGCTCAAGTCCTGAGGCTTCTGTCTTCTTCCCACCCACTGTCATTCTTACCCAAGGTCCTGTGCCAGGCAGGGAGCCTGGATGCCGAGGGACCTGGAAGTCCTTGCCCTCGTTTGCCCTTAGTTGCTCTGGAATTCTGTATGCCTCAGTTACTTCTCCGGGAAGTGAAAGATATAATTTTCCCCTTACTATTGCATATTCTGACAAGTCCACTCACTCCCCTGGTGATCCACAGAACACACATGTAATAGACCAGAGGTGCTGAACCTATGGCGCGTGTGTTGTTTTTCTTTTAAGAAAAAAGATGTTAACGTATGAGGTTTGTTTTTTGTTTTTTTTAAGTAAAACCTCTGTATTGAGGCTTAATTGCAGGGTTGGCATTTTGCAATAAGTAAGTGAATTTAGGTTGCAGTTTGGGCATTTGTCTCTAATATTCTCCATCTCTGTTATAGACACGACTCTTGGTGCTTTTCATCACATTTCCTGAACCATTGACCGGTACCACCAGTCTTTTGAAGTAGGGATGAGGTATTCGTAACATACCCATTTCACAGATGAGGAAACAGTTTCAGGACTGTTATATAACTTGGTGATCATCCCTGGCCGGTACCTCCAGGGCCAGATAGTTGGTTGTCGCCAGCATGCTAGCACTGTTGCTGCTTGGTCTTTGTGAGAGCGACTTGGCTCCTGCTTGCATACTGACAGCACCAGGGGATGAGAGAACCAAGGGTTCCGGAGAGACCCTGGAAGTCCTCCCAATGTCGTGCAGTCCAGTGGGCCAGTCTCGGCAGGTTTACCAAGCTCCATGCGTGGTCCTAGATGGCAAATCCCATCAGTGACCACTTCTCTGAGGTCGGGAGGGGTCATCACCTTTGTGCTGTTTAGAAAAATTCTTCCTTTGGCAAGATATAGGTGAAGAGGTCTGAGTTGAGAACCACTACGTTATAAACAGAGTGGGCTTCTTCTGACACTGAGGCTTTTCCCAATGCACCCCTCCCTCTGCATGCTTGTCCACAGCCTCCGAAGCCCTCCCAGTCTCTCCCTGCAACACACCAGTGCTGCAGCCTGTTCTGAATGTCCTAGCATCCCCATTGCCCTACAGCTGACCAAGCCCTTCTGGTCCCTCCCTGGATGCCCTCCCTCCTCTTGCTCCTCAGGGCTTTGCTCACATCTCTCCCCCTCCAGAAAACCTTTCCTGACTACAGAACCAGCAAGGGTCACTCCAGGCAGTAATTGCTCTCTTCCCCCCACTTCCTCTTAGTTCTCCTTTCCCCTAACAGATGACAAACCCCAGTCTCTTCCTGTGGCCACTTCCAACTACTGTAGAATAGGTGCTCAGTGTTTGGAAATGATTTAAGAAACCAGATGTGTGGGGGTGGTAATACAGTTGGAATTAGGAGGAAATCAGGCTTACTTCCTGTCCCTAAACTAATTAGCAGACATGTATTAAGCAGTTCTTTGGGATAGAGCCCTGAGCACTGGAACAGGCTACGGAAAAGGAATTCATACCTACTTAGTCCTCCTTCCAGTTCCTGGTGGACTTGGCTGCACTGGTTTGCAAGTGACCTCCAGGGAAGGAGGTGACCACAAAGAGAAGAGATGTGCAAACTCTAGTCACAAGGAAGTTCCCTGTGAGGAAGGAATGTGGAACATGTTTGCTAGCTCTCAGATAGTGAAGTGAGGAAACCCACTCCGCAGCAGGGAGCTTTACCTCTCTGGCAAGGTCTTTCTGCTTGTGAATTGCTGACAGCAGCCCGGGGCCACTGAAGTCATCCTGTCACCACTCATGCCTGGAGCTGAGAAGAAACTGGAGTGTGTAAACAACTGAAAGTTAAGGCAGCAGAACACAGAAGGTTAGAGAATCTAGAGTGATTGGCTGGGGTGAGGTTGGAAACAGCATCTCTGACTATGGGAATTTTATACAAAAGAGAGGCGGTGCTGCCTCTATAAATTAAGATCATATGAAAAGGAGATTTGAAGCCCAGGGATAGAGTATAATAGAAAGCTTCTGGTGGGTCGGGGAGGAGAAGGCTGGGACCTCTCGCGTTCTATTACCAAACCCAGTCAGTGTAGACATTTTGGAAATTACAGTGGCACCTCGGTTCATGAACACTTTTGTTTGTGAACAATTTGGTTTGCACACAAAAGCATTTGGCAAAATTTTCTTTGTGTTTGCAAATTTCACGTCGGATGCAAACACGACCATGGCTGTCTTTCCTGGACAAACACAAATATGGCTATCTTTGCCAAAGTCATGGAACAAATTAAGTTTGTGAACCGAGGTACCATTGTATAACAGAACGAAAACTCATCAGCCAACATTCTATCCAGTGATGATATCCACTGTTACTAAGATCCTTTTCTCTTTGCAAAAAGTGTCTTTTTATATAGCTGCAGTTATACCTGTATTTACACAGTTCTGTATCCTGCTTTTTCCTTTTACACATAGGCATTTTCTAGGCAGTGTCGTTAAGGTAGTTCGCCCTTTACTCAGAATGGCAGATGTTTGTAGGGCATGCTGAGCAACCAGAAAGTTCATCTCTAAGGAAGAAATGAAGGGCTAGGCTCCAGGGCACGAGGCAGTGACCATACTGCTGTCCCCTCCTGGCTCTGCCTGCCCACCCCACTGGCCAGCTTGCTGCTCATCACTGAGAGCTGAAGGTCATGGAGCTGAGGCTCTCAGAAGAGGCTGGGGCTGCTGGGCTGGGTGTGATCCGGGCTCAGACGTGGGTCCAGGAGCCCTGCATTCAGCACTGTGTCCACAGGCTGCTGGAGGCACCTATTATAGCAGGGGACCCAGACATCGTAGCCGTGTGTGTGTGTGTGTGTGTATGTGTTGTAAAATACACAAAGCAAAATTTACCATTTTAACCATTTCAGAGTAAACAATTCAATGATTTTAGTATGTTCACCAAAATCTAATTGTAAAACATCTTCATCCCCTCAAAAGGAAACCTCACACCCATTAGCAGTCATTCTTCCTTCCCCTCTTCTCCCTGCCCTGACAAACACTAATCTACTTTCTGTCTATGCCTTTGCCTATTCCGCCCATCCCATATAAATGGAATCATCCAACATGTGAACTTTTGACCCTGGCTTCTTCCATTTACCATGTACGTATTTGAGCTTCATCCATGCTGTAACATGTATCAGTATTCCATCACAGCCTAATAATATTCTGTGGTATGTATAGACCCTATTTTGCTTCTACATCCATGGGTGGACGTTAAGGTTGTTTCTACCTGTACCTTCCAATGTAATTTTTTTGGCGGGTGCCTGTTTTCAGTTCTTGGGGATATGTATACAGAGGAGTAGAACCGCTGGCTCATGTGGGATTTGATGTGTCACCCACAGGGACATCTGCTCTAGGATGACTCTGTCCTTGCAAGGTGTGTTAAGGGAAGCTTGCTTTCTCTGTACAACCTTAATGAGCCTGTGAAGTCCTTCACATCCCAGAGGCTCTGAGCCCATCTCAGAAGCTCCCACCAAAATATCTGGATTCCGCATGCGAAGCCAGCCTTACCTGCTGGTCAGTCAAACTGTTCATCTCCTGCTCGAAAGTGAGGACTGCCTTTTTACCCCTAAACACTCCTCCTCAGGAGTCACTGGGCCCCAAGTTAGGGTCTGAGCTCAGCCTTACAAGTTGAACTCCCTGCTCGCCACTGCTATCTGAACTAAAGCTCTCAGAGCCAAGAGCTTAACCAGACAAACCCCAGACCTGCGTCAGGCTCTGCCCTTCACAGTGGCCTCCGAGGGGCGCAGAGGCTTACCTGAGCCCCCCCCCCCGAGACAGCCCCAGGGGGCCAGGGAGTGTGAATGCGTGTCTCTGTGTCTTGTCTCAGCACAAAACGTGATTTGTTCTTGTGAGTGGAAGTGGAAATTTTAAGCGGCAATTGGAGTTTGGGATTTTCAAAAATAGAGAGAGATAAGAAGGAGGCCGGGCTTGAGCTGTCCTGAACCATCCTTAGCTGGTGTTTTCCACACTGAAAACCTCCCGAATTTCCCTTCTCTTCCCATCAGTTACATCATGATGCTGGAAACAACCACCAAGTTAGGTTCCTTCTGTTTTATTTTTTGTAACATAGGCTTCTCTTCTCCCCCTTCATCTACATATTTCTTTAGCGGGAAAGATTTTAAGAAATCTTAACCTCCAGCAAATCAATGATAGCTTATACAGACTTCAGTGCCTTCTCATGTGCTTTCCTAGCTTGTTCTTCACATGAACCCTGTTAAAAGGCAGGATCGTTTTGAAAATAATAATCTGTCTTCCCTTTATAGATGAGGAAATAGGAGTCCCACAGAGTGTGCTAGTTTGCTCAGGTCACATGTATTCTGGATGGCAGAACCAGAATAGGAACCCAGGTAACCTGTCAACTTCTCCCCGCCCCACTGTGTCCCTGCCCTCCCCTCCCTCCAGGCCAGCTTAGAAGTGCCAGGCTGTGTCTGAACCCCAGACTGGAGTCACTGACTCTCTGTCTGCCTTCCCTAGACCGAAGTCTCGCTCATCTTCGTATCCATCACAGTTCCTAAAGCACCACAGATTACTGGGGGTGCCGGTAACTGCATGAATCGGTGCCTCTGGAAGTCTCAAGGTGCCTGTCCATGTGGTTTAATTATGTGAATCGGTGAAGTAACAAGAGGTACAGCAGCCGAAGTGATTGATGGCTACAGCCTGGTGTTTCAGCTGTTTCAGCCTGTTATTGGCCCTAGTAAGGGAGGGAGAGGACCTTGGAATTGCATAGGAGAGGTGGGAAGGTGATGGAATCCAGGACCTGTCAGGAATCCCATGGCTGCCTGATTGGACCTAGAGGTGACCTGGCTTTCAAGATACAGCCCCTGAGGCACGAGGGCCAGGGCCCCTGGCAGGTCTGTGTATTGGGAGCTCCTCTTCCCTGTCCCTGAGCCTGCAGGAAGGCCACCCTGTTTAGTCCAATGACCCAGCTGTGTGGAGCCCATACCAACAGCATTCTGGAAGGGAGTTCAGAGGGTGGCTGGTCCAGAGGGTGGAAAACCATCCTGCCTGGCTCCCCGAGTCCTGCCAACTTCCCCAGGCTGCCTGCTTTTAACCAGCAGTGATTGAGCATCTCCTGTCCACAAGGGTCTGGACTGGGCTGAGAGACACAACAGTGGAGCTGACGGCCACCATGCAGGGCACTTGCAGAGCTCTGTCCTGGCTTTGGTGGCCCCTGCAGTCCTTTTTAAAGGTCATGACTTCACACAGCACTTGACCCCGAATAGCCCTCCCTGCCTGGCTGCAGCAGCAATCCTAGGACAGAGGAGACTTCAGAACTGGCAGGAGGGTACCCTGGAACCTGGCACAGCCCCAGAGGCAGAGTCCATAGGTGGTTTCTGGAAAGTCTATGGCTCAAGTGAACAGCTAGAATTGTATCTTACATTTTCATTTTTCAAATATTGAGGAAAGATTTTTTTTAAAAAAAATCCTAACTAAACAGAATTATAGTTTGAGGGTCCCAAGGACCACCCTCAGGCTCTGTAATTTGCTAGAAAGACCCATAAATCAGCAAATCTGATATGGAGTATTTATTACGGTATGAGGATCAACAGAAGGACTTGATACAGCTGCAGAGACCCCAGAACTCACTGTCAGACCTATGAAGTTGTCTCTGAACTTGAGAACATTTCAGAATTAAAGTGGCAAGAGCATCTCTGGGGGTGTGTTTGTGTTTGTTTGTATGTGGACGCAGCGTATGTCTGCACACAGACATGCTGACAGTGGCCTGGACGAGCCCCCAGGGACCTCGGCAGCTGGGCAAGTGCAGTGCTGAGGGTGAATGAAGCATCTGTGCCACCCCAAAGGGAGCAGCAACACATTGACAATGAGCATTGCTTTCTATAGGAGCCTATTGGCTTTCAGAAGCACCCTGATACTGTCAGAGGGAGTCACATGTGGGAGGCTCAGGGACAAATTAAGTCTGTGAACTTAGAATCAGGCACTCAGTGAATCTGGAGCTTAAAATAAAAAAGACAACCTCATTCAGGGGAAAGATTGAGCCAGGAAATTAAATGGCTTCAAGGAGAAACAAAGGTTCCTGCCTGTGTCGGCCAAAGGAGAGTTGTGCAGGGAGGGGAAAAGCCATCCTGCCTGGCTCCCTGAGCCATGACGGCTTCCCAGGCTGCTTGCTTCCCTGTGAGCTACCCTAGAGTCTCCTCGGTCACTGCTGCTTTATGCTCCCCTCGGAAGCCCCCAGGGACCAGAGACTTTGCTTGCATATTTGGAAAACACTCCCTTGTATGGTTTTGATGCCCACAGATGGGTGGCATGGTGGGGGGGGGCAGCAAGTGATGATCCTGGAAAGTAAGATGCAAGCCTGGGCTTTTTTTTAATTGATGAAAACATTGTCCATATTCATGGGATACTGCATGGTATTTTGATGCATGTATACAATGAATAATGATCAAATCAGAGTAATTAGTATTTCTGTCACCTCAAAGCATTAATCATTTCTTTGTGTTAGGAACATTCAAAATCCTTTCCTCTAGCTATTCTGCAATAAATTATTATAAACTGTATTTACCCTACTGTGCTATAGAACACTAAAGGCGATTCCTTCTTTCTCTTTTCTCTTTCTTTTTTTTTTTTTTTTTTTGAAATTTTGAAACAAGGTCTTGCTAAGTTGCCAGGGCTAGCCTTAAATTTGTGATCCTCCCGCATTAGCCTCCCAAGTAGCTGGAATCGCAGAGAGGCACCACTGAGCCTGGCCTTACTCTTCCTTTCTAACTGTACCTGGGTACACATCATGCGTCTCTGTCCTCCCTCTCTCCCTACCCTTCCTATGACCTCTGTTCCACTCAGATGGACTCTGCATGTTCTCACTCATAGGCGGAAGCAAGCCTGGTTGTGGTGGTCTGAGATGCCATTTGAAGGAATTTCTGCCTTACTTTAGAGGTGATTTCAGTTCTCCTGAGTTGTGTGGCACAATTGGATTGCGTATCAGAAAGGCAGCTTTGTCAGCTACAGGAAGAATGAAAGGGGAGGATGATGAATAGGATGGAGAGGAACTTAGGCGCCCACGCTGTACTCTACACATGAGGGGATGGAGCAGAGGCAGGGTGAATTCAAAGAGCCAGTTTAGAGTCAGCTCCAGCAGAACTTGATCTGGTTGGAGGGCAGAGTAAAGCTTAATTTGGAGCTAGGGGAGGGCATTATCATCATCTATTAACAGAAATAAGGAATTTAGGAAAAGGAACATGTGTGGGAGAAGATAACCCGCCATTCGAAGGCTGAGTGAATGCATTCGAGGGTGGCCTGTGCATACTGGATCAAGGCTGGGATCCCCTACCATCCCCTACCATTCTCATGTGGCCGCACAGCTGAGGAGACCCCCAGCAGTCAAGGATGCATCTGTGGCATTTAAGCATCAGAACCAGAGAGGTTGTGTGCCCAGTGCCCCATTCTGTAGATGATGAAATAGAGATGCAGAAATGAATGTGCTTGGTGAAGGTCATAAGCTCCATCTCTGGCCTCACCAGAGCAAGACCCTACCAAGCTTTCTGACTCCCAGGTTGGTCCAACTCCAGGTTTGTCCCCACTGGTGGAGCCACAGGGTCTTTGTTTTGTAGGACTACACGCGGGTGGTGTGCCCTGTGATCGATATCATTAACCTGGACACCTTCACCTACATCGAGTCGGCCTCGGAGCTCAGAGGGGGTGAGTGGGGATCATTCCTTCTCCCCATTAATTTTCTTCTCCTTGTTTATTAAATGGGGGGAGGTGAGGGGAAACCTCTTAACATTTTGACTGGAACATCCAGCCCTGCACCCTGCGGTAGAGTTCAGTCCAGCTTGGCCCCCAGAGTTCAACCCTAGGAAGGGGCTCAGAAGCAAGATTTCCCTGAGTATGTGGGACCTGATTTGTTCTGCACCTCACCGTTGGCACCACCCTCTCCTAGAGACCTCCCCAGCTCCTTGCCTGAAGCCCAGCTCTGTCCCACCCACCCCAAGGCAGACTTTCAGGGGATCTTGAGACCTCTTGAAACAGCCTCCTTCTACTTTCCTAAGGCTCTGTACTGAGGACCACATCCCCTGACTGTCCATCTTGTCATGCTTGGGCCCCAGCCTGTGGTCTTATGCTCCGGTCTTTGTTCCCCATCTCTGTGCAGCAGAGCTGCTTTAGAGAGGCAGGAGCGGGTAGAGCAAGAGGAGGAAGCTAGAGGGGAATTTTGGCAGCCTTGCTGTTGACCAGCGCGGGAGAAACCTATCTTCCCAGGGACCTGAGCCTGTTCATGAGTTTCTGAAAAAGGAGCTTTGCAGGTGCCTTGAGAAACCAAATGGAGTGGGTTGATGCCGTGTTCTACAGGGTTTGACTGGAGCCTCCACTTCCGGTGGGAGCAGCTCTCTCCAGAGCAGAAGGCTCGGCGCCTGGACCCCACGGAGCCCATCAGGTGAGTGGGAAGGGTTGGCACAGGTGGGCTGGGGAAGGCTAATACCACTGGTTCTTCCCACTGCCCCATAATAGAGGGACAGGTCCACATGAGGTGCTGCAAGGACTGCGCAGAGACAAAGAGAATCCTGCAGCAGCCAACTCGACTTCTCTTATTTTAGGAGGTTTCCATCTTCATGGTGCTTTTTATCTAGGAAAATAGGAGCAGGAGGATACCTTTGCTGAGGAGGGTACCCTGCAGTGAGCGCCCTCACACAGGCCACGATGGCATGTATTTCCTGCTAATACTGGAGAGATAAGATCATTACTTAGGTTCAAGGACCCCATGTCTTGACTGTTGGGATTCATCCCAGGAAGGCTGCAAGCCTGTAAGTGGAGGCTGATATCAAGGCATCACCACTGCTATGTGTAATCAACACATCTGCTCCAGTCTGTGTGAGAACATGGTGGCATATGAACTCTGAGGTTCTAGCATCATGCTGTGAGTGACTGTCTTCATCCACAGGGTCTCTTTCTGGCTCCATTGGGACCTAGAGCACATGCTGGCAAGCTGTCTGCCTGGGCTCGGGGCTCATCTGAGGGCTTGGCGTAGAGTGAAGCATAGTGGTCCCTCTGGGAGACTGCCCTCAACATCAAGGTCCTATCTAAGACTGAATGGCAAACATGTCCCAGGCTTCAAGCTAAAATGAGCCTGCCTTGGGTAAGGGAGCAGGAAGATAAAAAGTACATGAAGAGCTACAGAGAAGGCCCCAGGGTTGGGATTTCTCCGTTCAGTGGCTTAAGACTTCCCAGAATTATTCAAGGGCATTTATTTGTGTCTCCAGTACCTGCCACATAGTAATTATTTAATCATATTCATTGGATTGACTTAAGTCAAACTTTGGACCAAAGGAGCTATGAAGAATTGAATGACTATGTTCCAAACAGGTGGGTAGGAACTCAGACCTCTACTATAGGCCGGGACTGTGTCTCACATACCTATGGGTGTCCCATCCCTCCTCCAGCCTTTGATGCCAAGAGGGAGATTGGAGCCAGATGGCACTCTGGACAGGGGGCTTTATTTCTAAAGGAAGGGAGACACTTCTTACCAGGCTGAGCATCACGCAGTGCACATCAGGTCCTCAGAGGCAGTGCATGAAGCAGGTATGACATGAGGAAAGCATTACCTGTCTGGAGACCCTACAGGAGTGGCCCAAGTCAAGGGCTAAGGTGATGCCACAGCTGCCTGGGTTTTGCTGTCCCTGTTCTAGTAGAGGGGTTTCAGGGCAGCTTCTCTTCTTGTGCAATGTCTCTGCTCATCAGAGAGGAGTGTTTCCCAGAGTTAGGCCAATGCTCGGGAGCAGTAGGCTGTTGTAGGAAAGGCAGACCTGAGTCCCGAGTGCCCGCAACCTCCCCCAGCCCTTGATTTTACAGACACGTGGCCTTGCACTTGAGATTATTTGTTTGGATTCTGCTACTCTTCTCTACCTTCCTTTCTTTCCAGTTTCTCTGGCATCTGTCTCAGTAATCAAGAGCCAGGGGAGGTTAGGGATGCCCCCACCCCACCCCAAGAAGAGAATGAAGATGAGAGCGTGAGTTTGCAATGGCTGCGGTAACAAGTACTTCAGACTGCGTGGCTTAGATAGCTCAAGGCCCGTCTCACTGTTGTTGAGGTCAGAAGTCTAAGACTGAAGTGTCGGCAGGGGTTGTGCCTTCTGAGGGAGGGCATTCCACGCCTTTCTCTTCAGCTCGCAGATGGCCATCTTCTCTCTGTGTTTCCATAGCATCATTTTATACCTGCCAGCAGCGACACTTCCCTTTTTTCTAAAGACCCCAATCGTATTGGATTAGGTCTGACTCTAATGGTCCTATTTTAACTTGATCAGCAAATAAGGTCACATCCTAAAGTACTGGGAGCTAGAACTCTAACATATCGTTTTTTGGGAAAGACGCAATTCAACCCATATCAGAGGGATAAAGGTGGAAAACAAGAGAGTGAGCCTGGTTTCAGGAAACGGATGTGCTGCTGATAGGAGCTCCCCCAGCTGGCCCTTGTCTGCCTCTTCATGACCCACACTGTCCTTGCTCCAAATTGTGGAGCACCCCTTGGGCAGGCCTGGGGAACAAGTTGGTGGGGGATCACAGAAAGGCTGCTGATAGTAATGTTGCCTGTCTACAAAGCTAGGAGATTTACAAGCAGAGGACAAAACCTTGTTTTAGGTAACTGGAATATATGTTGGCCCTTCTGAAGAGGAACAGAGATTGGGGGGAAAATGCCATTGAGTTCTGGACTCCCAGGGCAGGTGACTTTGGGCATTTCTTCCTCCCATAGCTGACTCCCCCCACCTTTCCTTCCAAATGCCTAGGACTCCAATCATCGCTGGAGGGCTCTTTGTGATTGACAAAGCTTGGTTCGACTACCTGGGGAAATACGACATGGACATGGACATCTGGGGTGGGGAGAACTTCGGTGAGTCCTCATTCCATGTATCCTTGCCTATTCCATTCTATATGTCCTGAGGGCCGGGACAGGGATCACTGTGTCCTTGCGCTCAGCTGGCAGCTGGACAGAGTCACATATACCTGGATGGCAGTGAATGAGCCACTCCTGTGGGGAAGGCTGGGTACAGTGTCAGAGCAGTGCTGTGAGAAGGTAACAGCAATAAAAGCATTTCTTCATGGGACCCGGAGGATGCTGAAGACCCAGGCAGAAACACAGCCAGGCCCACTTGGGGAAAAGATGAGATGCAAAAGCTAGAAGGGGAAGATCAAGGAAGAGCACCAAGTCCAAGGGGCCAAGTGCCAGCTTGAACTTGGGGATTTGGAATTGGAAGGAGATGGCGAGCAAGAGAATGAGAAGCAGGAAGGACAGTGGCATTCCTTAGCATCTACTAACATCCCTTGGCTGCTCTGATTGTAGTACACAGCACTAGACTAAAGGGGAGGGTCTGGGTTGTTGCCACAGAAACCCTGGAGAGATCTTGCCCTTATCATTTAGGCAGAGAGGAAGAGGGGAGTGAAAGAGGGTGGTCACTCGGCTCTGAACTGTCCACACAGATGGCTAGGTCAGGGCTTGCTGGTGTAGAGCTGAGGTTTGCAGCTGCAGGAAAAGCAGCAGCCAGAAAGCCACATCCATCTAGCTAGTGACACTGAGCGCCCCTCATTTCCCCATGTATTGAAAGTGTCACTTCAAGCCAGGCGTGGGAGTGTGCCTACAATTCTCCGTAATCTCAGTTCTGTGGGAAGTAGAGGCAGGAGGATTGTGAGTTTGAGTCCAGCCTAAACAAATTAGTAACTCAGCAAAACCGTGTTTCAGAATAAAACCAAGTTAGGGATATAGCTTAGTGCAAAGGCTCTCGGTTCAATCCCCAGTACTACAGAAGAAAAAGAAAAAAAGGTTTAACTTTGGAATAAAGAGCTAGAGGCCTCCTCCTTGAGATTGTTGTGAAACCGAGTGAGGGAAGTAACATGAAAGCCCTGCTACTACGTGGGCTGGATGATCGGTTTGAGTTTCCTTCCAGCAGGTAAGACCTAAGGGATGCATGAGGAGAGAGCCGTGGTGCTTTTGTTTGTGGCAGTCTCCAGCCCTTAGTGTACGTGCTGCCTGCTGCACAGGAGGTGCCCAGTAAGAGTCGAACAAATGACAGTGGAGTAAGAGGGAGAGTCCTCCTGTGCCAGGGCCCTTTCTCTCAGCCATGGGGAACAGTCGATGTGGGCTCTGGGAGCAGGATGTGGGCCAAGAGAGTGATCCATAGGGTTCATCCTGGCACTTAGAAATAATCCCCAGTGTTGTCCACTGCCACTGTTGTCTCCTATCCCTGCCCTCACGTGTTTTATGTCTTTCTTCTTCAGTCACTAAGAATTATTTCCCAGGAATTTATGGCTTCTGGCCTAAGCCATAGCATCTGTTCTCCCAAACTGGGCAGTGTAGAGAAATCCATCAGAAGAGTCAACCTCTTGCCAGATGAGGACAGGACTGAAGTGGAGTAAATTAAACAGAAAACCCCAGCACCCCCTGGCCAACCCCTCCTGGGACTCCATCCCTGCTGGCCTCCTAGAATGTGATGATGCCCTTGGTGTGTGGGTGTGGACTTCAAGGCCAGTATGACATGAGGCTGCCTGCACCAGCCCTGGAAAACTGGTGCCAGAGAGACCCTTGGCATGCTCAGTGGGACAGAGATTTCTCTTAAGGCAGAGCTGATTGTACATCCGATGCTCACCATGCCCTTTGCTAGTGATGAGTGCCAGCCTTCCTCCTCACTGGCTCGAGTCCTCCCTGCAGCACTCCTGATAGACACCAGTCAACCAGTCTGCTCCAGTGCTGTGCATAGTGATGCGTTTCTGTTTCGCAGTTGAGCATTCTGTGTTGAGAACTTTTTGGTGGAGTTGTTAGGAAATTTCCTAAGCTGAAGCTAGCTTCCTCCAGCTTGTCTGCTGGGGTTCAATCTGCCCTCTTGTTCTACACAAGGTGAGTACGATCCACCTTCCACATGGCGGTGACATTCGGAGGCAGGCAGCATCCAATAATTGCACATTCTGGTCCAGTATACCAGTATTATACCAGTGTTAACCAGTGGTATTATACCAGTGTTAACCAGTGTTATTATACCTTTATATCAGTGTTAACACACATTATACCTTTATACCAGTGTTAACACACATTATGCCTTTATACCAGTGTTAACACACATCTGCTCAAATCAAGAAGCGATCGCATCTAGCCAGCCTCAGAGTCGTTTGGCATTAACAGGAGCTGATTTGAATAGAGAAGTTGGAAAAGTGTCCCAGGGAGATGTGGGAGAGACATTTTATAATCCATCATGAAAGTTTTTAAACCACAAAAAAAGCGCTGCTGACAGCCATCACAGGAAACACTTTACTGCTCGCACCCCAACATTCCATTATGTTGTAGTCACCTAACAGCATTTTGAAAGCCATTTCTGGATTTTTTTTTTTTTAGCATTCTAAATGCCAGAAAAGGTAGTGCTTTTCCAAGGGTGCATACCGTGTGGACAGGGTAACAGCTGCAGGCGGGGGTAACGTGGCACCTGAGTGTGTGGAGGTGGGCATTTGAAAGTGGGTCTGTGTGTTGACGAGGGATTTGGACGGGGAATGTGAGTGAAGCTGCAACAGAGGAGGAGAGATGCTACCGACACTGCAGGAAGCCGCCTGTCAGAGGAAAGGAATCCTGGCTCCAGGGCACGGCAGGAGAGCCCTCACCTGCCAAGCCCTAAAGATTCACTTCCCTTAGCATCCTTCGCAGCTTTCTCACCCTGCCCACCTCTCCGTTCCTCAGTGGCTCTCCACCTCTGCTCTGCCTGTCAAATCTGTCTTCCCACACTCTTGCCAAAGTGCTCCTCCTGGAATGCAAGCCTCCCAAGCTAAGTCCACAGTGGCTCCTTCCTGTCCTGAGGCTTAGGCCTTATGGCCTTGCCTGCTTCTTCAGACCATCACCTGCCCCTTCCTCCAACCTTAAATCCACAGGCAATGAGAAGACCTCCTGTACTTCTCAGACTGTGCCTCCTCACTCTCTGCCAAATGCAGATTCCCCTGCAGAAGGCAGCACTGGGGAGGTCCTCTCTAGAACTACGATACCTTCCTTGCCCTCGCTTCTGCCCATCCCTTCCCTCACTCTGTGCTCAACACCAGATTCTCTTCACCTGTGTCTGTCACCCTGCCCTGCCCCTTGCTAAACCTGGAGCTACTTAAAGATAAGAGCATTCATCCAGCTTCATATTCTCGGAGCACAGAACAGTAGAAACTGCTCATTAGATGTATGTGGAAAAAGTAGAGACTGAAAGGGAAAAGAATTCAGAGGAGGAAGGCGCTGGTGTCTGTGGGAAATTGGTTCTAGGACCACATCGCATACCAGTCTGTGGATCATGTCCCTCATATAAAATGACACAGTGTTAGCATATAACCTCTATACAACCTTCTATATGCTTTAATTTCTCAATTACCTACATACTTAATACAATGGAAATGCTGTGCAAATAGGTGTTATACTGTATAGTTTAGGGGAAAAAGACAGAAAAAGTCTGTACATATTCAGTACAGATGCAGCTTTTAAAATATTTTCAGTAAAATAATAAGCCATGGTTGGTTGGACCTGTGGATAAGGAACCCATAGATATGGAGGGCTGAGTGTATAATATATGAGGCACCATTTAAAATAGGCTTTATGGCATTAAATGGAGCCATGTTTAAGTGTTCCCTTTAAATATGAGAATAGTAACAGCAGGCAGAAGCAGCTTTCCTTTCCAAGAAATAGTTTCTGTTTGTTCTGGATGTGCTTGTGTGTTGGGTTGACTTACTTTTATAGCACAGGAATATGTGAGCTTATTGGTCAAGGCAGCTGTGGCCCCAGGCTCCATGGCAGGCTGCCCCTGCCCCACCCCATCTTGCTTTTTATCGGTGAGAAGCAGCTGCTGATGGACTGGCTGTAGTGGCCACGGGAAAGCCCTGCTGTGTCTTGGCTGAACTCCCAGGGCACATTCACACTTTGACTCTGGTGCCGTCATTCCCACAAAGTGTCTCTAAGAAGAGCTGAATAGTTTTGATAATTATATCCACAGTTTAGGATATGAGCAGCAGGCATGAGGGAAATGTGGCTTTTAGGCTTTTTTTTTTCAGTTGATTTGCATTAAAATTGGGTGCTTAAACTCCAATTTACATAACACAGGATACATGTAATATATCTACTTACTTTGAGCTGCATCTTACTTTTAGCTTTTGGTCTTTAGAGCTAAGAGGAATCTGTTGCCCAGTAAGAAGTATGTAGGGGGATGTATTTCCAATAAAGGAGACCTTGCCACACATAAGTAGGGAGAATATGGGATTCCTGAATTTAGAATAAGAGGTTACTAAAGCACAGCAGGCACACAAAACAATGCTGAGAAGAAGGAGATGAGGTGGATCCCAGAAAGGACTCACTACCACCCACCATCCCCAGAATATTGTCTGGGACGCCAGGCTATTCTAAGCTTGGGGTGTGTGCGTGTTACAAGGAGTCCGTGGGCTGTGGAATCAGACAGGACTAAGTTTGAATCCCGTAGTAACCACTAATTTCCTCATCTGGGGAAGTTACTGCACCTCACCGAGCCTGTTTCCACGTCATAAAGTGGAGACAGTGATCTCTGGTAGAGAGAATGACCCCCAAAGATATCCACAGCCTGACCCCTAGCACCTGTCAAGATGTCACCTTACATGGCAAAAGGGATTCCGGTGATATGACACCAACTGATGACTGGAAGTTAGAACTTTATGCACATGGGTCTAGTCCTTAAAAGTAGAGCTTGCACAGGCTGGAGGCAGCAGAGAAGTGGAACAGTCAGATTTGAAGCTCGAGAAGGACCTGACCGGTCATGCAGGTCTGAAGATGGAGGTGGGAACGCCTAAGTAGCAGAGAAGGGCCAGCAAAGAAAAGGGCCCCTCAGTCCTGCTGACCAAGAACTCGGTTCTGCCAACAAATTGAGCTTCCAGAAAGGAGCACGGTCCCACTGACAGACACGTTGATCTCACCTTGTGAGATGCTGAGCAGAGGACTCAAGCAACCCCACTAAGTTTGTGGCAGTTCAGGCAGTTCAGACAGTTTAGGAAAACAATCCCATCCCATGTTGCAGGGCTGTGTGAGTCAGTGAGGCAGGGCAGGTGCCTCTGCTCTGGCGGGGCCAGCTGTCTTCCCTTGCCAACCGGATGGGAACAATGTCGGGTAAAGGACAGTTATGTCTGACCTGCCAGGACAGGTCATTCCTGCTACTTTCAGCCTCACACTTTCTGTGCTCTGTGGCTCAAGATTAGGGAAATGGCCTCATCTAGGAAGAACACCAAGTTGGAGAAAATATCACCTTTCCCTCGGATGCAGAGTATGAAAAAGCTGCCCGATGCTCTGCTCCTGTCTGAGCTACTCTGCTGGACCCATGCCCAGGTGCCATCCCTCGGCCACCCTCACTGCTGCTCCCAAATCTCCCCAGGTCTAATCGAGTTTCATCACAGAGGAGCCTGGGAGATGCAAGTGCCACTTGGACATTTGCAGTCAGCCATATAGTCAGTGGTGCCCGTGGCGTGCCTGTGGTTAGTAATTGTCCAGAAATAGGGTTCTGGATGCAGCATTGATTGCCACAGATGTGGATGAAATGCAGTTTTATTCACAGGTTCAAGGCTGTCTTTTGTGGACCAGTAAGATTATCTCTAGACAAGTTCCTGCATTCATTAAAGGATAATAGCAGAATATCTCAGCCAATTTTGTGCTACTGTAAGGGAATGCCAGACTAAGATACAAAGGGCAGAGATTCCCTTCTTATACTTCTGGAGGCTGTGAAGTCCAAAGTCAAGGAACTCACATCTGGCAGGTACTTCTTACTGATTGTCCTATGGCAGAAGGTGGAAGGCTGAGACAGTGGACATAAGGGGGCTGAGGGAATCGTGAACTTGCTCTTTATTAGGAACCCACTGCAGGGATAGCTAACCCGCTCCTGCGATACTGACAACCCATACATGGGGGCAGAGCCCTTGGGACCTAAGCACCTCTTAAAAGGACCTACTTCTCAACAGTGTTGCCTTGGGGATCCAATTTCCAACACACGCACTTTGGGGGACACATTCTAGCCATAGCACAGAGGCGATTTCCTGGCACAGTAAGCCCTGAGAACTTAAAAGTTACCATTGCACATACCCATGTGTACACTTTGCGATTCCAGTAGGCAAATCTGTCACTTTTTGCCACCTCCATCCTCCCCAATCCCTTTGTCATCAATAGGCTTAAACTTGGGCAGTGGTAGAATGGGTAACAGTACTGGGTAGAGATAATGCATATGTAGATATTGTGTGAGGCTCCATGTAAAGCAGACTCCATGGAGCCGTCTCCATGTGGAATGGTGCCCTTTGCCTTGGTTAAAAACCAGGCTACAAAGCCAATTTAGAACCTAGGCCAGCCCAGTGAACAAGGGCACACGAATAGCCATGGTGTGCTTCCTGGGGAGGCAGTGAGCTGCTTCCCCCTGAATTACTGCCAGCCATTCATGGTCTCCCGAGGTAGGTGTTTGTTCAGGCGAGGTGGGAGGCCCCTAGGAGGGCTGATGGGTGGATGAGGAGATGGAAGAAGGAGATGGGAATGGGCAGCAGGGGGCAATTTACTCCTGAATATTAATCTGAAGTTCAAAGAAAGTAAGAGCATCACCGTGGCCCCGGTGAGGTGGAGTGCCTGGAATGCCGAGTGTGTTTGGGTTTGTGTGGCGTGCCTGGCCAGCGAGGTGATGTGGGCGCTGGCGGAGCAAGAACTACCTCCAGACTCCCCTCTCAAAGCCCCTTGCTCCCTCTTCCTTCACTGATGAAATGATGACGCTTCGGGAGTGCAGATCTGGAGAGCAGGGCTCCAGCTGTAGCTCACACCCCTGTCCACACTGTTCTTAAGGCGCTTGTCCCGGCCTCCCTGCAGGAAGAGCAGGGATCAACAGACTTTTCCTAAAGCTTCAGCAGAACTCTGCCAACCAGCAGCTCTAGCTTGCCAGCCTGGAAGGATGCACATCCTTGTCCTGAAGTCAGGGGCACAGATAAGGCCAAGACAGCCATATATTCTGGGCTTAAAAACTTCCACACTGTACTGCCGATAAATAATTGCAGTAATCGGAAAACTTCAGGCTGCGTCCCCCACAGTGCCTCCTGGCTCCAGTGGCAGCACAGCAATCCATGTCAGGCTGAGTGCTTCCTGAAAGTTTAATTATGACTCTCTGCACTTCAGAGTAGAGGAATTTAACTCCTCTGGGACGCAGGCTCCGCTGGGTGGAGCAGCTGGCCTGAAGAACTAAGACAGCCATTTCGAAGTATTGGGTGAGTTGATAAGGTAGAAATGCAAGTTATGCGTTTGTCACTTGTGGTAGTTGTGAGCTCCTTTAAGTCATATTTTTGCATCCACAGTTGCATTGGCCAGTTGCCGATGTTCTAGTTGGGGCAGGTGGTGTTGAGGCAAGAGTCTGAATTTTGGAGTTGAGGAGACGGGCTTCACTTCCCACTAGCTCACTGTCAGTTGGCCCTTGGAAGTGGGACTGTGACCTGGAGTAGAGCTGAGGAATTGAGGGGAGCTGAGGGGAGTCCTCAGCATGGAGTGAAACCCTGGGATCAGGTGAGGAAGCAGAGTCAGAAAGTCATTCAAAGACAAAGCCTCAAGGGGAAGGGGAGGAAGGGCAGGAGAGCAGAGAAAGATGGAAAAGAGCCAGGGCCAGATGACAGCACGGGGCCCCGTGCCAGAACTGTGGCAGAGGGGAGAGCATCAGTGGATTCAGAGAGAAGCAAAATGCTGGACAAAGGCAACTCAGAGAGAGCACCAGCTTGCCGGGTTTGGGAGAGTAGGTTGAAGCCTGGATTGGAAGGATTTGCTATGCAAATGATGTGGGACATATGTCTCATTTGAATACATGGAGAGGAAGATATGGTAGCTAAAGCACGTGCATATCTTTAGAGGAAAGCTGGCACAAAATACACAGGTTATATCTAGTGAGCGAGGCTCTCATCTCTGGTTTGGGGGATTAGAGGAGTTTCCTTTTCAGGAAGTGGGGCAGAGTGTGTTTGGAGTCCCTGCAGAGGAGTGGATTAGATCACACACAAGTGAAGGAAGACTTCCTGAGCCTGAGTCATCCATGTGCGGAAGTCCCTCAGGATACTCACTCGCTGTGGGTGGAGAGGTGGGTGTCAGGCCTTCGGCTGAGCCACTTCTTGCACAGTGACTCATGTAAACACCAGGCTGTAGGCACAAGACTAAGGCCCAGCCGAGTGCTAACCCACCTTGAATCCTGGACCTTTATGGAGAGTCATATTCTCAGCTGTTAAGTCCAGGAAGTTCAAGTATGTCCTGCAGTGCAGCAGGAGATGGAAAATAGGAGGCAGTTGTAAACAGTATAAGAAGGTAGGCAATGCAGATCAGTGTCCAAGCTTTAAAGAAACTGGCTTCAGAAGAGCATCTCGTACGTCCTGCCACTGAGCTTCCAGTCACACTTAGAGTTTACACAACTGCCCTCAGAGCTCTGTTTCATTTGATGGCGGCAGCCCTGAGGAGTGTTTTCATGATCTCTTAAATCAAGCCTCTGCCTGCTGAAGCAGGTTTCCCAGGGATACAGCTAGTAGGTTTCTGCAAATTCTGGGCTGCTGAGCCCAAAGCCAAGTTCTTCTTTCTTTTCCCTCTGTGTTCCTGGGAAGGAGCTTTAGCTTGTTCAGGAGAGCGCCCAGGCAGCAGGCAAAGGGACGGGTGCAGAGAAGGTGATGGTGTAGGCTTGAGGGCAAGGAACTGCCTGCCTGCAACTCAGTGGCCTTTGCAAGGAGACATGGGAAGAGGCAGGAGAGGACAGAGCGGCTGAGGACGTGTGAGTGGGAGCAGGTGAGGGTCAGAAGGAAGACTCAAGGCTGGCGCCCTGCTTGGAGATTTGGAGTGAAGAGGGGCAAAGAGAAGGAAGTGAGAGAGATAGCAGATGACAGAAGTCCAGTGCTGAGGAAGCCTGAGGAGGCCAGGACTTGGGCCCAAGTTTGCTGGAGGGAACAGGGCAGGCATGTGGTGGGAAGGCCCTGGGATACCTGCATTTTATTCCCTGCTTCTGGGCTCCTGGCCTGCTTCCCAGAGGGATGCAGGGGGCAGCCGTCCCTGAGTGCAGTCAGTAAGGGATACATTATCTGTAGAGAATTTTAAAGCAATAATACAACTGTCTAACAGTTGTTCTGCATTTAAAAAAAATATCACCATACACTGGCAGTTCTAAACAGTGGAGTGATGAAATGCTTCCGTGCCCCTTCAGTATGCCACTGCTTCCTGCTCGGACAGAAGCCCTGCTTGCTGCCTGCTTCTGCACAATCCCTGGGGCAGGAGGGGAGTACACGAAGCACAGCTGGTCTGTTAACTCTGCCCCACCCGTCTCTCTGAGGTCCCCACAGCAGCAACCAACCAGGAGGAAATGGGTGTACATGCACCACCTCTCTCCGGGGATCACCCCCAGAGAGAGCTTTGCAGCTTTCTGCATTTTCTGCAGGTGCTCTCCATTCTTGGTTACTGCCCGGACCCCCTCCTCATGGGCTGCTCAGGATGCTCTTGTCCAATGTGTGGAAGGAGTGTTCCTGGACACCCCGTCCAGGTGCCTTCTGGAGGCTTAGAGCTCGTGGCTAAACCCTTGTGATAATGTTCTAGCCTGTCCCAAGTCTTCTCATGACAGACATCTGGTCTGACTTGGAAAAATCTCCCTTGGTCTTCAGTGGAACTCCTTTCTCCTGGGTCTTGGTGATAACCACCTGTAGTCATAAGAAGTGACTCTGTTTATCTTCCACACCGAAACTGTCTGCATGTTCCAAAGCAACTCTTATTGCTCCCAAGACTCCCCCTTTTCAGGGAAAACACCTCTGTAAAACCTTCTGCCCAGTCATGCTGGACGCTGAGTGTATGCCAGCGTGCCAGCCACTAGTCCTGTGTTACCTCATTCTACCTCAGAAGTGTGAGCACCGTTGTCCATTTTTGCAGATGTGCTCCCAGCCAGAGGAGCACGCAGTCTGTTCTTCCCTACCCATAGTGCCCTTGGGCTGGTGTGCCTGCCACCCAGTGCCTCAAAGCCCATGCGTGGCATGGCTGTCTTACAGAAATCTCCTTCCGCGTGTGGATGTGTGGAGGCAGCCTGGAGATTGTCCCCTGCAGCCGCGTGGGACACGTCTTCCGGAAGAAGCACCCGTATGTTTTCCCTGATGGAAATGCCAACACGTACATAAAGTAAGTGTGCGCATCCAGGGCTCAGCGTGTGAGGGCAGCAGCTGCAGGGCTGCTCTCTGGACTCTGCCCAGGAATCCAGTGTTAGGGCCAAGGCTTTTCTGATGCATGCTTGAGGCTTGGCAAGGTCACCTGCATGGCCTCTGGATGTCAGGTCGCTGGCAGGGCCATCATACAGGGCTTGGGCTCCAGTATTTGTGGTTGTGTAGGGTATGGGATGGGCAGTTATTTTTTACCCTGCTTTCTAGAAGATCTACTGTTCCCACCTTCAGGCTGGGCCACTAGGGGAAGATCTGTGGGAAGATGTAGGAATGAGACCGCTTAAAGCATACCTCTAAGTGTCTACTCCAGGGCCTCCCGTGTGAACCAGAAGAGTCCAGGCTAAGCTCGTCCTGAGAGCCTGGTTTCTCTCCCTGACATTCTCCTCTCCTGCCTGGGGACGGTATGTCTACTCCGTAAGATGCCAGAACTCAGCAGTCTGATGGTGCTCCCTTGCCTGGCCCTCCTCTCCCTCCATATACCTTCTCCTTCCCTTCATTTCTCCTCTTTTAGTCTCCTCTCCGAAGAGGAGCCTGTAGATATAGACAGGTAGATACAGCCTATGAATATCTATAGATATATACCCCCTTTTACCCATCTTTTCCTCTGGCTTTTCTCCCTTTCCTGGATCCTCTTGTCCCTTCGCATCCATCTAATCCCCCTTTCCTTTTCTCCTATGTTTTGGTCCATTTGGGAAAAGGGAGCTACATATTCCTTTGGTAGTTTTCTTCCTTCTTTTTCACACCCATGAACAGTTATGTATCACAGCCTGACACACTCCCCTAAGAGGGGGCATGAGTTTGAGAATGGGAAAATGAACAATACTTTCTGTTAAAAAAAAAAAAAAAATAGTGGTGTGCAAGGGTGGGATAGTGAGGAAGATCAGCCAGCCAGGGAGCATCAGGGAAACAAAGGGCTGTCTTTCAAATGCAAAGGCAAGCTGGGGACATCAGTCATAGTAAATGGTGTAAGAGCCCTGTACCCACCCGCAAAGGGACCAGCTGGGAAGCTGGGGCTGGGGTTGGGGTGCACCCTGGCCTTGGGCATCCCGCATGCCACTGGTGGGCCATTCAGCAGTTAGGGAATGTAGCACAGATATGCGAAGCAGCTTCCAGTTTCCTGATGGTTGGGCCAGTGGAAGGGGCCAGCAAGACGTTGCTAACCAGAATGCGTCTGCCTGTGCGTAACTGTTATTTCAGGTGCCTGCTTCAAAGATGCTTGCCTGTGCTCCAAAATAGAGCTGGAATGTGAAGGAGCATGGCCTCCTCTACCTAACTGAAAAGTTAGACCCTAAGTTTACATACATGGTCTCCACAGGGGCTGGGGTTGCCAGGCCACTGCCACCTGATTGTTTGTGGATCTCTTTTTCTCTTGACTCTGGAGCTTTTCCAGGAATGCCTGCACCCCTTGTTGCTGAGTGACATCCTCAGTGCCTTTCTGTCTGTCTCTCTATATCTCCTGACCCCCTTTCTATAACCTTTGGAGTCAGATATAGCAAGTATCTGATAAAAACACTAGAATGCTGGCAAATGTCTGAAGGACTAACGGAAATGGCTGGATTATTGATTCCTTATACCTTCACCAAGCCCCTCGCTTGGCTTGCATAGGAGCTGACTTCCCCTGGAGAGACAGGGCCTCAGCATGGCCCCTGTGACAAAGAGGAGAATCAAGGAGCAAAATCCCAAAGAGCACAGGCTGGGCTGCCCAGGAGCAGCAGGGTCAACACAAGCCCTGCCTTTGTTTTCTGGGTTATTGGCGGCAAACGGTTGTACCCGCTTCTCCTGGATCTTCTCTATCTCTCTGAGAGACACAGAAATTCAATTTCTGATCGATACCTTTTAGAGAAAGGTTTGTCACTACTACTAAAATCCTGTGTCTTGGTTGGGGTAAAGATGCTTCTGGAGGGGATGCTTGGCTGGGCTCAGCACCCTCGGAACACTAATGTTAATGGCACCCACCTGAGGAGCTACTGCCAGTTTTGCCTGTGTGTGTGTCACCTGGGTACATCAGTGGTCCTCCCAGACATCCCCTTCCTGACACTCCTTGTCTCCCAGGAACACCAAGAGGACAGCTGAAGTGTGGATGGATGAATACAAGCAATACTACTATGCTGCCCGGCCTTTTGCCCTGGAGAGGCCTTTTGGAAAGTAAGTGTCATGCAGTTAAGGAGAGCAGAGAGACAAGAAGGGCCTGGGCTCTTAGCTGATCTCCCAGCCTCGCTGATTTCCCTCAGCCTCCAAGCTCCCTGAGGCCTAGAGTTACTGCTGCTCTTCTTTCATATTTCTTAGTGCTATGCCCTGTCCTGGTTGTGCAGGGACCCTCTGCCTCTTGGGCTCCTGTCTCTTTAGGGGGAGCTGAGCTGGGCCTTGCACAGTTTACCAGTATTTCTAGCTCTCTGCAGAAAAGATGTGAGACTGGCCCCTCCAGGTCAGAGTTCCTTTCACTTCTGAGTTCCCCAAGCCTAAGCTCCCTTCCTTCCTTGGAGGAGCAATATGCATGTACATGTCCCCTCCGGCAATGTCCAAGCTTTATGGGAGAAGAGAAAAAAGTATGTTTAAGGGCTAAGTAGCATTTCATGAGGTGTCTCATTAATCTGCACTCAGATCTGAGACATGGCCCTAGTGACCCTGTTTGACAGATAAGGAAACCGAGGCTTGAGCAAGTGAAAATATTTGAACTGGATCACACCGCTGTAAGAAAATGGAGCCTCAGACCACCTGCCTCATTGCAAAACTGTATGACCTTTCATTCCCCAATTTGGAGCTAATTGGAATAGAGAAAAATAGCCTTCTTTTGCTGTCATTTGTTTTTCTGAGGGACAACCAATGGCTTTTTGTCCTTCTACTGCCTCTCACTAGACACATGAAGGCTGTTGGACAGATGGGTTTTAAACTTCCTAAGTCAGGCTCGTTGCTGTACAGAAGGATTACATCAGGACTCGCCAAAATGACTTGAACCTGTGAAGTCATATGCAGTCTATGCTGGGCCTCCAGTTCTCTACCTCTTCTTCTCCCAAGCACTGGTTCTTGACCTCATCAGAACTTCTGGTCCACTGGCCATGACCCCCGACCTATTTCTTTGTCTGCTTCTCAGCTTGTTGAACTACTTAACAGTTTACCCTAAGTATCACTCAGGCAGTGAGTTTGTTTGCGTACTATCTCAGCATCTCTTGGGCAGGTGTGATTTCAACCAGTCGGTTCTTGTATTGAATAAATTTGATACAATTGTCATTTTTATATATCCTGTTATACTATCTAATAAAACAAATGAAAAAATGCACTATTAGGGTCACTATATATATATATTATATATATATAATTGGACTGAAAGACAGAACTTAGAAGATCTTGTCCTCAGAATGTCTGTCCTATTGTCCATTTAGCAATCCCCTCCTTAGCCCCCTGCAACATTTCCTCAACCCTGGATAATCCTGACTGTGTACCCTTCCTCCCTCCCCTGTGCATAGGCTGCTGACCAGAACTGGCCATACTCCCCGGCCGTCAGTCAGCCAGGCCTCTCCTGGCCAGCATTCCCTTCCAAACCTTTTTCTTTCCCCCCACCCCCGAGTCAGCCCCCTCCTTTCCCTCTCAGCAAATGACACCTGTTTTACAGATGAAATCGACATCCATTTCCCAAGACAAACCAACCCATTAGCTTCACCGCATCTGCATCATCCTTCTGAGCCTCTTTTGTCTCAGGGGACAGGTGTGCTTCCTGCAGTGGCAGGCCAGCCCTCCTCCACCTGCACTCCGAATGTTCCATTCATGCCTGCCCTCATTCATAAATCAACATCTATCCAGTTCCCACTGTCGGGATTCATCTCCTGCATCCTAGTGCAGGGCCTCTCTAATGTTAATGTGCTCACAGATCTCTCAAGGGTCGTGTTAAGATGCAGACTCTGATTCTAGAGGTCTGCATTTCTAATAAGCCCCCAGGTGACACAGCGCTGGACTGAGGGCCCCAATTCATGGGGCAGGGTTCTGAGGGAACATTCCCAAACAGGTCTATAAGTAGAACTTTTTGAGGAGCTTCAAAACCCCTCATGCCTGGGCTTCTCAGGCTGTGGAGTTTGTAAAAGACCCCTTCCCACCACAGCCATGGTTCCACTGTGCAGCTGGGACTTGTCTCCAGGTGCCTCCACTCTCATCGGTCCTGTCCTACGTCATTTCTGCCCACATTTACACTTTTGGGAGGAGGAAAGAAAACAAACTAAAAGCCCTCCTTCAGTGCAGCAATTGCTCATCACCCACACCCCTGTCATTTTCAGCCAGTTCAGGGCCCAGTTGCATGAAGCAGAGGTCTGTCTTCCTGTCACCCCATCTCCTGCAGCTGCTCCCTCCTGGCTGAGCCTGGACTGCTGCATCCCCTATTCTCCTAGGCTGCCCCACGTACTTCCTCACCCCACCACGGTGCCTCCTCAGCCACCAGGCTCTAGAGCTCTGCAGTCTCTGCTTTTCTTCTGCTGCTAGGCTCCATCTTTCAGCCCCATTTGTAGGCTTGATTTCTTCTTGCCACCCCTCATATGCTGGCTTTCCTCTTCTTACTGTACATCACAGCTGGCACTGACTGCAACCTCTGCGCTACCCCACTCACGGCTCTGTTTCTAACCAGAACTTCTCTGAGTGCCAGGCTCTTATATCCAAGTATCAGCAGGACACCTCCACCAAGATGTCTCCCAGACCATGAGTCCTCAACTTACCTGCATCTGCTCCTCCTTCCATAGTCTCCCCATCTCCATGAACAGTCTGTTCTGCACCCTGCTGGGCAAGTCAGAAATCTGGCTGTCACCCCTGTCCCTTCCCTGCCTCTACTCCATCAATGCTGTGTCATTCACACACTGAGCACCCGGACCCTTGCTGAATACCCCGCGTGGACTGCACTAAAAACCTGCCTGTCCTGTCCCGGAGGAGCTGATTCTGCTGAGGAGGTGTGGTGTGTGCTCCGATATAAATTCTGGTGCAGTCTCTGAGCTGAGGCCAAGAGAGGAAGGAGGGGAGGCTGGACAGGAGGCAGGGCTGGTTGTGTTGGCCTCCCAGGGAAGACAAGGTATGAATGGAGCTTAGGTTGCTCCAGGCAGTGCAGAATGAGAGAAGTGACTGATCCTGTCCCTTCCCCACTTCCCTAATGGAGGCATGATTGGCACTTGGGCTTTCATAGCTTTTCTGTCCTTCCTGTCCCCAGCTCTGTTCCGTCAGGCCCATCCCCAAACTGACAGATGCTTTCAAAGCACAGACAGCAGCACACCGTATCCCTTTTGGAGCCCATGAGTCTCATCCCAGTGCCCTGAAGGTGAAGTCCAGACACTTCAGTGGTGCCTCGCATGCCCCTTAGTGCACTGTCCCTGCTCCCATCCCCCCCACTTCCCTCCTCTCTCCTGTCATTCACATGCACATCTGTTGTTAGGCCCTGCACCTCCTTCACATGTGCTGGTCTCTTTTCTTGCTCCCCACCCATAGCAGGGCCCCTACCTCAACTGCTTTCTGGTTTATCTATGGCAGTGGTGGTGAACCTATGACATTCGTGCCACAGTATACTCTTTGTATCATTGAAAGCTCTAAAAGGTTCATGATCACTGGTCTGTGGTATCCACTGTTCCTTCTAGATACCAGCATCACATTACTACTTTAACCGCTGTAGACCGACAGGCAAGGAGGGGCCTCTGAGGTGTCCCCAAAGCCCCCTAAGCCCACCCTGTGCCACACGGGACTCTGACACTTGTTTCATTGTCCAAAGCTTTCCATGGCACCTCCATGGAGTACAATGCCTGACACACAGTAGGCGCTCAGTGACTATCTGAGAATAAATACATGACCAGACACCCCAGCGCCAGCCAAGGAAGAGAATTCTCTGAGGCCGTGCCAATGGGCAGTGGTATTTCACCTGCAGAATCCAGAGAGATTGTAAGTAGACCCAGAGCTCTGGCAGTGAGTTATTAACACGCTGAATGTTCTTGCAGCTTTGTTTTTAATGAAAAGTAAAAACATCCCCAAATTCCATTTTCAATTAAAAGCACAAGTCCTCAGTGTCATTACCATACCATCATGAGATATTGCTAGGTGTTTCTATAGCTCTGTCTGGAGCTATAGAAATCTCTGCTTTGTTCATTTCCCCAGCTTCCTTTGGAGCCCCGTGGGCACAGTGCGTGGGTACCTGTCTCGCCTTGAGCTCCGCAGCCTGGGCCGCTGTTGTGGTTCTACCTCTGATGGCTGATTTGTCTTTGTCACCCCCAGCATTGAGAGCAGGCTGAACCTGAGGAGGAATCTGCAGTGCCAGAGCTTTAAGTGGTACCTGGAGAATGTCTACCCAGAGCTCAGGTACCCCTGCCTGCTGGAGCCTCGGCTTGTCCCTGAGAGAGGCCTCGCTGGCTTGGGGGTGGGGTGGGATGGGGACACAGCTGGATGAAGGGTTTTATGTCCATGGAAGACCAAGAAGACCACTTGGCTCCCCTTAACCCTGAAGCTGGAAGGGGAATTCTTTCAAATCAGTAGCATGAGGGACTGAGAGCAGCCAGTGGTGGTATTGCTCAGCTGCTGGGGTTGGTAGCCTGGGTTTTGGCCTGAGAGTGTGGGCTTGCAGATGCTGGCCCTCTGGCTGCAGCTCCTGAGTGTTCCTGGCCTGTGTCACTCCTGGTGGCATCGTCCCCGGCTCTGAGCGGCGCCAGTCTTTGTGATAGCCAGGGGGAGGTGGTCCTGGCCATTCTCAAAACACACCCCCAACCTCTCCAGCGGCTAGCGTTTTCAGATCTCTCCTCGTGGCTTCCCTCCAGTGTCCCACAGGATTCCTCCATCCAGAAGGGCAACATCCGGCAGAGGCAGAAGTGCCTGGAGTCTCAAAAGCAGAACAACCAGGAGATCCCAAACCTAAGGCTGAGCCCCTGTGTCAAGCTCAAAGGAGAAGAAGCAAAGGCACAGGTAAAGTCACTGGCAGAGGACACAGTGCCATGTGCCACAGAAGAGGGAGGTGGCCAGATTATCCTTGGTTACCTGCTCTTCCCTGGTGTCCAATTCTTTTATTTTTTATTTTTTGGTACCGGGGATCCAACTCAGGACCTTGCGCTTGCGAGGCAGGTGCAGTGCCACTGAGCTACATCCCCGGCCCCACCTGGTCCCCAACAGATCGGCAGTGGAACAGGAGAAGGAGACACACACACACACACACACACACGCACTGCTAGCATGTTTACTCCACTGAGTTTCCAAATACGTACATGGAATCCCTGAGAAGGGGAGCATAACACGCATCATTTTCCCATAGCAAACTGACCATAAAGCTAGCAGGAGCCGAGTGAGTCTTCCATTGGTGGTCAGGCTCACCATTTGCTGGTGTAAATCTGTGCCAGGTCAGGCAGGGTGGGAGACACAGCTACCTTGCAAATATGACGTGCAAAGGGAGAAAAGCCTGCTACTGGAGACAAAAATGCCTGCTTGGTGATTCTCTCAGCTGACACTTCCCTTCCGGGCTTCCAGGCACTTATATAAGATTTGGAAAACCCATCAGCCACCCCGTCTCTGCTTGGCACCTTCCTTCGTCTTGTGTATTGATTCATCTTCAGTCACCTCTGCTTATTGCCCAACCACTCCCCAACTCTTGCTCCAGGCCCCCGGCTCTACCTCTGTCTCTCTTGCTTACCCCAAGTCCACAGGACCATTGTGGCCCCTTCACAAAACAGATTTCCTTAACCTTACTTGATTCCTCAACAGAGCACACCCTCAGTTTTGCAGGACCATGTTTTCCCTTCTGAAGACTGACCTGCTCTTTTCAAAGTCACTGACAAAGTCACAGCCTGTCCTGGCCTCTGAAGCACGTGGCCCAGCACATCCATCGCATGACGTCCCTCTGGGTTCTTGAGATTCCACAGCGTCTCCATTTACCTTCAACCCTGTCCCTCTTGTCTGATTTCTTAGCTGCCTCTTCCTCCTCATGCTCGCATGGTGAGTGTTCTCCATAGTTCTCAGATCACTGTTCTTTTCTCTATAATTCTTTCTCAGATTTTATCTATATTTCTGGCTTTAACAATCCCCTCTGTTTATTGCTTCCCAAACTCTGTACCTTCATCTCTCCATGAATTTGTTCATTCATTTGTTCAGCAAGCACTTCTCAGCTCACTGTGAGGACGTAGAGATGAAAGACTAAGTTGTGGGCCTTAAGGGCCCTTCGAGGGACAAGATGCAGAAACAAGAGAATAAGCAGCCACTGAAGTATAACCTCTGGGTAGTGTTTGTCTGGGTATTGGAGGAGCACAGAGAGATGGCATCCAAGTTGCAAGGATCAGAGAAGTTGTCCATGGGCTTTGAAAGTGGGTGCATCCTGAGAGAAGAGTAGAAGTAGGCCTGGCCAGGAAGGGCAGAGAGGGTGGCTCAGAAAGTACAGCATATGCTGGATCCTGGGTGCTGGGTGATTGGGGAATGTGAGGGTGCGGTGGACATTGGGGCTGGAGAGAAGCAGGAGCCAAATACTGGGCTCTTTCTGCACAAAGGAAGTTGAGTTTTAGCTTCAGGAGGAGAAAACTATGAGGTGCCAGGAAAGGGTCTGAGGGATCCCAGGTTCATAATGAAGAGTTTCCACCCAGATTCTCAAACACTGGGCAGTTGAGTGACTCAAATTCATCTACTATTCAAGTCAACAGATGGCCAGGAGGACCTGGTTGGCACCCTGGTTGCCTCCTCATCACACTACTTCTCTCCACCTGGGGACCTTCTCCTGGGTGCTTGGCTTCAGTCCTGCCCACGCCTGCAGTCCCCAGGTCTACACATCCAACACAGCTTCCCTCAGAAGAGCTCTTCCCAACCCTACCTCGCTGCTTCCTGCTCGGAACGTGTTCCTTAGCTTTGTCTGACTTGACGTTAAGGGCTGGATAGTTCCTTGTTGTGGGGCTGCTGTGCCCTATGGGGTGTGTACCTGCAGCCCTGGGCTCTGCTCACAGATGCCAGTAGCTCCAGCCACACACACAAGTCACAGCAATCAAAAATATCCCCCAACATCCCCATATGCCCCTAGGGAGACACGACTAACTGCCCCTACTAGAAAGCACTGCACTAGGTGATGTAAGGGCTTCCAGTTCCTCCTGCCTCCTATTCCCACTGGTCACCCCCACCTCTCACAGTGAGGCCCTAAACCACTGTTCTCAACCTCAACACTGCCTTCAATGGCTGTCTATTGACCTCTACAAAAAATCCAGATTCTTGGGCCTGGCTCTGGAAAGCATCTCCCAGGCTGGCTGTGTTTTGCTGTGACTCTGCCAGGGACTGTCTCTGCTGCACTGGGAGAGGAGAGGCAGACCAGAAAAGGAAACCCAGGTGCTGATTTTGGTTTTGTTTGTTTGTTTGTTTAATGATACAAACAGCTCTTTATTGAAAGGTAGAAGTTTGCATTTGGTGTGCTTTTGCACAATTGTAATCTTTGCTGTTGTATGCATGCTGATGATTGGTCAAAACTTGGCTCATACTTTGAGGGCAACACATGCAGCACTCGGGTCATCTGTCAGTCTGTTTGTTGTATCAGATTTGATATAATTCAAATCTGAAATCAGCTGCCCACAACCATAAGATGATCCAAACAAAGTAAGAAAAGCAATCCCAAGTGCTTTCATTGACTGAGAATTATTTGGCAGAGAATTCCACACTTTAAGGATTTCATTTTCAGATCTACCAAGCATGGTGTCTTTTGCCGTCCTTTCATGCTCTATCTTCTCTGTCCTCTCAAGTGTGGCACACAGGTCATAAAATGTATTTTTTCCGATAGCTTTGTTTTTTATCATTAATTAAGTTTATTGGTACAATTTAGATATATGCCGTGATCACATTCATCTTATGGAATTTGTACCTGTACATGCTATATCTTGATTCACATTTTTCCCCATACCCCTCGCCTCCATTTTTTTGTGGGGGGTACCGGAGATGGGACTCAGGTCCTTGCGCTTTTGGGGCAGGCGCAGAACCACTGAGCTAAATCCCCGGCCCCCTTGCCTCCCTTTTACCCCTCTTTCCCTTCTTATTTACAGGAGCTTTGTTTCCATTTCATCCTTCTTTTCTCATTGTTTTCCCTTCCTTCCTTCCTTCCTTTCCCTCTCCCCTTTCCTTGTGCCCCTTCCCAGTTGAACATTTTCTTCCTTTTCCACTATGTCTATTATACATTTTGGTCCTTATTTACACTTTAAGTTTCTCACACCAGAGAAACAACATGATATCTACACATATGTGTCCAATTCATTTCACTTAAGAGTGTGGTCTATTTAGTATAGTGCATCCATTTAGCTATAAATGTCTCAAGCTTATCCTTCTTTGTGGCTAATACTGCATTGTATAAAAACCCCACATCTTTATCCATTCATTGTTTGATAGGCATTTGGATTGTTTGCAAGCTTTAGCTATTACAAACTGTGCCACTATGAACATGGGTGTGCATATATCACTGTGGTATGATTCTTTTAATTCTTTTGGAAGATACCGAGAAGGGGAATAGCTGCGTTGAATGGAACCTCTGGTCCTAGTGTTTTAAGGAATCTCCACACTGATTTCCACAGTGGTTGCACCAGTCTACACTCCCACCAACAATGGAGAAGGGTTCCTTTTCCCCCATAGCCCCGGCAGCATTTGTTATTGGTTGATTTCCTGATAATAGCCATTCTCTCTGGAGTGAGATGGAATCTCAGTGTTGTTTTAATTTGTGTCTCTTGAATGGCCAGTGATATTGAATACTTTATCATAATCTGTTGGAAGAGAGAATAGGTGGAGCTCTTGAGGACATAGGTGTGGGCAAAGACTTTATGAACAAAACCCTGATCACATGGGAAATATTACAAAGAATCAACAACTGGGATCTCAGATTATTAAAAGGCTTTTGTACAGCAAAAGAAATCACCAACAGAGTAAAGAGACAACTAGCAGAGTAGGAAAAAATTTTTGCCAGCTGTTCCTCAAACAAAAGATTGATATCTAGAATATATAAAGAACTGAAAAAAAATCAAACTTCCCAAATTTAAAGACCCAACCCAAAAATGGGCATCTGAGAGGAATGCACACTTCTCAGATGAAGAAGGACAAGGTGTTGATTTTGGCATAGGTGTGGCCAATTGGCTGAGAGTAGCTGAAGTAGCATTTTATACAGTGTGGTCATTCCTGCTCTTGAGTCATGTAGGCTGAGGTTGTGAGAATTTCAACAGCCACAATGCTGTCCTTCCCTAGGACAGCAGTTTGCTTGGTCTTTCTTCAGGAAAGCAGGGGTTCTTCTGGAAATAGCTGTCTTTGGCTGCATAGGGAAGTGAGAAGGAAGGAGCCACAGGCTTTGTGGGCCTCAGAGAGGAGTGGGCCAATGCCAGGCCTTGGACAGACTGCCCGGCTTTCATTTGCTGGGGAAGAATTAGCCCATTCCAGCAGACTTCTGCCATGGGAGGAAGGAGAAGCAATCAGGGTCATGGCAGTTAGGTCTACAGGTAAGCATAGTTCTCCAGAAGACAGTGCTAGCTGTGCTCCTGTCTGCTTTGAGAGAATAGCTTGGCTTGTATAGCTACCATGTTAATTCAGGATGCTAGAAGATAATAGCACGATAAAGATTTGATCCTAGCCTCCATGCTGCGTGCTGGGGGGAAAGGTGAGATCATGCGGGATTAGATGCAGCCCCTGTTCTTGGAGCCCATGGCCCAGCAGCTAGGCTGGGGCCCCTTTCCAAATACTCTGGTGATGTTAAACCCATGTTAGACTGCAAGAAATCCACCTAATCATTTCCCCTGAAGTTGGCTCCCCAGTTGTGCATGTGTGTGTTGAGTCCTATGCACCATTGTAGGACTGAGTTATGCTCCCTTTCTCTTCCACTCTGAACCCTCTCCTCCTTCTTCATTAACCACCAGTCCTGTCTTTCTGCTTCTGCGCCCTTTTGCTAATATTAGCCATTGGCAGGGTTTTCTCCTCAAAATGCTACTTTTCCCTCCTTTCCTCTGCACACCTACATCTTCGATACTTGTCCTGCCTCTTGGCTGTCCAGGGGGTGTTGCATGTGCCCTCAAACACCTTTACATGATGCCCACAACACCTTGTCCCTATGCCCACCTTGTCTATCTCTGAGAGGCCATATCAAGGAAGTGGCATAAGAGCTCTTTTCATTAGATACTACAGTTGTCCACATTTCCAGGGCTCACAGAGGTTATCCAAAGTGTAGTAGGAGGGGGACCCCATGCCAGCTCTCTCCAGCAGCTCTGTCACTGCTGATGCTTGCTGAATCATGGCTGGTTCTAGAGCTCTCTTAGGCAAGTTTAGTTGTAGGAGAAAATGCCTGTCCCTGAGATTTCTCTTCAAGCGTGTAATAGTAAAACTATTGATCAGCTCCACCTTGACAGGTGGCAGCTGATGTATCAGTGTTTACTAGAGAAACGGATATAATACAAGATATACAAATATATAAGAATTTACAAGATTGGCTTACAATGGCCACCCACAGTCAGATGAGGAATAGTCTAGAGGGTCCATCTCCACCCTGGAGGCTGAAGCATTTAGTAGAAGGTCTGGGGCTCACTGCAGTCTCCCATGCAAGTCCATATCAAGAGGCAAATGAGTCTTCGATGGAAAGCTGAAAAGACTATGCTGGAAGGCTGAAGAATCTGCACTGGAAGTGAAAGAGTCTGCACTGGAAGCCAGGAGATGACGTCCAAGGTGAAGGCAAAGACTGGAGCTCCTCTGAAGAAACAGAAGCAGATCCATCCTTCTTCATTTCCCCTTTCTACCATCCAGATGACAAGGCACCCTAGGGTAGATCTTCCACATCCCAGGGTGTGGAATTACTGAGCCAATTTAGTTGAGCTTCTCTTACTCAAGTTGACACCATCAATCAAGCATCACAGCTGGTAGGAGAATCTTCTTTGTGGCCAATGTTCAACAACAACCCCTGTGAGCAGTCAATGGTCTTACCCCATGTCAGGATGTAGGATGGGCAGGCCAGGGAGTCGTCCCCTCCCTGCTAACATATATAGGAATTGAGCCAAGAGTGTTAAAGAAGGCCTGTACTCCACGGATTTTACCCAGGCCATGGGGACACTCACAGCATTGGCTTCCTTTTTCTTCTACCCCTGGCTCTGCCCTATACCCAGAATTCCCAGCCTGCATATCCGAGGATGGTCATCCCCTCCAACAGTTGCCCTGGGTTAAGGGTGTGTACTAGGGTCACAGTCTACCTTCAGAAGACAAACCCAGTTATGACATCCATGCAGGACCTGAAATTAGGCCAAGACCATTGGGCAGGGGATCCTGAGGCCCTGAACTACAGGGACTGGGGACCAGGAGCTCCAAGTTCTGCTTCCATCTGCCACTCACTTGTCAGGTGGCTGAGCCCTGGGTACTGGGGTACCCTCATTGCTACAAAGAGACGTTTATCCTCCAGCTCTGACCGTGGCTCACATCTCAGTTCCACCCCCAGCCCATCTGTCCCTCTCCCTGTACCACTTCCCTTCCTGCTGGTTTGTCAACCTTGGGGACAAAATGTTGAATTTGAATTTATATCAAAGTTGCTGGCCAACTAATGCCCTGAGGCAGATACAAGAGAAATAATGCATTGTGCGTTTGAAAACCTTCGAGTCCCTAGAAGTCTCCAGGTCAACAAGATTCCTCTGAACTTTACTGGATTCTCTAGAAAAAGAAGTCAGGGCCCCTAATTTAGTTTCTAGCCCAATTTAAAGGAAGGGGGAAACCTAAATGAAAATGCTTTTTAGGTGTCATCCACCTGTGTCCCCAGCCATCTAGGCTCCCTCTCACCTGTGGAACACATAGGCAGGTGAGGGTGACCCCCATGTGCACATGGGCACCTCTGGGGGCAGGAAGACTATATCCAGAGTCACCCACCACTTTACCACCTCTGTACCTGTGCCACTTCCTTCCTGTGCCTTCTCAGCATGGCCTTGGGAACAGCCCTCACAAGCACGTGCCCAAATGTCTCCTAGGCAGCTTCTGAATGTCTTCAGGGCTATCTCTCTTCCTCTCTACTTCCCCTACCCACTCCCACTGCTGCCAGCACAGCACACAATAACCAGGCAATTGCTAGGTGGAGCACGCCATTCTGGAACATAGGTGTATTGTCCCATTTATTTTGTATAGTGACTCCCTGCCAGAGGGACTGATAGAGTTTTCATTTTACACTAGAGGTCCCTGAGGTACAGAATTGAATAACTTGCCCAAGTTTACAATGTTATTAAGCCAGGATTCTAACCCCGGCTGTCACCCAGAGCTTAACCCCAGGACAAACACAGGGTGTATTGGATATGGGGTTTTAATCCACAGATATGTGCACTTTTACAATACGGGAGTAAAGGACAGGATGAGTTGGAAGTAGAAAAAAGGCCCCAAATATGAGTCCAGTGAAGGTCCTAGTTGAAGGAGGTGTATAAGTGTGAGCCTTCCAGATCCCTCTGCTATGTCTGGGCAGGTGTCTCCATCAGGCTGAGTTGTGGTCCATGTCTGTGCACCTGAGAAAGAGACCCAGCTCAGCTAGCTGGTGCACTGGGGTCTTGTCACAGTGGATGCTGATCACTGCAGCTGACCCTTCAGAGATCCGGGTGTGCTGAGAGGCCACTGAATGAAAAGTTCCATAGAATCTGGCCTCGTTCATTCCAAACACCTTTTGTGAAGAGAGTTTCAAGAGCATGTTCCATAGACCAGTGAGTCATCTGTGTGACCTCTAAGGTTGGAGGCCAGCGGGTGGCCGTGTGTAGTTAGGCCCCTCCTCACCGATGAGGGCTCACATGCACAGTAAGAACCAGAGCTGCTCCTGGTATTGCCCAGAGCAACCATTGACCCTTTGATCCTCAGTCTTCCCTTTCCTGGAATGATACCTTCCTCCCAGGGCTTCTGAGGATGAAATGGACCATGAATAGGAACTTTCTGGAACTTGACCTGGCCCTGGAAAGTTCCCTCTCAGCAGGGTTACATTGGTCCTGTAGCACAACAAAAACAGCAGTGCTGCCTTGCATTGATTTTTTCTTTTCAGTTGTTTAATGTTCCTGTACAGAGAAATTTTTGAATGTGGAACTCATCAGTAAATGCCATGGACTAACATTTCTGTCACCTCACCAACCCCTCTTCCGAATGGCATGAACATGCTACTGTATTGGTTGAGCACTTACTTCCAGGCAGGGCCAGGCTCTGGGCCAAGCGCTCACCAGGCATCATCTTGTCTCCAGTAACCCCGTGCACAATCGTGTCCTGTTGTCACCCCCACTTGACAGATGGGACAAGTGAGGCTCTCGGGTTGTTTATGATTGATGCCAGGGCAGGCTGTAGTGGTTTGGGGCAGAAAATCTACACTGCTCTAGGCTGCTTCCTGCCCATCAGAGGAAGGAGCTCCAACACCAGCCTCTGTTCCTGCTCTCATCCTCACCCCTGCCTGTCTTAGTTGATTGCCTCTTAAGAAACTATTTTCCCCTGCTTCTGCACACACACACACACCCCACTTATTCAGTGCAAGACAGTAAGCCCCAAGCTGAGCACTGTGGCTCCCATCCTGGCTTTTGCAGTTGTGGTCAAAGGGGTGTTTCCAGGAGAGAAGAAACCCCACCAACCATTCCCTGCCCGAGGGTAGTAGTGGCTATCTCTGGAGACATCCTCTGAGCATGGGTGGTCAGTTTTCCTTCTCCAAGGGACTGGTAAAGGGGCTGGAGGGCCAGGGGTGGACCCTTGTCCCCACAGAGAGCCAAAGCAACCTGCACCAGCCTGTAGGACCATCTTGCAATTACCTTCCCTGTGTGTGTGCTTTGGGGATGAGGAGGGATGCCAATCATGGGCCAGGCTTTGGCCAGTCTCCCGATGGAGCCACAGCAGGCCAGACCTTTCCTCCATCTCCTCCCCTCCCCTTCTCCCTCCTCTCCCCTCCCACATGTGGCCAGAAGTCAGCAGCCCACCTCTGGGAATTGAATTCTCAAAATGCCAGCAAAGTACCAGCTAGTGGAATGTCCACTAGTGTACAGGCTTCTATCCCTGTCTGTTCATAGGCCCAGTGGGGTGGGGGATCTTTGGGGAGCTTCCTCAGACACCAGCCTGGGGTGAGCCACCTCGCCATGTGAATTCTTTTCCAAAAGGCATTGATGAATTGGAGTCTCAGGACAATCCACGCCCAGCACTTCCAGGCACCTAGACTATTTAAAAAGAAATGTCAATATGGGCTTTTAGAAACTATGTTTTAAGTTTTTCTGTTTAATCCATTAAATGCTGTTAACACAAAAATATAATGCCATTATATTGTGGAGGTCATAAGTTAATGACAGGATTTATTTTTAAAGTGGCTAATTCATTCTTCCCTATGTGCCATAGTGCAGGTAATGGAAGAAAGGTACAAGTCTCATTTCTTTTTCTTCATCACTCACTGTTTAGCCTTCTTTCCAGAGGACAGCCAAAGCCTAAAGTTGTGATCTGTCGTCCTATGGGCCTGGACAAACAGTCCCAGCAGCCCTGCCCTTAGGCTTGGCCCTTGGGCCCTTTTCTCTCCTCCCCACAAGCCCAGGAATATTCTGGGCCCACATGCAGGGCCCCCTTTCTATAGATCACACTCCAGATGTCTTAGAACCCCAGAATCCCCCGCTCAGTCGTCCAAGCTTGATTTCAGGACCTCTGTGGACCTCATGCCTGTGTCCTCTGGGGGAGCTGTGTCACTATACACACTCCTGGGCCCAAGCTGGGCCCTGAGGAGAATGACCACACTTGACTCTGGAGGCTGGGGAGCAGGCACAGGCTGGAAGCATCACTGTGAGGGTCCCTGTGGCCGGGGCTGGGACTGTGGAGCATGGGCCTCCGTTCACACTCTTGCCCTAATATCATAAATGCTAGGGGAGGACTGCTCTCTGGCCTGTCCACCCTAGACTCTGACCTGGGGACAACCTTTGTTTGCCTTTCAAAGGGGTTGTCATGAGGAACTGGCTACAAAAACTCTCTTGCCATCTGAGTCCAGTTAAGGGGGAACTGATCTATGGTTTTAATATTTACAACCTTGAGGAATCTCAGGGACAGGTGTTGTCTCTCATGACTAAATTTGTCTGAAAGAGCTCCAGAGCCAGCGTAATTCAGCCAGCATCAGTGGTGGCAGAGCCATGGGAGAGACCTGTTTTGTGGACCAGTCTTAGGACATGATTTGAATAATCTCTACAAGCCTTGCTTTCATCACCTGTGAAACGGGGACAATAGGATTCATAGGAAGACTCATCAGTGTAAAGATCTCAGAACAGTCTGGCACATAAAAATGCTCAAAAAGTATCATCCATTATTAAACATGTGAAGATCACTGAATCACTTCTGTGTGTGTAGACTTCTTTCCCCTCAGCTTAACTGGGAGGGAAGCAAATGGCATGTGTACAATGATGATGTTCACAAGGCCAGAAAATACTTCTTGGTGTGTCCCAAGGAACAGATTTGATGAGTATTTTGTTATGGAAAATTTCAAATATACGTAAATATGGAAGTAGTTGGAATTGTACAGAGAAAGCCCATCCATGTTGCAAGAAAGATCAACTCAGAGACTTGTTCATCCACTCCCCAGAGGGTGTTTATTTTCTAGTCGAGGTCTTCTCCCAGCACCCCCAATTAGAAAAGGTAGTGAAAGAATCATCCAGTAGGAGTTGTCAGTGGCTCCCCCTGAATGGTGGCCCCATCAAGAGGTGAAGGACAGGGGAAGATTCTGGGCCAGGAGGGGCAGTGGTCATGGTCCAGCAGGTGGACCCAACTTGGGGGAAGATGAGCGGTGTGGCTAGAACAGCAGAAGAGCCCGAGCCTGTGGGACAGGAGAAGGAACAAGACAGGTCCACGAAAGACATTAAGGATGTTTGGCAGACCATGGAGAGGACACGGGTCCAGGAGGCAGACAGGGAAGGCACGGAATGAGGGGCAGATGAACACCATGTCTGTTTAGGAGACACTCGGTGCTGGAGCAGAAGTGTCTCTTCTAAAGGGCTCTTTATTCATTTTGGGCCAAGGAGAAGTAGCCTCAGTGGTCTGGTCCTGGGCTGAGGGTCAGCAGGGATATGGCAGAGAGCAACCCTTCACGGGGTCCTCTGCAGGACAGAGGGCTCCAACTCAGAGATCATCTCCTTTGCTGCAGGACAAAATGAAGGGCAGATGCTGTCCTTGTGTTCAGCCTGGGGAAGATCTCTCCATGGAGCACATGGTGACAGCTGTGATGCCCGGGCTTGTTGTCCCCTGACTTGCTTTAGGCTTCACCCCAGTTGCTCTCTGGTCTTTGGCACTTTGGGTGAAATATGTGAGGACCATTCCTGGTGATGACCTCACAGAACACCACCTTACACCACCAGGACTCTGCTTGTGAACCTAATTCCTCAGCATCTTTTCCGGCAGAAGTTCAGGGCCAAATTGTCAACTGTACTGGCGTATTGAAGTGTGTGTACCTCTTAAAATAATTGGATTTCTCATAACTTTCTTTCCCTCCCAGCTCCTCCTTTGGATCTCTTCTTCATCCCCTTTGCCCCTCAGTCTACCTCTTGTCATAGTTCTCGTGTTCCCAAGACATTGATTTGAACTCCCTTTAAAGATGGGGACAGTCTAAAGACAGCTTGAGGTAGGATGTCAACCTGTGAGATGGCTGCTGGAGAGAGCAAGCATGGAGAACAGGTTCTTCTCAAGACATCGTCTCCAGACAGGGTCACTAGATACCATACAGTTCAGCTAGGCTGTTGTTTAGGCTCTTACTCAAAATTCAGGATTGTTCATCCTGCAGGCGCCATGTGTATGGGCCAGACCCAGTCCTCATCACAGGGCATAGGAACAGAGACTCCCATGGGAGCGTAACCTCCTATGCTGAGGCCCTTGAGTAGCATTTTCCAAGGTGACTTTGTTGACGGTCAGTGCCTGTTGGGACTTCTGGCACTTCTTACAAGCTATTCTGATTATCACACAGAGGCACAGTGGCATCCTGTGAGTGGTGGATTCCTCAATCCTGAGTGTACCTTCCTGGTCTCTTTCCCCAGGGGTGGGCCTTCACCTACACCCAGCAGATCATCCAGGAGGAGCTGTGCCTGTCAGTTGTCACCTTGTTCCCCGGTGCCCCAGTGGTCCTCGTTCTTTGCAAGAATGGAGATGAGAGACAGGTAAGCAATGGCCAGGTCTGGGGTGTGGCAGCACACGTAATGTGTCCTGGTTAGGACTAAGTCTCATGGGTAGGATGAGAGATGCTATTGGAAAAGGAAAGGTTGATAAGAAGGAAGTCCCTTCAGTCAGGAGAGAGGGGTGTGCTTTGGATGGTCTCCATGGGGCCAGTAGCAATGCCACGTTGCCCCCGATGCTCAGCTCAAATGGGAAAATCTGTTGACTTCAGCTGACCTCACCAGGCTGCTCATCTGGTATTGGCGCTCTTTACTCCATCCCTACCTGGGATCCCAGGCAAGGATCTTAGGGCCACAAGAATGAGCAAGATTTGACCCTTTGCCTTCAGGGCTTTGGGGCCCGGTAGTGTGTTCCCCCGAAATTCCTAACATTCTAGATGCACCATATGCCCACTTCCTCCAGCAGCAAGGCGCTGGCTCCTCTTGGTTTCCTGCCCACCACCACTGAGACTCAAGTGTCCATTTTATGGCCCACTGGCTACGTGATCCATGGAAGGGTTCTGAGCCTCTCTGAGCTTCCCTTTTCTCCTCTGAAATGGGCTGGTGGTGCCTACCACACAGGGCAATTAACTGAGATGGTCGCTACGAAGCACCGAGCACAGTGCCTGGGCCATCATGGTTCCCCAGTACCCGTCCATCCTCTCTTCTTCTCGTGCAAGGGGAAGTCAGGGAAACAGCACAGGAGATGCACTGTCGTGCCTGCCCCTCATGCAGACACTTTGAAGAAGGCCCCCCGCCACTCATCCCCTCATTCTCAATGTCCCCGCCCTTCTCCCCCACCTCTTTGTCACCATGCAGACCCAGGGCATGGAGCATTTCTTTGGTTGCTCCTGTGACCGACTTGCTTTTACATTTCCTGACCTATTGCTTTGAAAGTTATTGCCTCCTAATGAGTTTTCCTAGCAAACATATTGATTTTGCTTTTAAGCATTTTTTTAATCCAATTTTTAAAAGAAGAAAACCAACAATGGTACCAGGCAGCACAATTAGTTATAATGCCACGTATCCATGAGACCAGGAAATCAAGTCACAGGCTGACCCTAGACTTGTGGTGTCAACCTCTTGATGATGCTGTAAACCTGGATATGGATAAGATCCTTGGCCTTAGCCAGAGAGACCTGGCTCATTCTCTCTCTCCACTGTCTTCTCAGCAATGGAGCAAGACCGGTTCCCGAATCGAGCACATAGCTTCCCACCTCTGCCTAGACACAGACATGTTTGGTGACAGCACTGAGGACGGCAAGGAGGTGGTTGTCAACCCATGCGAGTCCTCACTCATGAGCCAGCACTGGGACATAGTGAGCTCTTGAGGACCCCAGGTGGATCTAGCATGGGCTGGGGAAGCCATGCTTCCCTGGACCAGAACAGACTGGATACCAGGCTATGAACAGCCTGCAAGTGTACCAGATGCCCCAGCTGAAGGTGAAGCTGAGTCCCTCGGGACAAGAGCTGCTGTCTCAGGGTGGAGGCTGGAGAAGGTCGCAAGCAGCAGGGCTCAGCGACAGACTCCATGTGTGCGCAGTGCTGTGAAGATCCGGCCTGGCCCAGTCTTCCCCTGATTGGCACCTGGAGACAGAGCTCTAATGGGAAGTGTTTGCTGCTCCTTTCTTACAAAAGACACACCCACAGAGGCCAGAGCGGGAAGCTTTCCTTGTCACCAGGCCAGGACTAAAGTGGAGATACTGAATGGAAGTGGTTTTCAGAACAAATAAAGTTAATCTTAGAAGTTGTTTTTGGATTTCTCTCACATCCTTCTTCCTATGTCTCCTCAGGGTCAAGCTGATTTCTCCATTGAATGTGGGCGGGGGTGGGGATGTTTTGTGGCAGAGAGGATAAAGGAGAAGAAGGCAGATGGGAGACCCGTGACCTTATCCTAGGTTGCCACCAACTAGCTGTGTGATCGCAAAAGTCTGTTTCTTTACTCCACCATTTCCTGTTCTGTCACATGGCGGAGTAGGACCCGAGAGGTCATTTGTACTGATACGAGTGCTGATCAACATATATAGTGTGTGTTTAAATTTTTTAAATTATCACAGTAAAAGACACATTGCCATTAATCCCCTTCAGAATACTCCCCCTTGCTTCAAACATACTTACCCTGTTATTCTCACCATTTCTGAAACAGTTCTGGAAGTCCTCTTTCATGAATGTCTAGGAAAGTATGATCAAACATAGAGTGAATGCTATTGCTAGGCATTATTCAATTGAAAAGCAGATTCATAGAAACATTAACTTTTTTGTTTTGTTTTGTTTGTTTTTTTGAGACATGGTCTTGCTATGTAGTTCAGGCTAGACTTGAATTCATTGTGCAGCCCAGGCTGGCCTTAAACTTGCAGGGATCCTCCTGCCTCAGCCTCCTGAGTGCTGGGATTATAGGCGTGTGCCACCGCGCCCAGCTCATAGAAACATTACTGTGTCCTCATCTACCTTATTCACTGGATCTGGCACTGTGTGACTTCTGGTTCTTCTCCAAAGTCAAAATGACCATGAGAGGTAAACATTTTCCATTGTGAGATTAGCCATGACAATGCAACTAAAGACACTCGCTCCAGAACTGCTTCCGAAAGTGGCAAGGATGACAGGATAAGCGTGGGGTTAGGGTAAAGGGTCGTGGCGTGCACACTGGCACAGGAGTTTCTTACTCTAATAAAGGCCCAGCTTACTGGTTTGGTCTGGGAATTGGTCGCAGTGGTTGCCCAGTTTTATTACCCACTTAACGGTTTACCCTGAGCGTCACTCGGGCAGGGTGTTTGTTGATGTACTATCTTTAGCATCGCTCAGGCAGGGTTCATTTCAGCTAGTTGATTCTTGTATGGAATAAGTTTGATAAAAATTGTCATTTTTATATTTCCTGTTATAAAAATGAAAAAATACGACTTTTGGTCATTCTGTATTTAAATAATTGGACTGGTAAGTGGTTAATTAGGTCTTAAGAGAAGAAATGATCCGTATGGTTTAAAAATTTCCAAAATGTGCCTATGCCTTTTCTGCCAAGGTAAGTCCACCACGTGCTGTGTAGTAACTGCCTTCATTATCTATTGCCATGTAACAAATGACCCACAGCTTAGCAGCTTAAAGCATGGCGTGTTTATTCCCTCAGTCAGAAATCCGGGCCCAGCTAATTGTGTCTTCTGCTCCAGGGAGTCGAGCATGGCTGCCATCCGCATATTGGCCAGAGCTGCAGCCTGCTCCACTGGGGCTGGGGCTGTTCCAGGCTCACTTGGTTGTTGGTTGCTTTTTGGCTCTAAAAGGCAGTCAGACTGGGCTCCCCCCTGCCCCTTGCTGTGTGGGCCTGTCCAACATTGCAGGGACTTCTCAGCAAGGTGGCCAAGGAGGCAAGAGGACCACCAGCAAGATGGAGTCACGGTCCTTTAGAACCAGGCCTCACAAGTTACCTCCATCACTTTTCCATATTCTGTGGGATAGAAGGTGTTGCCAGGAGTTGCCCGTACTCAAGAGGAGAGGATCATTCAAGGGACTGAAGGCCAGGGAGGGAGCGATCACAGGAAGCTGTTTTGCCACAAACTTACCACCGTGACCATTGTATTCTAAACAGGTCTAATCTCTTCATCCAAAAAGCCCTGCAGTGATGGGAATATCAAGTTCATAATAAAACCCACTACTGTGGACTACTGTACCCTGGGAAAGTAAAGATTCGCTGTGCACACACCCAGAATGTCCTCTGGTAGTTGTATTTGTTTATGCAAACCTCCCATCACCTTCGCTAGTTCACATGCAACTCTTTGATTGGGAATATCCCACTCTACAGTGAGAAAAGGAGAGGCGGCCACGGAAAGGTAAAGCCATCTGCAGAAGACATTCTGAAGCCTCCTTAAGCTGTGTACACGTCCACTGGACTTGAACTAGCTTTGCAGAGAGGAAAGCGGGTAGGCTAATTTGCCAGCGACCTTTCCCTTAAAGCTTGAGATAAGTACTGTGCTAGAATAAACAACTCAGAGCCTGGTGCTGTGCTCAGCTGGCTTCTCGCCCTCTGTATTTGTGACTGTCTTGAGTTCCCAGGTGGCAAGAGAGGTGTCTCCTGCCTTTCTGTATCCCCAGCCCTGAGCTGTCAGTGGATGTTTTCTTAAGTAGTTAGTTGATAAACAGTTTCTTATCCCAGGTGAAGATGATATTACTACCCCTATAAAGTCACAGAGTGCAGATGGCCTAAATTCTGATTCAGACACGTAAGGGAATGGGGAAGAGGAACAGAGGCCTCTGGCTCAGGGTGACAAACACATCCCATCCAGGCTCTTTCCATGTGGTTGAAGAGCTAATGCTTAGGTCTCCCACTGAGCTCCCCCCCTCCCAGTGAAAGACCTTGGAGAGAATAACAAAAAGGGTCCCAGGGAAGGATGTGGAGTCACCTGCTAATGGAGGAATGAATGGCTCACACATGAGCTACAGAGCCTGTGTGCTAAGGCCTCTTGGGTGGAAAATGGAGGTGAAAAACTGATGTTGAAATCACTACAGCTGTGTGGAGCTAGCTGAAGCCCTCTCTGCACTGTCCTCCACTGTGCTTGGGAGATACAGCCAAAGCAGAAGCAATTGTAAAAGCAAGCACAGCAGCGTTCCAAACCTCCACCAGCTCAAGATGAAGTTGACAGTATCTGAAAGGACACTGACCCGCTGTGGTCCGAGGGGTCCTCATGAACTGCACGTGCCCAGCAGTGAGTGTGGGCAAACCTTGCCTGGCCACCGCTCCATTTGGCAGGTGCTGAATGAGAGTCCTCAGTTCAGTCTGATCACAGTTTGATTACCAAACATCAATAGTCTCGAATAACTCACTTAGCAGGTCATCTGTATCTGTGTGTAACAGTTTGTTGGATAACATCAGTGTATGAGAAAAAGGTATTTCTACCTCTTCTAAAAACGTTTTAAATTTTGTATTAGTATACATTTGTAATCCACCATGACTTCATACATACATCGCATCTTGGTCATTTTTACGACCCCTGCTCCCACCCTCCCCTCTCCCTCCTTCCTCAGATCCCCTTCCCATCTCTACAGAGTCAATCCCCCTGTTTCTTAGCATGACTCTTACTTTGCTCTTTAAATTATTTATATTTTGGGTCTCTCAGAGAAACCATGGGACATTTAACCTTTTGTGACTGACTTATTTCACTTAGCATTATGGTCTCAAGAGCAATCCATTTTCCTACGAATAACTCAAATGTATCCTCCTTTATGGCCAAAAAGTACCGTAAGGGCCCACAATATTTAGACCCCAAACTATGCTTGGAGACTCAACCCTCCCCAAGCCAAGGGAGGAGATGGCAGAAGTCCCTTCCCTTAGGGTCACCTCTGACTAGTGGGAACTATATGAGCTTCTCTGAATATATTAATGTGATGTGCATATTAAGTGAGAAGGAATTTATATGCATTACATATGAACATGTGTATACAGTTGGCCCTCCGTCTTCACAGATTCTGCACCTATGGATTCAACCAATTAAAAATACAAAGAAAAAAATCCATCCGTGCTGACTTTGCACACACTTTTGTCATTATTCCATAAACAATTCAGTATTAAAACTACATAGCATTTATATTGTTCTAGGTGTTCTACGTAATCTAGAGCTATTTAAAGTATGCAAGAGGATCGGCATAAGTTATATGCAAATTCTATACCACTTTATATAATGGACTTGAGCATGTATGGATTTGGGGATCTACAGAAGGGTGGGTAGAGTCTGGACCTCTCCCTACAGATACCAGGGGATAAATATGTTCAATTGGGAGAAGAGAGACAAGGGCTTTGGGCACTCTCTGCTGTGTGGATTAGAGCAGGGGATGTGATGGCAGGCGAACGGGGAGAATGGGAGGTTTGAGGTAAATCTGGGCTCTGCATGTATGGTTGAGCCTGGTGCCACATGAAATCAGAGACTTACTCTCCTGGTTTCTTTCCTTATGTGCTTTGTAATCTCTCCCTGTAAGTTCATCTGCAGTGGGAGTTTTTTCCTGTGGGGATCCAGGGTATTCTGGTAGTGCAAGCATGCCTCAGGATATGGGCTTACCTCTGTAGGGTCCTATTGGGTCACATTGATTTCAGGCCAATTTGTGCATTGATTTCTCTGTTGGTGGTTTTCACACTGTGAGCAATGAGAATTTGGGCCCCAACTCTATGCTTGACGCAGCTTGGATAATGATAATTCACACATTGCTTTTTCCACTCCAAATTTTAGTGCTGCTTCCATGCTATTGCTACTCACTCAGCTGGTAGATAGGGCTTTCCAGCCCTTCCAGGCAGCAGGCTATAAGAAAGACCTCATTTCTGTTCCGTGCCACCCACAAGGCTGTGGATCTCCTAGCTGCCTCTGCTTGGATAGCAATGCCCGAGCCTTGGTGATGTGCTTCACCTCAATTCTCCTCCAGTTCTCAGCCCCTACTCTCACCCTCTACTCACGCTTGGTTTTTGGAATCTGGAATCCCTCCCTTCTTCCTTTCAAATGCAGCTGTGATTTCAAATTGTTTTATCCAATATTTATATGGGGGGGGGCAGGGGCTTCCTGTGTTGGCTCAGACCGGAACTCCTTAGTGCTGTAATTAGTTGTCACCACTGTCTTTCCCACTGGCAGTGAGACCATACCTTATTGTAGACACTCAATAAATTTCTGTGAATGAGTGAGAAAATAAGCCTGTGATTCTTTAGTACCACTTCCTAATTACCTCCTGGCTAGTTATCAGACGTTAGTTTTAAAAAGACAGCCCGGGCAGAAATGGAAGACCAAGAAGACAAATTTATAACAATAAAATCTCGTTATAATACACATAGATTTAGGGAGCATGCATATTTAACTTCATAATGACAGAGTTTAATACTGAAAATGCTAACTGGGAAGAACTATCAGTAATGGAAATCTTCAATACTGCTGTAAAGCTCAGCCAGAGAGAATTTCTTCTCATAAACTCTGGGGAATGGCGATGGAAAGGGGAGCTGGTACCTTCCTATTTCATCTGCAAGGATCTCACATATCTTGTGACAACTGGCAACCTGGAACCTGGCTGACCTCTGAAGAGAACTTCACCTTGTACTTGCTGCGCACCTTGGTGACCCTCCATAAAGCACCGTTTACCCCCCTCACACACTGAGCCACAGTCCTGCCCTTGGCCATCCATTCTCCTAGCATCTGGACAGTGTCTGGCATATCCGAGACTAGAGAAGGGCTGAAGGTTATAAGAGAGGTCTAGCAGCCACACCGACATGGTGGCCTCTGGAACATCCCCCATGACAGGTGGCAGCCTATTTGCCCCTGCCACGGACAGATTGTCTGAGCTCCCTCATGGCCCGTGGTCTCTGGCAGCCCAACTTGGATTAGCCAATGCTGAAACTCTGAGTGCTTTTCCATTTGCCATGGAGCTAATTTAATGAAGCCGTCACAGTGCAAACCTCGGGGCTTATTGGAAAAGGACTCGAGCACGACATTATTTCACAGCAGTAGATTGCATCATTTTCATTTCACAGCTTTCCAATGGGAAATAATAAAACAAAATTACAAACATAATGAAAGAAAGAAGGGAAAAAATGGTGGGTGAGTGATGCATTGTCTGTGCTGTGACGGGGCTGCTTTTCTTATTCGCTTGAGCCAGTAAATATTACCTGGCTCTGCTTTGCAGGAAGGAGCAGCCTGGGGTGCTTCCGCCTGCTGTTGAAGATAACAGTCTGCAATAACTCACTGTCCAGGCACGGCGAGGAGCGGCGAGTGCCCTGGAGATGGCCTGCCACATGGCCTTCTGAGAGCTTCCAGCCTCCAAGAGCACAGCCCGCTTCAGCCAGGCTGCTCCAGTGATGGCGTGAAGGGCTGCCCTTGCAGGTGTCCACTGCACCTTCCTTCCCTGGAACACTTAGCAACTTCAAGGATGGGTCTGCACTGCCCCCTTCGGAAAAGAAACACGTCCCTGCCTTCCTCCAGCCTGCAGGTGCTTTCAGCGTGACTGGGTGATCTGACAGCCACAGGCTAAATAGGAATCAACAAAGGGACAGAGCTCTTTCCAAAAGCTGTTCTCCTGTTTTCACTGATGGGCACAGATGCAGGGAGGCAACAGAGCTCAGTGGCCTTCTTTGCTCTTCAGAGAGCCTGCCCTTCAGCCCAAAGAAACGTCCAAGGCCTGGCCCACAGCAAAGAGACTGGACTTGGTCATTCCAACCAGGCCCTAAATTCCTCTTCTGCCTTTCACTGAAAATATCTTTCCTCCTCTGACAGTGGAGGGGTTTGATGTCATCTGGAATGAACCCCTTCCCAGGCTGCCCCTGATTTCCCTCCTCCCTTCTCCATCTGCAGGAGGCCTCCCCATCTCCTGGATAGAATGCCCATCTGTCCCATACTGACTTCAAGCAAAAGGTCTTCCCTGAAGCCCCATCTCCCTTTGCACCTTGACCAGCACGCTCCCACTGCAGAGGTCGGTCTCTCTGCTCTTAGGTAATGTAGGTTGGGACCCCGGCCCTCTAGATCTTAGCTGTGTGGCAAGGGTCCAATTAGCTCCCTTCTCTGAACTCCACTGTCATGTCTCTGAACTCAGGTTGTCACAGCACTGTGTCCACCTTGGGGGTCAATGCCCAACACCCTACATTTTCCACCCTGGTGTTCTTCATAGGTCCTGAGCATGGGAAGAGGATAGCAAGGTCCTCGAGCAGCTCAGGCAGAATGTTGTATCAAGGAGCTGGAGTGTTCTGAGGCTCAAGGGGAAAAAGGAGACGTGAGGTGAAATTAATGCATGGAGAGGGATTATAAGAAGATGGAGATGGGACTCATCTGAGACGACAGGAGCAGTGTCAGCAAAGCCTCAGAGCAGGAGAACACAGAGCATGTAGACCTCTCATGTGGAAAGGGAAGGTGATCAGGTAAGGTCACAAAGGGGGACTTATTGCCAGGCAGAGGATGCAGAACTTAATTGGGTAAGTAGTTGTGAGCTGTTGAAGGTTTAGGAGCAGAGGAGCGACACTGAACAAAGTGCAAAAGATTGACAGGGTAGCAGAGAGTAAGATGGTGTGTTCTGAGATCTATCTGTGCAGCCAGGACTCATCAGAGGCTGCAGAAATCTTCTGTCACTACCAGTCTGTGACCAGGAAACAGACAATGGATATGAGAGCCTGGAGTTGTGGCTGTGGGGTGCAGAGGCGAAGAGAAGAGAGGACAGGGTCCAGTGAGAAATGACTTTAATGCCAAGTGGGCTCTGCTGAGTTAACCGAATCAATGCCTTCATGGTACCTATGCTTCGTTTATCTGTTTGAGTATCTGATAACCCTACTTAATTTTTAAGTTAGAAAACATGATGGATACACAAGAGGGAAATAGCCATAGCAACCATGGACCTGGTGTTCCCTCTGTGCTTGGCATCGTTCTGAGAGCTCAAAAGAACTCCCTGAAACAGAATCTAGGTACTAATAGCCCCTCTTGCTATCTTCATCTCACAGGGCAGTCACTTGAGGGCCAGGAAGTTTAGGTAACTTGCCCAAAGTCACACAACCTGAATTAAAACGTAAGCTCTAAATCCAAGAAGCCACTCCTGAGTTCTGAGTTCATAACCATGAGGCTCCACTGCTTCTCGCATGAAGGACAGAACAACAAAGTACATGTGCAATCACCACTAAGAAGATTCTAGAAATGTAGTCGAAAGAAGGCTGTTATGTCAAATTCCCTAATAAGCCTTGAAAATTGAGTCGGACTACATCTTTAATGACTGGTTAGCCACAGTGACCCTCACATTTATTCCCTCACTGGCCATTTGTCAGGTCTGAGAGGGATGAAGCATTTAGTGAGCTATTAGAGTGTGCCAAACCTAGGCTTTTGTGCTTTATGGCCACTATTTTATTTAATGCAAACAGCATTCCTACAGGGTAGGTATTAGCAGCACAATTTTACAGATGACGAACTTGAGTCTCAGAGAAGTTAAATAACTGGTCAAGGTTGCCCAAGTGATAAATAGCACAGTGAGTGCCTCATCTCAGTGACTATGCCTCCAAAGTGCATGGCAGTGCAGCACCCTATTCCACCCTCTCTGGGTGTGTATGTAAATCACTAAGCAATAAATATTTACTAGGCACCTGTTTTGTGATAGCACTATTCCAGGACCTGGCCCCCAGGCCTTGCCTTCAAGGACAGCAAGCAGAGGAGAGAAACAGGTTTTATTTAAGACAGGGAGCAGAGGGCATGTGGCTCATAGCATCAATGCTACAACAGAGGTTGCTTGAGCAGGGGACGGAGGAAAGGAGATGAGCTGAGCAGAGAATCGGGCAGCCACATTGTGGGTTTGACAAGAAAAGAGGAAGATGGTGTAATTCCTCAGAGAGGAGCACACATTTGCCTCTGCATGCTCTCTTTGAGTCCCTGGTGTAGTCCTTGCTATGTAGGTTGTACTGAGGTTGAGAAGGAACATGGTACCAAAGGCAGGCTGAACGCTCTTCAAGGAACCCCGCAGGAGAAGTACAAGCAACTAAGTATCCCCTTTCTGTTCCCACACACTCTATGTGGTGTGTGTGAGTGTGTGTGTGTGTGTGTGTGTGTGTGTGTGTGTGGTGCCCCTGCAGGCTGGCACCTACACTACAGCTGGCAGGACCTAGCTCCCCAATGGTGCTAGTGAACTGCACCATCCCAAGTGGACTAAAGCAGATTGTCCTGATTAGGCTACTCTTTAATCTGCTTCCACCTCTAACCATCTTCTCCAGGACCGTTTCTCTGTCTCAAACAGGCTCTTGAAACTTGGACAGCATAAAGAGCTCCTAGTTCATTCTAACTACCAAATATGCTTTCTTTTGGCTCAGGAAGCTGACAAATAGCTCTCAGAACCAATCTCTGTGTATGAACAGCCGGTGCTTCTGCTGCTGCCCTGGGGAATAGACAATACAACTCAACCGGGTCCTCAGTGCTTTCAGAAGCTGCTTTCAAGGAGCAGAGGAGAAGGTTCTACCTGGACTTCCTGAGCAGGGCTGGCCACATCAGGGTGGCAGGGCCGTTGGTCAAGAGGCCAAAGGAATGGCCACTGACCACCTTGGCCTGCACCAATTGGCTTTGGGATGTCCAGACCACACCAGCTTCAGAGTGTCAGCAGACCAAGGCAGACTCAGACAGAAGTATTCCGAGCACAGGAAGTACTTCCAGTTCTAGAACCAGGAGCCAGGAGCATGATCTGAGGTGTAGATCCCTGCATCTCCTGGGAATTCTCCATTATAAAATGAGTCATTCTTCTGTAGACAAGTTTGATTATTTCTGCTTCTTCTCCACCGATTCTTTTGGATTTCAAGTCTAGATATTGCCTTGAATTCTGTATTTCTATGGCAGAATGAAAGAAAACTGTAGAATACTGAGCATGAATAGAACTTTGCAAAGAGTTTTTCTGGCTATTAAGCTGGCAGAGTAGACATTGGCAGCAAATCTCCACTTCTCTGGGACTTGGAATTGTGGCACCTTTAAAGCAACTACTTAGCAAGGAGAAAGAGAAGAAGAGCTCTGGGAACCAAGAAATAACTGTCAGGAAAGCTAAAAATCACAGAGAAACAAGACAATGCAGAGAAAAGAAGGAATCAATCTGGACTGCTAATCCTAGCTCCTGGGGAGCGAGAGCCTGACACCACAAACAAGGTAAGTCCAGAGAGGGCCAGCAGTCCCAGGGAGAAAGAAGGGGCTGCTGGTGCTAGCTCTAGGGAAAACTCACAGTTATTGTAAGCTACAGAAACAGTATAGAGTTATACTTGAAAGTGACTCCTTGCCACATAGCAGGCTAGTGCTGGAAAACAAATCCACTGCAATGCCCACCATATTTGTGAGTGATATAATCAGAAGCCACTTTGAGAGGGAGTTCATTATTTAAGACTGAGCTATTCCCGGAATTGGAAGTCACAGAACAACCACACTTCAAGGTCTCTGGGCTCACCCTGTTGCACAGACTAGGAGGCATATGGACTCAGGAAACAGTTTTGAAGAGGGGGAGGGCTAGTTACACAGGCCCTGAGAAGTTTAAGCAGCAAGAAGCTCAGGTTGTGGAGCACATAGTTGTCCTGCCCTCTGTGATAAGAACCCAGGCTGGTACAGGGCGGTTATCTGAGAGGCTAGATCTGAAAGTGCTGGGATTGAGTCCTGTGGATTCCTTGGTTCCCCTCATTGCTTCCTTCCAGCACAGAACACAGTGACCTATTTGCTTTTCTCACTTGCCAACATAATCAGAGATATATCTCTGCTTGGATGTTTGCCATATCCCAGGTTGTATGGACAGAAGGGAACCTCTGTAGTAAGTGGGACACTTTATAAGCCCACAAGCATCGCTTCTCGGCCTTTTGGCTAAGATCAAGTGTATAAGCCCACAAGCTAGTGACTGGGGGAGGGCACAGAAGGGTACAAACACTAAAATCCTCTGGAATGAATACAGCCCTGAGGCAGACAACATACCATTGACTGACCTCACCCAGGAGGAAAGGTAGGGAAGGATTCAGCAGTCACACAGCAAAAGGTGAGTGTAAAAACATAACAAAGCCCAGCTGTGACCCACTATCCCTTTCCCATATCTGGTGAATTCTAATACTGCAGGTCCTAGAAAGAAACTACCCACCCAAACACCTCAATTTGGAAGATTTTTAAACATTTATTTCCCTTTCTCTTTGTTTGAATTTTTGGTTTATTTATTTAGGTTTTTATTTGTTTGGGTTATTTAATCCTATTTTTCTTTTTTCCTTTTTTGTTGTTGTTACTTTTACCTATTTCTTTTTATTTTTTAAATTCTTTAACTGGATATTTAAACCTCATTTTCCTCTCCTTCTCCTCATCTTCCCGTCTCTTTTTCAAACTGTACTTCTTCAATTTTTCTCTTTCCTACCTCCTTCATTTTTGTTATTACTGTTAACTTCTTAGCTTTTTAGTTTACTGTAGAACATTATTGCTAATTTCCTTTCATTTGTTAATGGTGGTACTTTCATTGCTTTTAGTGGGTCTTCACTGTTTGTCTTTGTGTCTATAGAATTATTGCTGATTTCTATTGTCAGGGTAGTATATTTTGTCTTTATTTAATTTGTTTTTACTTAATTTGTTTTGCCAAGTTCTCTGGGACTGTAGCTTGTTGTTGAGGCTATTTTTTTTAATTGTTAGATTCTTTTCTATTGTTAAAGAATGTGACATACTTATTGGCTTTAATTGTTTTTTCCTGTATGTCAATACTTGTTTTATCTTTGTGTCATTGACATTACTGAAATTCATTTTGTCCTCTCTAAGTGGTACTGAGAATAAAGGCTTCAAAAAGGCTATACACTAGGAAGATGCTCAAATAAAAGTTTTAGAGATACAAAACTCTCAATATAGAAGCATAAGAAATATGAAAATACAAGGCAACATGATTCCACCAAATGTCTATAATTTTCAGTAACCAAATGCAAAAAAACCCAAAGTGAATAAAATATTAGATAAAGAATTAAAAACCAGATTATACAATGACAAATGACTTTAAAGAGGGTACAAATAAACAGCTGAGTGGAAGTGGATTAAAGAAAACAATGCAAGATATGAAGGAGCAATTCAACAAAGAGAAAAAGACTCTTAAGAGGAACCAAACATGGCATGGAAAGAAACAATAAGTCAAGCAAAAACTCAGTGGAAAGCCTCAACAGCAAATAAGACCATGCAGAAGACAGAACTTCAGGGCTTGAAGATAAGGTTGAGGAATTAGTACATGCCAATACTAATAAAAAACAAATTATCAGCAAAACATCCCAGTTCTCTGAGACACAGAAAACAAACCTTAATGAATTTTTGGAGTAGAAGATGCTGCTGAGGTACAGACTAAGGGAATAGAAAATCTGTTTAATGAAATAATAACAGAAAACCATGCAAATCTTCAGAAAGCTATAGATATGTAGGTACAGGAGGTAGTTACAAATCAAAACAAGTATGACCAGAAAACAACCTCTGCACATCACACTGTAATTCAAAGAGTACAGAACAAGGAAAGAATATTGAAAGCTATAAAGGAGAAATGCCATGTCACTTGTAGAGGAAAACTTATCAGAATAACTTCAGACTTCCCTGCTGAAATCCTAAAGGCCAGGAGGGTTTCTGGGATGCTGTATATAAAGACCCAAAAGAAAACTCTCAATTTAGATTACTATATCCACTATAGCTATAGTTCAAAATTGAAGGAGAAATAAAGACCTTCAAAAATAAACATAAACTAAAGAAGTTAATGACCACTGAGCCAGCATTGTAGAAGATACTTAAAGAAGTCCTACACACTGAAGAGGCCAAAAAATAAGCTATTGAGATTTAGAAAAGAATCAAACATTAGAAAAACAATAAAATGATCAAAATTAGTACAAACCTTTCTATAATAACTATGAATGCAAATTACCTTAATTCTTCAATTAAGATATAAACTAGCAGATTTGATTAAAAAACAAGATCCAATTCTTTGCTGCTTGCAAGAAACATATCTCATTAGCCAAGACATACACAGACTGACTGTGAAATGAAGAAAAACAATATTCCATTCAAGTGGAACTCTAAATCAAGCCAGAAGTAGCTATACTAATATCTCACAAAGCAGACTTCAAGACAAAATTAGATGAGATAAAGAAGGCCAGTACATATTGGTGAAGGGAACAATCTTTAGAGAAGATATAACAATTGTAACTATCTATGAACCAAACTTCAGTACACCCAATTTCATTAAAGGAGACATAATTACCAATACAATAATAGTGGGTGACTTCTGTACTCCACTCTCAATAAATGAGTCATCTAGACCAAAAAAAATCAACAAAGAAACATCAGAATTAAACTATACCATAGATCATATGGACTTAATAGATGTCTATAGAATATTCCATCCAACAACTACAGAATACACATTCTTCTCAGCAGCTTATAGAACATTCTCCAAATAGATTATAATTTAGGCCATAAAACATGCTTTAACAAACACAAAAAATTGAAATAATTTTGTTGTATTATCAGATTATAATGGAATGAAACTAGAAATCAACAGTAAGAGAAACTATAGAAATTATTTGCATACATGGAGATTGAACAATTCACTTTTTAGTGATCAGTGTGTCATTGAAGAAATCAAGGAGCAAATTTAAAAATTCTTAGAATCAAATAAAAATGCAACATCCCAGAATCTCTGGAATACAGAAAAGGCAGTTCTGAGAGGGAAGTTTATGCTACGAGTGCTTCACCAAAACTTAACTCTCAAACAAATAACCTAATGATACCTCTCAAGAAAATAAGAGCAAACCAAAACTAAACCCAACAGAAGAAAAAAAAATCAGAGCTAAAATTAATGAGATAGAAACTAAAAGAACACAGAACACCTAGGACCATTGAAACAAAGATCTGCTTCTTTGAAAATATAAACAAGATTGATGAACTAACTGAAAGAGAGAGAATACCAAAATCGGTAAAATTAGAGGTGCAAAACTGAAATGTTATGACACCACTAAAATCCAGAGAATTATTAGGGAGTGCTTTGAAAACCTGTATTCTGATAAATAGAGAACCTAGAGGAAAGACATAATTTCTAAGTGCATACTACCACTAAAACTGAAGTGAAAGATTATTTTAAAAAACTAAACAGATCAATTACAAGTAATGAGATAAAGTGGTAATAAAATATTTCACAGCAAGCAAAGCCCAGGACAGCATGGGTTCATGGCTGAATTTTACCAAACATTTAAATCAGAAGTAACACCAAAGCTGCTCAAACTAATCCATGAAATAGAAAGAGAAGGAATGCTTCCAAACTCACTCTACCAGGTCAACATCATCCTGATACCAAAACTGGATAAGGACACAACAACAACACAAAAAGAAAATGACTACAGACCTATATCCCTGATGAACACAGATGCAATAAGCCTCACTGAAATATTAGGAAACAGAATTCAACAATTCATTTTAAAGACCATACACCACAGTCACTCCAGGGATGCAGAGATGGTTCAACATATGCAAATTAATAAGTGTAATACACCACATAAATAGAATCCAGGATAAAAATCACATGATCCTCTCAAGTGATGCCCAAACAAGCCTTAGACAGAATTTAATATCCCTTCATGATAAAGTGTACAGAAGCCAGATATTGCAGGATCATTACTCAATTAGTAAAGGCCATATACAACAAATCCACAGCCAACATCATTCTGAATGGGAAAAAACTGAGTGTATTTTTTCTTAAATTAGGAATAAGGCAAAGATGTACACCTTCACCTCTCTTATTCAATATAGTTCCTGAAATTTTAGCTAGAGAACTTAGGCAAGAGAAGAAATAAAAAGAATATAAATAGGAAAGGAAGTCATATTATCCTTTTTTGGAGATGATATTATCTTATATTTAGAAGACACTGAAGCTCTTCCAAAAGACTTTTAGAGCTGATAAATGAATTCAGCAGTGTAGCAGGATATAAAATCAATATTTAAAAATCAGTAGCTTTACACTAGTATTAGACCAGTTGAGAAAGAAATCAGGAAAACAATTCCATTCACAATACCCTTTAAAAAGTATCTAGGGATCAATTTAACCAACAAGGAAAAGGACCTTCACAATAAAAATTTCAGAACACTGAAGTAATTGAAAGATTCAAGAAGATTGAAAGACCTCCCATGTTCATGAGTTGGCAGACTTAATATTGCCAAAATGGCCATAATGCCAAAAGCAATCTAAAGATTTAGTTGAATCCTCATCAAAGAACTGGAAAAAAGATCCCAAAATTCATATGGAAACTCAAAAGATCCAGAATAGCCAAAGCAACTCCTAAGCAAAAAGAGCAAGGTTAGAAGCATAACAATACTTGATTTCAAATTATACTACAAAGCCATAATAACAAAAACAGCATAGTACTGGCTCAAAAATATACATTTGACGAATAAATAGAGGGCACAGAAACAACTTCATACGACTACAGCCATCTCATACAGGAGAAAAGAGCCACAAATATACATTGGAGAAGATAGCCTCGTTCACAAATGGTGCTTAGAAAACTGGATAGAAACTTGTAGAAGATTGAAACGAGATCCCTATATATCACCCTGTACAAAAATAAATTCAAAATGGGTCAAAGACCTAGGTATAAGATCTGAAACTTTGAAACTGCTATGGGAAAACATACGGAAAACATTTGAAGCCTTAGGCACAGGCAAAGATTTCCTGAATAGGACTCCAACCATACAAGAAATAGTAGCAAGAATAAACAAATGGGACTATGTCAAATTAAAAAGTTTCTCCACAGCAAGGGAAACAACAAACAGAGTGAAGAGACAGCCTACAGAATGGGAGAAGATGTTTACCAGCTATTCTTCCAACAGAGCTAATATATAGGATATATAATGAACTCAAAAATTTAATGTCAAAAAATCAAATAGCCCAATAAATAAATGGGCAAATGAATTTAATAAATACTTGATTCAAAATGTTTATGGCAATTTCTGTCAAAAATATTTGACAAAATATTATCTTTCATCTTTTTCAATGGACCTGGACCATGTGACTTCTGGTTCTTCCTCAAAATCAAAATGATCATAAAACATTTTGAATTAATTCAAAACATCAAGGCAGCCACAACAGCACAACTGAAGATACTCATAAAAGATGACTTCCAGACCTACTTCAGAAAGAGGAAAGAACTATGGGATAAGTGTGTCTGGAGCAAGAGAAGGGGTGTCTTGAGGGGGCTAATGGCAAGTATCTTATACTGTAATACATTTTTAAAATTTAAACATTCACCCTATTTTTCTATCATATGATGTCTATGCACAATGGAGTATTATTCAGCCACGAGCAGAACCAAACTTCTGTTATTTGCAAGAAAATGGACGGATCTGGAGACCATTGTTGAGCAAAACAGACCGAGAAAGACAAATATCACATGTTTTCCCTAATATGTGGAGTCTACAAAGATGACAAGAAGGTAGAAGGGAGACTATAGTAGACAAAAGGAAGATAATAAGAGGGAGGGAGTGTAAGGGTGGGTACGCGAGATGTATGTAAGCAAAATATATTATGTATGTTGAAACCCCTCCAAAAATGTTAAATTGGGGTGAGAGTGGTGAAGGGGGTGATGGGAGTTGAAAATGATCAAAGTATGCTTTGTGCCCATATGGAACACATTAATGTCTATGTGCAATTTTTTTAAAGTAAAGAAAGAAGGAGAGAAGGAGGGAGGGAGGGAGAAAGGGAGGGAGGGAGTGGAAGGATGGAAGGAAGGAAGGAAGGAAGGAAGGAAGGAAGGAAGGAAGGAAGGAAAAAGTGTATTTCTAGTCGAGCCACAGCATCTGGAGGCTTGTGTCCAGATCACAGCAGACAATTGCTTTCATTTTAAACATCTTTAGAAATCATTGCTAATTTCTTACATCAACACTTAGCAGATGCTTACCACATGCAAGTAGTCAGGTGTACTGAAGGTGCAGGGAAAGGAGACCCTCAGGCCACACCTATAACTGTCCTGGGAGGAAGCTGGTGGGATCCTGACCCACAGGACAGGAAACAGCACTCAGAGCAGTGTAGCAACTTGTCCAAGATCACACAGTAAGAAGAGGAGCTGAAAGCTACTCAGCCACAGGTCCCAGCCTCCACTTTTTCTTTCCTTTTCTTCAAGAAAGTTTTGCTTTTAAACTAATTTAATCAAGAGAAATATGGAAACAATATCATACACCACATAACTAAGAAGCTTCATGTGTAGCACAGGTTACAAATTATTTTTTTCGTTTATGAGGTGATAATGACTTATTCAGTTTGAGAAGAACAACGGGCTGTATCAGCAACTTTTCTCTTTTAAGCTCAAATTTTTATTTTTACCAAAGCAACATTTTTGAAGCAGTGCTTACATATAGAAATCCCCTATTCCACGGCCACTCCCTCTCCCCAGAGACAACTGTTCTGCACACTTCTGAGTCTTTCCCCTAGCGTTTATGTTTATAATTTAAAATTATACTGAGGCTTCTTGAAATATCAGTTTTTGACCTTTTCTATTGACTTCATATCGTAGTAAATAAGGACTTCATTTTTCCACATTGCTTCTCATATTTCTCTCCTTTTATCCTTGTGGCATATTTATACAATCATTTTTGACAAAATCAATAATCAGTATTTATAAGCTGAGCCAAATAGTGAATTATGGCCAAACCTGGTTTCTTCTATAATCTTTTCTTTTTCCTGGAATTAATAATTGCCTCATTTTTTTTTCATTTCCCTGGTTTTCCGAGAATCTTTCATACCAAACTTTCCAACATGTCATAATAATATTTGCCATAATCTCAAAAATATCATCATTTCTTTTCATCTCTCCCTTAAGAGCCCTTACTAATGGGCTCTCTGTTCAAATGTTCTGATATAATTAGTTGCTTCCTACGCATGCTGCATATCAAACATCATGGGAATTCTCTTCTTCAATCTCTAAATTTCAATTTGGACAGCCTTATTGCCTACATTTTTAGAATTTTTTTTGAAAATGTTCATTCTTTGATACTAGATGATATCTATCCCCTTGTATGCCTTTATGGAATTTTATAATTTTCTTTGCATTTGTTTGCCTGCTTTGTTCCCTGTCCTTCAGATTAGAAGATTTCTTCAAATCCCCTATCACCTGTCGATCAGTTTAAATTTCGGAAGGGGACACTAACACAGGTGAAGATTTGGCGGGCATGAACAGGGTATGCCAGTTGGTGAGCTGAACCACAGGTCAAAGATGTCCTGGCCTTTCCCCTAGGCAGTTCCCAAGTACCCTTGCTGGTGAGTGTTTGCCCTTGGTTTCTATAGCTTCTGTAGAGAGCAGTCTATCAGTTTCCTGCCTAGAGATTTATGCCAGGCTGGGCCTTCTGGAGATAGGCCGAGAAAAATGGCTGAGGCTACCACATTTTAGCAAGAACATTTTTTATGAAGGAAAAGAAATAAAATACATTTGATAGCTCAAAGCCCTTAACCCTGATGTCCTCAGAATGGTCCTCTGGGTAGGTATTAGCTTAGGCCCTCAGACTCCTCTATGACATAGGTAGAGATGACCTAGAAAGTGAAGTTAATGGAGAATGATTTCAGTACTCACTGATTCACACTAACTGTGGGCTTTCTTTTTATATAAGCTGACCTTGGTTTCTTAACCTTCAAAGGGGTGTTTTCCTTTCCTTTTAAAATTTCTCTTCTCAAAGTGTTTTCATCATACTCCCTCATGGGCTTTGGAGACTCTACCCTCTGGATAAGCCTTCATTAAGTCTTTAGGAAGTGTCAAGGCCACTACTAGCATGAGATCTTCTCGGTGGTTAGAACCTGGGAATCTATATTTTGAGAAACTACTTTAAATGATTCTAGTGACCTGAGGCCTTCCATGCCTAATGCTTAAAACTGGCCACACATCCCTGGTGCCAACGACCTGCCAATTTGAATCTCTCCCACTCCAGTGCCCTGGCTGGGCAGAACCTGAGCCCCAGCCCTTGAACTCTGCATCATCACTCAGCTATGGTTCTTTCACCTGGCTCTTCTCTGTTCTCAGCCTGACCTCCCATTCTCAAGCTGGCTTCCTGGGCTTATCTGTCCTTTTCAGAGTTCATGTCTGGACCCATCACCAGTGTACCACCTACCCAAATCCCAAGGTCTTGCCCCATTGTTGGGACCAATTTGATGCTGCCTTTGCTCCAGGTGCAGTAAGTAGAAAGGATGCTGTTGTGTGCTACAACATTTGGTCTAATGAGCGATCCAGACAAAGAGCAAGAGGAGGAAGTGATGGCTTTAGACTGCTGTCTCGGAGGTTTCTGAAATAGGATCTCAGCAGAATGTTTAGTGAAGAATATTTTCACATATTCATAGAGAGGAAAATCAAATGCAGGAAATATTTACCAAATATCTTCTGCTGCTCTTCCACTACAGGTACTATTATTACTATTTCTACTAATAGTCATATGTCTCTCATTGAATCTCTACTATAGGACAAGTACCACATATATACTAATTTACGTACACTCACTGAGACGATTCAATAATGCTACAAAGAAGGCATGATTATCCCCACTTTTTGACATACAGAAAATGAAATAGAGGAGAATAACTATCTCAAGATCTCAAGATCTTTAAGTGCTAAAAGGAAGAGTGGGAGCCCAGGCTCCAGACTGGTTTGTTTTTTCCATATGCTCCTGCTGCTGCCCTGAAAAAGGAAGAAAGCAGGTCTCAGCTCTGGGAGGAACTGTCTCTTCCTCTCAGGGAGACATCTGCAAATGAAATGTAATCCAATCACACCTAGTCTGGAGTCTCCCCACCCAGCACAAGGGAGCAGAGCCCAGCATGCACCTTCCTTGCTGAGGACCCTTATTGTAGCAGGTGAAGTATGGTAAACTGTGATTCTGATGTTTCAGTGGCCAGGAGAGTTGACTGGAAGGTAAGGTGCAAGGCCAAGCTGCAAACTCATTTCCTTTCACGCCCCTCTTTAGCATTCTCCACAGCTTTCTGAGGCCTTTGCTCACAGACTAAAACTATGGCTCCATGTAGCCCCAGCTCCAAATTATTTTGCAAAACTTGTTAAGTGCTTTTAGAGTTAGACAAACAAGAGCATATTTGACTTTTGTTCTATTGAAAGCTATTTTTAACATTTAAAATGTGTAAAACAACCAGACTCCTGTATTTCAAACCCCAGTATTTGTCAGCGTGCTATAGTACACAGTCCTGGAAGGACACAATACATGAAAATCTAGGTTTACAGAAAAGTTAAATTAGAGTAGTTCATTTGCTTACAAGAATGGTCTTGTGTAGGAATTCCAATAATTTGGAATACCTGGATCCTGGGTCAAACCCTGCCTCTTGCTTATATAATGTTTCCGCTCCATGTTCATCTCTATAAAATGGACATTTCGGTAAGATATTTTACCTGTCCCTCAAGGCTGTTTTGAGGATCTAAAAAGGTCTAGAGTGTCAGCAGTGAGGGCCCATAAAAATTAAGGCTAGGGTGAGGGGAGAAGTCCCTTCAAGGAGTGGAAACTGGGGGACCAGCCCCTACCTAGGCAAGCCTATGAACAGTCTAGTCTTGATCCCACAGCAAATCGAATAGGAGCTGTTCCAAGTTCATTTTCCTGCACAGTATCGCTCTGTAGCCCTGCTATTCAGTTGAACACTGCAGCTCCTGAGTACATTTTAATTTCTGATCATTAGTTACAAGATTTTCTTGTTAATTCTGATTCAGCAGATTTTGCTGAGACAGCTCTATTTTTTTCTCCTTTATTTTGGTCTTGTTGCACAGAGCCTATTCAGACAGACAATAAATCTGGGTGGCTAACCTCCCTCCTGGAAATGAATCATCTGCAGCTCTGAAAAGGACACAGCCCCAAGGTGGTGGTGGTGGTGGTGGTGGTAGGGTGGATCCTCCTCTTAGGCTGCTTTACACACAACTCTGGCTCTGAGGAAGCTTCATGATTCTAGCCCCGGGACGCAACCCCTCAGGTAATTACATCAGGAGATAATAATTCCCACAGAATTAAACAGCAGGCAAATCAAGGGAAAGTGAAAAAAAGAACAATTCAGCCAAACAGTTTCCTGCTTTCTGCCTCTTTTATTAGATCACAGGTACTATGCAACTGAATTTGCTGTAGGTTTATGTAACCTGGGAGGCACCAATTTTTTAACCAGTGAGATTGGTTTTAGGCCAAGCACCCTCTTTCTTGGGCTTAGGGGCTTGTCAAAGGCTACTGGCAAGAGCAGGTTTATTGCTTTCCTTGGTCTAGTAGGAAGCCTCCCTCCCAACCCTGTACGTAGGAAAACAATGAGCTCATCCTCATCCATGTTAAATTGTTTTTTCTGGTTAGAATATCCTTCCCAGGCACCAGTGGTATTGTTAATTGGTGCCAATACTCACAGAACATTTATTATGTGCTGACCACTCCTCTGAGCCTCTCTTGTGTGTTAACTCACACTTTATTGCCACACCAAGTCTATGAATTATCCCTATTTTACAGATAAGGAAACCAAGCCACAGAAAGGTTACATGGCTCTCTGTAGTCACCCTGTAGTAAGTGGCAGAGCTGAAGTTTGATACGCAATACTAAAGTCCACAGCTTCAGAATTGCACTTTATTGATAAACTTGCTTGTCACAAGGCACATCTGAAGTGATTGAGTAGCAGGATAGCCCAGTCTCAGGCCAGAATTAGACCTATAACAGGGATAGGGCTGGAGCTAAAGAAAAAGACCTAGGGCCAGGGATTTAGCTCAGTGGTTCTGTCACCTGCCTCACAAGCACAAGGACCCGAGTTCGATCCCTGGTACAAAAAAAAAAAGAAAAAGAAAAAGAAAAAGACCGAGCTGGCTGGCTGAAAAGAAGTCCCATTTAGTGAATTCCCATCCAGGGCAAATAATAAAGTCCAGTTAAAGCAGCGTAAGAAACAGCCATCAATACAGGTATCAGAGACAACTTCTAGCAGTCTATGGGTACTGAGTTGGACCCCTAATTGGCAGGGGCTTGGATGAGGAGTCAAAAGTAAGTTAGGAATCCCTACCTCACACCATATACAAAAATTAGCTCAAGATTGACCAGTCACCTAAACACAAAAGCCAAAACAAACTTTCAGAAGAAAACAGAAGAGTAATCTTCATGACCTCAGATTTATCAATTTTTTTAGATACAATAGCAAAACCATGGATGACGAAAGAAAACAATGAGATAAATTGGACTCTCTCAAAATTAAAAAATTTGTACATCAAAGGACATTATTAAGAAAATGAAAACAATGTATAAATAGGAAAAATATTTGCAAATCACATATTTAATGAAATTTTAATATTCTTAATATATAAAAAGCTTTTAGAACTCAATAACCAAAAGACAACCCAGCTTAAAAATAGGCAGAGTTACCACCAAAAGACTTCTAGACTTAATTGACAGATTCAGTAGAGTAGCTGGATACAAGGTCAGCACTCAAAAAACAATATCCTTCTTATACACAAATAACAGACTCACTGAGAGAGAAATCAGGGAAACAATTCCTTTTACAAAAGCCTCCCAAAGAAGAGAAATATCTAGGAATCAACCTGACAAAGGAAACAAAAGACCTCTACACTGAAAACTACAACATTCTGAAAAAAGAGATCAAAGAGGATATAAGAAAATGGAAAGACATTGCTTACTCCTGGGTAGGAAGAACCAATATAGTGAAAATGGCCATACTTCCAAAACTACTCTATAGATTTAATGCAATGGTGGTTGAAATTCCAACAATATACTTCACAGAACTAGAGAAAACAATCCAAAAGTTCATTTGGAACCACAAGAGACCTAGAATAGCAGAAGCAATTCTAATCAATAGAGACATAGCAGGGGGTATCATAATCCCCAACTTGAAACTATACTACAAAGCTACTGTGATAAAACAGTATGGTACTGGAAAAGAAACAGACCTGAGGATCAGTGGAATAAATTAGAAGATGCAGAAACAACTCCAGACATACTCAGCCACCTCATCTTTGACAAAGGAGCCAACCACCCTTGGAAAGATGGCCTTTCTTGGAGGAAAGATAACCTATTTAATAAATGGTGTTGGAAAAACTGGATTTCAACCTGCCAAAGATTAAAACCAGACCCATATCTATTAGCATGCACTAAACTAAGATCAAAGTGGATTAAAGATCTAAATATTAAAACAGAAACACTAAACTTGCTGGAAGATAAGTTAGCTAGAACTCTTGAAGACATTGGCATAGGAAAAGACTTTATGAACAAAACCTCAGTAGCACAGGAACTAGCATAAAGAGTCAACAACTGGGATCTCATCTTATTAAAAAGCTTCTGCACTGCAAGTGAAACCACCAACAGAGCTAAGAGACAGCCTACAATAGGGGAAAAATATTTTAGCAGCTGTACCTCAGACAGAGGACTACTATCTAGAATATATAAAGAACTGAAAAAACTCAGACTCCCCAAATTCAAAGACCCAATTAAAAAATGGGCATCTGAAATGAAGACATTTCTCAGACAAAGAAGTAAAAGCCACAAATAAACATATGAAAAAATGTTCAACATCACAGGTCATTCGAGAGATGGAGATGAAAATAGCACTGAGATTTCACCTCACCCCAGAAAGAATGGCTGCTACCAAGAAATCAACCAATAACAAATGCTGGCGGGGGTGTGGGGAGAAAGGAACCCTTCTTCATTGCTGGTGGGAATGCAGAGTGGTGTAACCACTGTGGAAATCAGTAGGGAGATGCCTCAAAGAACTAGGGCTAGAGGTTCCATTTGACCCAGCTATTCCCCTGCTGAGTGTCTTTCCAAAAGAATTAAAAGAATCATACCACAGTGATATATGTGCACCCATGTTTATAGCAGCACAGTTTGTAATAGCAAAAGTTTGGAAATAGCCCAAGTGCCCATCAACTGGAAACTGGATAAAGAAGATGTATTTTTTGAATAAAATGGAGTACTACTTGGCAATAAAGAACGAGAAACTAGAGACATTTATAGCTAAATGAATGCATACTGAGGCCATACTCTTAAGTGAAATGTGACACACATGTGTAAATACCAAATAGTTTCTCTAGAGTGATAAACTGAAAGTGAAAATAAGGATTAAAATGATTAAAATGAATAATTAATAATTTGAAATAGGAAGAAAAGGTCCAAAGGGGTAGGGGAAGTGGGAGGGGAAGGGGAAAGGAAAGGAAAGAAGAGAAAGGAAAAATCATGAGAAAAGAAAAACATGGAAACAAAGTGTGTAAATAGGGAAGGGTGGAGGGGGTGAAAGACGCACAGGGAATGGGGAAAAAATAAGAACCAAAATACATTATGTACCGGTACAAGCACCCAATGATAAATGTAAATGTATTGTATACCTAAAATGTACCAATAAAAGAATTTAAGCAAAAAATAATAATAAAAATAGGCAGAGTTAAATTGACATTTCTCCAAAGAAGATACACAAATGGCTAAGAAGTACATGAAAGGATGGTTAATATTATTATTCATTCGAAAAATTCAAATCACAACTATAATGTGATAACACTCATGAGGATGGGTATAATTTTTTAAAATTAAGAATAAAAACAAAATGTGTTGGCAAAAATGTGGAGAATTGGAATAATCATACATTGCTGGCAGGGATGCAAAATGGTTTTGCTGCTGAGAAAAGCCGTTTGATGGTTTCTCAAAAAGTTAAACAGAGTTACCATTTGACCCAGCAGTTCCACTCCTAAGTATAAATGTAAAATAACTGAAAAGACCTACCTAAACAAATACAAGCACATGCATATTTGGAACATCACCAATTCACAGTTGCCCAAAATAGAAAAACTTCAAATATCTATCAACAAATGAATGGATAAGCAAGTTGCCATACATGCATACAATGGAATATTATTTATTTATTTTTGGAATATTATTTAAACATAAAAAGAAATGACATGTTTACAATACATGCTACGGTGTGGATGATCCTTGAAAACATTATGCTAGTCACAAGAGGTCTTATATTGTACAATTTCATTTATGTGAAATATCTAGAATTGGTAAATCCATAGAGACAGAATGCAAATTGGTGGTTGTTAGCAGTTAGGAGAGAGAGAAATGTAAAGTAACTGGTTAGTGAGTAATGAATTTCCTTTTCAGGAACTGAAGAATGTTATGGAAAGATTGCTACCATATAGATCTTAAATGTCCCCCAAAGGCCCACATGTTCAAGGCTTGGTTGCCAGACCAAAGTCCTATTTGGAGGTAGTAGGATCTTTAGGAGGCGGGGCCTAGTGAGAGGAAGTTAGAACATTGGAGCATGCCTCGAAGGGGATACTGATAGCCCAGGCCATTGCTCTTCCTCCTTCACTTTCTCATGCCCCACCTGTGATGTGAACAGGCCTCCTTTGCCAAGTACACACACCATGACGTACTTGGATGGCCACCATATGCCCAACACAATGAGGCCACTCAGTGATGGACTGAGAGCCTCCAAAACTGTGGGTCACAATAAACCTTTGTTCTTTTTAAATTGATTTATCTCAGGTATTTGTTCCAGTAGTGAAAAGCTGACTAACACAAAGATAGAGGCAGTGGTTAGGAATGTGCTAAAGGCTACTGAATTGCCATCTTTCAATGGCTACTTTTCTGTTATGTAAATTTCACCTCAATCTATTTTAGTCTATGTGCTGCTGAAATGAGCACAATTTCACCTCAATCTAATACAAGAAAACAGTGTAATTTGAGACCTTCGAACAACTATGACATCAGTCAGGGACTAAGATAGGGTCTCGGGCATATGACCAGAGGTACAAACAATGAAGGAACCCAGCATTTGGAATACGGTTGTAGCCCTGTTATTCGGTATAAAGGTGACTTACTGCTAATGCATCATATAGGGCCACAGCTCCTGGAACAGGTTTAACTCTGGAAGAGGCACAGGGTCAGAGCCAGCAGAGAAGAGAGACTGTGTCCACCGGGACAAAGAGGAACCTGGGATGGCTTTGCAGGTGGGAAGTTACCTGCGGCTGTTCTCCATGGGTATCCACGAGAGGCAAGTGCAAGTGACCAGGGGACATGGTGCAGCTTCCTGTGATTCAGGCATTTCTGGTCTCCCTCCTTCTCTCAAGTTGTTGTACAAGCCTGGAGCCCTGGACCAATGCATTTGGCTGATAATGAATCTCAAGCACAAAGCAACAAGAGGGAGGGGTAGAGAAGGAGGGAATGTTCTGTTGTTGTTTAGAAAATGAACAAAACAGCTGGAGGTAAAGCTTTTGTTACAGGCTGCCATCTCTGATTCATGTATCTTTATAATACTGACTGCAATGTGAAGCAGCCAGAAGGAGCGATTATTACCTCTCATGCTGCACTCACCAGCATGGGGTTTATTGGAAGTAGACACCCATTTAGCAATGCCAGGAGTATGCCTATCATTAAGCAGAATGGGCTGCCTGGGTGAGAGCTAGTTGCCCTGCCCGGGACGTGTGTTCTAGCAGTCCAAGGCCCAAGTGAGGGGTTCCGGGGCTCGGGGGAACCCCTTGCTACAGCAAGGACTGGGTGTCTAGCCTGAAACAGGCAGGGAGAGCCTGGTCTGGGCTAAGCACAGCAAAAACTTCCACAGCAGTGACTTTGGGTCTTTCAAGCTCCTTCTTCATCTTCCGTTGGGAGTAGCAGAAAAGGAGGGGAAGTTGTGGAAGGAAACCAGGGCCTTTGATGCCTCCTTCCCACATTCCCACTCTTCCTCAACTTCTTTTCTAACCAATTCCTTCCTCCTATTTTCCATTAGTCTTTCCTTTGGCCACACATCTCCTTGAATTTATCAGCTATTTCCCTATCCAAACTCTAATACACCAGTCAAGCTGAATGAATGGCTGCTTATTTCTAAGGTGACCCTTGGCCTGTGACTGCTTCTATTTATTCCACATGGGGGCCTCCCACACCCCACCTGGTGCCTTCTCACCCAGTCTGGAATGGCCAGGTTGTGTGGACTCCTTCTCAGAGTGTTTCTTGATGGCCCAACCAGACATGCTCGCCCTTCCTCTGAATGACCTGGGCCTGCTTGTACGTCTCTTGAAAGATTTCCCTATTGTGTGTCACAATATGGCTCTTTCTGGACATCTTCCTTGCTTGGCTTGTGGCCCACCTGTGAATCAAGTCACACCAGCACTGGGCCCGACACATAGGAGACAGTATGTGTTTGTTGAGTGAATGGATAAATGAATGAATGCTTCTCACCTGAGTCAGGTGGAAGAATTTCCAGGATTCCACTGAGCCATCAGGGACCCCTATGCCATCCACTGTCGCTCAGCCTGCAGGAAATGCAGCTATAGAGTCTCTTCTAGGAAGTATGTGAGGAAGGGTGGCAGAGACTCCAGGGCCAAGCTCTGGCTCCCTGGAAAGCCCCCCCCTCCCCCAACTCATCACAGGGGCCAGGCCTGGGCAGCGGAAACACAGGAAGTAAATGAACCCCTTTTTATCCAAGCTGAGATGAGTCAGTCCTAGGCACCCTGAGACTCCCAGGACATATGGGGAAGGGGTGGCCAGAACAAAGAGGCAGGTAGCTGAGTGTCAGGGCCCGGCAGCCTCACCGTCTAGTCATCTACCCTCCTGGCAGGAGAACACCAAGAAGGACTGTGAGTCAGGGGCCAGGGCTCCCATGATGCCAAGGCCCCTGCCAAGTGAGTTGGGCCTCCCTGTGGGAGTGTTCTTTATACACAGGCTCTGGAAGTCCATTTGGGATAGAAGGCAGAAGCATATCCTCCTTGTGGACTGCACACCACAGCAGGCCACGGAGAGGAAGGGCCCACAGATGGGGCCCAGACACAGGGCTGCCTTGAGCATGGCAGACAACTGACAATGGAGGGCCATCATCCTCTGGACCCTGGGTCTAAGCTAGAGGCCACAGTGTGTGCCGTGCTGCTGTCACTCTGCTCCGTTACCCACCCTGAACACCTCTTTCTGCTTTCCTCCCTTCCTTTAACCCTGAATTCCAAGAAACAAGGCAGAAAAGAAGAGAGAGGGACAGGGAACAATGGGAAAATCGCAGGGCAGATGGTGGTTTTCAGGGACCTACAACTTGGGCAATTGGTGGGGGAGGGGTCACTTAAAAATTACAAATGCAAAATTGAGTCTTGAATCTTGGAAAAGATGCATGCCAGAGAGTGGCCTGACACCTGAGCTTTATTACCTTCTGAGTAAAGCAGCCTCTGTCCAGTGGTGATTTATAGGGCTTTGGAGGGGACAGGGTGAGGTTATCCCAGAGAAGTGCAAGAGCCCCCCTCCAGCGTCTTCCTCTCCCTCCCTACTCCTCTCTAGCAAACTCTGCTGGGCTGCCCAAGCTCTCTCCCTCTACTTCTCCCTCCTCTCCCAATTAAAAAAATCCATTCTGCATTTCCCGCGTGCAGCACCCTTAATATTAGGTCTGAAAACGATTTGCAATCAGTTGCACTAATTAATCTAATTGAATTTAATTTCCCTTTCTTGGTGTTAGGGGTGAGTGAACTCCATATGCTGACTTATGTAAAGCAATATGCAAATTTGTATCTTGAGCCCAGAGCCCTGCAAATGTTGTTGATTACAAAAAAGGCTACACTGAGGGCCCAGATAAAGGAAGCTCTCACTGCAGTTTCTGTCCTGACACCCCTAATTTCGAGAAGGCCAGACACAATAATAACCCTTTGCTGTCGCTTGGTCACCTTGTTCTTGTCCTAGAGTACACTGCTGGGTTCCTCATATGTTCTACTTTAACTCTTAAACAGCTGGGCTCCTCCTTTTTGTTATCCTTCTCCCTGGACCCATCGCTAAGCTCAGGGCTGGATCCTAAAGTGAGAATGAGGAAGTCTAAGGAACACCACTCTGGTGTGCACTCCCTTGTGGAGCCATTAGGTGGTGCTTTGCGTCTGTCTTGGCTTCCTCCAGAAGGGGGCAGGCTGGGAGGGTGCGTTTAAACCTGCCCCAAGGCAAAACCAGGCAAGTGACCTCCAGCTACTTCTCAGCTCCCCGGGAGAACAGGTGGTGCTGCCAGGGATGGCAGCAGAGCAGGGGTTCGTGAGCCATGGCCAACCACAGGCTAAGTCCCAGGGTCTGTGGTAGAGTGTGCCCCCAAAGCCACCAGATGGGGAAGCGCTGGGAAGAGACAAACCTGGACCCCAAGGCTGTGACTCAGAGCAGGCTGTGCCTCCAAGTCAGCCCAGTTAGTCAGTGTCTTAGTTGGAGATTTGCTTCAAAATACCCCACAGTGGCAGAGGAGCACTATATGGAGTACAGAGAATACCAAACTGGCCATGAGTTAAAAATCGTAGAAATTTGGTCATGGGTCCATTGGGCTTTATTGTATTTTTCTATTTCCATATATATTTCAAATTTTCCTTAACACATTTTTTTTCAATGGCCTAATGTTGACACTGGATCTAAAAATGCTTTTTGCTTCCAACTGAGTGGGAGTTTACCTTGGAAATGAGAAAAACTGGAGGAGGCTTTCTTGTCAGCTCCTGCCACATCTGGACCATGGTGGATGACGGCTATACTCGCACCCCACTTGCATGGGTTGGGTGACTGGGGTGCAGTCTGAGGTGCAGAGGGACATGGAGGTGGTTGTTGTCCCAGGCACTTGCTGGCTCCAGAGCTCCTTGAGTCCTCTTGTTGGTCCTGGGAAAGACAACAATCCGAGCGGCAGTTTCTGGCCAATAGAATGGACCAGAGTCTGGAGGACAGATTGAGAGCAGGGAGGAAGAGAGGAACACCCAGGAGGGCAGTGGGGCAGGGGAGGTGGCAGTGTTTTGGCAAGGAAAACAATGTGAGGGGTTGAATTAGGGCAGGGCTAATGGATACAGGAAGGAAGGCTCAGATTCGAAAACGAAAAACATCCCCACAGAGAATCCTTTTCCATTTAACCAAATGTAAGAGCTGGGGAGAGAGGGGGAGAGCCTGCTCGAAGATGCCCGGATCAGCACTGGATCCCTGAAGTAAAGAAGTGAGGTGGCAGAGGGAAAAAGAAAATGTTTTCTCAGACAAATATACCTTCAAGACAACAATGAGAATCAAACTGGAGCTATTCAAGGGGCCCCAGGGAGGGGTGAGAGCTAGAGAGATGGAGGAGGAAGTCCCTGGCACAGAAGTGTGGGACCGGGGCCTGCGGGGAGAAAGGACGCTAGGGAAGGGCTCCCAGGAGAGCCCAGCATTCGAGGCAGGGACAGGGCCGCAGCACAGGAGGCTGAGCTGGAGAATAGAAGGAGCAATGGTGGCGAGAGACAGAGAAATAACTGGAAAGCACAGACGAGAGAATTCCAAGAAGTGTGTTCCGTGAAGCCAGGGAACAAATTTGAAGAATCTATGTAACTGCATCTCCTTTGCCCTCAAAAATTACAGAATGCTGAAGAAACTATTTTGTAAAAATAGAAGCAATTTCCTAGCTTAGGTCTATGATGCATGAAATCCATCTTCTTCTTGAAATATAACTTTCCCTCCTGTGTACTAAATACACCTGAAACATTATTCAAAGGTGTTCAAGAACAATGAACAACTTTCCAATTCACCCTCTGATGGGAAGAAGAGTTTATTAATGAGAATAAATCCAGGTGAGAACATAGAAGATGGAAGACAATAATCAATTAGTTAAGGACAATTTAAAGGGTCCTCAAAGACGCATCCAGACCCTACCTCCTTTGTGTAGGATTTTACTTCACCATTGCCATTTTTAAAAAATCTTATTCTTCATTCAACCCAAATTTTATTAAGGGTATACATTGTGGCAGGGCACACTGAATGCTGATTCTTTTATTTTTGTTTGTTTTTGCTTTGAGACAGGGTCTTCCTATGTAGTTCAAGGTGACCTTGAACTCACTATGTAGCCCAGTCTGACCTTGAACTCAGGGCAATCCTCCTGCCTCAGCCTCTTGAATCCTGGGATTATAGGCATGCACCACTACACCAAGCTTTACATACTGATTTTTATTCACCTTGATATCCTTATGCCCACCACAAGACCCTGCATAGTACCCCACAACAGGAGCTTTCCAAGTAAATGTGAGGAAATGAAGCTGACGTAAAACTAGGACAGCCAGGTTCACATTCAATATGTTTTGGAAAAGTTAGGTCTAATTAAAATTTAGCAAATCAAGTAATATTTTAATGGCAGCAGGGGAGCTCACTGCTTAAAGGAACCCAATGGGGAACCTTACTATAGAAAGAGAAACACCTCCTCCTGATCCTTTGGTTTTCAATTTTCAGTTTCCACAAGCTAGGCCTGAAGAATGTCCTCAGCCATGCACACTCTCCAGAGTGTCCAGATGGAACGTGTCCTCAGTCCCGTGCAGGTTCTTTGGGCTGAGGAACATGGTCATTACCCCCAATTGTATATCTTAGGGGGATTCTCAAGGTAATCACTAAGTCCCTTTACTTTTTTTTCTTTGTCTGAGTTCATGTGCATCCTCTGGTCCATAAAGGATCCCTGTTTGATCTTCACCCAATGCGGATAGATGGCATCTTGGAACCAATAAATACTTATGGCACCTGGGCTGACTGGCCAGTGCCACAATGCCTGTGCACAGTCAAGCTGCTGTGTTCATCGGGGCCTCCAGTTTACTGTGCCCTTGACCCTCTCTGACCCTCTTCTATTGTTCTCAAGACTTCCCACCCCACAAAGCCATTCTCAGTGCCTTATAGGTTTGACGGCTGGGGCAGAAAGAGGAGCGAGCTGGTGCTCTAGGCTTCCAGCCTCCGTGGAATCATTGCCCGCACTCCGAGGACCAGCCCTCTTGGCCAGCACAGCCTACATGCAGAGAAGCTGAGCTCACCCACAAGGTCCCTAGTCTCAGCTAGATGTGGCCCATTGGAAGACACTTGCAAAGAAAGATTCTGATTCAGATATTAGGATTTACTGAATGCCTCTTGTATACCCAGTTTTCTGTTAGGCACATTTATGTGAAAATTCTTGGTATCATGGGTAAGATAGGCCAGAAATCAAATCTAAGATCCACTTTACTAGCAGTTTTATGCTAAGCAAGTCACCTTTATTTCTTTTCTATTTCCACAATATTTATGCATGATAGACTATTTAAAATTTAGCAGTAAATTTTAGATAAGCAGCATCACTTATTATTGCTCCAAAAAATAAATACAAGTGCTTAGAGGAATTCAGCCCCAACCTCCTTATTCCCTCTTCTCTCTTTTCACTTGTGCAGGACTGCTACTTCCACCCACATTCAAGTCTCTCCCCAGGTACAGTCTGAAGCCTGTACAGCCAAAAATCTTCACCTCTAGTCTCCATTTTTAGGAGGTCCGAATTCATGAAAGAATTCAGATTCATCTTGCGTTGAGTTCTTCCTATGTTCTATTCATTGTGATGGTCATTTTTACTTCCTTCTATACTTAGCCCGATAGTCTATTACTGTGGCTATTTTAAAGCTGGAGAAACTCATTCCTATCCATTGGCTATGATATGAAAGTGCCCAGTTTAAAATACAGGCTTCCTGACTCTAGTCAGTGACCTTGGCTCTGTCTATACCATGGTGGGTATAGTCTGTTGGGGCTAAAACAGTGGGTAGGACATCATAGTAGGGACAATGGCCTAGACAAACTGGGCCTGGGCAGGGATCTTTGCATCATGTACACACACCAGTGAGGACCCTACAGCTTCTAAATGCAGAGGCTTACACAGAGTGTGTAGGTAGGTGACACCTGCAGTGACTTTTAACTGCATGTTTATATTTGTCCTTGATCATTTGCAAATGTTCTCTAGGCACTCCTCCACATGCTGTTTCAAGTGTGAAAAAGGAGGGTTTTTTTTTTTTTTACTAGCAGCTGGAATAGGTTGTGATCAGAACATTTCTACATCAGATGTAGAAATGAGCTCATTAAGTACAGTTTATAAATTAATAAGAAAGATGAATCCAAAAAATAGCAAAAGGGTGAAGGATCAAAATAGAAAATGAACGAAAGAAAAATGCACCAGTTGTGTTTGCTTTTAGTAATGGTAGGGTAGCTTGTTTTATACTGTCTATTCTGTATGTAGGATTATAGACTCTCAAATACCAAACAAGAAAATAAACCTGTTGATGGCACTGAAAAATGGCTAGAAACATCCACTAGAAGAAGAATTAACCCTTGGAAAAAGGAACTGCGCTGGTGAGATTCACATTTGTACAGCTTTTCACTAGCTAGTACCTGCCCTTCACCCACGGTCTAGGATACACAACAGAAAAGCTATAATCCAGCAAAGAGCCCACTATCTTACAAGCCTCAGGGATCAAAGAGAGATTTCAGGCCTGCCAAAACAGATGGAAATCAAGGAGCAAAATCTTGGAAAAGAGAATGCCACAAGGTACAGATACCCAAAATAGTCTCATAAATTCTGCCTCAATTCTTTTTTTTTTTTTTTTAGTACCGGGGATTGAACTGAGGTCCTTGGCGCTTGTGCAGCAGGCAGCGAAACCACTGAGCTAAATCCCCGGCCCTCTGCCTCAATTCTTAACTGACTCAGAACTGTACATGTGTAAAAGAGACTCCAAGCAGTCCAGCAGTAAAATCAGCTGATACCTCAGAAGAGACAGCTTGGAATTTGTTTAATCAAGTTCATCGCTGCTGCAATAAAATTCAACATATTAGAGAACAAGATAACAAATCAGAATTTGCACAACATGTCATTCACAATATCTAGCATGTGATTAAAAGGTGTTAGAAATGAATAAACAGGAATTGTCATATACTGTCAGCAGAAAAAACAGTCAATAAAAACTAAGCCTTGTTATTGGAATAGCAGAAAAGGACTGAAAACAGTTGTTGTAAATCTGTACAAGGACTTGACAGAAAATATACAGATAATGAATGAAAAGATGTGGAATCTCAGCAGAGGAAAAAGACTGTTGAAATAAAGAACCAAATGGAATATCCAAGTGAAAAAATGGAACAACTGATATAAAAAAAATACCGATGGCCTTAATAGAAGATTGGAGATACAAGAAAGAGTTAATAAACTTGATGTTAGGTTAATAGAAACTTTCCATAGTAAAGAACAGAGAGAAAAAGATTAATATGAACAGAACCTTGGAAGTCTGTAAAAATCATAAAGCAATGAAACATAGCACAACATAGGACATCCAAATGGTACACAGAAAAGGAGAGGGAGGAGGCAAAGAATGAGGCAGAAAAAAATAATTGAAGAAATAATGGCTGAATATTTCCAAAATTTGATAAAAACATAAATTTATGAATCCATAAAACTCCGTAAATTCCAAGCAAACTAACTGTATAAAAAAGAGAGAAAAAGGAATACAGAGACAAGAGGAGAGAGAGAGAGAGAGAGAAATTAGGAGGGTCCGTGAGGGTTGAGCTTATTTGCAAGTTATAACAGGATGGTGAGGGTTGGCTTCCTGAAGGATTTGTGTGTGTGTATGTGTGTGTGTGAATGCAGAACTTTTGTACTGAGCTACATCTCCAATCCTTTTTAATTTTTTATTTTGAGACAGTGTCTGCTAATTTCTAAGTTGCCCAGGCTGGGCTTGAACTTCTGATCCTCCTACCCCAGCCTCCCAGAATACTGAGATTACAAGTGCGTATCGCCATGCCCCAGCTAAGAAGAAAACATTTATATATGGAGTATTGATCTGCTATAAAGAAGGGTACATTTGAGTCATTTATAGGAGAGTGGATGCACCTTGAGACTGTAATGTTAACTGAAATAAATTAGTCACACAAGTTTAAATATTGCATAGTATCCCTTATATGAGAAACTCAAAGTATTCATAAAGAACAAAAATAGAAGATAGACCTTAGGAAACAGGGAGATGGGTCTTTTGCAAATGTAGAGGGATCAAGAGATGCAGGCAGGTGTGTAGGGGATGGGGATGTACAAAGAATTAAGATGTGTTATGTCCATGTACCAACTCCCCATGGTGAAGGTAATCACTATGTACAGCTAACGTGCACTAATAAAACAAAAGTTATAAATAATTATAGAAGAGAACACTCAAGGTCACTTGAAGGTGAGGGAACAGCTCGTGCAAAGGAGCTGAGCCGAGGGGACTAGCAGATGGGGAGAGAAGAGATCAGACAGGGCCCGGGGCCTGGTCGTAGGTCATAGACTTCAGCTTCTTCTCTCTGGGAATCAGGAAGCCCAGGGGACGGAAGTACAGGAACTTCCAAGTGTGACCTGCATTTTAAAAGGCTTCCTCTGGCTCTGACTGAAGGGAAGTAAAGTAAAAACAGGAGGCCAGCTGGGAGCAAATTGCAGCTATTCAGGTAGGGTAGAATTGCATTCCTGGTCTAAAATCAGGAAATTGAGACTCAACAGAATTATCTGGTTTACAATCTCACAGCCGCTCAATGTCTGAGCTGGAATTTGAATCTAGAACCATCTGACTCTAAATCCAGTGTCCAGTTGCCCAGAAAAGAAAATGGCTCAGAGTTACAATGAGGCTCACTTTGCTGCGATTCCTCACACTTGGGGAGCCCACACCCCTTGGCCCCCTTCCACGTTCTACACAGAGCCTGCTCGCTCTGCTTGCAACTCCCCTGCCCCGGTGCCAGTCTGAGGAACTGAGGTCATCACAAAACCAGGGCTGAAAGTGCCATTTGACATCCTGGGTTGGTTTTAAAGATTTTTCCAAACCTTTAAAACAGCCTGGGGCTGCAGGTGACAGCCATTGTAGTACATGCTAGAGAAACTGAGGTGAGGTCACATTGAGAGCGCCCCCCAGGCTCACAGGGCAAGCTGGTTGTGGAGGCCCCTCCTCTTGCCTTGGTGCTTCTAGGATCTTGTGCCTCCTGGCCTGGGCGCAGCTGTTAATCTGAGGCTGCTCTCAGGCTCCAGCAGCTCCGTTCTCAAAGGAGCCCAGCTGTGTCCCTTGGTGGGGCGAGCTCCACGACAACCCAACCAAGCCACAGTGAGTAATTGTTCATTTCTCGCCCAAAATCCATCAAGAGAGGAGCCCTGGCATTTATCTAGCTGCAAAAGATCATTATCTGGTGGCAGCGTTCTTCCCACTGACAGTATCTTCTAAATAAGGGTCAGCCATCCAGCGGTCTGTCTGCTGCTGATTTCTTCCTTTCTGATGATGAACTACATTTGAACCAAGGTGCGGGGGAGGATAGGGATGAAGGGTGGGAGAGGGTCATCGGGGAGGGCTGTTGTTCCACAGTTGAGCCAGAGAAGCTGGCCTGAGCTTTGATTTGGACGAGTTTGTTGAATGACTGCTGGGGAGAAGATATAACACCAAGGAGAGTCCTCATTTCCACTTCAGCATGCCTTCCTACATTAATGGAACCTGGATGGCCAAATTCTGGGTGTTAGCAGGGTAAGAGAAGAGGGTTTTGTGATTTGTATTCCTACTATCAGTCCAGAATCTAGAATGGGTTGGAATCCAGGAGTGAACTGTCATCAAAGGGTTCAAGTCTAGGGCCCACAATTCCTGGATCTAGACCTCAGGCAAGTCCCTAAACTTCCCTGAGCCTTGGTTTACTCATTTGCAAAGGAGAATGATAAGGATCCTTTCTCATAGTGTTGCTGGAGTTGCCAGTGCACAAGAGAATGCTGGGTCCACACAGAGTACTCTACACAGGTGAGCTGCTGCCGCTCCTGTTCATGTCAGGGCTTTCTCTTGCTGTTGTAGGACTGTGTGCTCTGAACCAGAAATGGTAGCACAGGCCTAGAACGCCAGCCCTCTGGGAGGCTGAGGCAGGAGGATTACAAGTTTGAGCCCAGCCTGGGCAATTTAGTGACTTAGTGAGACTTTGTCTCAAAATAGAAAATTAGCCAGGCATGGTGGGGCATGGCTGTCACCCCAGCACTTGGGAGGCAGACACAGGAGGACTGCTGAGAGTTTGAGGCCAGTCTGGGGTCCATAGTGAGTTCAAGACCAGCCTGGACTACATAGTAAGACTCTGTCTCAATCAAAAGAGAACACTGAAAAAGGGTTAGGAGTGTAGCTTGGTGTGAAGGCCCTGGGTTCAATCCTTAGCAGTGTGTGGGGGGCGGGGGGATTGTGTGCTCTGTGCGTTCCCCATCTTGCTGACTTAGAGTTGGGCCCCTACCTCTCTTGGTCTCCAGCTGAAAGTTACAGTCTAATGATTCCATTAATTAATAGAGTCCTGTGTGGCTAAGGCTGTACTAGGCTACCGGGGAACCAAGAGGAATAGAGGACCCTCAAGTGACGACTGGCCTGACATAGGAACCACTTGGGTTAATTACGTTAATGGAAGATTTGTGTGCCTCTGGTTATCTATAGCATGTACCCAGGTAAACATCCAGATCTCAGCTGTATTGCCTTACAACCAAATTGAGTTACAACCAGCCCTCGGGAACTGATTGAGTTTATAAGTCAAGGGTCCACTGTACATGACGTAGTCCGTGTGCTTTCATGGGGCTTAAAAGATTCACATTTGGACACACTGACCTGGTCAAAGCCAAGGTGCAATCATGAGCAGCTCTACAGTGTGTCCACATTTGCTGAGGGCCCGGTACATCCTGGACTGTGCTAGGTGCTTCCAGAGCATATGTGTAACACGCCATAAAAGTTCTGAGCAGAGCATGTCCCCGTGTTACAGAGGAAAACAACAAATCCGGAGAGGTTGAGTTGCTGATCCAAGATTATAAGACAGTGATGAAAGGCCACATCTGTTTAATCCTAAATCCTCTTTCCTGTCCCAGCCAGAGTATAATCTGGCCCTGTAACCCATTTCCTCCAGAGAAGTGGAAATCTCTGGTTCACATCCGGGTCCGTGGACTCCCTGGATACTCCTGTTCACCAGTCTCCCTCACTGTTGCTGGGTGCTAGGACAGGTAAGCTCTGCAGGAGGGACTTGGACATTTAAAATCCAGAGGAGGCAAATCAAAACCACAGTCAGGTACAAGGTCACACCCATCTGAATGGATATAAAGAAAAACAAGAATATAACAAGCATTGGTGATGGATGTGGGGAAATTAGAACTAGCACACGTTGATGGTAACGTAAAATGGTGCAGGACCTGTGGAGAAGAGTTTAGAGTTCCTTAAAAAGTTAGGCACAGAGTTTACCACACAATCCAGTAGTTTCAATTCTGTACCTATACCCAAAGGAATTAACAGATATTTGTATACTCATGATCATAGCAACATTGTTCCCAACAGCCGAAAGGTAGAAGCAGTCCAAATGTGTCAGAGACCAGAGGAGAACTGAGGCCTAACTGGCCTCCGCTGTGAGCACAAAGGAGAAAGGCTGCACTCGGGTGATTGCATAGTGTGGGTTCTGGGGAAAACTTAAGACGGCTGAGGTTAAGATGTTTACCTGCCCGTGTGCTAATGCGTATCGGAAAGCCCGCGCGTCTTGTTACTTCGATTGCTTGTGCCTGTGTTTGGGTGAATTAAGGCAAGATGAGCCAGCAGCTGCAGGGGGGCACGCCTCCTTTGCCTACTAGAGGCAAGCGCCCCCTGGCTTCCCCCATGTTAAACTGACCGTGTCTCCTTGTCAGTCATCCTTGTTATCGCCCCCAACCCCATCAGGGAGAGCAGAGTAGCGGGTCTAAGTCATGGAAGAAAGCGGCTCGGGTGGGTTGACCACAGGTGGTGCCCCAACATAGGGCTCAGTGCCCCGACTTGGCTACAGTGGTTGAATGGATAAGCAAAATATGGCACAACCTATCCTCATACTCGAATATTACTCAGTGTTGAAAAAGGAAGGTAATTCTGCAGCATGATGAATCTTGACATTATTCTAAGTGAAATGATCCAGGAACAAAAGGCCAATTACTGGAGAATTCCACTTACGTACAGTTATGTGGCGAATATGAATGGGAGTGGTCAAATTCACAGAGAAAGAAGCAAAATGGAGGCTATCAGGAACCGAGGGAGGGGAAATGGCAGTTATTATTAAATGGGTGCCGATTACCGTTTGTGATGATGGCAAGTTCTGGAAGAAGATGGTGGTGATGGTTGTACAACATTGTGAATGTACTTAATAGCATTGAATTGTACACGAAAATGGTTTGAATAGTAAATTTAACATTAGATAGATTTTACCAAAATAAAAAGCAAAACAAAGCTTAAAGGGGAAATTTTTCAGTTGAACAAAAGAAATGGTGTGCTGCCAAAAGTTGCCTTTCAGTTTCCTTCCCAGGAGCACTATAAAGTTTGTTTAGAAATCATTAACAGCTCATCAAAGAAGGGGGCATCCGAGACACTCAGGCGAGGTTAAATGACAGAAACATGTGTCATAAAGTTCCTGTAAATGGTTAGGCAATGAGGATTTGATTTATAAAAACTTGAGTTGCATGCAATTTTATTCAGCTCCCACCTAGTGCTAAATAAGCCTGCATCCATATTCAAAGGAACTAAAGCACAGTGGTATTTGACCATGGGTCCTTTAAGTCATCCGACCATGTGCGTTTATGCCACATGTTCCTTGGGCCTTTAAAAGGCAGTGTTCTATGTGATGCCCCACCCCCGCTGCATAGATAATTGTAAAACAAACTCCATATCCCACTGACATGCTTTCTAATTACATCTCACCTTCATTCAGCTATTAAAGTGATAGATGGTAGCAATTACATTGAACCCCACTGAAAACTTGCTATCTGTGACGCGCAGTGACGAGAACATGAGTTATTTACCCAAGAGCTGGGGAAGAGTGGGGCCGGCCAGGCAGCAGCTGAAGAAAGCGAAACCTCTGAAGAGCACCAGTAGCATCCAGGTCCCTGGAGCAATACAGGAGACAGCAGTGTTGAGGTGCCTGTTTTCTTACTTTCCTCCTGGCATCCCTAGATACCTAGATTTGGAAGAGAGATATTGTGAAGACATAATATTATTTACCGGTTTGAACAAACTCAGAAGAGACCCTCCAAGATATTTGCATTACTCTCAGCCATTTTGTTTGAGGGCTACTTAAAGGAACCAAAGAATTTGAACCTGGGAAGAGAAGATAAGGCAGTAGAGGGTGTCTGTCTCTGGACATTCTCAGACAAATTAGACTTGGTACATCTATCCAGCCTTGGGGCATAAGTCAATTAGTGTAGACAGCAGAGAATACTTCAATTTATTGGGCATTTACTGATTTGCAGAAGTGGCGATCCAGAGGTAGATGGTTGATTCATGGGCTGGATGATATGCTCTGAATCTCAAGTTTTTTCCATTCCTCCCTTCTGCTAGCCACAATGTGGACCTCACCCTAAACTGGTTATTCGGGAATGACCATGATGCCCCCAGTAGTAAGAGGAGGCCATCACAGGCTCTTGTTCACTCCCAGTAGGAACACAAGGACTATCTGTCCATATGTTTCAGATGAGCTAGGTCTTAGAGGAGCCCACAGCAAATATCTCTCCAATCACATCTCAAGGGCTGGCATTGGTTACATGCCCACTCTGATTTGATCACTGTGGTAGAAGCAAGAGATTACTCTGGGTGGCTAACACTGCTCCTGACCTACCCTGGAGCACCATGCAGGTCAACTTCTGCTGAGATCTCGTGGGGAGACAGTGGCAGGGCCAACCTGGCTCTGTTGGGTAGGACAAAGTTGGATTGGTAATTGATAAGACCATTGATAATGTTCATGATAGGGAAAAACAAGGACCAACCAGTAAGAGCAGGTGTGACTCATAGCACAAAGAATGTCTAACACTGAAGGGCAGAAATACTATGTCGTTTCACAGCTGCCCCTTTGGATACCAAAGGCAGACAAAGTTAATGAATCGATCATTTGATACCACTGAGCCTGGACAGCTTCAGATTCCTCCTTGCCTCAGTCTTCTAAGCAGTAAGTAACAATAAATTAGAGATAGGTCTTGAGAAGAACTCCATTGTCTTTGCTTCTCTAACAGCTAGGACTCTCCAAGGATAGAATGAGGAGGGTAAGGAGGTAGCTGCCCAGACACTGTGGGCAGAAATGCTATCCAAGGGTTTTGGTGGCAGAGGAAGGTTGGAACCTGATTGTCTCTAACATTTTATGATTATTGATAGCTCAGGAAGAAAGACAAGATATTAGGACAAGGCCTGGGATTGGCAACAGACAAAGGACCTGAGACCCTTGCTTTCTCTCCATGGCCCTAAAACCACAGATTCTTTACACAGAATGTTACCCCAGGCAGCTGCTCTTCTCCAGAGTGGCACTTCTAGTGATGAAATATCAGTCCTTCTGCCTATGTTTTAATTTGTGCAAATGCTTTTCTCTGTACCTTTCAGATATTGATGCTCATTAAATGGCACATATGAAAGAGGGGGTCATAGTCATTTTACTGATGCATGAACCTGAGAAGTTGCCTGCCTTATCCATGACCACATAGCTAAGGTGATAGCAGGGCTAACATGGAAAATTGGGTTTCCTCTGCTCTAGTTCAGAACTCTGCTCTGGAATCACAGGAACAGGGCTGAGATGTCCTCACTAGGCATACCATGATGGAGCAGGAACAGATAGGCCCCAGCATCTGAAGCATGGTCCTCATGAACCATATGACTCCTGAAGGAGGCCTGAGCACTAGGGCCTCTGACTGTGAGTGCACCTTCTGCTTGGCTTTCACCTCCTCCATCTACCTTGTTGCCTGTATTCTCTGAATAGGAGATGCTAGTATGGCTAAGATGATGCAGTGCCAAGATGAAAGGTAGAGGCATTTCCTCCAGCTTTTCCCTCCAGAACAGATACTCCAGGTTTTCCTCCTGAGCAGGGTGGGGGTGCAGGATGGCTGCTTCTCTCTGTCAGTTCCTGGAGCTGGTTCCTACTTGCTATACAGGGGTGGAAGGCAGGGAGGTGACCTAGAATTAGGGCTCCATCTCTAGGTGTGCCTCCATCTCCTCGCCCGAGACACATGGCTTTAGTTACCTACTCTGACTCCTCTCTGAGCGATTTTCAGCAACTGTGATGATGTATAAAAGACCAGCAATGTGTGAAGAGAGAATCTGAAAGGAGTTCTTTATTCTCAGTGGCTTATGATAGCATATTTAGCACATGAAGCCCCTTCTCTGTTCCGGGCCCAGTGGAAGGCACTTGGCGCACATTATCTGTGTGGTTCTTGTTGACAGCACTGTGAATCAGCACTGAGGGGTGCTTTGAGAATTTGGCATCACTTGCCTTTGTTATTCACAAAGTATGGCTCAGCCTGATCTTAGTAGATGTTTAAAATATAGCAGACAGACTGAAGGAATGATTCTTCTCATTTTTGTAGACAAAGAAACCATGACTTGTGCTCTTTAGTAGATAGACCCAGTTACGTAGGAGTTATGGCAGACCTGGGCCTAGAACTCAGGTCTTTCGCAAACCGTCTGGATCGGGGGTCAGGCTGGACAATCTCCACAATCCTTCTGTGCTAAAATTCCAGATCACCACATTAGTTTCTAGGCCAGAGGTGCCTTGTAGTGCTTTGTGTGAAGATAGACGTATTCTTTATCTGCAGTGCCCAATACAGTAGTCACTGGACAAGGACTGTTACTGAGCACTTGTGAAGAGGCTAGTGTGCCGGAGAGCTGAATTTTTACCATATTGCACAGGACAGCTCTAACATTTTCTCTTCCCCAAAGCCCAGCACCATAACCTCTGCCAAACACTGTTGCAGTGGAAGTTTGCAGTCAGCAGTGCACTCGGAGACACTTTCCAATCTCTGTTGGCAAAACACATCAGATCCCCCAACTGCACCATTCATTCTTCAATAGCTCTGCTTCTTTCTGCAGAAGGGGGATGAAAACAAAATTGAAAGAGTTGAAGCAGAAAGACTATTGATTTTTAATCCTTTTTTATTATCTAAGAATTTCAAGGTGTATTTCTCATGTCATTCCACTCCTCCCCTGGGAATGGGGAGAAACTGACCCTTAAGGCCTGGCTAGAATGGAGCCATGTGAATTAAATGCACTTTAATGAGAACCTTTCCAGACAACATCATTTTTTCTCAGTGAAATGTTTGGATCTTTAATAACTATTATTTTCCATTGGGTTCTTTCCAAGGGAGGATTTTTTTTTAAAAGAAGTAGGTTAAACCATTAATCCGTTAACCAGTGATTTAATTTCTAGGCCTTCATTCTTCCGCACTGTTTTCTCATCACATAATATAACCGTAGGACATTGGAGTTGGACAAGAACGTAGGGCAATCTCCAGTCTGTAAAATTGATAAGAATGAAACAATTACTGCTTATCCAAGCTTGTGCCAGCCATTGACATGTCTAGCTCAGTCCTTTGACCTCCGATTTACAGTACCACACCCAGCTTGCAAACAGCACCGTATTTTCCAGGAAAAAAGTATAAAAATCTTTACATGTCATTCAACAATCATTCTTCCACACTTCCAACTATCCCTGATCCTCCTGCCCTTCCCCACTCCCACTTGGTCAAGGGAGGTACCTGAGCAAGTTCAATGTTTGTGTTCCTTCTATATTTTCCGAATTTAACTATATTTTAGCCTTTGCCATGATAAAAACCATAAAATTAAATTATGTTTCTATATCCCAGTAGAGATATTTTAGCATTAAACGCAAAGATGTTTATCACAACAATACACCTTACAGTGAAGAGTAAAAGCAGCTTGCGTGGTTAACCATAACAGAAATGTTAAAAACAAAACCATTCTACTCTGTAGATTAGTATAAAGCCATGAGAAAAAGAAGTAGGACCTTGAGACAGGAGCATTTGGCTCTCCAAATGGAAATAGCTACAGAGTAGATTCTATCTCCCTGAGGTTTCTTGGACAAACTAATGACAAAGTAGATTTCAGGCTTTGCATTAATTTTGAGGTAAAACATCCAGTTCTTGCCAGCTCTTCCTGGCAGCAGGACCTGATAGGAGCCAGCAGAGTGAACACATAATGCACTGGAAGAGAGAAACCACTCATGCAAAACCAGGATGGGTCACTGAGACTTCAGCTTGTGAAATGGGAAGATATTGTCCCATTTCAGGGCTCCGTGTTGAACACAACTGGCAGCTGGTTGCAATCTCCCTGTTGTGTCTCCTCGATGCCATTTGAGTGAGGGAGCAGCAACATTTGGGACTCTTGCAAGTACAGAGAGTGAGGTCAGGGGAGAGGGGAGAACACTGCTCCTTTGGGGCTTGCTGGCCCACCTTGCTGGTCCATCAGGCCCTTCCTGATGTGACACCAAGTTGATTTGCAATAGTCTGTCCACATGGTGGCAGCAGTGAAAAACAGGGGCCTGGCATGGGCTCCCCCTGAAGTCCTGCTGTATTTGTAACTTCTGCTGAACCAGAATACAGTATTAGATCTGGGCCCAGTAGCAACGATGGTAGTATCCACAGGGGCTTCCCACTCTTTAGCAACCATTCAGGGGACCATTTCCAGCTCTGGTCAACAAGCAAGAGAATTACTATTTCCATAGGAGATTATTGTCATCCATGCCCCTAGGGTTGTTTGGTTGAGTGCATAGTAGAAATCGCTCTGTAATGACTTCAGCTCTGTGTTTAAATACTCAGCCTGGGGTTTGTCCTCAAGGGCTACACATGCTGGACTGCAGATCAGTATCTGTGTATCTGAGTTTACTCTGTAAGCCCTAACTCAGAATCATGTAAAATGCCTAAGAACAGGGTCTTTCAAACTTTTTTGACCAGTAGAATGCTTATCTCTCAAATGAAATCTTATCTAGAACTCAATATTATATTAAATAGAAAAATGGTAGCTACATTTTATATATTTTTAAGAAATAATTTCTAACTAATAGAAATTTTTACAAAGTCAATCAGTGGTGATAACGAAATTGTTTTAATAAAAAAAAAAAACCTGAAGTTAGGAAGGATGTGTGTGGGAGGGACAGAGGGACATTGGGTAATTGGCACCAAAACACAGTCTGATGAGAGGAATAAGTTCCAGTGTTCCACATGCTGTGGGTGACTGCAGTTCACAAAAACCTGAATATTTTATGAAGAACTAAAAAGAGGAGCTTGAAGGCTCCAAACACAAAGCAAAGATAAGCAGATGGAAATGCTAATTACCTTCATTTGATCGGTACATCTATATACCTGTATTAAAATATCACACTCCATATCGATGTATGATTAATAATAAAAATGATTAAGTCAGGGATCAAAAATGACAGTTGCATTTTTATATCAGCATTGGCATCTGATATATCTCTATTTCATTATGGTCGGGTTGTATTAACAGTGACAATGATTTTTCAGCATTGAGAGTACCAAACCTGTTGATTTGTCGAAGCCTCAGAACTCTATGAGGTTTTTATTCCCAGGTGAGGGCATGGAGGCCCAGAAAGAGAGAAGTGGCCCTAAGTCACATAGCAAGCTAGGAAGTGATACAGCTGCAGTGCAAACCATGGCAGCCTAGCCGCAAGTCTATGATCTGAATAACTACATCCACACATACATAGTTACAAGTGATCATTTTTGGATGACTGCCCAACAAGCTTAAGGCTATTCTTTGATTAAATTCTAGACAAACAAACAAAAAAACCCCAAAGCAAAAACAAAAAATCCTAACTCTGAAAGCACACCCAATAGGATTCAGGGAGCAATTTGAAAATTCTTGACCTAGAGCACCGGGGATATCTTGAAAAGTCCATCAGACTGTCAAATCCATGTGCAGAGAACCCTCTGGAGTAGTGGGAACAAAAGATATTGGCTGGCATTTTACCAAATGGAAATCCCGAGTCTCTGGCACTACCAATATTCCCCATTACAAATCTTCCAGCTGGTAAATAGAATGATGCCACTGACATTTAATTGAAATGTCAACACATTTAGAAAGAGCCCTGATGAAACTGCCAAGTTAAAGTTATCACTGATGACTTAAGCTAAATGGAAACAGACAATCACTGTTAGCTTCTCCCCCCCCCCCCCATATATCCACACACAGGGAGAAGGCAGAGAACATCAGCTGTCCGAGAAAAATTTACAGGGAGTTTTTAAGTGGACTTGTATTCTAGCTATGAAAAGCTATGGGGCAATTAGAAAACACTTGTGAAAGCAATCAGGTCTAAGACAGGCCAATGCCCATATTAATCAATTCAACAAGCATATATTGATTAAATCGCTTTTGGATGGTAATGTTACCTAACATTGATTTGCATAGCTTACAGTGTGTAGAGGCTGTAGGAGCTGATAAAAAGAATCCAATTCATCATCACTCCCCATATCCCCACCTTTTGCCATTGTAATTGTGTAACCATCCCACTCTGCAATAAAGCTTAGCCACGTGATTTGTTTGGACCAATGGGATATTAGCAGACACGACACAAGCAGAGAGTCAGAAAAGCACTCTGATGTTTCCATTCATCCTTGCCCTGTGGCATCACCATTAGAAGAACATGCCTGAAAAACAGAGCCAAGGCCATCCTAGGTCAGCAATAGAGAGTCACTCCCAGACACATAGGCAGAGCCCTTCAGATGGCTCACAGCTGAGCTGCTGGGTAAGCACTGCAGAGCTAGGTGCAGTCAAGCTCACATGGGCTGAACCCAGATGCATGCACTAATCCAATGCATACTCTCCTCTGGCACGGTAGTTTTGTGAGGTTTATAATGTGGCAACAAATATCTGATTAATAAACCTGATTTGTATGACCTTTTGTTTAATCCCTTGTTGGCAAGGGGTATGGGACTAGGATATTTCCCTCATTTCATAGAGGCGCCATACAAGTTCCTGTGGTTCATACAAGTGGATAGACAGCCTTTATTTCCACTGCTCATGCCCAAGTCATGTGACCTCTCTGAAATACTTAGCAAACAGCATTAACCTGCAGGCTCAATCCATTTTTCTCTTTTAGATCAAAGAGGCATCTTTTGTAGGTTGAAAGCACAGAGGGAGGGAAGCCTCAGATGTCCCTGGGACCTAAAGGCAGGAGTTTCACAGCATTTGGCTTTGCAGGCTCCCTCCTGCTTGCTCGCCCCAGGATACCTCCCTCCTGCCCTGGGTTCCTCTCTGCTTTGAGGAGATAGGCAACAGGGGCCATGTCAGATGCAGGTTTCTCTTGCCATCTGTCTGTGGCTGATTCCACTCATAGGCATTGTTCAAATCCTTCATGAAGTCCCTGCCAGGTTGAAAAACCACCGGAGAATTATGATGAAACGTTCAAAATAGTTTTTTTTTTTAATCTTGCAATGGCTCACCTGAAATAATCTATCCAGCTCCCAATATCCCCCGACTGAAGCCCAAACACATGCGCCTTTACCATCTGGAACAACTTAAATTTCAGGTTTCCCTCCTGCTTCTCATTTTATTTGTTTCAAAATGAGAAATGTCCCTCTCTCTCTTGAGTATTTTGAATATTTTCCCCTACTCGGGCTCCTCCATCTGTTTAGAATTCTCTTCCTCTCTGCCTGGTGAGCCCCTCTTCTCTAGTCTAAGCTCACACTCCCTTCTTTAAAACACTTTGAAGACACATCAACTTTATGTGTTTGCTTCTGCACTTGTGTCCTCTGCTGGAGGCTGAAAGCATGGAAGGTCCTGCTGCCAAAATTGCCTGGCAGCCTGGTTCACCGAGCACCCTCAGAAATGAGAAATAGTGGGAAAATAGCTGTTCTACCTTGGCTTGCGCCCTAGTGAAGTGGGAAACATGATGAGTCTCAAGGATGTGTATTGTAGGAGTTCAAAAGGAGAAATAGGTAGGATTAAACAGACCCATCCGCTTTCAGGGGGTCTTAAACATCTGCTCTCGGGGATCCTTCGCAGGTGCTCCAGGTGGGATAAATTCCAACTTCTTCCGGTTATTCTCACATGGGTTGTAAGTCCACCCCTTAGAGGATCCACCTCCCCTTCTTGCTGTGAACAGGGGAGGTGCCCTATTCCTCTCCTCTTTGTATTTTCACCGTCTCCCCACCAGCCTCCCTCCCTCTCCAAGCACTTACAACAGAGCCCTTATTAGAAGCTCAATGACTATTTGCAGAATAAGTGGATACTGAAGCAAGATGCTGAGAATTAGGCTCCCAGAGGTTCCCCTGAGAAGTAAGGGCGCCTCCTCCTCGGAGTCTTCGGTTACTTCTGTGAGGAAGCTGGGAGAGCAGTGGAAGTCACCGTGTGTTCTAGAGTTGGAAGATCCTAGAAATGTCACTGAATCTCATTGGTCTTTAGTTTCCCAAGTCATAAAGTGAAGATAGGATATGGTCCCATCCCAATATTATTATTATTATTTATTTTTTTAAAGAGTTTATTTTTCCATAATCTCTGGGGAAGAGGGGCAGAAATGATTCTCTGCTTGGCAGAAGTGTGTATTTTGACACATTTTGACCCTTGGAGGAGGACATGGGAGAACTCAGAGGCTGCACGGTGAAATAAGTAGTGGTGTTGACTCCCAGAAGAAGGATGAAGGCAGAAACCTGCAGACAGCTGGACGGTAAAGGGAAGTCATGGCTGGGCCTCTTTGTTGCTCATAGAGGCCAAGGATAAATACTAGGAAGATATATCATCATAAGTGTCTTAGTGACCTGTCTTTTCTCTGAGGCTCCATGTTCCAGATTAATGGATGCTACCGGGTAGAAGGGAGTGTCCTCCGGACAGTGATGGGCAGGAGCCATGAAAGTCACACAGGAGCTTTTCTTCTGCCCGTGCCTTGTGGGAAGAGAGAATCCAAGATGGAAGGGTAGTGGTAGCAGCAGAGCAGGGAGTGCGCAGGCCTGTCACTCTGTGTGCAGGAGCAAAGGTACCCAAAGGACAGTCCCAGAGAGCATGTCCCAGTAGGACTTTGTTGAGACGCCCTGTCTCCTGGGCTCCAGCATTAATCAAGATGGAGTCATCATCATATCTTTCCTGGAGGCTGCCGAAGTTACCAATGAGCATGTACTGGCCACCCATTTGTAAAGTAGAATCATACAGATTTATCTATACATCTATACATATATTATTCTTTCCAATTATTTTACTGAAAGATATAATACATGCCTTTCTGTTTCTTTCTTTTCTCATCCAACAAAATCCATGGCATCTCCTCCAAATCCTCTGGTAGTCGTGTAATTCATACTGTTGATGCTCACATAATATTCCGTAGTTTATATGTACAACCATCTATTCAGTTTTGGATCAGTATCAATACCAGTAACCAATTTGGCAATGGTATGCATGTATATTTCTGTCTATATCTTTAGAAACTGCTATTTTATTTTTATAAGATTGGTTGCCAGAAGTAGGATTGCTAGGTTATAGGATATATGTGCTTTGAATAGGTGTTGGTTGCTGGCTTCCAAAACGTTGTAACTACATCACTGTCCCAGCCATTGGTGTGCAAGAGTAGTCTTTATCCCCCACACCACTGTGAGAGGTAGATACGATAGTTCTTTTTGATTTTTGACGGTCTAGTGGATACAAAAAGATCTTGCATTGTCATTTTAATTTGGATTTTTATGACTGTCGGGGAACTGAGCATATTTGTGCCTTTTGCATATGCCCTGCTATGAATTGTATTTTGATATATTTTGCTCCATTGTGACTTAGTCTTTTGTTGCCTTGTAATTTTGCTGCAGAGAAATTAACCCTTTAACCACTATCTGAAGCATTTTTATAAATCTATTGTCTATGTTGTCTTCTTTTGCCAAAATGCATGAACTGATTTTTATTGAGATATAATTCACCCATTATAAAATTCACCTTTTAAAATGTACAATTAATTGGTTTTTAGAATATTTTCAAGGTTTTATGATCGCTACCTAACTTCAGAATGTATTAAAAAACCTGAAAGAACCCGATACCCATTAGTAGTTGTTCCCCATTTCCGTCTTCCTTCATTCTCTGGAAACCACAAATATGCTTTCTGTGTCTATGGATTTGCCAATTCTTGACATTTCACAGAAGGGAATCCTACAATACTGCATATGGCCTTTTGTCCCTGCTTTATTTAGTTAGAATAATGTTTTAAAATTCATTCATGTTATACATATATCAAAAATCCATTCTGTTTATGCCTAAGACTTCATTGCATGGCTATACGATATTTTGCTAATCCATTGTCAGTGGATGGACATTTGAGTGCTTCCCACCTCTGGACTTACTGCAAACAGTGCTGCTATGCACATTCATATACAGGTTTTGGTGCAAATATACATTTTCAGTTCTCTTGGAATACATCTATGGGTAGACTTAATGGATCATACAGTAACTCTATGTTTAACTTCTGAGAAACTGCCAAACTGTTTTCCAAAGCAGCTACCCCATTTTACATCCCCACTAGCAATGTATGAGGGTTCTATTTTCCAATGATTGTCATTGTCATTTTTTTATTATAGTTTCCATCTTTTTTATTACAGCTGACTTAGTAATTATGAAGTACTATCTCATTGTGGTTTTGATTTGCATTTCCCTAATAAGTAATAATGTTGAGTGTAATTATTGGTCATTTGTATGTTTTCCTTGTGTGTTTGTTCAAATCTTTTGCCTATTCTAATTTTTTATTTTAATTTAAATAATTTAGTTTGATTCTGGAAATTGAGCTCAAGGATTCACACATCCAAGCATGTGCTCTACCACTATGTGACTCCCCCAGCCATTGACCACTTTAAAATGGCATTGGCTTTTTTTTTTGATAGACTGCAATAGCTCTTTATATATTATGGATACTAGACATAGGTTAATGTATAATTGCAAATATTTCCTCTCAAGTTCTGTGTGTTGTCTCTTACTTTTTTGATAGTGTCCTTTGAAGAACTAAAGCTTATACTTTTGATGAAGTCTAATGTATCTATGTTTTCTTTGGTTGGTTGTACTTTTAGTGTCAGAGGTAGGAACACTATTACTTAATCCAAGGCATGAAGATTTGTGCCTATATTCTCTTAGGTATCTAAGATATGCATAATCATAGCTTTCACATTTAGGTCTTTGGTCCACTATGATATAATGTTTGTGTTTATGGTGTTAGGTAGAGCTAAAACTTCATTGTTTTGATGTGGATATCCACTTATTCTAGTTCCATTTGTCTTGGTACCATTTTTGGAATCAACTGACCAAAAAACATAAGGATTTATATCTGGACTCTCCTGCCCGCTGAACAGAAGTTGTAAAAGCAGACATACTTATTTATTGCTGGTCTCATGGGAAAGATTTCAGGCTTCCACCACCCATTCTGATAGTAGATTCTTTATAGATTCCACTTATTATGTTGAGAAAGTTTCCTTATTATCAGTTTGCTATTTGTTTTTATCATGAAAGGCTATTGGGTTTTTCAATTGTTTTCTCTACATCTCTGGAGATAATCAAGTGGTTTTTTGTCCTTTTATTAATTACAGATTCCATTGCTTGGTTTTTGTGTGGTAAGCTAACCTTGCATTCTTAGGATAAATACGACTTGGCCATGCTGTATTGTTCTTTTTCTTGTAGTATTGGATTCAGCTTGCTAGTATTTTTTAAAATTTAAAAAGTTTTTATCCATGCATACAATATACTTTTGTCACATCCATCCCCTATTCCCCTCCTTTACAGTCCCTTCCTCTTTGCCTTTATTTCCTTTCTCTTGTCTAATAATAGTATCTCTTCTTTTCATATCATCTTTGTTTTATTTTTTTGTTTGCTTGTCTTAGTATTCCACATGTTAGGGAAAACATGCAATACTTACTTTTCTGAGTCTGGCTTATTTTGCTTAACATGATGTACTTTAGTTCCATTCATTTTCATGCAAATCATCATTTTTTCCTTCTATGTGGCTGAATAATACTCCATTAAACATATACCACATTTTCTTTATCTTTTCATCCATTGATGGGCACCTGGACTGGTTCTACAACTTGGCTATTTCCCTTAGTATTTCTTTTATTTATTATATTATTAATTATTTTCAAAGTCATTGCCTTGCTGTTTGCTAGACTTCTGGTTTTCAGTGTGATTTTGTGATGTTGGTTTTCATGACTACTGCAGAGTTGGGGGAGAGGAAGATATTGTCTTTGCCCTTTACACTGACCTCTTTATTTCATATATATATATGTATGAAAAAAATAATTTAAATTTGCATTTTCATATAAAGATCTACTTTAAATTGTATATAGTCAAATATGTCTGTGTCTTGTTATATTCATCCTAGGTATCTATTTTTCTTTAGTATAGCCTTTCCAATCTTCGATCATGTATCCTAGGTTAATAGATATAGATAATTATCATTCATATTAACACTGTTCATTTCACATAAGTGTATAAAAATATATGTATATAATTTACATATGAGAGATGTCTATATAAATATATTCAAATCTGTTGATATAATTTATATATTGATATAATTGATGTATGTTGATGTAATGATACATATGTCTAGTAACTATTTTGATAGATTCTTTCATATGGTACCATACCTAGTATAAAATATGCTTAATCATGACATATTATTCTTTAGGTGTTTGCCAGAGTTTATTTGCTAATACTTCATTTAGAATTTGCACCTACATTAATAAGTGATATTGGTGTATATAATTTTCCTTCTTTTTTTCAAGTTTGATTATTAGAGTTAGAGAGGAGTTTGTGCTCCTTTGTGTTATCTGAAATAATTCAACAGCATTGAAAATTCTTGCTCTTCAATTATGTATAAACTCAGCTTTGAGGCCTGGTGACTTTTTTCAATTGTAGCTCAAGAATGAGCTTATCTACTTCTTTTGTAATAATTGATCAAGTCAAAATGTCCATTTCTTCTTAAATCAATTTAAATTAAAAAAAATTTTTTTTTTTTGTACCAGGGATCGAACTCGGGACCTTGAGCTTGCAAGGCAGGTGCGAGAACCACTGAGCTAAATCCCGGGCCCTTAAATCAATTTTAGTAAGATGTGTTTTATTTAGAATGAATTCATTCCAAATTTTAAATTCTGCTATTAGATGGTTCAAGCATGTAACCATGACATGTATCCTCCTTCATTTGTAAAAGAAAACACCTCTGTCTTTATGTTCTCTCTTTCCTTAATAAGGCTTGCAGGAGATTTATTTATTTTATTGGTTTTTCTCAAAGGATCAGATTTTGGATTTATTTATCCTTTTTTTTTTTTAAACTTCTGTTTCACTGACTTAACAGAGGACATTTAAAAAGGAAGTACTTATTACCTAGATAGCAATGAGAAATATAACAACTCCTGTAAAAATAATACCACACTATTAAAGCACTTAAAGTACTTAATTATTTTTTTCATAAATTTTATTTTATCCCATCTCCCCTCAAGCCCCCTCCCCTCCCTATGTGAAAAGCTTTGTTTCCATTTTTCCCTTCTATTGTCCCTTTTTTTCTTGTCCCTTCCTTCCTTTCCCCCTCCCTCCTCCTTGTTCCCCTTCCCATGTGAACACTTTCTTCCCATTTCCCAACATCCGTTATACATCTCAGTCCTTATTTCCACAGTCAGTTTCTCACACCAGAGAAACAATGAGGTATTTAAACATGTGTGTCCAATTTATTTCACTTAAGAGTATGGTCTCAAGGTCCATCCATTTAGCTATAAATGTCTGAAGTTCATCCTTCTTTATGGCAGAATAATACTCCATTGTATAAAAAAAACACATCTTTATCCACTCATCAGTTGATGGGCATTTGGGATGTTTCCAAGATTTAGCTATTACAAACTGTTCTGCTATGGGTGCACATTTATCGCTGTGGTATGATGTTTTTAATTCCTTTGGGAAGATACCAAGAAGAGGTACAGCTGGGTCAAAAGGAATCTCTAATTTTAGTTTATTGAGGGATTTCCATAGTGGTTGCACCAGTCTGCACTCCCACCAACAGTGGAGAAGGGTTCCTTTTTCCCCACAGCCCCTCCAACATTTGTTATTAGTTGATTTCTTGATAGCAGCCATTCTTTTGGAATCTCAGCATTGTTTTCATTTGCATCTCTTGAATGCTCAGTGATGTTGAACATTTTTTATATATTCATTTGCTGTTTCTAATTCTTCATCTGAGAAATGTCTTTTTATTTCAGATGCCCATTTTTGTATTGGGTCTTTAAATTGGGGGGGTGGTTTTTTAAGTTCTTTATATATTCTAGATATTAGTCCTTTATCTGAACAGCTGGTAAAAATTTTTTCCCACTCTGTGGGTTGTCTCTTCATTCTGTTGGTTTCTCTTGCTGTGCAAAAGCTTTTTGATAAGATGAGGTCCCAGTTGTTGATTCTTTGTAGTATTTTCCTATGTGGTCTGGGTTTTGTTCATGAAGTCTTTGCCTACTCCTATGTCCTGAAGCATTCTACCTGTCCTCTCTTCCAGCAGATTTAGTGTTTCTGTTTTAATATTTAGATCTTTGATCCATTTTGATTTTAGGTTAGTGTGTGGTGAAAGATATGGGTCTAGTTTCAGTCTTTGGTATGTGGAAAGCCAGTTTTTCTAGCACCATTTATTAAAGAGGCTATCTTCCAGTGAAGTTGTTTGGTTCCTTTGTCAAAGATGAGGTGGCTGAGTATGTCTGGAGTTGTTTCTTCACCCTCTAGTCTGTTCCATTGATCCTTAGGTCTGTTCTTTTGCCAGTACAATGCTGTTTTTTAATCACTGGAGGAAAGCAGTATTTAATTACTAAAGAAAGACAATGAAAAATAAAAGAACCAAGTGCCCACCTTAAAATAGAAAAAAAACCAATCAGGAAAAAAATAAAGAAAGAAAAAAGTTAAAATCAAAGATATTTCAAAACCCTAGGTCTTTCTTGCTCATGTCTTTTCTCTCTACCTACAAAGTTTAAGCCCAAGTCCTCAGCCTAAAACATTGCACCTGGTACCACTTATGTTCTTGGCCCTGACTGCCTTTTAGCCCCATCACTTGACACTCCCAAACTCACTTCCTGTTCCAAAAGTATCCAATTGCTCATAGTGCCCTAGATAGAGACTCTTCCTTGCCTTCATTTTATACTCTACTATTCCTACTCTTTGGAAAGAATCCTATCCACTTCCACCTGGCAAACTCCTTTTAATCTTTCAAAACTCAGCTCTGTGGCACTATAGGAAGTTTCTTCAATGTCTCTACCGGATAAAACAATTGGTTCTCTGTACAACCACCAGTGCCTTTATATACTCAACCACTGCCTTTATCTAAGTGATGAGCACCTTGAAGCCAGGAATTATGCCTCACTAGACCCTAAATTGACCCCTAGCTAAGTGCCTAGAATGTATAAGCAGGTCAACAATTATTTAGTGAATGAACAAGTAAGTGTCATGGCTGTAAGATCTAATTATTCCAAGTCTTTCTTTGCTGAAATGCTCCTTCGGAATGTTCTTATGCCTTGGTTCTCTACTTTGTGGACTTTCATCCCTCATGACCTTTTACATAATGTCTTCTGCTCCTACCACATCAACAAAATGGCTTAAATCAAAGTCTCCAGCAGCCTTTTTGTTGATGACTTATTAAATGTCTCTTCTTTCCATGGTTTTGGTCAGCCTTCTGACACTATTTCCCTGGTAATCCCCTTTATCATTTCATTTCTCCTCTTCATTCTGGGGCATCATTCTCCCTGATTGCTCATTCTAAAGTTTTTCACCTGTCCTTCTTTGAAGGACTTTCATTAGTATGGCATAGTCATGTTTTCCATTCTTTTTCTTAAATGTCCTCATGCATTCTCATAGTTTCCTTGCAAACTTCTAGGCTGAAGAACCTCCAGCCATTAGCCCCAGTTTATGAATTTCTAGCTGAAATTTCTAGCTACCAACTTACTACCTGTCCTTTAGGTACCTCAGATTTGTTATCCTCCCCGTTCCTTCTGTATTCCTTATCTTCAAGAATGGTATAAACATTTCCCACGTCACTTGATTGGTAAGCGATATTCTCTTTGCCTCTCCCTTGCCCATTGCCCATGTCACCAAGTCTTTCTCATGCCTCTGAAATGCCTTCATTCCCACAGATATGGTACTGTATCCATTCTTATCATCTTTCTCTTAGATTTTAGAAGTAACCATCTAATCGCTTTCTCAGTATCCAGTCTCTTTCCATCTAATGTATTCTTTATTTGGTTTCAGTTCTAAAAGCATAAATCTGGTAATATTTCCCTACTTGAAAAAATCTTTGTTAACTCTCTTTACCTGAAGGACAAAATACAAATATCTGTATTTAAAATGTTGAGTTTGTGTCTTTGGAAGTTCATGTCCAGTTTCTCCCCCGCACTGCACACTGCAGACACACAGGCATCTCCATTTCCTAAAACCACCTCATTCACGTATGCATGTAACTGTGTCATACCTGTCACCACCCAGTTCTCTGCGAAGTCTATGAGAGCAGAGGCTCTGTCTTAATCATGTCTTGCACTAGGAGCACAATTCCTCCTGTTATCTGAGAAATTATTTCTGATTTCATTTTTTCCAGATCCCCTTTTGTTGCCAGTTCAGTGGGTCCAGGTGGTTGAGTATCAGAGTGTTCCATCTCCTTTCCCTTTGGGGTTGCTGTAGGTGATCTGGAAGTCTGGTTTTGAGACTTATTTACGTGTTTTCTCATTTCCACTGGGGGGCGAGGGGTGCTGTTGGCGCCGGCGAGGATTACCTCCTCTGAGCTGGGAGAGGTGGGACAGGGGCTGGGAGCGGCGGTAGGGATGGTGACCAGGAAGCCCCTACCTCTGGGCAGGGAGCGGCAGGAGGGATTGAGGCTCTGTCTTATTGACTGCTGTAGCTCTAGTGTCCCAACACTTGTGTGGCGTACACAAGTAGAGATAAGTGTGTGCTCTTCCTTCTTCAGCTGGTCCCTTCACGTTGAGTTCCCCTCCCTATTTCCTGCGTGGTTAATGTCTGTTCATCCATCCAATATCAATTCTCTGTGAAGGCTGACCTGAACACAGTCTACCCTAACTCAAAACAAGTGACTTTCCTTCTCTATCTACCTAAAACATTTTCTTCAAGACACTAGTTTAGCATTTACCTCCTTGTACTATGATTATTTGAATATATCTTTATTATGTCACTAGATTTAAACTTGCAGGGAGAAGGAGAATGTGTTTGACTCATGTACAGTTTTGTTTGGTTTGGTTTGGTTTGGTTTGGTTCGGTACCAGGCATCAAACTTAGGACCTTACATTTGTGAGGCAGGTGCAGTGCCACTGAACTAAATGCCTAGCCTTCATGTACAGTTTTAAACACTGAACTTCACAGGGAATTGGTAGGGTCACAATAAATATTTGGGCCGGAAGAAAGTGGAGTCAGACTTCCACCTTTTGATCATGTGAATTCTGGCCTCCAATGTAGACAGTGATCCCCTCCGAGAGCACCTCTTGCACCTGCCTCCCACCTGCCTGCTGTTCCTTTTCATAGAGTCATGTGGAATATCAGAACTAAAAAGAGAAACTGAAATTCAGAAGTTGAAATGACTTGTCCAGGGCTGCACAAGGATACGAGCCAGGTCTAGACTAGGCTGGCTGATTCTTCTAGCCCAATGCCTTCCACTTTACTCCCTCTCTCCAGATCCTCTTTGTGTCCACCTGTTGTCTCCTTTTAGGAAGACAAAGTGTGATGTCGTAGGAGGAAACACACAAGCCAGGGAATAAGTAATATCATTAAGAGTGTGCATATGCATGCTTGGCTTTTTGACTCCTTTTGATTCTACCTGTAGCCTTCTGTGGGATCACACTCAGGTCCTGGCAGGAAGCAGAGATATCTCTGACCTTGAAAGGAGCTTTGAGAAGAAACATCACCACTCCTGGCTCTTCCCAAGCTATTTATCTTCTAGAAAATGCTCCATGCCTACCCAAGCTGGGCTATGACACACTCAACCACAGCCGGGTCTAAGATGAACCTTGAAATGTCACTGTCAACAGAAACCCCTAATCCTTAGAATGGAAAATGATAAGTCTGTGTCTCAGTCTCAGTCCCTCTTCTTAGCAGACAACAGCCTGAAGGCCACCTCTGCCCCTGTCCTGTTGTCTCTCTGTGGCCTAGACAAGCAGCAAAGAATAGCTCAAAGTGATGTTAAGTTTCAGCCATTCTCCAATATCAAATTAAAAAAAACACTTTACCCTCAATAGACATGGTTTTATTGTAATTGCTTGGAATTTGAATAGTATGCCATAACCATTCCCACAAATTGGACTTCTTTAGATTTACTAAGCTATTTATTGAATGGTGGGTAATAAACATTCAGGATTAACAGCTCTGCAACTGTGCTACACCAGTTACATATAGAGTTGCTGATCCTCTCATAAAATAATTATGAATCAGTTACCATGCTGGCAAACCATAATTGTCAAAAGTTCAATGCAGACTCAGGGTCTTATTTAAAAGTTTGTTCTTGTTTGCAGCCTTGATGCTCATCTTTCTGTCTAACTCTCCTTTTCTTCTCTTCCTTCCCACTTGGTCCCATTTTTTCTGACGCCTTCTCTCTTCTCACCATTCCTTCCTCCCTCTCTTTCATTTCTAATACACAGAAGTATCGTGGTGTGAGGGTAGGGATGTGGTCAAACATTTGAGCCCTAGACAGGCCTCTGCTGGCTCTGAGACACTGGGAAAATCGCTCCTCTTCACCATTAACTGCATGACATTAAGTGTGAAGGTCTCTGTTGGGCGTCCAGGACACAAAAGGCATCTGATCACTTTCAGCTTCCTTCCCTCTCTGGCTCCTCCAGCATCCTGAGCTTGACTGTTTCTGCAGCCCAGCTGTCCCCAGTGCTCTTTGCTGTGGCTCTGCCATAGCAGCTCTCTCAGGCTCTCAAGGCTTTTGATGATTCGGCTTATCATCTCCAAATTTATCAGTAACTCTATGGTCTTATCTGACACCCTAGTGTCATCTGGATTTTAATTCAGCTCAAGGAAAAATACTTTAAATGGGGACAAATATGCATAACCTTAAATTTACCATTTCAAGCATTATTATGCATATAGTCCAGTGGCATTAACATCACCATCATCCATCTCCAAAAGTCTTTTTATCTTGCCAAACTGAAACCAAATGCCCATTAAATATTAATCCCTACTTATGCTTCTCCTCAGCTCGGTCAACCACCATTCCACTTTTTGTCTCTAGGATTTTGATTACCCTCGATATTTCACTTAAGTGGGATCATACAGTATTTGCCTTTTTGTGACTTGCTTATTTCACTTCACGTAATGTTTTCAGGGTCCATCCACGTCAGAGCCATGTCTCAGAGTTGTCTTCATTTTTAAACCTTAACAATATTCTATGACATATGCATCACATTTTGTTTATCCATCTGTCTATCCACCAATCCATCCACAGATAGACACATGTTACATCCACTCTTTTTTTTTGTATATCCTTTTATTGGTACATTTTAGGTGTACAATATAATGACAAACATCATTGGAAATTTGTACCTTTACATAATCTCTCTTGGTTCTTATTTTTCCCCCTTCCCCTGCCCTCCCTTCAACCCCTCCATCCCTCCCTACATTCACTCTTAACAACTATGAATAATGTTCCTATAAACATGTGTGTATAAACATCTGCTAGAGTTCCTGCCTTTCATTCTTTTGGGCAAATACACAGAAGTGGACTTGGTGGATCATATGGTAGTTCCTTCTTTTTAATGGAGCTACCATACTGTTTTCCATAGTAACAAAAACATTTTTAAATTTTAATTTACAAATTTAAAATTTTAAGGGTAACATATATACTTTATAGACAATATGAAAAATATAGGAAAGTCCATTGAAGAAAATAACTTATTCAAATCACCACCATTCAGAGATAATCAGCCTTAACATTTAGAAATATTTCTTTCCAATCTTCTTTTTCTCTATAAAATTTTATTCAGGTTTTATCTGATTTTTTTCAAACATAATTATTTAAGTGGTACTACCTATAGCATCTTGATTTTTTTCATCTACTTTACATTATATTGCGGACGTTTCCTACTGTTAAATGTTGCATGTGCATGTGAATGGCTATGCAATATTTCAATATATAAATGTACTATTAGTTATAGTGCAGCTAAACTAGATAATGAAAGTATCTATTAAAATTTATTCTAGGGCCGGGGATTTAGCTCAGGGGTTCCACTGCCTACCTCGCAAGCGCAAGGACCCAAGTTCGATCCCTGGCACCAAAAAAAAAAATTTATTCTAGTACAAAATTGTCTTTCATTTTCAGAAAAGTCGAGTGACAATTGTAAGAATAAAAAATTAATCAAATATCTGAATTTTGAAAATATTTTGGGATTTTTAAAACTCAAAGCCTGTGTCTAGCATCTGTATCCCCTAATTCTTTAATTTGAAAGCAAATAAAAATTTTCATCTTAAAAATTTAAAAACAAATGAATAGAAATAACTCACTATCTCAGTGTCTAAGGAAAGATATGTAAGTTTTCTTTTCCAGGCCCTAGGTTGTTGTTTCTTGTTTCTTTTTTCTTGTTTTCTTCTTGCATATGTGTTATAAAACTAAATGTACCTCTGTCTGATGGTTATCAAACTGTAAGTGCATTTGCCATACTTTAGTCTTAATTGTAATGGCTCAGTACTATTAACCTGAGGGCTCATATCATAATTCACCTACCTTCAGACACTGTTTGATTTGGAAAAACTAATTTCCTACTCATTATGCATGGGTTTTCAGGCTTTCTCAAAAGTACTCCCCCTTTCTTCCCTGCTGAACAGTGTCTCTCTTCTGGAATCACTGCTTATGTGCTTTCCCTCCTCATGGAAGCTTTCCCAGACAGGTCCCATTTGACTAACTCATCTAAACACTTTCTAATCCAGTTAGCATTTAAATATGCATAAAACAGAAAGAGACACATTATAAACAGTGAAACAAATTTTAGGAGAAAGTCCACAAATAATGCTGAATCTGCATTTCTGAAACATAACCTCCCTTTAAATTAGTGCTCTCCAAAACCAAGCCTTCACTGACAAACTCTATTTAAGGGATCAGACTTGTGGGCAGCCCCAAACATCTGGCATCATCACAAAAGAAGATAACAGAACATTAGGAGGGGATAGCCTTGCATGTTCGCCAGAGTTGTATCTTATTATCTGCATATTAGTATCCTGAGGGACCCAACTAGATTAAAAAACACATTTTAAAAGGAGTCTCAGAAATGGAACATTGCCAAGTGGGAAATCTGAACATTATATCTCCATTGTAGCATAATTGACTAGTTCCCAAAGTGCAAGAGATTCAGTTTAGCAAAATCTCACCAAATCTTTTCAAATAATAAAATATTGCAAACGAGTTTCATGAAGAGAACACAGGTCTTTCAGTCACCAGTTCAGACTCATTACTTTAAAAAGAGACTGATATGAAACCTAGAATCCTCATTCTCACATAAAATTTTGAAATAAAGACAAAATACCCTCTCTCCCATATTCCATACCCAATTTTATCTCAGGGGCAGTAAAGAAAAAACAGCTTTAAATGATGTCAGTTCCTGAAGAATAAAGATCAAACTGTTATCAGGCACTGCTGCAATCCATCTGTGTTGTGGTTTACATCTGAAAGACCCATGTGTTCAGAGGTGGGGATTTGGGAAGGTGATTTGATCATGGAGCTGGTGCTATCATCAGTCAGTTAACCCATTCATGATTTCCTAGCTGTTAGGAGGTGGGGTCTGATGCAAGGAGTTGAATCACTAGAAGTATGACCTGGAAGAGTGTATTCTTGTCCCTAGCTCCTCCCTTCTCTCTCATTCTTTCTGCTTCCTGGTTGCCATGAAGGGTACAGCTTTCCCCTGCCATCCCCTTTCACCATGCTCTTTCTGCCTTGGAGTCAGCCAGCCATGGACTTAACCCTCTAAAATACTCAGCCAAAATAAACCTCTTCCCCTTTAAATTGTGGGTGTCGGGAACTTTCTCTCAGCAACAAAAAAATGATTGATACGTTCTGGTGATCGGAGGTAGGAGCATTTGTTTAAATGGTGACAAACTTAAAAAGAAATGCATCTCTACTAGCTTGGTGTGGTGCCACAAACCTGTATTCTCAGCATTCTGGGAAGCTGAGGCAGGATTATACGTTTGAGCCTAATCTGGGGAACTTTGCAAGACTCTGTGTCAAACATAAATAAAGTGCTGCTGAGGGCATAGCTCAGTGTGAAGGCCCTGGGTTCAATCCCCAATACGAAAAAAGAAAGAAAGAAAAGAAAAGAAAAACATCTCTACTAACCAAGTAAGTGTTTCTCAAGAGTAGTGTGCATTTGCTTTTAAGATTTGGTTTATTTGAATTTGAAGGGATATTGAATTTTATGATAGACATTAGACATTAGTTAATTCTTAAGAATGAGATTTTGTTGAAAATTTTTTATATTGTTTTACAATTTGGAAAAATAAAATATTATATTTAATAATTATAGAAGGAGGAGGGAGAGGACAGTGCTGGCTTCAGTTTTTGATGACATCTCAGAGGGCCACATTCCCTAGGCAGGGGCAGCTCTACTGAGGGTCTTGAACTCCTGAGGCCAGAGTTGGAATGATCTTCTGGATCCCAGAGTCCAGGGGTTTCTAAGCTGTATTCTCGATTTCCTTCAGATTCCTCTGTAGGGCCACAGGGGTTGGATGTAGAGGCTAGCGAAGGAGGAAGAGAAAAAACCTTATCCAGGGGACCCAAATATAGAACAACAAATGTAGAACTTCAAATGGAGCGGCTTTCATCATTATTACCACTGAGGTTATGTATACATAACATGACATTGACTACTAGGTACCTCACAGAAGTGGAATCATACAGTATCTATCCTTTGTGATGGGCTGACTGCACTCGGTGTGTCTCCAAAGTTTATCCATGTTATAACATGTGACAGGACCTCCTTCCTCTCGGAGGCTGATTAATATTCCATTCTGTGGATAGAGCACATTTGGTTTGTCCATTCATCCATGAACTGACACTAGGATGGCTTCCATCTTTTGGCTCTTGTGAATAACCCTGTTATTAACACAGGCTGTACAAATAGCTGTTTATGTCCTTGCTTTTAATTCTTTTAGGCATGTAGCCCAAAGTGGGATTTCTAGGCCCTGTGGTATTTCTGTTTTTATTCTTTTGAAGAACTGTTGTAGTGTTTTCTGCTCTGTCTGTACCATCTTACACATGCATGAACAGCACACCAACATTACAACTTCTCCAAATCCTTGCCAGCACTAGTTATTTTCTGGGGGTTTTTCGGTAGTTCCTTGGGTACTTGTTATTGGGTGAGGTGATAGCTCGCTGTAGTTTTGGTCTGAGTTTGGTTTGTCAAATGACTTGTGACAGGAAGCACATTCTCAGGTGATTCTTAGCCGTGTGTATACCTTCTTTGGGGAAATACCTATCCAAGTGCTTCGCTTACTTTTTGGCTGGTGCAACTCATTTTTAAAATAATCATTTTTATCTGTTTAGGCATGTGATTAAGATTTGAAGAAAGAGTTCCACTGATTGAAAAAAGGAGAAAAATTTAAAGTGATTAATCTGTTCCATTTTACATGCCAAGGTCCTGCAGCTCAGCTCAGAAGCGACCTTTGAGAATTCTACCCTACCTACTCCATATGCACTTTTCTTTTTTCTTTTTTCTTTTTTTTTTTCAGTACCAGGGATCGAACTCGGGTCCTTGCGCTTGCATGGCAGGTGGCGGAATCACTGAGCTAAATCCCCGGCCCTCCACATGCACTTTTCAATCATCAAAGCTAATTTTTTCCACAGTGGTGATATGCATAGTGGCATTTTTTCCAGCTAGGTGCCTATGCTTGGCAATGTGTCAACAGATTAGAATGAATCTCAGACATCTTCTCTGGAGACAGAGGTATCTGGAGAGAAGACAGTTTGTTTTCCAGGGACCCCTCACTGCTTTGGTGTCTACAGGTGCAGTGTGAAAACTAAAGAAGGAAAGGAGAGGAAGCAAACGAGGCCTGAACTCCTCTCTAAGCTTTGTCCTGGCCAGAGAATGTCTCTGATGATAAGGTGTTCCTAACCTTCACTTTTGCTGAAGAAATGGGCTCAAGTGCTCAACTGAATGGATTAAGAAAAAACACAACTCTATGAGATAAGAAATAAATGGAAACAAAGCCTTTGCAAATAGGGAGGGGTGGAAGGGGTGAAGGGAGGGCAGGGGAATGAAGAAAAAATAAGAACCAAGATACATCAGGCAAAGGTACAAGTTCCCAATGGTGAATATAAATGTATTGTATACCTAAAATGTACCAATAAAAGAATTCAAGAGGGAAAAAAAGAGAAAAAACACAACTGAGATAGGGAAAGGAGGTATATTTCTTGCATTTGATTCACCACCTGCTTGCCTTATGCCCTCTCCTGTCTCTTACATTAGCATATCTTGTCACTGAGTTGGGCCAGTCCAGCTTGATTCCTGAGTTAATAGTACTGGAGCTTATTTGGGTCTCTGAATGATGCCTATCTTTGAAATTCAGGAAGGAACATAAAGAAAATCCAATCCCTGGTTTTATGTCACTGTTCTTGCCTGAATCCTCTCCTAGTCCAGACAGTCACTTTTCATGGATCCAGGACAGCCTGGCTTGGTCCATGTAGTACCAAAGTGTGATGTTTGGTTTCTCAAGTCCTTGGGTACTGGCTGAATTTCCAAGTATGCTCCAAATGATCTGGTTTGTCTAGGAGTTTTCCAGTGCCACTTATTAATGATCATGAAGTACAGGATTGGCATAGAGTATTAGAATTCATAAATTTGCTTCCTTCAGTAGGTCTGATGTTATAAATCCTTCCTCTGATAAACCCTCTGTATTAATTTCGTAGGATGGCTGTAAGAAAGTACCACAGATTGAGTGGTTTAAACAACAGAAATTGATTGTCTCACTTTTCTGGAGGCTGGAAGTCTAAAATCAAGAAGTTGGCAGGGCCATGCTTCCTCTGAAGCCTCTAGGGAAGGATATTCCAGGCTTCTCTCTAGCTTCTGCTAGGAAGTTTGTGGCAGCATTAAATTAACTCCTTGAGTCTCCAAATGGCATTCTCTCTGTGTGTGGGCTTTCCTGTGTGTCTAAAATGGGTGTCCCCTAAGGCAGCAATCATGTTAGTTTATCCTGATGATCTCATTTTAACTTGGCTCACCCTTTAATGTCCTTTCCTCCAAATGAGGTCACCTTCAGAGGTACTGGGGGTAGGACTCCAACACATCATTTTTTTGGTGGGGGAATAGAAAGGACTGCAATTTAACCCATAACACACCCCAATATCTTTCCTTGCAGAATCTTGGTCTGGATTCAGAGAGGTCAAATCTAGGCTTATGATTACCTTGTCTGGGTCTCAGATGCTTCCTTTAAAAAGACAAAATGAAATCTCCCAAGTTTAAAGATGCTCATCTCCTTTATCTAAACTTCTTGGCTCTCCACTCAGGATTCTCTAAATAATGGGTGAAATATTTGAAAAACACTTGAAACCCGTGACCTGGCACATGCTCCAAAGGCCCCAACAAAGCTCATGAAACTAAAGGATCAGGAGGCCATCATAGGGAGACATTTTGAAGAGAGACAGGACTTAACATGGATCCACCAACACCACACACACACATGCACACGCACGTGCACACGCACGCACGCACATCACCATGTGTCTCTGGTGCCCCTCCATGCTGTTGACAGCGTTTGGTCCTCACAGACATCACCTGCCAGCCTTCCTGGCTCTTCAGCCTCAGCCTGGTCCCCGAGTACTGTCTCCCCTCTTTATCTCACCAGGAGAGCCATTCGTGCAGAACTACAAATGTTGTCCTTCATGATGAAATTATCCTGTGAGGGCTGGGAAATCCACCCCACACAGCGGGCAGCCCTCAACTGATAATGTGGCTTCCAGAAAACACTCTCTGAACAGTGATTAGCACAAGTGTGTATTTTGCTTACATCTCCCCACACAGACATTCTAAGTCTGGATAAGTGGAATGGACACCCACACACCCCACTGTTATCTGCAGGAGAAACCAGTGGGAGGGGATAGCACGCGTGTCTCCCTGGTGAGAGCACATTTTTCCATTTTCTTTTTCCTTTTTCAACCTTACTCCTTGCTCATTGTGGGAAAACCTATAGAAATGGGTAAAGAAGGCATGAAGAAAAAAGTTCATCCATGATCTTGTTATAGAGAGGCAATCATTATGACATCTTAGAATTTTTAGTTTCCAGCATTTTTCTAAGCCATTTTATAACAAAGTTGAAATCCTATTGAATATATTATTTTGGGACCCACTTGTTTTTTATACTTGACATGCTCTCAGCACTTTGCCACCACTGGCTATCAATCAGCCTCCTAGTGGGTATTATTTGGGAGACTGGAAACTTGTACATGAGGCACAGCCTCATGGTTTTCTTTCACACTGACTTTGGGGTTCCTTCAGGCCCAGGAGGGTAGTGGTAGATAGCTGAGGGTCTTGCTTGTCATATGTGCTTCCCTCGAACTGCAAGTCTTCCTGCCATTTAAGGAAAATTGATCAAGGAACTTCCTTATAGTTCTGTGAGAGAAGTGAAAAACCGAGATTCCAGTCTAGCACCAAACATGAGCAACATTCCCATGGACATCACCAGTATTTCTTCATCAACGCTTCTCAGCCACCAGGACAGTGGCAGGAATTGGAAAGAAGTGACTCGGTTCTTTCTGTTTGAGTGTCCTGCAGACATGGAGAGAGCCCAATAAAGCAAAGTCCAACTCAGGGAGCCTGAGTTCAAACCCCAGACACTGCCCACACAGCACATTTCCTCAGCCACTCTACAAGTTATTCATTCGTGACTCTACAGTTTAAAGACAAATTGACTGAAGCTTAGAGATTGTAGGTGATTTGCCCAAGATACTAAATTCAGGAAGGGGCCAAGCTAAGATTCCAATCCAAGTCCAAAGGGTTTTATACCACACCCAAGTTGCCTCTCCAGGTCACCAAGAATCCTCCCTTCCTCAGGGCAGCTAAAATATACATTCATTCGCACTGGCAGGCTTGTCCCAGAAATGAAGAACCCAGGGAGGGTATGGGTGGTATGGTAAATGATGGGGTATACCAGGCAGATGCCCCCCTTGCTGGGCATATGACAGCTGAAGGCTCTCACAGAGTCCCCCTGCAGACATTATTCTCCATTTCCCTTAACTGAAGAGAACCGGCTCATCCAAGTCAAAGCCCTCCATCCAGAGTCAGCCACCCTCCAACGCTAGTCCACAGAGGGACTGAACAGGCCTGCCCCATGCTCGGAGTGGGATGGTTCTGAGGACCTTCCAGACTCTAGGTCAGCAGGGCCTCTGGGGCAACAGCCTCTGTAGTGACTTCCACACAGTTGCTCCCTCTCTCCTGTCCTCTTGCCTTCGCTCCTGCGCAGGTACGGCTCCCAACAGCACTTCCTCTGAAAACTTCTGTATGTGCACCTCTTCCTCAGGGCTTGATTAAGACCATGAGACCATCTGTCATTTATGAGGTGAATGAAAGGGCCAAAGAAACACATGGCTTCCCGAGGGTGCCCCTGTGAATCAGTTCACTCCTCTAGCACTCACGGTGCTGAAGAAGAGCATTTGGTCTGACAGAGGAGAGGAAGGAGCGGAGGCTCTGAAAAAGAGCAGGCCTCCGTGGGGTGGCTGAGTTGATGCACTGTGGGCAGCTGGAGAGTGCGCAGATCCTGGAGGTGTCCCTACCCGTGAGGGACAGGAGAGGAGAGAACCAGAAGGCAAGAAAGACATGAACTAGAGCCACCCCCTTAGTACCAGGAACTCCCTCACTCCACTCCCAAGATTCTGACAGCTGCTCTGGTACAGGGCCGCGGCATAAGCATTTAAAAATTCTTCCTAGGTAATTCCAGTGTCCAGCCACTGGTGAGTCGCTTGGCTGCAGAAATGAGCAGGCAGGGAAAGCTATACCCACTCCACAAGTTTTCTCTGAGCCCTGGTGGTCAGCTGTGATTCCCCGCCTCAAGATCACTTCCTGGCCCTGGGCCAGTGCTCACAGGGGAGCCCCATCTCCAGAGCCAAAGGCCAGGTGACCTGACAGCACCAGTGTCTGCTGGGCCTCTGTGTGCATGTGGTGACCTGAAGACTGAACCAGCCACAGTTAGCATAAGTCCAGGAAGCCTCCACGCAGGATGCCCCGGGATGCTTGTTAAATCTGAGGATTCTTGGCCCCAAACTCAAGCTTATTAGGCCAGAATCTCTAGTGTGAGACATGGGACTGTACATTGCTGACAAACTCTCCAAAGGAATCTTGTACGCAGAAGTTTGAGACCCGCGGCTGAAAGTTCCGCTGCCAGGCGCCCTTCTCCTGCATCCTATTGGCCTAAAGCCTAATGCTTTCTAAGCCTCAAAGTTCCACTCCCTTCCACTCCTGTGTTTCCTAACGCACACTCCAGAGGGGGAGTTGCAGATTCCCAGGTGAATAAATCAGCTTGTCAGTGAGACCCGAGAGGCCTCTTCAGCAATTTCCTTCTAGTTAGTGTCTTCCTTTTAGCAATATGGTAAACATTGCATTTGGATTGTCCCAAATATTTTTTTCATCATGGTCCAATGGAATTGACAGTTTTGTGTAATAAAAGGTTAACATAATGAACTGAAAGAGAAATGAATAAAGCTTGATAGTTCAGGGCAGGGGCAGTATTTGCAACTGAGCACACAGTACTGATCTACAGGCCCAGTCCACTAATGATAGTTCTCTCAAGATGCATGTGTGGTTCTCATTTGAGTAAAAATTAGATATTAATGGGAGTGTATACACCTCTCTAGTGGCATTGTCATATCAAGAAGGCACGGATATTCCTTCAGCCACACATCTAGGTTTTGTGGAGTCACAATAGGTCCTTTTTATTGAAGTCTGATCTTCATGAGGCATCTTTAACATTTGTCTCATGTAGTATTTGATGGTTTAAAATTCCTCAATTACTTGGTGATGGTACCATATTAATGAAATTATTCTGATTGTCTATTAATGAAATTATTCTAATGCGTCTATGGGCAGCAGTCTCAGAAAGAGTCCCATGCAGACCCTCTGCCGTCCAGGCCTTGGGATTCTCTCTTCTTCCTTCTCCAAAGCCCTCTTTTCTTCTGGGGACGCATCATCTACTCTGTTGGTGTTCCTTTTGTCACCACCAAGACTGGCTGTAGAGGAGACAGCCTCATCACCACAGTTCTTCCTTTCTGTCCCCCAAGTGAGCACTGGTTTTCTTGCTTGTCACCTTGGGGAGCAGAAAAGGGGAGCCCAGGAATCCATGGGCAGAAGTGGCCCAGACCCATCCTGGCTTTCCACGGTCCTTTGTCAGTGGGCTCCTCAGGGGACTCAGACCCATTGGGACTGAGAACTTCTCTGTGGTGAAAGACTGAGAAACGAAGCCATCACGTCACAGCTCCGCGTGGATTGGGGCCAGCACTGCCAACATTCTCTGCTTGCCAGCCCTGTGGCCTAGGCACCCTGCACCTTTTTCACCCCCAATGCTGGTCACTTGGACTCCTCTGGCCATTTCCCTACCTGTGTGCCAAATGCTTTTCCTCTCTCTTCAAACTATTTGGCACCAATTCTGAACACTGCTGATCTGTACCTGTCCCTCCTCTACCCCATTCAACACCTTTCAGGAGAAGGAAAGAGGAAAGGTATTTCAGGAAGTCTCTGAGTTAGCTGGAAGATGAGAGCATAAAATAAATATACATATCAACCTCCTTGACCCATCCTCCTGCATTAATTGACCTAAACCCTCTCACCTCAAGTTCCTGAGAACTTGTTTATTGGGAGATACAATCAAAGAAAGAAGGAATAACCATAATCCTGGATCTTGCTGCTATGGATTGGCTGTGTCCCTTAAAGTTTATGTGTTTGGAGCTTAAGTCTCTGGTGCAATAGCACTAAAAGGTGGGGCCTAGTGAGAAGCGAAGGGATCATGAAGGCTCTGCCTCATAAACGGACTTCTGTCATTGTCATGGGAGTGGGTGAGTTATTGCAGGAATGGATTTCTTTTAAAAGTGAGTTCTGCCCTCTCTCGCGATCTCGTGATTATACTCTTTTTCTTCTTGCTTTCTGCTATGAGAAGGCACAGTGCAAGGCCCCTCGCCATTTGCTGTCACCTTGATACTGGACTTCCTAGCTGCCAGACCAGGAGCCAAATAAATTCTTGTACCCTATAAATTACCCAGTCTGTAGATACTCTGTTAGAGCAACACACACACAACAAACTCCGGCCCCTGTGCCCCGACAGTGGTTATCAGTCCCAGGGCAGGACACGGTTCAGGTCCACCGACTGTCCTCAGGCTGCTGTGACAGTGACCGCCCTCAGACTGCGCTTCCATGGGTCATTGGCCACCAGAGGAACATACCCTGGTGGGCACTAAAACATAGAGAAGAGCAGGTCCAGCAGCCTGGACATGCTCCTCTCCGAGTGTCGCCTTCCTGCTCCCTCAGCACACGCAGGATCTGTGTCCTTCCGGTCCCCTCCCACCATGGCTCTGCACTGAAGGAGGGAAGGGGTTCCTTTCCTTTCTGTAGCCCCATTCCTCAGGTTTCCCCGTCAGTCACAGGGCTCCTTTCTTTGGCTGGTTTCTCCTGTCTTTGTAGGCCACCCACACATGGCAATACGGAGACAAACACGTTTTGCCCGTCTCTTGTTTACTTTATCACTTACAACATACTGACTTACTTACTTTTAAACCAAATAAAACAAATGAAAATGGGTTCCTTTTCCCAATCTAGGCTTTCTCTTGGTCAGCATCAGTCCTACTTGCCTGCCTCCTAACCTAGTTTTCCTAAACCTCCACCAGCTGGGTAATTTTACTAATATTCCTTTAATGAATGCTTATTACATACCAGACTCAATATTAAACAATCTTCCTGGCTTTGTTTCTTTTCATTTTCTTGACACCTGATGAGTTACATGTTATTATTGCCATCATTCTGCTGTTGAGGAACTTACAGGCTTGGTATTAGATAACTTACATAAAATTCTACAATAAGTCATTGGTGGTGAGGTCAGGACAGGTTGATTTGAAAGCTTGAATGTTTATAATGTTCTTTTGAAGTTAATGTTAGATTGTTCACTAATTTCTCTGAGCTGAAGAACATGACAAGACCAATACTTCACAGAGACCGCGGGGACCTGTAGGGCTCTTGTTCTGGAGATCAGCCATCTCATCCCTTCTTCCAACAGCGATCTCTTGGGCCTTTCAGGTCAGCTCCAGATTCTAGACTGAGGACTCCCTCTAACTTGTAGTTCATTTGCCTAGCAAAATAATTACGATAGTCAAAGATAAATGAATGATCTACCTCTTTAACACTCACTTGATTTGTGAAATGCACTAAATGCCAGACAGATTTATTGAGCACCTTCTCTGGGCCATGTATCTGCTAGGAGTTTGGGATATGGAGGCTACATTATCTATGCCCTGTGAGTAGCTTATAGACCAGCTGGGAAGTGATCAAGTATACAATAGCCGATGTGAGAGAGTGAGAGATGATATGGTACAGAGAGGTGAAAGAAAAGTTGGGGGAAGGTTCCACAGAGGGCAAAAACCCCAGGCTTTCAAATCAAATTGGACTGACTTCAAATCCTGGTTGGTCACTTACAGCTGTGTGATCTTTGGTGAGTTATTTACCTTTTCAAAAGCATACTCCCTTGTGTGCAAAATGGAGATAATTACACCTCTCTTGTAGGGTTATGAGGATTAAATGATGTGTAGCATATAAAAAGGTTCTCCAGGGTCTATACATAGTACTCTATGAAGAAGCCATCATAGTAGTGGCAATTGTTAATATTTGTCGAACATATGCTCATAGAAAGTAAAATAACAGTCGTGTTTGCACTGGGCCTTGAAAGGTGATTAGGGTTTGAATGGGCAGAGAAAAGGTGGTTAGAAATTCTAGATAAGGGCTGGGGATTTAGCTCAGTGGTACCACCACCTGCCTCACAAGCACAAGGTCCTGAGTTCAATCCCCAGTACCAGAAAAAAAAGAAAAGAAGAAGAAGAAATTCTAGATAAAGAAGTAACATAATTGAAGTTATGGTGTCTTAATCACTTTCTTGTCCTGGGACATAATACCCGACTCCCACAACTTAAAAGAGGAGAGGTTTATTTTGGCTCACGTTTTCAGTCCATGGTCAGCTGGGACCAAGGCCAAAGGTAGGATGGCAGAGGAGGCAGTGGACAGTGGAGGAAAAGCCGCTCATGTCATGGCAGTCAGGAGCAGAGAGGAAACGGAAGGAGGCCGAGAGGGAGGAGATACACCCACCCAGATCATGCCCGGCCCCCATGCCAAGTCCCCCTCCTAATAGCAAGTCCACTGCAGCACCCCATAATCTAATCTCCCCCACAAGTCCCCCTCTAAGGTGGTCTTTGGGGAACATTCTCAATCTAAACCACAGCACTTGGGAACACGGAAGTTTCTTCGATCATCAAGTGCTCTAGTGGTGGGGGAATAGCACATGGAAGGGGGGAGATGCAGCTGAAGGAGAGACCCTGGCTGACTGCTCTAAGAACTCTAGGCTTCAGTGAGGGTTCGGAGCTCACTTCTCAACTCTCTGTTTCCCCAGCTTCCCACTCTGGGGCAGAAACACCATTTTATACTGTAAAGATACTACAGATGAAAGAAATACCCTCGTGCACCACTAGAGGCAGGCTGCCACAGCCTTTGGGAAGGGTATTTTAGCAATAGGAGGGAAAGTCCTTTACAGTGGGCATAGTTCAACCTAGTGATTTCACTTTTAGGGATCTATCATAAGAAACCCATCAGCGCCATTTGGAAAGATTTGTGTGAAAGGAATTGTTAAGGCCAAAAGTTAGAAATAACCTAAAAGTCCAAAAATGCAGACTAGGTTAAACTGTTCTAGAACTCAGGTTAGGCAAGCTCACCCCACAGAAAAACCAATGCCTGGGAGATGGATACTAGGGGGAAAGAAAATAGACTTTATTGAGGATACTGGTAACTTGGAAGGAAGCAGACATTTCAGTGTCTCAAGTGTCACTTTCCCGGTCCCTGGGGATGTAGGGGTATTTAAATGAGGACTGGGTGAGGGCTACCTGCAGAAATCAGCATTTCCCAGGAGCTGGGGTCAGTCTGGCACCCACTGGCTGTGGAGAACTTCTTGTGATGATAGCATTGTTTTATCTTGAAGACAGAATATTCCATTTGGGACCAATGCTTATGGTCAGCAGCAGGTAGCTGGAATCAGCTCAGAAAAATAAGCAAGTTTACAGGATTGGAAGGTGAGGGTTGTAGTCTGAGGATGAGTGAGTAAGGGAACTGGAGTAGAGCAAGACCTTAGGCCTGAGAACAGTTATAACCTGCTAGGCAGCTCCAATCAGAGGTGCATCATCTGTAGGAAAATTAGTTGGAGACTAACAATAGTTCAGCTGCTTGACTTCTGTAAGCAGTGATTTTTAAAGTTAATTAAAAGCAAGTGAAGCTAGAGGATTTATTTAGGTTTCCCCTCAATTACAAAACAATATTGCATTTAAGCGGGAGAATATTAGTCAGTCATTAAGAATCATAGTCTTGAAGATTATATAGTGACATAGAAACATGCTCATGATTTAATTTTAAGGAGAAAGGGCAGGATACAAAACAGTATGTCATATAATCCCAATTTTCTAAGAAAAAACAGGAAAGGGTGTGTGAGAGACAGAGAAAGAACTCGGGGCTCTTAATATCACCCATCTGAGGCATATAATTGCACAAGTGATTCGCATGGGAAGAAGGAAGAGCTCCCCAGAAAGCAATTTGGAAGGAAAAGCACTAGGGCTAGAAACAATATATTTGGGTCAATCTAGAGCTCGGACCCTCAGCAAGGCAGAGCTTCCTTAGAGAAGGTTCAGGGTACCCCAGAGGGGCTAGAAGATGCTCTACAGATACCCAGAAGGCCCCTGTGGGGAAACCCAGGGTTGAAGGGACTCTGGGGAGGAGCAGCTCCAAGCCAGTGCACTAAGGGTGGAAATACTGGCTTGACTTCTCTTGCCTGCAGCTGCAGACTTCCAAGGACTAGAAGTCTGTGTTAGTGCATGAATGTCTAGGAAAAAAACAACAAAACTAGTACTTGTTATTTTAAAACCATCCCTGAATCCTTTCCGTTCCTTGTGCCTACGCCCTTCCTGCCCTTTCACTACACACACCCCCCACATTCCCATCTGCACCCCACTATGCATGTGAATGCAAACCCTGGCTTTTGACAGGGTCCTGTCACCCAGGGCACAAGAAGAAATTAGGGTGCCCTGGGCCTGATTTGAGGGGCTCAGATCCACCCAAATGCTGTCCACAGTCAGCAAACCCTGGCTGGCTGGGACTCCAGGCTCTTCTTGCCTTTTTTGCACTAACAAAAAATCACCTTACTTTATTGACTTTGCCACTGTCACCCCAAGGGGAACATAACAGTACATATAGTCTGTGTGATGACCCGTTTCACTACGTAGCAAGGTCCCAGTATACCTGTTTACCCTGCCACAATAGTGCCCTTTATTGTATTTTACATAGACATTTGAATTAATCCCCTCAATCAACAGTGGGTTTGTTTTCTAATAAAGAAAAGGAGAATGAGGCTTATCAAAATTGACCAGACTGAGGACAGTTTACCTTGGGGGTGCCCTGGAGGGTCAGTGTGGGAAAGAGGTGGAGGGGACTTCTGGGTATCAGCGATGCTGTCTGTGTCTTAGCCAGGGTGGTGGTATCATGAATTTCATCTTGGGGAAATTTATCAAGCTTTTCATAGGATTTATACTTTCTTACCACACTGCTCCCTGCCTGGACCCTACATACTCCTCAGCCCAGGCTCCACCACATCCTGCACTCCCCCTGGGAAGCCTCTCATGACCTCCTTCCCCCAACTGAGGTGAGAGTTCCCTGTCCTGGAGTCTCATTGGACCTGCCAGTCCTGGACCCAATGAGACTATCTGGTGGGTTTGTGACCATTGGTTGTTTGTATGTGTCTTATCACTCTAAGCAACAGGTCTTGCAGTGTCCACCAGAGTCACTGGCCAGTGGAGCCCAGCACAATGCCTGATGCCAGGAAGTGGTTTGTAAAGGAACAGTGGAGGGGAGGAGAAGGAGGCAGGTAGAACAGAGAGGGGCTGGAGGAGGAGAAAAGAAGGAAGAACTGTACTTCTGAAGTTCTGGTATTCTGAGCCCCAGCTAAAGGCAGGGGCGGGGAGGACCCGGGGCCGCATTTCCTTGACAGAGTAGAGTCTCCTGAGAAATCTTTGCAAGGGAAGGTAGATTGTTTCAAGAACTGTGGCGTAGGTTCCTAGGGGAGAGTGGTGAACATAGTCTGTCTCCAATTCTCTTCTAGCTCAGAGGAGGGTATAAGGAAGAGCTGTTTCTCTGTCATTTCCATAGGACACAGAGGCTGAGATGTCAGCCGCATGGGTGTAGGGAGCAACCAGAAGGGATGGCCTGACTCTGCAGAGGAAGGGTAGGTATCAGCACTCGAGGAAGTCCCACTTGGGTGGCTGTACCCTGTCTGTGCATTGGTTAGACACAGGAAGTGGTGGTGGAGGCTTCCTGTCAGGGAAGGAGACCAAGCTTCTGTGGGAAGGGGTGGCCATGTTGGGTCCAGTGCAGGAACCAAAGGACTACATCTCAGAGCAGCTGTAAAGAGAAGGCCATGCCGGAGTTCCTTCAGAGCAGAAGTTCAACTGAGAATTTACCATTAGGTGTCATCTGGTTTACAGCCCCAGGTTGGAATCTTCTGGAAAACACAAGTCACTGAACAGTTTTAAAGAGCACATATGAATGAGGAGAAGGACACTAAAGAGCCAAAGAAACCAAAAAAGCAAATAACCCCTTGGACTTGCAAATGGACCTTCCTTACCGTCCATGCACCTGGGCCATTTTTACAGTACAATTATCCCCAAGGTGAACTGTCTTCTGGCACCAAACACTCCATCAAGAGACATTTATTTAATTCCCTTTGAACTCAATATTCCCCAAGACTACTCTAGGGACCATGGCTCCTGCTCTTGGGGAAAAATATTTTGTGATATGAAAGAAGACAAAACCATCATCAGTAAGCCAACAAACTTTCAGTTATTTCCCTTGAGGCATCATCTTAATATAGGCCTATGTGGGTGGGGTTTTCTAAAGCATTTTCTCACTATTTTTTCTGAAATGATGGCTTTCAAACATTTGTGACTGCACACCCTCTTAGTAAAATTATTTTGAGCACACAAATATATACATATTCATTAACTACATTTATATAATAGTGTTTGGTGTATTTATAATGAAAGTTCTAACAGAGTATGGCCCCAGGTATCCCACTAAGGAAGTATCATGTGGACAAGGCAAGCATTATAAGGTTCTCTTTATAGATTAGTAAACTAACACTCAGAGAAGAAAAGACTTGCCCAGATCATAAAGCCAGAACTTGTAGAACTAGAATTAAGACCCACTTCCCACCAAGCCAGTGTCCCCTACCCCACCCACTGTGCTGTCTCCCAGGGTGATTTGAGCCACTTCTCATGGGTGCTTGGATTCTTCCTTCCGTCATCCAATTCCCATCTTTTCCCACCCATCCCAGCCTGGATTTGGACCACTCATAGAGTGTATGGTGATTTCCCCATTTTTCCTGCTTTACTGATTGCATCCTTTTCTCCTATGACTGAAGGTGAACCATATTATCAGGGTTGTAGACTCAAGGAGCACGGGGTTTGCCTGCCTCATCTGGTTCTCCCTAACCTGTTAAGCAGGAAGGATGCAGGCACCGTCTCCAGGTTTCAGCATCCTCTATGTTAATCTGTTCTGAAATTTACTTGTAAAAAGAAGATTCTAATTCCAAAATAGAAAAGGCACAGGATAGGATTTTCCTTGAGTGGGAAAGACCCTTGATGGGGAAGACATAACAGTGTGCTTCCAGGAGGAGAATGAGGCATGACAAAACGTTGCTTCCCTGAATATTCTCTTGGTACTTCCTCTGTGCTTCTAGAAAGGTTTTGTAAAAACACAGATTCCCTGAAGCAGAATAAAGATGAAGAAATGGACATGTTAGGAAACAAGGAAAACCACAACCAAGGCAGCCGAGCAATCAATGGCTAGGGTTGTCCAGGAGGGAGGTGGGGTCAGGTAGGGTTTGTGTTGGGGTGGAGGATCTGAGAGATCTTACTGTTAAACCTTATGATCTTTTCATATACTTATATTCTCATATTCTCTCCCTCCCCTTCCTCCCCACCTCTCATGCCAGGCCCAAACACTGTTTGACTAAGGTGGAGTCCCAGCACCTGCTGTGCAATATAAGGAAGAGCCTGAGGGGTGGAAGTCAGCAGTTGCTGGCACTGCATTTGCCTCACAGTTGCTCCAGAGAGACTGTGCTGTCCGCCGTCCCCTCTGCCACCCTCCATCCTGCAGACTCTTGGTGCCGAACCTGCAGGAGCAGCTCAGTCCCGGCTCAGCCTCTTGCAAGGACACTGCTGAGCAGCACTCCATCATATGTACTTGTGCAGGACACAGGTAAGGTGTGAGTGGAGGTCGCTGGGCTCTGGAGCAAGCCAGTGCTCCAGACATAAATGACCTTCTGAATTTTCCAGAGAGCTGCTTTACGATGCAGAGTTTGAGTTCCCACCCCTAGAGAAATAATAATTCAATAGCTCTGCAAACTGGGTATTTCTCATTCAAGTGGTCCAAGGAGATGCTTTAAGAACAAGGGGAAAAAAATACATTGACTCCTTAAGAGAAGCCTATCAAAAGTTGTCCAGTTCATGAAAATTGAGGATTTATCAATCAGTGAATCACCTTCGCTTTCTGCTTATTCAAAGTCCCAACCTTGAAAGCGATATTGACCATGAGGGATTCCCTGAGGCAGGAATCATGTCTTCTGTGTTCACTGATGTCTAGAGTCTGTTGCACAGTAGGTATTTTTAAAATATTGCTAAAAGGAAGAAATGAGCCCAGGCCCTCTGGTTTCTAACAGTTTAGTGTACTAATTACATACATGAATAAAGGTGAAAAATCTGGGCTAATCCCAAAAGGCAGATCACTCCCACTTCCAAAACTCAGATGGTTGCCGCATCTCTGTAGCTGCACTAGTGTCACCTACTGTATATGGCTCTTCATCTGCTAGAGTTGTGTCACCCGTGAGATGTGGCGCTCTTCTCAGGGAGACAGTTCTAGCTGTTTAGTTTGAAACCAAGCTAACCACATTAGAGTAAATGTAGATGTCTTCCCTCTCTTCCCTCTGTGGTTACAGTGGAGTTACTGACCTGGGTCACAAGCAGAACTTTGCTTATGCCCAAGAGGCACTAACTAGGTCTTCTTCCATCAGTACTCCCTCTTGGATTGCCTCAGCTTGACCTTCCTGCTTGTGGAGGGAGAGCGCATGAGGGCTGTAGGAGGTCCACTGGTCAGTACTTTGGCTGACGAGAATATAATGACCTAGCAATTGTGTAATAGGTAACAGTGATATGTAGCATGACCTCATGATTCTTAATTTGTACATGGAGAAAGTGACTTACTGTTAAGTTCACAACAGACACAAACGTGGCTGAGCTGGAGTCCTACTGTGCCTCATCTTGTCCCACCTCCTGTTACTTGGTTATATTCTGTGACTCCCTTGGAAGAACACCTTAGAAGAAAAAGTGATATCAGGAAATATACCAATTAATCATCTATATATTGGCATTGAAGGTGTACTCTGTTCGTTCTTGATACTACCCTATGTGTTATCTGTGTGACTTTCGGCATGGTATTTTACCTCACTGTTTCCCCATCACTAAAATGTAGTAGCCATAGTATCAGCCTCATAAGATTGCAAGGGTTAAATGTTGTAGTATGTGAAGCATGCAGTAGTGCCTAGCACATGGTAAGTGCTTAAGAAATTTTAGTTATTACTATTGTTATTACTTGGACTGGGTTCACTGTGAAAGACAGCCTGAGGCCAAGTGGGACTGCTACTGCATGGACCTATTGGGAGATACAATCCCAGAGCAGGTAGAGTGAGGGGAATGGGAAATAAACAGAGGAAGATGGGAAGCAATACAGGTCACCCAGCTGGCCTCCCTTCACAGAGTCATAGATGGCACTTGGCCAAAGCAGAACATCCCAGGACTAGCTCTACAGAAACACTGTGTCTTATGGCCCATCAGAGAGTGGAGAAGTGATGTCAGTTTCTCCCGTCTCCTCTCTCTCCTTAAAGCAGCTCAGTCTCCTGCATTGGTGAGCCTGTACCATCTGGCTCCCTTGGCAGCCACTGGGAAACCTGGACCCTGTTCCTTGAGACATAGAACCTTTTCTGAGTCCAGAAATAGATTCCAGAGCCACTTTCCTGGCTAGGGTAGAAAGAAAACCAAGAGTCCCAGAAACAAAATAGACTAAAAGAACTGAAGATAGTACCTAAAATATGTTCAGTAACCTTGGAGTTTTCATTATTAGGGTTTTCTGGACTCTGTGCAGGGCACTGGTGTTTCCTGGCGGCACTTCTTTCTCCCATGAGAAAACCGTGAAGTTCCTCAAGTGGGCTGCTCCAGCCTGTTGTGCTTCAGGGCTTGGAAGAAGTCTGAACACACCCGAAGGCTCTCAAACTTTGTGTGGTGGTGCATGCCACTGACAGTACAGAAGCCCAGGGCCCTGCAGAATCCAGGGAAAATGTCAGTCCCAACACCCCTTGGGATGCTGAAACAGTGTTTCCTAAAGATTCATGCAGAGAAGGAGAATTCTAGGGGCTACTGCTGAGAACTCCTTAATATAAAGGTTCTAGGATGAATATTTGGGCTAATGGTGCCACCTATTCCCTCCTTCTCAGATGGTGATGATTCAGATTTGCATATAAAGGCTCTTAGAAAAACCAGACACAGATATTGGCCAACTGAGAGCGTCTGCCACCCCCATGCTAACATATTAGGAAGCACTGCCTTGTACCATGGAGACCCTGTCTCCCTTCTGTCTTGATTCTTGAGTTCTCCAGGGACTCTTTTCACTTTTGTACTTGCTTTTCACTTTGCACTTTTTTTCACATTGCATAAATATTTTTGGATAAAAATTCTGCACTATAATGAGAAGTTGTTCAGTACAGGAAAGTTCACCCATCTGCAAAGCTGATTCTTCCAAGAAACAACCAGGAAAGCTCAGCCAAGCACCATCTTCCCATCTTAGTAATGAAGACAATTGAACATGGGATCCCTGAGGGGGGCTCCTGTACTCTGGTGCTCATGTTAAAAGGAAGGTGAAGGTCATTTTATCCAGACTCTGCATTCATAGAGACAATCTCTTTGCTTTCATTTGTTTAAATCTGTTTATGAGTTGGGTCTGACGAACAGATCAGATTTGTAAAGAGATGACATAGGGATATGCAGCGAAGGTTTGCTCCATTGCCACTCCCTCTTGTGGAGTTGTGTGTGAGATGAGAGGAATATAGTATAAATTAACAGAACAGGGTATAATACATATCCTCCTGACATGTGTATTGATTACATATATCCCACTAGCTATATCCTAATTTACAGTTGGCTCCCACATCTGTGGGCTCTGTAGCCACAGATTCAACCAATCATGGATCAAAAATATTGGAAAAGGGCTGGGGATTTAGCTCAGTGGTTCTGCTGCCTGCCTCGCAAGCATAAGACCCCAAGTTAGATCCCTGGTACAAAAAAAAAAAAAAAAAAAAAAATTGGAGAAAAGTTTCTCTACTGAATGCGAACAGAATTTTTGTTATTCCCTAAACAATATAGTATAACAATGATTTGTACTAAATTTACATTGTGTTAGTATAAGTAATCTAAATGTAATTTAAAATACACAGGAGGATATGCATAAATTATTAAGAAATATGTTAATATGTATATTGATTATGCCATTATATATCATAACATACATTTGTCCCTCCATACCTACGTTATGAGAGGTGACTGAAATATGGTAAATGTTTAAATTTTTTAAAAAATGAATCCCCTTCAAAATACTCTTCTTCACTTCAAACACTCTTATCCCATCATTATTGCCACTTTCTGAAGCAGTTCCGGAAGTGCTCTTTCCTGAGTGTCTTTACAAGGTATGATCAGGGATATGGTGAACGGTGCGGTCTAGGGCCATCCAACAGAAGGACAAGCTTATAAAAATATCACGGGGTGTCCTCATCCACCTTATTTGCCAGATCTGGCACAATATGACTTCTGGCTCTTCCTGAATGTCAAAATGACCGTGAAAGAGAAATGTTTTGCATTGATTCTGAACATCGAGGCAGCCAGGACAGTGCCACTAATGATTCTCATGAAAAAGGACTTCCAGAACTGCTTTAGAAAGTGATAAGGAAAACAGAATAAGTGTGTTCACAGAGAGGGAGGGTATGGGGAGGGGGTTAATGGCAATACGTCTTTTACTGCAATACATTATTTAAAATTTAAACATTCACCATTTTTTCAATCATACCTTGTATAGGAGGGACTTGAACATGCTTGTATTTGGGTATCCACAGAGAACCTGGCACCTTGGAACCCCTATGGGTCTGAAGGCTGCTATGTCCTGATGCAGTGGTCTGGCTGATGGGCTGCCTCTAACTCCTTGCACTGGGAGAGAGCAGGGCTTTGGGGTTAACATCTTTCTTCCATTAAATAAGCCCCAAGGCACTTCTGCTTTCCCTCTTTCCTTTGGGAAGCACTCCGCCCTTGCACCATGCTGGCTCAACTCTCCCACAGCCACCTCCCAGGCCTGACCAGGGGGTCCCACCCTGCAGGGAGAACCAGCCACACCCTATCACCCTGTAGACCAGAGCCACTGTTCTAAAGACTCCAGTGACTTCATCTAGATCCAGTGGGCTCTCAGGGCCTGAGGAAGGAGAGCCAGTGAGGTCCACAGGAACACGTGCCTTCTCCCTAAGAAGCCTTCATTGGTAGTGGCTGCAAACCAGCTGAACTACATCATTAAGCCCCATCTCTGAAAGCACCAGCTTCCTTTCCGGAATCAAATTTGAGGAATTTTCAGGAGGCATCACCTGGAGGTGGAGTCCAGGGCAGAGGCTTCTGAACAAGCTGGTTCCTGGCATTCTAGTGGGCTGGTACATTCCATCAACTCAGGGCTATCCTGATCCAGTGCCACCTTCTCCTTACCTAACCCTAACCCTGATCTTCTGCCATGCCCAGGATGGCCACGTGAAGGCTGGTACTCCCAAGGGGCCTGGCTCAGAGGTCCACCTGCTGGCTCCACGGTGGTTTCTTCCCCAACGTGTGGTAGCCTAAGCAGCACTGGGTGTGGGATCACTCAAGAGATCCATCTGGGATGCACAGCAGTTGTATGCTTTCCTGCTGTGGCTTGAGTATGCACATCCGTTGGACGAGGCGGCATGTGACAGTGACACCCTAGGCTGGTAGGATGGCATGGGAACACCTTCCCTGGGGCCTCCAACCCTTCTTGCATCATTCTCTCCCAGGCCTCCATCCTCATCCTCAAGGGCCCCATCCCTACTCCCTGGCTAGGCCTGGCTTCCTTTCTATCCCGGGCCCTCTCAGTTGAGTCCCTGCCACTTTCTCTGTGTGGTCCCTTTGCCTTGGTCCGACTCTTCCCTTTTGTTTCTCTTTGTCTCACTTTAAGGAGAAGCTAAGAAGATAGGTCAAGAGGAAATCCTTCAGGAATAAATGGATTATCTGAGTGTGGCCTCAACATGCAAAAGGCCTTGAAAAGGAAAAGGAAACAGCAAAGGAAAAAGACCTGAATGTGGTGCTCTCTGGTTCATACCTTTAGGGACTGAGCAGGTGGGAGCCTGGGTCCTGTCGGGGGCACTGGTTCAAAACAATAGCTCTGAAGACTGAGCCTGGTGCCTGGCAGTCCCCACTTCCAGGGTCCCTCCAATACGCTTTAGAGGAAATCTGAGTTAGTTAAGTGGGAAAAGCGTATCTTCTTCATGGGTGGAAAACAATCTATGCCCAGAAATCTAGGAAAATATCCAATATTACACACTGTTTCTGAGAGGCCTATAGTTGTAGTACCCAGAAAGACTATTCCACCTTGTCCACAGAGTAGAACTGACAGTTTATTCAAGAACGTTGCAGGTCTCCTTTTAAATTGAATGATACATCAAAGGTCTCTGGAAAGGGGAGAGGAGGATTCGTTCCTGCAAAGACAAGTTTCCTTTTCCTGTGTTGGCACAGGATGAACCTAAACTTAATGGAAAGGAATAAAACATTAGTTGGGTTCCTATTTTATTGTCTGCCAACGATATTATTTAGGGTACATAAGAACCCATATTCTTGATGCCAAAAACACAGAATATTACAGGTAAAAGGCACTTCAAAGAGTAAGTCCAAATTTCTTAGCTTTCCCAGTGGGGGAACTGAGGCTAGAGGAGGGAGAGACGTGATCCAGGCCCAGAGATTTCAGGGGAGCTACATGGATCCTTTGGGTGACAAAGAGGGGCAATGTCTGCACTGTCTGTCACAGAAGGCAGCCTCTGCTGTCTCATGCCAGGCTGTTGCTCTGCTTGGCAGCTGGCCCTGAGGTTGGACCCAGTCACTGGCAGGCGATGGATAGTTCTATTCTGAGTGCTCGCTTCTCTGGCACCTGCTTCAGATCTGGGATGCTTCCTGGCTTTCTCAATCTGAAGCCACGAGACAGGCTTCTTTCATGTCTCCCACATTCCTGGCCCAGGGTAGATTAGAGACAGTCTTGGAGGATGAAAACTACTTGCTACCCCACACCCTTCTAGGCCCTGATCAAGCAGAAAGGAGGACAGAGGACGGACAGAGCCTGCTTTCCTTGCCTGGAAGCTAGGGCGGGACAGGAGTGTACTAAAAGTGCTGGTGAAATTCATTTGACCTTAAGCCTCAGTTTTCCATTCTGTAGAGTGAGCCCTGTATAGTCTTCCTCTAGAATTGCCTTTCTGGGTGCCACGACCCCAACCCATTTTTTAGGACACCCAGGCATAGAAACACTCAGATGCCCGAAGTGTGGGGCCCTGGGGATAGCTCCCGTGGGGGTTCCGTTCCATCCTCAAAATCTGACATTTATGTTCCTTTCTCACCCTGAGATGTCTTCCCCCAGCCGTCCTTAGAGGAGTCACAGGGTCTCTGTCACAGCAGATGGCCGCATGCACAAAGGTCTCCTTCTGTTGCTCTCCCTGCCTCCCCTCTCCTTTTCTTCCCTTTCTCTTTCCTCTCTGCTTGCTTCCCTCTCTCTTCCGGGCTGTCTCCTCTTTCTCTGCTCCCGTGCCTCCCTGCTTTGCCTCACTCTCTTCCTCCTCCTCCCTCCCTCTCTCTCTCCTCCTCCTTCCATTCCTCCACCTCCCTCCCTCTCTCTCCCCCAAAGCCCTGAGGTGTGCCTTGCCGAGGTGACAGAGAGCTGGAAGTGCTTTGCACCAGCGTTTTTCCCCCCACCAGAGAGCAGCTAAGTGCCTTATTTTCTCCACTCGGGTGGCTAAATTATTCTCCATGTGTTAAACAGTGTAATTAAACACATACACACGAGCGTGCAGGGGCCCTCCCCACCCTTCCTTGTTCCTTGTCAGCAGAGAGAGTGTCAGCCGCAGGCTTCGAGCTCTGTTAGTTTTAATTTGAGTTGTGGAATTAGTAATGGGTTTTGCTGGAACACTGTTGCGGGAAATAGATCGCTCCTCGTGCAGGGTTTGGGCACCATTTCAAATGAGTATTTGTTAAGGAGAAAACCGTCCCTTGTCATGTTCTGCTACATTACATCAGATTTATTCCCATTGTTCAGAAAAACACCAGCCGGGAGAGGGCTGTGGTCCTCACTCCTGGGCAGGCAACAACTGGAAGCTTCTTCAGGTTTCTTAGCTGACTGAAAACCAAATGCAAACAGAGTCACCCACTGTGGCTGGGATATGCCAGGCACCTAAGCACATCTGTCCCACAGACAGGGACACCGGGGCACCTGTTTCCGTGCAGCCTGGGGGGCTGGTGTCCTGGGACCCACCCTAGGCACAAAGAGACTGAGCAGTTTGGTGGTGTGAGATTTGGGTGTTGAAAAAAGGCAGCTGAGTGGAGAGAGCCCAGCAGGTCAAAGGTGAAAAGGATCTGGTGGATTCAAGTGTTCTTCCCCTCCATGCTTTTACAATCATCTTTTCTGCCCTGCTGCGCTCCTGTGTCCTTCCTTGTTCTGTGGTAATGCAAGTCCTTAGTAGCTTTTCGTCAGCACTGTCCAATAAGGTAGCCACTAGTTGCACGTAGATGTTTGCAGTTAAATGTAAATGAAATAAAATGGGATCAAATTAAAATTCAGTTTCTTAGTCATAGCAGCCATATTTCAAGTGCTCCATAGCCACATGTGGCTAGGGGTTACTATATTGGACAGCATGAGTATAGACCATTCTGCTCGTTGCAGAAAATCCTAATGCAAAGCTCTCTAATCAAAATCACCACTACAGAGCGAGATCCTGCCTCAAAAAAAAAAAAAAATCACCCCCCCCCCAGTATCTGGGACCCAGTTCCACCTTCTGGACCACATAGCTTATATGTGGTTCCTTTGCATTCAAATCCTTTCCCACGGAGGGCGAGCACTCAGTTTCCTCCAGGCAGTTTCCTCCATGCAACATATGGGAAAAACAGGATGCTGGGAAACTGGAGAGCAGCTGGTGTCTGTGGTGTCCACCACCTAGATTAAGGATACTGGTCATTAGGCTCAAGTTCATGGCCAAAGCAGCGAGCCAGGTGGGACACCTGAGGAGCTCCGGATGGGGTGATGGTCACAAGATTTACTATGTGCCATGCCAGGCCCTTTATAGGACTCTTCTCACTGCTCCTAACCAGTGCTAGGAAGCTGGTTTTACTGCCTCCAGCCCATTTTATATATAAGGAAATGAGGTTCAGATATGCCAGTGTTCAAGGGCTTCCAGTCGGTAAGTGACAGCCGGGCTTAAACCCAAGTTCTGACCTGATTCCACTTGTCCATAACCATCATTCAGTGCTGCTGTTTTTATTCTTTTAATATTTTTTCTTGAGAGATAAGGCACAGCCTAGTTTTTCAAACTAGAACCTAACCTTGGGAACCAGAGAAGCAGCCAGGGAGACTTAGGGGTGTGGAACTCATTGTGGGTCCAAAGGTATTTTACTGTCTCAGAGCAGGATTATTCTGGAGAACAGGGCTAAAGGGCTGAGAATCTGTAGGCTCTTCTGCCTGCCTTTCCCCCAAGATTTTCTGTAGATCTCCAGCTGTTCTTCTCTGGAGAGAGATCTCTTGACAGTCTCTTGACAGTCTACCTGTTCACTTGTCAGGACGGCCTCCAGCCTGGATGGTGCATTTGAGCTGATTAGATGGAGTCACCACTCGCTCCAGGTGGGCATTGCTGCAGGCCTGTTCTGGCTGGGAGCATGGCGCTTGCTTCCCTGGCCAGGTGTCCTTAAGCGTCTCCAAGCCTTCTTCAGCTATGACTGAGAATGTTGCTGGCCCTCGGAATGTGGCCCCTAGAACGAACACGGATGTCTGTGTGGGTCGAGAGCAGCGTTAGACAAGGGACTGGCGCCGTCTCGGCTAGAGCTATGCTGCTCCACTCTGGAAGCTGTTCAGAACCTACCAAACCTTTCATAGTTTTGCTTCATTTTAAACAGTAAGGCATGCAAAAGTTTTTTATTGGGCTATACATTTGTGATACATAATTATTATATTCATCTTGGGGAATTGGTACATACACATATTGTATCTTGATCATTTTTATTTCCCTTTTCCTCTTTCTGTCCTTTTCCCCTTTCTCCAGATCCTCTTCCCATCTTCACAAATTCTACCTCCTATTTCCTACCATATGTTTTTCATTTTGCCCTTAAATTATTTATATGTTAGGGTTTCTCATATAAGAGAAATCATGGGATATTTATCTTTCTGTGTCTGATTTATTTCACTTAGCATTGTGGTCTCAAGATCCATTTTCCTACAACTGATTCAAATTTATCTTTCTTTAGGGTTGAGTAGTATTCCATTATGTACACCACAGTTTTTGTATCTATTCATCTGTTGATCCCATATAGGCCACTTCCATAATTTAGCTCTCGTGAATTGTGCTCTATAAACATGTACATGCATGTGTCAGTGTAGGATGATAACCCTAACTCTTTTGGGAAGATACCTAGGAAAGGAATAGCTTGATCAAATGGAATTTCTATTTTTTAGTTTTTTTGAGCAAAATATTTTTAAGTGAAATTTAGCCAAGGCAGACCCTACTCACTGTGTGCTTGCATGGTTCACCTCCAAATGCAAAGACACTTACAGTGGCCTTGGTTAAGTTTCATCTTCTTGGTGTTGAAGTCATTTGGGGTTTTGATTCTGTCCTCAGTTAATGGTACTTCCTTTATTTCTATTACTAAACATGATAAAAGAGGAAAATGATCTTCATTTTCATTTCAAGGACTAAGATAAAAATGTTGAATGAGACAGGACTGGGAACAGAGTTCTTTGACTGTTACAGTGGCATGAGTCTAAGATAACCCCAAAGAATTCGTCCATAATCTCTGGCTCAAACTGTGAATTCTGTTTATGATGCTATACTTTACTTTAATGTGCTACATTGCACTGTAAACCATACGACATGATGTATGACCTATCCAGTCTAGTCTGGTTTTACCATCTTATGCATAGGGAGTGCAGATTTTATCAAATACTTTAATTAATATATATATATATCTGCCTCCAGTATTATTTACTAATTATTCAAAATTTTTCTTTGCAACTCTGTATCATAATTTTGCTATGAATATCAAACTTCTTAAAATTTTTATAACTGTAAAAATCTTTTATTTTTTATTTAAAATTTTTTTATTAGTACATATTTGCCATACATAGTACTCACATTTGTCATGGCAATTTTGTACCTATACATAATATACATTCATTCTTTTTTCCCATTCCCCTCCTGTTCCTTCAACCCTTCTTCCCTTTCCCATTTACAGAAGCTTTGTTTCCATTTTTTCCTTCCATTCTTTGTTTTCTTAATCCCTGTTCTCTTTCTGTCCTTCTCCCTCCCCCTCCCTTATTCCCCTTCCCATTGGAACGTGTTCTTCCTACTTCCCAGTATCTAAGCTCCATTTTTCCCCTTGTTTACCCTTAGGGTTTCTCACACAAGAGAAACAATGAGATATTTAAACATGTGTGTCTTATTTATTTCACTTAAAATTATGATCTTGAGGTGCATCTATTTGCTTACCAATGACTCTTCTTTATGGCAGAATAGTACTCCATTGTATATAAATGCCAAATTTTCTTTATCCATTCATCGGTTGATGGGGAACTGTAAAAATCTTTAACTCAGTACTTTGGAAAACAATAGTGTTCATTACAAATAAATTTTTTATTATAAAAAGAGAATCTCAGATTAGAGTTCCATAATAATGAACAGTCGGCTCAATTTATAAAAATTACATTCATTAACAAATATTTGCAATATGTTTCTGTTTGTATAAAGAATACCTGTGTTCTACAAAAGGCCCTGTAAAAGATCGAGATAAGCCACAAATTGGGAGGAGATATTTGCAACACATACAACCAACAAAAGATAGATGTCCAGAGAAAGTAAAGAATTCCAACAAATCAATAAGAAAAAGACAACCCAATAGACAAATGGGCGTAAAATATGAATATTCATTTCTCAAGAGAGGGAACAGGGATGGAAAAGAACCCCATTGAAAGATGCTCCATCTTGCCAGTAATCAGGAAAACAAATTAAGACTACAAGGACCTGTTCTTTACTTCCACCAGACAGATACAAATAAGAAGCTTGCCAATACCAATAGTTACTGAGGATATATAGCAATAGGAACTTCTTTACAATACTAGTGAGATTCTAAATTGGAATTAATTGGGCATTGTCTTAGTTACTTTTCTTGTTGCTGAGATAAAATATTTGTCCCAAACTTAAGGAAGCGAAGGTTTATTTCAGCTCACTATTCATAGAGGTTTCAGTCCATACTCAGCTGGCTTTGAGGCAGGGTGGCATGGCAGAGGGATGTTGCAGAGGAGAAACAGTTCATAATTTTTCACTAAAACAGGAGGAAAAGAATATTAAATATCCATGGAAAGGAGGTATCTAAATAAATGGTAGAGCGCTAACATGTTATGTAGCAATCAGAATAAATAGCATTCAACTACTCTTGTAGGGCTAAAACAACAAGTTGCTGAACACTATATAAACTATGCATAGCACTTAATTTTTAAACAACTTTAAGTGTGGTTAACATACACAATGGTACATATTTAGAGCGTAGGCTTTGACGAGTTTCTGCGTGTGTATATCCACATGAAATCACCACTACACTCAAAATAATCAGTATTTGCACTGCCCCTCAAAGTTTTCTCATAATCCTTTGAAATCTGTTCCTCCTTCCACCCCATTTCTGAGCGATCGCTGAACTTTTTTCTATCATGGTACATTAGTTTGCATTTCTAGGATTTTATATAAATGATATCATACAACATGTATTCTGTTTTGACTGGCTTCTTTCACTCTGCATAATGATTTTTGAGATTCATCCATGTTGTTGCAAGTATCACAGATATTTCTACCATTAAGACATTTCTACCTCATCATCCTTCTGCCAATTCAAATAACATTTGTATACTCAGCAGTTAGGTGCTGCTCTGCCATTTGCCCTCATGCCCATTGGTATCCTTCATCTGTACTCTGAGGTCCTACTTGCTATGTCCCAATTCCTCTTGGATCTGCATACTCCCTGGAATACATAACCAGAACCAGGAGAGTTGTTAGGTCAGCCTGAGGTTAGTCACTGCTGTGGCCTGAACCATTTCCCCCCAAATTTTATGAAGCTCCAGCCCTAACTGTACCTGTTTCTGGAGATAGAGTCTTTAGGAGCAATGAAGGTTAAAGATGTCATAATAATAGTCCTGACGGATAAAAAAAAGAGGGAGCCATCTCAATCTTTCTGTGTCTGCTTGCCCCACTCCATGTGACCATTAAGGCTAATATGTCAACTCCATTGGATTAGGAAATGCCTAGTAGATTAGTAAAGCACTCTCCTTGGTGTGTGTCTGGGTGAGTCAAAAAGACATGACCTTGAGTATTAAATATGGTCCCTCATCTATTCCTCTCTGGCACTGTTCCCCTGTTCTGAGTTCCCAGCCAACGTGAACTAAGAAATTTTGCTCTGCCATGCTCCTTTGCTATGATATTTCTGCCTTGGAGCCAGCTGGCCATGAACTGAACCCTCTGTAACCATGAGCCAAATTAAACCTCTTTTTTAACTTGTGGGAGTTGGGTATTATGTCCCAACAACGGAAAGCTCACTAATACACCCCATCATATGAGGACATAAAAACCTGACCAAGCTAGGAATCTGTTTGCAGACTTACAGTCTCCAGAAAGAACTGTGAGAAAATAAATTCTCTTGTTGAAATCCCTAGTCCAGTGATGGCACACATTTAGAGACCAAGTGTCCAAACTGTAACCCACTTACTTATCACAAAGTGCCAACACTGCAATTAAACCTGAACACTGTGTTTTAGTTTAGAAAAAAGCAACTGTTACCTGGTGCTCAGCTACTGGGGTGAGTTGGCTTGTGTGCCAACAGAGAGGGCTCTGTGTGCCTGCTGTGGCACACGTGCCATAGGTTCACCATCACTGCCCTAGTCCGTGATATTTTGTTATGCAGCCTGAGCTGACTAAGACATCCCCTCACTCAGCAAGGAATCAAGGGAGCCTGCATTCTGCTTGTTTCGTACACAGTGAGGTGAGGAACAGAGGAGGTTTCATGGCCCCAAGTGCACTTTCTTCCTGCTTCTGAAGCTTGATCATTAGCTTACACAGTTACTCACAGGAAAAACTTCATGTCAACTCTGTCACGCCAACTCCTCCTGGGTCATTTTTCTTGCCACCTCCAAGAAATACCTTACAGAAAGACAGACTTTAACCTGAACATCAGGTAGGCCTTCATCTCCCTGATTCTCTTTCTTAAATCCAAGCAGTAGCATCTTGTCTTGCCCTTGCGTGCCTTACAAAGTGAGGCAGGAAGGGAAGAGAAGGAACCAAAAGCCCTCTCCAAAGTGACACACAGGAAAATGGGTTGGTCTTTTCTGGGGTACACAACGTGAATTACTGTCACGTTCTCTAGATGAACAATCCAGAGAGAAAGGAGGCGGCCCTGGGAGGTGTAAAGTGTGTGTGTGGAGGCTGAGAAAGCTTCTCCGCCTGCCTCCCTTCTCGGCTCCTCTAAACTTTCTCCCCAGAGCAGCCACCTCCTATAGCACAGACACCCACCTGCTCTGTATTCTCTGCACCTTTCCCTTCCCACCTCGGCCTGAGCAGCCAGGGAGCAGAGACGGAGGTGTGATCGCCCGCCATGCTTAAGCCCACCACCTGCAGGTCCCCCTGAGCCCAGCCTGTCCTTAGGTCTGAGCAGGTCCTTGTCTGAATGTGCCAGGCCTCTGCACAGTCCCTTCATGCTAAACAGTCATCATGATCATCACACTAGTAATGATTATGTATTGACTGCTTTCTATTTACCAGTCACTGTGCTAAGCATTCTGCAGGCATGGTTTCATCCGAGTCTCACCACAGCCCGATTACGTGTGTCATATTATCTTCATCTCCATTTCACAAATGATGGAAATGAACCTTACAAGGCATTCCTAAAGTCTGGCCAAGCTACTACCCACGGGGGGCAGTGGGGACCCTCCAGATGGGCTGGAAATTGACTCCCTCAGGTAGGGATTTTCCATGGTTCTAATGGAAAAATGAAGCAATTCTTCAAGTTTTTATTTTTATATGCAACAAATGGCTTCTTACTAGCAATCCTGTAATTGTGTACTAAGGATAACTACAATTTAGTTCCCATAAAAATAAACTTTCATAAAAGTAGCTCATTACTGGAGTTCATCACACACTCCAATGTTTGGGAGGACGGAGGCTTGGCAGCGCTGTGTTCATTCCTCTGTTCCCATGCACAGATGCAATTGGTAAACCCGTAATTTTCCCAACTCTTCCTTACTGGGTGTCACTACCTTTGCCTTGAATTGACAACTGGTTTCCATCACTATCTTTGCTCTTGAATGATAGCTTGCTGTTATTTTAGCTTTATCGCTATTTATTTAATTTGTTGTGGTTCTCTACATAATCCTACTGTAAGTGGGGAGGCATATTGAATAGTTTAGTCTGCTGTTTTCCAAGAACGAGGTTGAAGAAATACACATATTAGGCCTGTGAAACTGCACCTGTTTCACCACGTTGTACCTTAGGTTAAACCATACAAATCTGACTATATTCAACTATTTTTAACCCATAAAAATGCCAATTTTGTGGGGTTCAATTTATTAGTTCAAATGTAAATTACTACTATCTTGTCTGGAAGGCAATTGTATGTGCAATTCCCTCTAAATAAGTGTGTGCAATGACACTTAATTGGTGATATTCTGACTCTGAATTTGTGCTATCTAAATAATTTGCCACATACCATTATAAGGTAACGGCAAGATAATTGCTACATTATTTTAAGTTTGCATATATTTTTCTGGCATTCAAAATCTTGAGTGTATGTTCATGCTCTTTCTTTATAAGTCATTTATCCATGTCCTCTCTCACCTTTGTTCACTGTAGTGCAGCAATGGGCGGGACATGCAGACCATGGAGTCTTTTGTGGCACCTAAGCAGACAGTGGCCAAAGAAGCTTCAAAAGCACTACCATAAGGCCGGGGAAGATTTCTCAATTAATAAAATTAATCTAGAATGCAGATCTAGGCCGGCCTCATGGGTGGAAGAGGTGATGCATGTTTTGGTAAATGGCATCAATTGCATCTCTGTAACTGCCTAAAAGTAGAACCTCAGCCTTCTTTCTCTTTAGGGAACTGGACACACATCTATTGAAAGCATACTGTACACCAGCCACTCTACTTCATCTGTTAGGTCAAACCATATTTGACCTAACTGCAATGAACTCCCTGAGGTTTAGTATGATCAACCCGTACAGGTAAAGAATTAGGTTCACGGGCTTAAATACTAGCTCACTTTTACAGAACCAGTAGGTAAGTGGTGAAAGCAAACTCATACCTGTTCCCCACACTGCCTTTTCTTTTTCCTCTTCTTCCTCCCCTTCATCCTATATTCAATTCATCATCGAATCCTATTGGTTCTACCTATAGAATGATACTGGGATCTGTGTCTCCCCTCCCCCATCTTTACTATTTTTGTTCTATTTCTGTCTCTCCTGTGGGCAAAAGCAGCAGCCTTGTAGCCTCCACTCTGCTTATAGTCTCTACCCATCCTCCCCACCTCCTAACCCCATCTTGCTCCCAGCAGCACCATCATATTTACAGATCTGATGAGATTCCAACTCTTCCATCACCCTGCTGTGCTTATAGGATATAAACATTTCAGACCAGTTTTCCAACCTGCCTTTCTAGCCATCTCTTCCAACACTTGCTACCCCACCAAACCCTCTAGCCCTTCTCTCTTCCTTCCACACCCATGATTTGCCACCCCAATTCTCCACCTGGCAAATTTTCAAGGCCCAATTCAAATGCTACTGCCTATCGAAGAGTCATGCCAGTCTGTTCACAGAGTGCATAGCCCCTCCTATTTCTTTTATCCACAGGATTTTGTACAGATTTTTAATTGAATAATTTCTGTTGAATAATATCTGGTTGTTGAAATGTCTAAGCTGTCTTCCTCACTTGATAATGAGCCCCTAGGGGGCACAAGTTTAGTGCTCAGTAAATGTGCATTACATATATAGATACTCCCACGGCCTTTGGTGCACATAAAAATGTGCTGAGGAACTACTCAGTACAGTGAATTGAACACTGAACTGAAGTAGGGATTAGTTGAGGCTCACCCACCATCTTGGCTGTGTCACCAGGCACAACAAGGATCTGGGTCTCAGTTTCCCACTTGTAAGAGGTGGGGACAACAGAGTGCCCTTCTGGGACTTACATCTGATGATGTCAGGACTTGACTGCTTACCCCTAAAAATACGTCTTTTTCTCACCAGAAGGAAAGGACCTCAGAAGTCTTCTACGGAGAGTTATGGCACAGAACCCAGAGCTTCTAGCAGAGACCTCCGTCATCAAGTTCAAGGGTCAGGACTTTAACTCTTTGCGGGACCATTGCCTAAACACGGGGAAGCCATTTACGGATGAGATGTTCCCTGCTGAACCTTGTTCCATAGGCCAGAAGCTGCTCACAGGAAAAAACCTTTCCATCCTGAAGTGGATGCGGCCACGGGTGAGTGAGCCCCCTGGAGCACAGGCAGCTCTGGGACCCATGAAGCCGCCCACAGTGATACCTCCCAGTGAAAGGAAGATAGACCTGGGACAATTTTCAGAGATGGCCCAAACCAAACGAGAAGGAGAATGAAATCAATCCAGTCCCTCTGCTGCAGTATTGTATCTGCTCAGTGGCATGGGAAGACCCAGTGCCTGGAGTAGGATCCCCATCCTAGGGTCCCAGCCCTGTCCTCACACTGAGCCTGGCACTAGATTAAAATGCCTCTGTTCTCTCATAGGAACAATAAGAAGCCATGGGTGTGAGGATTATAATAGCTGGTCTTTAGGGTTCTCCCCCTCCATAATTGAGCCCATCTATCAGCCTGTCACCCTTTATTCTCTCCAGGTGTCAATGTCTTTATATTCTCCTTTCCTATTAGAATTTACTCAGAGGGAATATATCATGTCAGTAATTTATACTATAGGAGGAATTTAAATAATCGCCTTGCCTTTCTCTTTTTTATTCACACTCTCAATCTTGTAAAGGCTTGATCACCCATAAAAGAATTTTAGACAGCCACTGTAAAATTAGGAAGATATTGCAAGGCTGCATTCAAACCACTAATTCCCCTGGCTCCAACGACAGCTGCTAACTGCACCTTGTAGCAAGGGGAGTGTCTTTTAATAGTCTATGCCATGGTGAGTAGGAAGCAACAAGTAGCACCAGCAAGCCTGCCTTTCCCTTTTGTCCCATCCAGGCTACAAGCCTTTTGGGTGGTGTCACCCATGCCCAGCAGGGCCTTCTGTCTTCAGTAAATCTATTCAGCCACACCCGGAACTATGCTATTTCCAATCAATGGACTAATTTAGTATCACACACCCCTAATCCTAGTATCTCACACCTTAGACCCAGCAAGCTCTGAAATGCCCTACCTATGAGTACGTGAGGCTTTGGGGAGACATCTAAATACAAGCCATAACATTCTGCCCCTGGCTCCCGAGAGACTCCTGCACATCTCTTTATATAAAAGGCATTTAGTCAGTCTCTAAGAGTTGCCAAAGTCTTAACAGTTTCACCGTTGCTGAAAAGTCCAAGTTCAAAGTCTCTGAGATTTAAGGCAGACTCTTAGCTTCAGGCTCCTGCACAAATGAAAGAAGGTTAAACAGTTTCAACATACAATGGCACAAGATAGACATTCCCAAGCCAAAAGGTACAAATAGGGGACTATAAAGGAATGGAGCCAAAGCAAGTCCACCATCCATGGCAAACATTAAGACCTGTAGTTCCATGTCCAGTACCCAAGGAAATCTGTGGCAAGGTGTGTACTCCAACAGGCTTCGGTGGTTCCACCTCTATGGCATCATTGGTGGTTCCAGCTCTCATGGCTTATCACTTGGGCTGGCTTTGCTCATTCCTTGTAGCTTTCCTCAGACAATCTGCATTCCCGACTTCTCCAACTTTCTGGGGTCTTCACTGCACTTTGGCTTCACACTCACAGCTTCATACAGACTGTGCCCTTAAGGGGCACCTTGCCTGGCCTCCCCGGCCTCCTTCTGAAATCTGAGTGGAAGCCTTCCTGACCCCACAACTCTTGCATTCTGCATGCAACTGAAATCAGCACTGTATGAATGATGCCAAGGTCTTCCTTCTCTCTCGGCTGTAGGGGTTCAGTACCTGGATTGTTGAGTACTATGAACCCAATCCCAAGCAGCAAATTCCCTAGGCTGCCACTATTCTGGAGCATGGTGCTCTCAAGTCCTCATCTCAAAGCAGTCTTTCACCTTTGCAATTTTGAAGTTGCAAAGGGTGGAGTCCTGCTGCTTCTTGTGATGGCCTCAGACCATCTTTTCTATTGTCTTGTTCCTTCTCAGCAACCAAGTTCTCCTCTGCTCAGTCTTTGCAGTCCAGAATTTACCCAAATTAAAAATGTTTTAAATCATTCTGCTGGCTCTTTGCTCTTGATTCTCAACATAGATCTGGCTAAAAGACCTCAGCAATAGCCATGATACCGCTTCAACCTTAGACTGTCTTGAAACTTCTGCTAGATTAATTAGTCCACCACACTTAATCGCAGTCTCAGGCAGTCTCTGGACATTAGCACAATGCAGACACATTTTCTGCCAAAACCTAACACACATGGTCTAGAGTCTAACAGCCAATGCAGTCCTTGCTCCTAACTGAAAACTCTTGAACCTGGCCTTTACCAGCAGCATTTCTTTCAGCATTTTGGTCTTCTGAGTGCTGAACAGAATCTCCTATCAAGTTTGATTTACAGCACTCCAGGACTGCTTCTTCAACCAGCATTTCTGACCTTCCCAAACTCTTTCCACAAGCCAGTTCCAAAGCCTTCTGAACCACATGGCCAGAAAGTATCATAGCAATGACCCCACTTCTCTGTCCTAGTTACTTTTCTCGTTGCTGAGACAAAATACCAAACACCCACAAGCTAAAGGAGGAAAGGTTTATTCCAGCTCATAATTCATAGAAGTTTCAGTCTATAGTCAGCTGGCTCCAAGGCAGGGTAGCATGGCAGAGGGTCATCACAAAGGAGAAACATTCCATGGCATGGCAGGCAGGAAGCAGCAAGCAGTGAGTCTGCCTTTCCCTTTTGTCCCATCCCTGCTACAAATCTTTTGGGTGGTGCCACCTTCACCCAGAGTGGAGCTTGTCTTCAGTAAATCTATTCAGCCACATCCAGAACTATGGTAATTCTAATCAGTGGACTGATTTAGTACTATACTCCCTTAATCCCAGTATCACAGAGTCTAGATCCAGCAAGCTCTGAAAAGCCCTACATATGAGTACATGAGGTTTTGGGGGGACGTCTAGATACAAGCCAAAACAAGGAGTCTCACTGGTTTTTCTAGAACTATCTCAATTTTAGAGTGTGATGCTCAATGGGATATTTCACAGCAGCCTCAAAATTCTCATAACCTCATCAGAACTACTGTTGATTCAAAGGAACCAAATAAGAACCACACTGAGGATCCTGGTGCCCAAACCTCCTATTCATGTCTCCAAACTCCGCTGGCAGAACCTGGAACAAGAAAAAGCAGTACCAAATCTAGCAGACAAATGACAGTTTTATCAACACCATTACTGAGCACTGATTAAATGCCAAGCTCTCTACTGAGCACTTTCATTAAGGTCAGGTCAAGTTATTTAGCAAAGGTATTTTCTGATAATGCCTGGTAAGAGACTATGATACCCCAACAGTATCTGTCTGGTTCACACATGCAAATTCCCTTCTACCCTTGGGAAGCAGAAATCATGACATCAAGCTCTGGAGGACACGGCTGGCTTCAGTTGAGACAGATTTATATTTGGTGGAAAGAAAGGGTTAGTGAAGATCAGGAAGGGCCTGAGATGCTGCTTAAAGAAAGAAGGCTGTGGACATTTCCACCTCCTTTGGCCCCCCTCATCAGCCATTGGTAGTAAGTCACCAACAACAAATTCTTCTGGCTTTTATCTCCTAAGAAGTGCTGAGGAGGCAGAGAAGTCTATTTAAAAAGTCTGAAGGGTCATTTTTTTCCCTTTATTATTTTCAAAAGCTGAGATTCTTTTCGGAAGTGGTGGGTTCTTTTTTTTGTTCTCACAAGGTGCTGAGCAATAGATGTGAGACCATATTTATAGTCTTGAGGAATTTATAACATTTCTATTTAGAAAGGGTGAGAGTTTCTTATTATCTAATTCCAGCAACATCTCAACTTGTGATGTCCTGTGGGAGTAAAGAGAAACTGAGGCAAACAGAAGTGAAAAGACTCAGGCAGAGTCATACTAGGAACCAAAAGTAGAGGCAGCTAGGGCCCCTGTGAGTTTTCCTTTCCTCATCCCAAAGCTTACCTGAATTTTCCCATGTCATTTTTCATTCTCACACCTCTTTTAAAATATCATATTTCTATTTGCCACTTCACACAATTACCGGTTCTTACATTTGTAAGTACTTTCCAGAGCTTTCTGAATGTCTTCTCTTCTTTTGTGTCCTTTGTTTTCTAACTTTATAGAAAAAAATGAGGTTCAGACTGGTAATGTGACTTGCCCAAGGTGCCACAGGGAGAGAAGGGCCCTGGATGTAAACTAAGATTCCAGTCCCCACATGCTGCATGGACTTGACAGCCTCATAGGGAGCTTGTTAGGATTTGGATGAATAGATGAGGAATGAGTGACTTTCTCCAATTGCCTGGCACAGGTTTCTAGTTTATATGTGCAGTAGAGAAACCTTGGGTTGATCCATTTTCCATGTAGCACAGCAGAGGGATAAGCCAGCTACTCACCTCTTCAACACTGTGATGTCCTTGACTGCTGAAGCTTATATCTGTGATGGCCAAGAACCTTAGAAAAAGAAACTCAGCCAGCCTGGTTCAATCCCAGTAGGAATAACCAATACACATGGTACTGACCGTAACATAAGCCTGGTTATAGGTGCTTTGATTCATTGAATCCTCATTGTAACTCTGTGATGAGGTCTTAATAGTAGTCCCATTTTGTGATGAGAAGCAGACACAGAGAGCAGAGTGACCTCCCAAGTCACACACCTAGACAGTGGTAGAGCTGAGATTTGAACCTTGGAGTCTGTCTCCAAGACCTGAATTCCTGACACCACACTATAGTGGTACCTCAGTTTATGAACTTAATTCTTTCCATGATCCTGTCACACACCAAATGGGACGAGAACCAAATCAAATTTCCCCATAAAGTCAACATCGAACCTAACCATTGAATTTGATTCAGTTCTCATCCCATTCAGTTTGCAACCAGAATCATAGAAAGAATTAAGTTTGTGAACTGAAGTACCACATATGGTCCCCTGTAAGTCTCCACTAGAAGCATATATTGTATTCTGGGCTTTTTCTTATCACTAATGATATTTTCTGCACCAACAGAATCTGCTACCTCACGTGGGTAAACTGGACTCAGTTTCTCAGAAGTAGATCTTTCCATTTATATTCTGCCCATCTTTCTATTTTTTTGGTGAAAATAATGGGGATAAACATAGCACTTGTTCCTCATATGGTTATTTTAAGGAGTAAATGAGTACAATACTTGTAAGAGTGTCTAGCACCCTGTAGGTAATTACTACACAGTGGCTATGGTTCTTGTGATTAACCAGGGAGGGTTTTCTTACAGCAGAAGCCTCAGGTTGGTCCCCTGTCATTTTGGGGCTTTCTTCATCCAGACATCTCAGCTTCAGCCCTCAGCCAATTTTAGCAAATGCTTCCAAGGGGACATACGGGTCTGAGGAAGACATTAGGGGGATAAGACTCCAGATCCCGCATGCTGCATTTTCCCCTGCATGAACTTGACAGGATAGGGAATTTGCTAGGATTTGGATGGATAGATGGATGGATGGATGGATGGATGGGTGGATGAATGAATGAATGACTATATCCAAAATTTTGGCAGGAAGTATGCAAAATGCCTTTCTTCTCATGTTCTGAGTCCTATTGCTCCTTTCAGAAGGTTGCAACTCACTCTACAGCTTGTTCAGTGCCTGTCCAGAGGTCTGACTGGTGCACCTTGAGCTTCAACTGTATAATGGCAAAGGAGGCACCAAGGCTCCTTGGGCCACTTCTGCATTCTAACCTTCTCTAGACAGTTGGGAAACTCCATACTCCAGGAGACTGTTAAACCCCCATGGACATCATACCTTAAGTATTCATCTCAGTTTGGTAGATTCAACCATAACCGAAGAGTCAGAGCCACAAGAACCAGCCTCAGCTTTCTCTGCCTGGTGCAGAAACATTGTTTTATGTCCCCATCTCTCTCTCTGTGTCTCTCTCTCTCTCTCTCTGTCTCTCTCTCTCTCTGTCTCTCTGTCTCTCTCTCTCTCTCTCTCTCCCCTTTTCCTTTACCAACCTTTTCATTTCTTCTCTTATCCTCTCTCCCTTTAATAACTAACCTAATTCACATTTGAAACACATGCTCATTAACAATCTGCTTTCTTCTGGGCCTCTTTGTTTGACACCCTCTCCACCACCCCCACAGTCAAGTACTGCAGTAGCCTTGTAGCGCCCTTGTAGCGAGGGGTCTCAAGGACTCCTCAATCTCAGTGCTTCCTGGAACCCTTGGTCTCAGCAAGAAACAATGCTAAGTGTTACACTCATACAAGAGCTGCCTGTGTAATATTTCCCTAACCTAAATCTGCTACTCAAGTGACCCCTTTTAGGAAAATTTTTATTTTGTGAATAACAAATCCCATTTGTCAAATGTGTCCATGTGTTAGGTGTTATGCTAAGTACGTTATGTTCAAGTTTTCATGTAATTACCCTCACAGTCCTTTGATATTGTCCTCACTAAATAGATGAGTACACCAGGTAGAGGAAGGGAAAAATCTTCCTCTTCTCTGCCTGAATGATTGAGCTGAAACAGAAGTCTTTCTTGCCCTCAGATTGGTAAGTTCACCACTGGGTCCCTTGGTTCTCAGGCCTCTGACTCACACTGCTGACTTTCCTGGGCCTCCAGATCGCAGACTGCATTGTGAAACTTCTCCACCTGTGTAACTGTGTGAGCCAATTCCTCATCACAAGTCTGGGATGGTGGAGATGTTCCTCCTTCGCTGTTCATTGCATAGCCACTAATCACCTGCAGCTACTGGGCCCTTGAGATGTGGCCATTGTGACCAAGGGACTGACGTTTTCATTTTATTTAATTTAAATTGCCACAAGTGGCTTATGGGTACCATACTGGACAGCGTAGAATTGTAGGAGATGGTTGATCTTCACAATAGTCACCAATGTATCAGATTGAGAGATTGGAATTTTATCTTTGTCCCTATTCTGTAGTGAAAAACCTTTCATTTCTCAACTGGAGAATGGGCAGTGTGCCCAGGGCATGTCATGTGGTGGTTGCTCAGAGCTCTGCATGCAGCCCCATTAGGGGTCCAGCCTGTGGCCTACCAGAGGGACGCACTGACTAGCCAGGTGACAATGATCATCATCAATGTAGCAAAAGCAGCTTCTGATGGGGTCACTCACTGACATGATTTGCCTTGCACCAAAATGGGTTCTTCAGAAAAAGAAAAAGTGAGAAAGTCAAGGTATGAGTGTAGAGTAGTTTGGGAAGATATCCCATCAGGTAATAGATAACAGAAGGTAACGGAAGTGACTATGCCAGCAGCCAGTTGCCATTGAGCCAAAGACCTGTGATGCCAAAGTATCAGAGCTCTCTAGGAAAAATAGAAAAGGGAATGATATTGCCACCTGTTTCAGCCTAAACTCTGGCCATTGTCCAAAAGGGCTGAATGGCAGGATGTCAATTAGGCCTAGTGTTCTCTCATCCAAGAGCAGGACATAGTGTGAGACACTGATGAGCAGCCTTCAAAGAAAGCTGGGAGATGCAAATGCTGTCACATCAGGAATAACACCTGCAGAGATGATTCAGGGACAATGGCTGGTGTGGTGCCACCTCAGAGACACAATTTGCTAAGATCCCAGGGATTCTTGCATTCCATGAGCTTCTGACACACCTAATATCACAGAGACCACCCCAAACTTTGCCTGAAGAAAGGGCCCCACAATCTGGAAGTAGGTCGCTAAGCTTACTTGGTTTGTCTAATGCTCCCAGCTTCTGTATTATTCAAGTTTCTTCAGAGAGACAGAACCAATAATATATATCATATCATATATATATATATGCATATGTCATCAATAACTTATCAGTGTGTACATTAATACTTTGTCCTATGGTATATTCTACCTTATATAGGCCATTGATTTTATATCTATATATTGATATGCTTATTTTATATACAGTAAGTCCCCAATTTAAGAATGAGTTCCATTCTGGGAGAACATTTGTAAAACGGATTCCTTCCTGAGTCCAACAAAGTGAGTCTTACACACAGTTGACATAAATATACAATGTAATGCATGAAAAACCCAAACACACACACATACTGTATACTGTCTCACTGTACAGTAAGCACACAACAGCAAAATCGTGACAATGTCCGGCAGACACATGAGCTCCTTCCGTGATTTGTTCACATCTGTGAGTGTTCCTAATTCGAGATCCGTTGGAAACTTGAATGTTCTTAAGGGGACTTACTGTGTATTATACAAGTATGAGTTATGTATATTTTATAAGTATGTTTTAAGTATTGCACAAGTGTATATTTGCTTTTATGTGTGTATAGATACTGTATTGATACCCATATTAGGAGAGAGGTATTATGAGACAGTTGTGCGGGCTGAGTCCCATCATACCCAGGCTGCAACCCGGAGACCCGGGAAAACCAGTGGTGTAAGTCAGGGGCCTGAGACTCAGGGGAGCCACCGGGCTAGTCCCCAGTCCAAGGACGGAAGAAGTCTGACGTCTCAGCTTAATCAGGCAGGCAGAGAAGGAGCAAATCCTCCCTTCCTCCTCCTTTTGGCTATTCCGGCCCTCCGTGGATTGGCTCTGCCTACCTACACAGAGAAAGGCATCTGCTTTCCCAAGTCCACCGATCCAAGTGCTAATCTCATCTCCAAACACCCTCACAGACACATCCAGAAATAGTATTTACCAGGTAACTCCCAGAGCTGGTGAGATTGACAAATTATTCATCACCACTTCCTTCTCTAGGAATGGGCGTTTGGGAGCCCTCAGAGGCCCAGTCCATATCACAGCATCAGGGAACATTATAGCTGAGAAGACTCTCACTGCTGGAGTGCCAGAGAGGCAGGGAGGGCTCTGGGGGGCAGACAGCTGATTCCTGTCCAGCTGGAGCACAGCGTTCAAGATCTCTGAACCCCCTGGCTTGCCCTAGCTGGGCCTCAGAATCCCCTGCGGAGCTGCATCAGTCGTGAACTCTCCCTCTGACCCAGTGACCTCCTAAATCAAAGTTGTGGACAGCAGGGGTCTGCAGCCTTCATGTCTGTGAAGCTGCCAGGTGACTCTGAGTCACCATCCGGTGCAGTTCAGCCTGAATCCCCAGGATCTTATCAGACTGACCTCACCATTGCCCTGGTATGCCTAGGGCACAGCATTTCCACCTCTCGGCCACAGTCACCCACAGTGCTCTAGGGCTCATGCCCCAGGAAATGACTGCAGTGCATCTGGGCATCATTTCCAGCCATGCCTTCCTTCCCTCTGTTTGAGTGAAGCTCGGGGTGGGGAAGGAACCGGCATGTAGAGAACAGGAGGCATAGGAGCTCTCCCCCACCTCTCTGCAAAAGACTTTGGTGTGTCCCTGTAAACTTCATACTGACAACTGATTTCAGGCTTGAAATAGTTGCCGTTTAATTTTCATCACATTAAAATAATCATTCTCTTCCTAATTATCAACTTTTTGGTTCTTTAATGATAACTTCTGTTATTTCAGTAAATCATAGAAAGTTGATGTGTATCAAATGCCTTCACAATATTTATCGAAAGGATATGCATTTTTCCTCCTTTGGCCCATGTAAGTGCTATTTCATATTATTAGATGTCCTGACATGAAACCATCTTTGCATTCTGTAGTCCTACAGCCAATCCTACTTGATAGCAATCAAAATGAGTCTGGGATGTGTGTGTGTGTGTGCATGTTGGCCATCAAGGCTATGCTGGCTTCTTAAATAGCAGCAAGATTCACCTTGTTTTCTTAATATTGAAAGTGTAACTAACATAGAGATGGCCCATTCACTGAAATTTGTGAGAACTCAGTGAGAAAACTGCACGTACTGTACCTAGAAATCTTTACAGATTATTAGGACAATATTCTTTGATTATATAAAAATACTAGCCCAAGGTGATTAATCTTTCAGGTTATTTACTAACTTGAGCCATTTTTAGCTATGTTATTTTCCGTCAGAAAATTAATAGTACTTCAAGATCAATCAGCATAGAATCTTACATCTTTTTTTATACCTCTACAGCCCATTTTTATTTCTAATTTTATTGGAGCTTCTCTACCATATTTGCCAAAGGTTGGGTTCAAGTAAATCCCCCATCCCAAGTAGAACAATTATTTTCTTTATTAATCTTGCTGTTTTTCTCCTTTGTTTGACACAAATTGTTCTCTTTATCACTTTCTTCCTCTTACTTTTGTGAGGCTCTTTTGTCTTGTTCTTTTTAATATCCATGAATTGACAGCTTAATTCGTGTTTTTATTCTGTCTTGTTTAATAATGAATGCATCTAAGGCTATTGGGTCTATCCATGAGCATAGCCTTTTTAATTTTGCAGATTACAGGAAGAAGGAATCAATATTTATCGAACCTGTACCCAGTCAGATGCTGTGCTAAGTATTTCATATCCTTTCTCCTTTGCAGAATGGAAGGGCTTGTCTTGTTTTGCAAGGCTGTTGGGAGCCTACAGGGAATAACCTGGGATACAGCAACTGGTGCTCTCCTTACCTTTTGTTCCCGTTTTAGACCTGAGGAAATTGAGCCTCAGCAAAGGAGAGGAAATTGCTCCAGGTCTCCAGGTCACTGAGGAGAAGGGTGGGGCAGGCCTCCACAGCAGATCTCCACAGGTTGTCCTGCGTGGGTCACAGCAGGGACCCTATCAGGACAGCAGCAGAAGAGCTGGGTGGTGGGTCAGAAGGATCATTGCCTTTGTTCTTGCTGCAAAAACCACAGGACCTCCACTGTCTTCCTTAATTCCTAAAAGATCATAAATACCTCACTCTTACCAGCAGGCCACCTTTGGGACCTGTGGTTCCTTATTTCCAGTAGAAGAGAGGGGACAATTAGCTGTAATTAAAGCAGCCCCAGCTTATTTTAAAACCAAGCATACATACGGCCAAAGCCCCATGGGACATTCTTCCTACTTGCTTGGGCTGGGGGAGATTCTCAAGTTCAGCCTGGCCTGGCTTTCCCTCTCCCAGGAGAGCCTATGTGAGCCTCTCCTGGTACCTCTGGGGTCACTTAGTTGTTGAGACAGCCAGAGGAGGGTGAGTGAGAGGATGACCCCTACACCGGGATGACGTGTTCGCAGGTGGACACGCCTTGTTTGTGAGGGTCTGGCAGGAGCCACAGGTGCAGAACTCTGTGCTTCACAGCTGTTGAGCAAATGAATCTATTCCCACTGTGCAGCCCTGCTGCCTGAGGACTTATCTGTCAATATGAAAAAATTGATAGAGGAACATTCACCAAATTATGCAAACATACACAATGGAAATCTAGAGAAGCTGCACGGAGAGGTCGCTGAGGATGATCCTATGGGGCCCTAGCAGGGGCTTGGGTAGGAGCTGGACCGTCAGCCCAGTGTGCCCCCAGAGTGCCCAGTGACCCCACCTCAGGGACTGTCACCTGGGTCTTCTCTGCTGAGAGTTCCCGAAACTCCCCCCCGCACTGTACAATCCTTGGGGGCCCCCTCCGTGTAGTGGACAGGTGCATATGAGAGGGAGACTGGGGAAGGATGGAGTCTTCCACTCTCAGTCTGGGGTGAGCCATGGGGCGGACACAGATCTGAGTGCCGGGCAGCTGTGTCCTATGTGGCACATGGCTGAACTTAAACCTGGAGCTCAGAATACCCATGTGGTTTTCTTAGAGATGCCATTTCATAAGAAAAGCTTTCCTATGAAATACCATAGTACTTTATTATGTTTAGAAAAGTCTCATCTAGTAAATGTATCCAGTTCATTTTTGTTTGTTCCTAATCTCTTCATAAAACACTTGGCTTATTGGGACCAGAAGGGATGACTATTTGATAAAAGGCCCTGAGTCCTTATTTATGTTGTTTCCTCGTGTGGTTTGCTTATGCATTTATTGCCTGTCTTGTCAGTTACATATTCACCCCTTTGACACTTGCTTTATCAAGAGCAGTAAAACCTGAAGAATGAAGGGAACTTTTCTAATTAAAACTTTAACCACCTATTTAAGAATTAACCTCTATCCCTCAAAGACCAAGTGAATGATGTTATAGGTACCATACCGGGACATGAAGGAGTGAACGATACTCATAGGTTTTCTCCTTCTTCCCTAAGGATTTATCAGATGGTCCACCTCACTTTATCCTGGAAGGTACAAGTAGATTTGACATCCAACAAGGAAGAGCAGGTAAAACTCAACATCTTCCCTCTCAGCCCTTGAACTTGGACTTCACCTGGGAAATCACACCATCTTGGACCAACTTAACAGACGCCACTTGGCCACTAGCTATAATCCACCTGTTAGGGTTTCACCTGGTTGGAGAAATGACCTCTCTGGAGGTATCTTTGTGACTTCTATGCCAACCACAGTGCCTGATGTGTAGTTACATTCTAAGAATGAATGATGTTGAAGGTGAAGAAGGCAGACTTGGGGGAGGAGAAAAGCATATCCAAAAGGGCTCACAGTGATATCTAAGGAGAAACTCAAGACTGCACATCTCACAGAGGAGAAAACCCCTGTGTGGTCCAGAGAGGCCCCTGCATAGGCTGGGATGAACAAAGAAAATTATAATATGTTTTCTATAAGTGTACAGAGTACCACTGCCACCTGTGTAAAACTTACTATGACTTTCACTCTGGACACTTCTGGCAAAAAGAGAACCAGAGAGCAAACTGGACCCCCAGCTCTGCCAAAGCCTGGCTGGGGTTCCCCTGACCTTCAGTACACAATCACCCAGTACCACCACTACCACCACCTTTACTCCATCTTGCTAGGAACTGGCCATAGAGAATCCTTTACCTAGTTCTCCTCTCTCAGAGAGCAAAACTGCCTTATAGGTTGAGCATCCTTAATCAAAAAATTCCAAATTCAAAATGCTCCAAAATCTGAAACATTTTGAGCACTACCACAGGTAGAAAATCCCACGCCTGACCTCATACGACATGTCAAAATCAAAACGCAGGTGCACTGAAAATATTGTTTAAAATTTCCTTCACATGATGCCTATGTATGAGACAAGTGAATTTGATGTTTAGACTTGGGTCCCATCCCCAGTGTAACTTATTATGTATATGCAAATATTCTAAAATCTAAAAAAAATTCAAAACTGGAAACTCTTCTGATCCCAAGTTTTGCTTGGGACCTGTATTCAGAAGGAAGTGTCCTGATACTGGTGGCTGGGACAGGTGAGATCGTGGGGTGGGCCTTTCAGGGACATCCAGTTGGTGTCTCACAACTTTGTCTCCTCCTAGGGGACTGCTGGTTCCTGGCAGCGCTGGGCTCCTTGACCCAGAACCCTCAGTGTCTGCAGAAGATCCTGATGGACCAAAGTTTTTCACACCAGTATGCCGGGATTTTCCATTTTCAGGTACATATATGAGGGGGCCCTCTGTGAGCCCAAAGGAGAGTCTTTAATATTCTCACGGCCTGGGAGCCTGCCGTGAGAGTGACTGTCATGTGTAACAGGATTTGGGCTTATGACCTGACCACCCATAGCGAAGGTGAGAGTTAAAATGTTTTCATTGAAATAAGAACTGGTAGGAACGATTAGCAAAAGAAAAAGAATCATGGATCCAGAACGCTGTAACTATCATTGAGTTCCCCTCTATATTTATTCCTGTGCCAGGTTGTGTTATTTTGATTGCAGGAGTATTCTAGCAAGTCCCAACATCTGGGTGGATGAGTTTTCCTTCATTATTAATTACCTGTTTCTCAAAATCATCTTGATAATTTTTGTGCATTTATTCCTCCATGGGAATTTTAAAATCATTTTGTATAATTAAAAAGAAAAGCCGCTGTGATGTAGAATGGAGCTGCATTCAATTTATGTGTTAATTTGGAAAAATTTCATTTTTGTTGTTTTAATTATTCCTTTCCGGAAACATGGTATATCTTTTTATTTATTCAGAACTGTTTTTATGCCCTTCAATAAAATGTTACATTCATACTTTCATATTGATGCTATACCTTTCTTGGTAAATTTATTCTCAAATATTTTTTAGTTTTATAGCAATGTGAGTGGGGCTTTTGGGTTTTTTTCTCATTTCCAGATCTATGGTGCTGTAAAAGAAAAAAGCTATGGTATATCACACATTACACTGTGTCTGGACCCCTTACTAAATTCTTTTATTAGTTCTCAGTTTTCTTCTTTGGTGGAATTTGGATTGCTTTAGTAACCTAACGGTATCTGTAAGTAACAGTAATTCTGTCTCTCCTTTTAATATTTATTGAACTTATTTCACTCTTTGACCTCGTCATAGCCATTACAGCGTCACAATTTTAAGTCAGTGCCAAGAGTCAAAATCTTGCCTTCTTGTGATTTTCGTCATTTACTTTCTTGATAGGCTGTCAGATTTAACTTGCTAAAAATCTCATTAGAAGTTTTTTACCAATATCATATGTAAAATTATTTTCTAGCTTGTTATTTTTATCACATCTGAGTTAGCTTTTTAAAGCAAACTGATTATAGCCTACTTTGTCATTTGAAATAATTTAAATAAAATTTGCTAATTGTTGATTAGCTGTCCTCAGAAAGTAAAATAGACAAGGTAGAAATAAAGTAAAATAGATAATAGTTATATTATCTGGCCCTGCCTCTTTTTTTAAATGTGGTTTCTTTAACTCTTCATTGTATTCAGTAGCCATTAATTTGCTTGGGACACTTATTTCTACTGAAAACTCTTGGAATTTTCTATCCCAGAAAAAAATCAACAGTTTTCCTGTATTTCTAAGCCATGGAGTAGCTGAAATGATTCTGTGAAAATTCCTTTAATGTCCAGTAATGGGTGGTTAAATCTACTTTCTCAACCTCAGGGCTATATTTTTATTTTTCCGGTTTTTTTCTTAATCTAGCTTGTCTTAATCCAACTAATCTGTTGTATTGATTTTGCTTAACAAGTCAACTTTTCGTTTTCATTATTCATTCTGTTCTTTTTCTTTTAAGGTATTGATTTCTATATAATGAATTTAAATTTCATTTTTATTAACTCCGTTTGACTTTCTCTTGGCTAATTTTTTTTTCTTTTGTGAAACTGCAGTTAAGATTTTTTTTTTAATGTCAAAAGCTTTTAAGAATATAAATTTTCTTCTGAGCTCTTATCTGTATCTGGGTTTTGGCCTGAAGCATCTTACTTTTGTTAATTTTAAATTTTAGTTTTGATTTGTTCTTTCATATGCATTTGAGGCTGTTTCTTTAAAGTTTTTTCAATTTTCAAGTGATTAACTTTCCTTTGGTGGTAATCTTTTGGTTGCTGAGTTTTAGTTTTATTAAATCATGGTCAGAGACTGTAATTTATAAAATGTCTACACTCAGGGGAATTATTAAAGTAGTTTTATTTATGGTCAAGTCTATGAGTTTTGGCTAATAGCATGAATACACAAGAATAATGTATATTTTCCAGTGGTCATGAGTTTTATTTATTAAATTAGGCTTTCTGATTTGCAATTGGTATTATCTCCAATTGTCTGTTTTATCTTGGCTTAATTTGTCTGTTTGGTTTATAAAATACTAAAACAACAATCGAAGTTCATCCTCACAGTCATATCTGGAGACATCTTTGGCTTTTGGATATTCTACTTCTGCATGTTTTTCTGTTATGTCCTTTGAGGGCCAATAGTTTATGATCTTGCTGACTTTTTGTTAAAATAAAAATTGCATAATATCTGGATTTGTTATATTTAGTACCTTTGGCCTTGAATTTCTCTTTATCTGATATTCATCTTGTCACTCTGACTTCCTATTATTACATTTCCCTCTCATGTTTTTCCTTATGTCTTTATTACCGATTTCATTTTCAGCGTTACAGATATCTTTCTTACCAAAAGAATGCTTAAACTCATTCTTTACTACTGCTTCTCTCCTTTACCTCTCCTGCCTTCCTTGTTCAAATTTATCTTTCATTAGATAGTAGTAGTTCTTTGCATACTTTTCTCAGGCTGCATGAGAGTTTTTCATTTACTCTCACAAATGGCATTTTGGCTACCTGTAGGATTCTTGGATCACATTCCTTTTCCTCAAAATTCCCCTTGTCCCATTGTCTTATAGCTTCAAAGTTGCAGAAGAAAACTCCATTATTAATCTATTCTTTTGATTTTGTATGTAGCATGTACTTTCAAATTGCAAATCTCCGAGAGCTTCTCTCTCTCTGGAATGCTTCAATTTTCTTTAGAATATATCCAGATGTGTGCCTTTTTAGAAACCATTAAGTTTAGGCACAGCCAGTGTAACGGCAGCATGGTGGAGTCTTAGAGTTTACAGACAGAAAAAGTAAACTGTCAAGGGATTCAAACCATTGAGTACTTGTAGGCCCAGGGATTTAGCTCAGTGGTTTCGCCGCCCGCTGCAGCAAGCACAAGGACCCGAGTTCAATCCCCGGTACCAAAAAAAAACAACCCCACAAACCATTGAGTACTTGTAACTTGGACCAACTTGAGGAGTCTGATTTATCAGAGCAGCTGACAGCAGAGAATGAAAAGTAGTGTGACAAAGATCAGACATTCTTCTGGTCATGACAGAAGAGAAAGCTGTAATTCTTACCAGGGGACCTCCTCTGCATAAGACAGAAGCAGGGTCCGAGAAAAAGGCAGACAGAGAGAGAGAAATGGATAGGGAAATGATCCCAGAAATCTCCACCTCTGGGGAGAAGCAGCCCAGAAGTAGTAAACCAGAGTTCGGCTCAGGATGAACCTACTTCAAAGAAGAAAGACGAGCTGGATCCTCTCCTTACTCGCCATGGTGGAGCACATATTCCTCCTGCAAAGCTCAGGATGATGTAAGAACAGATTACAGACAAAAACAGCTTAGCATACCAGAGGATGAGCTGGGGGCCCTGAAGAAGCCAATCAATGGTCTTATCGACAAAGTCAACATTTCTTATGTAAGTATTTGTATCCAGGAGCTTCTTCAAGAAAATACAGTCAGAGGAAGAGGACCGCTGTCCAGATCTGTTTTACAAGCACAGAGTGCATCTCCAATCTTCACACATGTTTTTGCAGCATTGGTGGTAATTATCAACTCAAAATTTCCACAAATTGGAGAATTAACCTTCAAGAAGTTAATTCTTGATTTTCAAAAAGGCTATTGAAGAAATGATAAGCAACATTGTCCGACTGCTTCAAAATTTGTGGCACAGCTTACTGACCACAATGTGGCACATGAAGTTTTGTGCTTAGAGATGCTCACCTTGCTCCTGGAAAGACCCACAGATGACAGCGTTGAGGTGGCTATTGGTTTTCTCAAGGAATGTGGCCTCAAATTAACATGAGTGTCCCCAAGAGGAATCAATGCTATCTTTGAATGCCTTCGAAACATTCTGCATGAGTCTGAAATTGACAAAAGAGTTCAGTATATGACTGAAGTGATGTTGGCTGTACGGAAGAATGGATTCAAGGACCACCCAGTCATCCTGGAAGGCCTTGACTTAGTTGAAGAAGATGATCAGTTCATCCATATGCTCCCTTTGGAGGATAACTATAACCCCAAAGATGTTTTTAATGTTTTCAGGATGGATCCTAATTTTATGGAGAATGAAGAAAAGTACAAGCTATTGAGAAAGAAATACTTGATGAAGGAGATAGCGATTCAAATACAGACCAAGATGCAAGAAGTAGTGAAGAGGAAGAGGAAGAAGAGGAGGAAGAAGGAGAAGAAGATGAAGGACAAAAAGTAACTATTCATGATAAATTAAACCAAAATTAATCTAGTCTCATTTCATTGTACAATATATCTTGCTATTCAGTCAAGTTTAGATTTTGAAGAATGTGCTCACAAATTGCTGAAAGTGGAATTTCCTGAAAGTCAAACAAAAGAACTCTGCAATATGATACATGATTGCTGTGCCCAACAAAGGACATATGAGAAATTTTTTGGCTTGCTAGCTGGCCAATTTTGCATGCTGAAAAAAGAATACATGGAATCCTTCGAAAGTATATTCAAAGAACAGTATGATAACATCCATCGCTTAGAAACAAACAAATTGAGGAATGTTGCCAAGATGTTTGCTCACCTCTTATACCCTGATTCACTTCCATGGAGTGTTCTTGAATGTATAAAACTGAGCAAAGAAACCACTACATCATCTAGTAGAATTTTTGTCAAAATATTCTTCCAGGAGCTGTGTGAATACATGGGTCTTCCTAAACTTAATGCAAGATTAAAAGGATGAAACCCTGCAGCCATTCTTTGAAGGACTATTACCTCGAGATGATCCAAGAAGTACTCAGTTTGCCAACTTCTTTACCTCTATGGGTCTTGGAGGTTTAACAGATGAATTGTGTGAGCATCTCAAAAATTATCGTGGCACAGAAACCAGATGTTGAACAAAGTAAGTCTTCCCTGACCCCTTCGTCTTCAGCATCATCCTCTTCAGAGTCTAGCTCCTCTGACTCTGATTCTGACAGCAGTGAGAGCAGTTCAGATTCTTCCAGTGAAGATAGCGACTCTTTGTCCACCAGTGGTCATAGCTCTGGCTCAGCTAAAGATATGAGAAAGAAGAGACAACAGAAGACCAGAAGTAAAGATGGAGATAAATCAGTCAGGAACCAACAAACAAATGACAGGAAACAGGAAGAAAGAAGAGCAGAACAAAGTCCCCAAGAAACAAGGTCTGAGAGAGAAAGAAGATCAGAAAAACACAGAAGTCCAAATTCAAGAGATCCCATAACAAAGCACACATCAGACAGGAGCATCCTCTCCGAAGGGAACAGTTACAGTAAGGTTGGGAATAACTGAGACCAAGAAATGCATATGGATTGGGAAAATAAGCATGGTGATCCAAGAGAGAAGAGAGAAGAGAGAAGAAACTTTTTTTGGAAAATGAGAATTGCAGACTACGAAATCAGAACAGTGAAAATTCTAGAGGAGATAGATCAAAGTCAAGAGAGAAGAATAGAAAACATGCCAGCTCTAAAAGTGAGGAAGACAGGTATCAGAATTATGCTGAGAGATGGCAGGAAAAATCTAGCCACTGCTCTGAACATTCCAGAGAGTCAAAGAAAAATCAGGACCAGAGAAGAGAAAAGTAACTCTACAAAATAACATAAACCGAATATGCTTTATATTCAGTTCAGGGTATTTTTTTTACATTGATGAACTTTATAGAGCTCTTGTATAACGTACTGGTTAGTATTTGTAAATTTTTAAAATGTTTCTCGTTTAACATGTTTTATAATTGATACATTCAAGGGCCTCCGTATAAAATTATTGGGAGAGAAAAGTCTCAACAGAAAAGGAATGTAAGTCTTCCTTATGTTTTGTGAATAAAACAATCAAGGGTTAAAAAAAATCAGTTTATTGGTGCAATTTAGATATACATAATGATCATATTCATTGTATGGAATTTGTACCCGTGGATGATATAGCTTGATTCACATTTTTCCCATTCCCCTCCCCCTCTTCTACCCCTCTTTCCCTTCTTATCTACAGGAGCTTTGTTTCCATTTCATCCTTCTTTTCTCATTTTTTTCTTTTCCCTTCCTTCCTTTCCCTCTCCCCCTTCCTTGTGCCCCTTCCCATTTGAACATTTTCTTCCTGTTTCACAGTATCTATTATACATTTGGGTCCTTATTTATACTTTCGGTTTCTCACACCAGAGAAATAACGTGATAGTTACACATGTGTATCTGATTTAGTTCACTTAAGAGTATGGTCTCTATTTAGTATGGTACATCCATTTAGCTATAAATGTCTCAAGTTTATTCTTCTTTATGCCTGAGTAGTACTGCATTGTATTAAAATACCACATCTTCTTTATCCATTCATCTGTTGATGGCCGTCTGGGTTGTTTCCAAGATTTAGCTATTACGAACTGTGCTGCTGTGAACAGGGGTGTACATCACTGTGGTATGATGCTTTTAATTCTTTTGGAAAGATGCCCAGAAGGGGAATAGCTGGGTCGAATGGAACCTCTGGTCCTAGTGTTTTGAGGAGTCTCCACACTGATTTCCACAGTGGTTGCACCAGTCTGCACTCCCACCAACAGTGGAGCAGGGTTCCTTTTTCCTCACAGCCCCACCAGCATTTGTTATTGGTTGATTTCTTGGTACAGATGTGTATCTTTTAAGAAACAATCTTGAGGGCCGGGGATTTAGCTCAGTGGTTTCACCACCTGCCTCGCAGCCCAAGGACCCGAGCTCGATCCCCGGTACCAAAAAAAAAAAAAAGGAAACAATCTTGCCTGGAATGCAGTGAGCCTTTATATCTGAAGACCAGCCTCCTGCTCAGCTGTTTTCTTCTTCATTGCTGGGCCTCCATCTTTACCCTGTGTTCACTTCCTACCTGCATGCTAGGTCTTCTGACAGGCACCCTGGAGCCGCCACCACTGCTGCTGGTCCAAGGACCACATTGAGGACTGAACTAGAGAATCCAGTGAGCCCGTGCCTAGGATCCCCACAGGGATTCCAGCATTGGTAGGAGCAACTTAGGTAGTTATGACAACCAGCAGCCCAGGCAGGACACACTCTGTCCTTTTGGGTAACAAAGAAAGTCACCCAGTTCCCCAGAAGCAGCTGCAGTGTTGACCTCTGAAGACCTCTTCTTATCACTGTGGGTTTGGGTAGTGCTCTGAAAAGCATCCAGCACCTGGGACATCTTAGATGCTTTTGGAGACCACTTCTGGTTTCCCTCCTGCCGCAGCCTCACCATGCCACTCACTCACTACTCACTGCAGCAGGAACAGAAGTCCACAGCTGCAATGCTCTGGCTCATTAATGGCTGTGATGATATCTTCTTTCCTTCATCTTTGCTGACCTCCCGACTCAGTGTCCATCTCTTCTCTGCAAACATGTCCTCAGCTGGCCGTGACCGCCCAATGTCTGGGCCATCCAGCTGTGGAAAAGCCCAAGAGGCCACGTGCACCCAGCTTTAGCACAGCCCACCTAGTGGAAATTTACCTTTGAGGCCCAGGCCTGAAGCCAGCAGCCTTGCTGCTTCCCCAGCACAGGGGATGCCAGCAGAGAAACTCAAAAGGCTGGCCTTTGTAATGAATGTTCCTCATTTGGCAGTGTCCCCCGGTGAACCATTTAGAGCTGAATGCTAAAGATGAAAACAATCTGTTTTGGAGAGGAACATCTGGCTCATTTGCACTCTTAGCGATGGCAGTGCCAGCCAGTTTCATTGCTTTGCTGTAATGGTAGGGCCAGCGTGACATGAGGACAGGAGTGCCAGTGAGACTATCGCTGCTCAGCCCCCCTGAGCCGTGCACATCACTCTGCCTCCAGGCCCTTGCCCATGTGGTCCTCACCACCTGGGACGCCTTCCCTATGTCCTCGCCACCTGGCCAAATCCTGGCACTCCCTCCAGCCCTCAGCTCTGGCAGGCTCTCCTCCCCATTATAACCCACTGCTCTCCTTGCTATTCAGTGGCTGCTCCCTCTGCTTCCCTTTGTATCTGAGAACTACCTGGAGAGTCCACAAAGGACTTGCCAAAGCAAGTTAGTACCAAAGTCAAACCCAAGTTTCCTTCCTCCCTGCCCATATTTGCCTTGGCTCACTCATTTTCTCCATCTGCCAGTGGAGATGACAGGCCTGTCCCCTGGCTGGTAAACTGAGCAGGGATTTTGTTCTGGATCTAGTTTGTTGTTGTGTCATGGAGGTCATGTTGCAACTGTGGAGATCTTTTGGCTGAGGTTGGAGGCCTGGAAACACTCCCTCCTGCCCCAACTCCACTAAGACCTGTTTGTCTCTCTTCCAGTTCTGGCAGTGTGGTCAGTGGGTGGACGTGGTGATTGATGACCGCTTGCCTGTTGTGGGCAAGGAATGCCTCTTTGTGCATCCTCGAAAAGACAACCAAGAGTTCTGGCCCTGCCTGCTGGAGAAAGCCTATGCCAAGTAAGTATGGGGCTGCCTCTCTGCCCAGAGTTTCAATGCTAGCTCCGGCTGCCCAGAGTCTTGCCCTCCCGGACGCTCCCTCCCAACGGGCCCTGCAGCCCTTAGTAGTCCTCCTTTATGCAAGCATTATCCCTGGAACATGAGAGTCCTTGCCACCTGGCTAGGCCTCCTCAGTGAACAACCACTGTGTGTAAGGGTCAGTGTTATGGCCATCAGAAGGGACCTTGAGGCACATAGCAAGTGTGGGCCTGGTAGGGGCCAGGTAGAGCTATGCATAGGTGGTATTGTTGTTATGCTAGTGTAAGAGTCCAGCTGAAATGCAATTGTCCTTGGCATCTGATGGAGAGTGGTTCTAGAACCTACCCATGGATATTAAAATCCACAGATGCTCACGATCCTTATATAAAATTTCTTAGTATTCGTATATAATTTATACATATACTTGAACTCATTTCTGCATTACATGTAATACCTAACACAATGTAAATGCTATGAAAATGGCTGTTGTATTGTTTAGGAAATAATGACAAGAAAAACATGCTCAGTACAGACATAATTTTCCCAATATTTTCCATCTGCAGCCAGTTGAAACATGGATACAGGGCCTGCAGATACAGAGGGTCAACTGTACAATATCTTAGTCAAAAATGACCTTGGTTCCCTGACCCCCAGAGTCAGGCTGAGGCTACAGGAAGAGCTGACACCTAAGCAAGGCTGGAGGGATGGACAGGATTCTGCAGAGCAAGCAGAAGGCCCAACAGCAAAGGCCTTGGTGTGATACTTCAAACTGAATTCCAGGAAGTTGAGGCGCTGGTGTAACTGGTGAAGTTGCATTCGTGTGTGGGTGCAGTCCAGGTTTGTCTGTTCTTATCTGGCCAACACACTATGCTCAGGGACTGGCTTCTGAGGCTGACAACTCAAAAATTTGTAAGCATCCCAATTCATGTATTTCACTTGGTCTTTTGGGTGGCTTTTACTCAACAGATGTTTACTGAACATTTCACCACAGGCCAGGCACTGGGTCAGACACTGTCAGGCTGCTCAACTGGATGCATGCAAAGGTATCCACACACATGTGTGGGGGAAGAGGGCACTGTTGTAAAGACCCTTACAGGTAATGAAGAGGTGCTCAGATTTTCCATAGCCAGAAAAATGTAAATAGAGTGATAAAACATCCTTTTATCCCTATCTGACTTTAAAAGGTAAGCGGCTGAATAATGCCAAGTATTTGCAAGGAAATGGAGTTCCAGGAATCCTCAAACAATCCTACAGGGAGTGTGTCCCAGGCAGTCTTCTGAAGGCCCTATGACATCAGTTACATTAGTTACATGCACATCTCACATCTGCTAATGACACTGTCAGAGGGGCCCTCAGGGCCAGGCCCGAAGCTGTTCCTGATGGTGCTGGGGTGGCGTGCAGGGTCCATCACCAGCATGCACAGCTACCATGGGGCAGGACACCCCAGCGGAGAGACACCCAACAGTTAGAAAGCACAGATTTGGTCTCCGCATAGCAGCCCAAGTTGTCCTCAGAATCCTGATGCTGAGCAATAAAACACAGACCTATTTATGGAGATGGAAGCTCTGTGAGTGCAGTGTGCATTTTACAAGAACACATAGGAATAAAAAGGCACACATTACACGTCCGGAAATGGGTGGGGTGGGAGGAGAACAGGATGAAATGATGGGAACAGGTGAGGGTGAGAGACAAGGAAAGGAAGGAAAATGATAATCAAATGAAATGACAGAAAGATAAGACAAACAAGAGCAGGACCTGGCAATGATAATATGGAGGAGGGGTAATTGGTGATGAAATCTTCCAGAGTCCGAGGGTGGGGCTCTGACAAGGTCTTGACCTCGGGACCTGGAAGACCATACAGGTGGGGCTAGCTTCTCTGTGTCAGCCCCTCTACTGCCCAGCAGCCTGCCTTGGCCCCATCCCATCTCTGCAAACTCCTGCTAACTTCACCTTCCACAGGACCCTCTTTCTTGTGACTCTCTTTTAAGTAGCTTGGCCTCAGAGCCTCTCTCTGCATCCTTTGGCTTTGGCATCTGCTGCTTCTATTCCATCCACCACTCCTTATCTGAATCCACTTCCAATGGACAAGAATCAAACTGACCAAGCTCTGGTCTGGTCCCCATTGGCTCATGCAGCCATGGCTAGCGTCAAATGACCACAAAACCCCTGTGGGCAGGAGCTGTGGAAGGGACAGTTTCCTCCAGAAGGGACGGAGGCAGGAGGTAGCTAAGAGATCTCACAGAGAGAGAAGCCTTTAAGACTACTTCTCAGTGAGATCCACCTTCTTGAGTTAAACTTCAACCCAGGTCAGGGCATCCAGGTCTAAATACAATGGGAGAAAGGAAGCAGGAAGCTCACCTCATACAAAATAAAGTCTCTGGGTGCCCAGTGGTCTTCATCACCCTTGGCCAACACCTCATTACCATGTCTTGACTATGCAATTCTAACACAAACTCTCAGTGGTAGAGGCAAAACCTTAGACAAACCCCTCAATCCCACCCTATACCCTAATGCTTAAAACCCTCAGCAGTAAACTCCTTCTGGCTGTGAGTTTGTCTTGATGGACCCTGTCTCAAGAAGAAGGAGAAGCTTAAGGAGAAGGAGAAGGAGGAGAAGGAGAGGAAGGGGGAGGGGAAGGAGGAAGAGGAGAAGGAGGAGGAGAAAGAGAAGGAAAGAGGAAGAAGAGGAGGAGGAGGAACAGGATAAGACTGTGGGAGGAGTCATGGCCTACAGACCACACAGAGGACCACACCCTTGGGGAGAATGAGCAGGGAGAAGGATCAGATTGTTCCAAGAGCATCCTAACCAGACACTCATTTCATGAACAGGAAGCTAAGCCTCCAAGCAGCGAGGAGACAGCAGGTGCCTGCAGTTACCCTGAACATGCCCAGTCCGTGCTCTCCTGACCAGGGGACCCTGTTAAGCAGGACTGGACTGGGGCCTATGGGATGGAAACCACAGTCCACCCTGTCCTTGTCCTTCTGGAAGTCACAATCTAAACCGCAAAGGGCTTCAAAATATCTTCATGTGGACTTTCTTTTGAGGCAACTTGTAAAAGTTGAAGGTTATGGCTAGGTCCCCGTGTCAGAAAGAGTTATTCATTAGTTTTGGAGAATGGAGCCCAGGTTACAGCCAGGGTTGCTGAACCCGTGCACATGTCTAGGGAGGTTAATTCACTCCTGAGCTAGTCACACAAACACTGCCATTATCTTTCCCTTATGGATCCCACCCTCGTCACGGTAGGGCCTGGTTTTCTCCTTATGTGAAAGGGGGTAGCATGGAAGTTCGCTGGGAGTATTAGAAGGCTTGCGGAATGAAATGATGACTTTGACCCCATTTTGTTAACAGCTGACCTAAAGCAATCATTCAGCTTGAAAAGAAATGGGAAAGTAGACCCAGAATCCACATTCTACTGCCTAAAGAAATCAAGCAGAGGATAAAACGTTTCAAAGTATTAAAGCTGTTTAAAAGCTTTGCCCACACAGATGCAAAGAAGGAAGTTGCAGAATGCAGGAGTGAATTAAGTAGAATGACAGCATTTCAGAGCTGGGGGAACCTCTGTAAACATTGATGTCTGCCTTCTTCTGTGAAAGATGAGGAAACTGAGGCTCAGAGAGGTGAAATGATTTGCTCAAGGTCACACAGTGCCCAAGGCCAAGCCAGGGTGGGAACTGTCCTCCTAGTTGTATACTGTTCCACCCATTCATTTTTTTGGCGGGGGGCGGGTTCCAGGGATCAAACTTGGGACCTTGTGCTTGCAAGGCAGATGGCACCACCAGTTCTTGATACAGTCAGTGCTGCAGAGAGGGATCTGTCTTCTTGCCTCCTTTAGAAATTGGTGCCTGGCACAAGTGTGGAGGGCCCATCTGTCCACGCGTAGGACCTCTTTCCCCAAGGGTGTGGGGCAGTGGAATTCATATGTAGACTTCAGACTTTCAATTATCCTTGCAGCTGGGGAGTCTGGAAATGAATTGGTCAAATCAGTCAAAAGTGGGAGAAAGAAAATCACGTGTGGGGATTCCCCCACCACCACCCCGTTGTCATAAAGTAGAGAGCAGATCTGGGATAAGATCTAGCAGGCTGCATATTACTCTTTGTAGAATCTCTGCAGGTAAGAAATGCAGTATTTTAATATCTTCTCTGGTTCAGATTTAGACAACTGGATTCTTCCCTCTTTCCTATCGTTGCAGGCAGACAGACATTTTCCCAGAAGGAGGCTGAAGCTGAGGGCTAAGGACAAGGCTCTCTGAGAATTCCTGGGTTCAGGTGTCAAGGCATAGTGACAGCTGCAGGGAGCGTGCTTCTCTCGCTCTCCTTCCCCATTTCCTGTCAGCAAAGGGGGCTGAGAATAGTTGCCGTGTTCCTGAAGCATCCGCGGGTCTGTGAGCTCATGTGTGCAAAGGAGAAAGACAGCTCCTTGTCAAGACACCCAGCTGCTGCTGGAACTGGCTTTGGGGGCACTGCAGATAGACAATGAGAGAAAGTTCTGGAAGACAAGAGGGGGGGGTGCTAGTTGTATAGGGTGTCTCTGTGGGGACTGCAGAATGGTGTGGGTGCAAGGCCTCAGAAGAGACCCAGAGCCACTGAGATCGTGAGTGTGAGGGAGGGTACAGAGCCCCCAGCTGCTTCCTGGAGTGACTGCAGCACAGCTGTGTTTGAAGCCAGGAGGGGCCCTGAGTGTATCAGAGGAAAGAGCCGTCACAGTACATACTAGTGGGGCTTGCAGTGGGTTCTGGAACCGCGGTCCTCGTAAACCTCAGTATTTCCAGCAAACCCTAATTTAGGAACAGGAGCCAGAAGACACGTATGACATCAGGAGTAAAGCATTCAGACCCCACAGAGCATAAATAACCATGGTCAAAGGGAGGCTCTGTGGTTGACTAAGCAAACACGCCCAAGAGTCTGATCTCAGTCTCCACCAGGGTCAGAGAGAGGCAAAGCAGAAGATAAGGTCAGAACCAGTTTCAAAATCAGTTTTAAAATGAGTTAGATAAACCTGTCATGTGGTAATAGCTGCAGAATTGCCCTTTGTCCTAGGATCCTAAGTAGTTCATTTCTTTCTTTCCTTCCTTCCTTCCTTTCCTTCTTTTCTTCTTTCCTTTTGATGGTACTAGGGACTGAACCTAGGGTCTTCACCAAGAGCTACATACTCAGCCAGGCCTTTTGTATTTTTTATTCTGAGACAGGATTTCACTAAGTCACTAAGTTGCCCACTGGGGTATCAAATTTGTGATCCTTCTCCCTCAGCTTCCCAAAGTGCCGGGATTATAGGTGTGTTCCATCACACCTGCCTTAGCTTTCTTTAATAACTGGCTTTCTAAACCATCTGGTACATTTGTGCATGGTTCAGTGTCCTTCTAACAGTGTCCTTTATGTATTTGCTGGAGTGAATGTGCTAGAACCAGAGTGGTCCCCCAAGGAGAGAATGATCGAAGTAGGAGCAGGGAGAGAAAGGATGTCCAAGGGCTCCAGAGGAATCCAATCTCCCCCCGCCATTTCCAGGTGAAATGAAAAGGACGGGGCAGGGAAAGTTCTTGCCCACAGCCAAGACCACGTCGGAGGCCACAGTTAGGGTCCCCCAGGCCCTTGACTCCCATGTGATTTTTCAGTACAGGAAAAAGCCATGGCAGGAGGTCCCTACCCTGCCCACCCCTATGAAAGGCTTAGCCCCTATTGGCCCTCAGGGACAGGAATGCAGGCTCCTCCTAGTGAGGTAGGGACTGTGGTCTTATTCTCAGAGGAGCAAAGAGAACTGAGAGCATTCAGTCCCTTGGCCAGGGATAGCGGTCTCCTTGGAGGAGGCCAGGAGCTGGACCCAGATACTCCGTGACAGGTGAGTGTATTAGACAGCATTTCCTCACTGGGACACCACGCTCAGCACTCATGTTTGGCTCACATTGTAAGGAGATTCAGTCCATGGTTGACTGGCTCCCAGAGTAACATCATGGCAACAGGGCAAGATGGAACAAAACTGCTCACTTCATGGTAGCTGGGAAGCAGAGTAAGGGAAAGTTCCAGAGAGGAAGGAGCAAGAAAGCAGACATAGACCCTAAGACCATCCCTCTGTGACTCAGCCAGACATCCCCAAAAATGTGCTTTACTAATCCCCTGGGTTGGGTGCCTCCCAAGCCAATCAAGGTGACACAATTCAGCTTAACTATTACAGGGGTGAGGTTTGGGGCAGAAAGGGGAGGAAGATAAAATAAGAACAATGAGGGCAGGCATTTCCTGGGGTGTAAATACCGAAGCAGAAGGCCTAAAGCCAGGAGAAGGTGGAAAGAGGTGCTTTGGGAAAGAGATCTGAGGGTAACTTTAGAAGAGCCACTTCAGGGCCCTCCTGAAAACAGAGGCTGGGGTGAGGGCCCACCCAGAGTGAGGACAGAGACTGCTGTGGCCAAGGAGGCCTTGGGCTTGTTGACCGTGAACTCTCTGAGAGAAGGGGTCGGATCTTGCTTGCCTTGGACCACATACCTGGCATGGTACCTCATGGGCTACCCATGTGTTTCGCATGTTTTCAGACAGAGCAAGAGCAACAGCTATCAAAATAGCATCCAAGTATTTTCTGAGGGCCTCGCTGTGGTCTTTCTCTCCTCCAGAGTGGCCGTGGCCCGGAGTAGACCAAGAAGTCCCTCACGTGGGAAGCAGCAGAGGGTCAGTGGGTAGTCCCCCTTCCCAGAGAGCCAAGGGTTAACCTGGACTCTTCCTCCCCAGACTTCAGGGATCCTATTCTCACCTGCACTACGGCTACCTCCCTGACGCCCTGGTGGACCTCACAGGAGGGGTGGTCACCACTGCCAACCTGCATGCCTCTCCTTCCAGCCTGCTGATGATGGTGAAGACGGCAGCCGAGGCTGGCTCCCTGATGGCCTGTGCCACCCCCCCGGGGGTAAGTAGATCAGGAGCCCACTGCACTGTCTGAGGCTTTGCTTACCCCAAAGTGGACAACCAAGGGCACCCAGCTAGGGAGAGAAAGGCAAGGGACCCCCCTGGAGCTCCTAGGGTGGGCTTTGCCTTCATGGAATGCTACAGCAGCCTCCCTCCCCCGGATATGGGAGTGCGGAATTTACTTCCCGGAGGGGGGGATGGGGCCAGAGAGGTTCAGTAATGTCTCCCCGTCACACAGCCAAAAAGTACTGAGCAGGGTTCAAATCCACCAACTCCAGAGCCTTCATTTTCTTCTTTTCCGTGACTTGGAGCCACCAGGCCCACCATTACCAAGGGGGTAATGAAGGGCTGCAGCGGTGGCAATGGCTTCTTCTGATGGCGGGAGCTGCTTTGTGCTTTGCCCTTATTCTACAGAAACCCCCGATTCCTGCTGACCCTAACAGCAGCACAAGGGCAACTTGTCTCCTTTTGGAAAGCTTGCCTGACCCTCCACATTATGTGAGTCTGTTCTGAGACATCTGGCTCCGTCTCCCCAGGATGTTTCCTGAACTCTTTAAATGTGTGCACCTCCCTAATCTGAAATGACACCAGAACGTGCAGGCGCATTTTAGAGCCCCAATCCTCGGGGCAGGGGCTCTGCATATCCCTGAATCCTGCAAGCCACCTGGTAGACAGGTTGTGCACTGTGCCTGGCTAATAATTAGTGGCTGGCAGAGCGAGGAGCCTGGGTCCTCAGGAGCTGGTGAGCTCCATCAGTCGAGTGGTAGCCTTCTGGTCTTGAAATACCAGAGCCTCACACACTGCTCGCTGCCTACCTCTGTCTTTCCAGAAGGGGTTCAAATGCATATGCCCTCCTCAAAGGACCAGGGCTCCACTGGTTCAGGTGCTTTCTGAGCCGTCTTTCTGCATCTTACCAGAGAGTCTCCGAGCGTGTGGTGAGTGCTCATCTGCTTTTCTCCTTTGCAGCCAACAGACAGGTCCGAGGTGATGCAGAACGGGCTGGTGAGCCAGCACGCCTATACGGTGACGGGCGCTGAGCAGGTGAGGCTGGCTGCTGCCCTGGCATCTCTCTCCAGGGTCCTGCCTGATGCTCCTGCTCCTCTAAACAGGAGCCAGAAGCACATTCCTCTATAAGCCCAACAAAGCTGACACTAGGGATTACCACCCTCATCCCCTCTGTGGCCTCCTCCAAGGGTGGCCTCAGTTGTACCCATTCGTCCAGAAGTTTCTGGATGAACTTCCTCCCCAGGGGCCCTCTGGAGTCCTTCCTCTCCTTGAAGTGAGCTCAAGTGTCAGTGTCAAGCTAGATGGCAGGCTTCACCCCAAAAAGAGATAGAATGAACCATCTAGCTGACTCTGGATGGTTTCATTTGTGACATACAAGCTAATCTGATAGGAGAAAAATACTCCCGCACATAGGCACTTATGACAGAGTTCATAGCAGGTAAGCAGGTGACCCAAGGCTGCTTCTACCCGTGAGCCCAAGACAGCTGCTCCAGGTCCTCTGGTCCACCTCCCGACCCCGTCCCTGAATTCTCAGTGGGGACGAAGCCATTGTCACACCTGTGGACAAGTGGGGACAGACAGGCTTTATCTCACTGGCCAGCTTTGATCACTGGCTGCACTGTCTGGATTCCTGTGTTTATAAGACGTTGGCACTGCTTGCAGATTTGGGGAAAGAGCTGTGTTTGATTCGTGATACCTGTGCTGACATGGGATGAGGGAGTGCTCTGAACAGAGCTCCTGACCTGGGCTGACAGGTGATCAAGGCCACATGTCCTGTAGGGCCCCTCCCTCCCGCCGTTATGAGCAGCTGACACCATAGAATGTGCTCTCAGGAGTGCTAAGCTGGGAGGTCCTCTGTGAAAACAGGCTTCCAAATTCCTTTTGAAAATCCAATTCATCGTTTCCCCTTCCTGGAGACTCGTGGTATATATGAATAGTTAAAGGCTCTGAGAAGGTCTGTATTTACAAATACTGCTTGGTTTTAATCTACCGTCTGCCAAGAAACCATGTTGTTCTAGAAGTAACTACTAATGGCCAGCGGAGCTGTGCTCAGGGGTGTACATCTGAGGAGCCATCATTCTAGGGTGAACCGCTGGGGCCACCGCCTGCCCAGTGACACCCTTTCTGAGAGAGCCACTGGGAATAGGAATGCGACCCTTGTGCCCCTGACCGAGCCCCACGTGATCACCAGGACAGCACTGTCATAACAGTCACAGTTATACCAGGGCCCAGGAACTTGATGTGGCTGAAGATTTCTCCTCCAGAGAGTGGGGGCTGGTTCTAACACTGAGCCACAACTGCTAGGATTAAACCAGCCCACAAATGCAGTATGCTTTTTAATCTGCTCATCCTCCCTCCAGGCAGGACACAGACAGGAAGATAAATGAAATTGGCATTTTTTATTATGCACCTAGCTCCAGCAGTGACTCCCCTGGGCAAGGGGGTCAGAGCTTACATGCATGCCTCATTTAGCTCTGCTCTCAGCCCCTTTGAATTTTCCTTGCTTTGCCCAACTGGACCTCCGTCTATCCCTTGGGCACTGAAGATGGCTCATTAAGCTCTGTGGCCACCGGACAACCATTTCTCATGTCCCTGCTTGGTGGCCTCCGCCAGGTGCTGGGAGCTAGTGATAAACTGTGTACAAGGCCTGGGGTGGGCAGAGGCCCGGAGAGTCCTGTGGGGTGGCACTGGAAGCTGGAGCACCTTCCATATTTCTGGGCCCTTGTATGACGCTGTTGCTCCTTCAGGGCAGTGCTCTGCTGGGGACCACACAGGCCTCAGCCAAGGGCTCAAGAATTGTGTCTGAGGCCAAGGCCACCGCCACATCCAGGGAGGGGCCTCTCTCCATGCCGATTCCAAAAGTCAGAGCCTGGGCCGGGAATTTAGCTCAGTGGTTTCGCCGCCTACTGCGCAAGCGCAAGGACCTGAGTTTGATTCCCGGTACCAAAAAAAAAAAAAAAAACCCCAGAGCCTGAGATTTGCAAAGTAACAGTGGCTCAGATCAGAATCCTACCTCTACCACTTTGAGGCCTTGGGAAAGTTGCTTTACCTCTTTGATGCTGTTTCCTCCTCTGCAAGGCAAGGTCGGGATGAACATGTCCCCCGAGAACTGCAGGCGGAAGGCAAGCTCCCTGGCGACCAACTCTGAGCTCTGCCTCCGAGTGGACTCCTCCCTTCCTCACCCCTCTGTCCCCTCACACAGCATCAGCACAGATCAATAGCCCAGCTACAACTCAATCATAGTTAATTCCCCTCTCCAGACTGAGGGCTCCGGGCCTCCGGAAGTGGAGCTGCAAGGCTTTGCTGTTTTCTGTTGTAACTTCCCCACTGCCCTGCCCTCTGGCTTGAGGTGAGTGGAGGAGCAGCAGTGCCAACCTCAACATCTGAAGCAAGTGATGATGATGAGGGGGAAGGAGGAAGAGAGGGAGGGAGAGTTGAGGCCACCGCAGGTCACCTGCTCTTACGCAGAGGTGTCTGCACAGATGCAGGATGCGGTGGGCTACCCTTGGCTATCTCAGTGCCCAGGCTGCCCTGGTCTTGCCCACATTGGCCTCCTCAGCTCTGGTCTCTCACAACAGCTCCCAGCCAGCTGCTGGCAGGGAAGCTGGCTCTTTCCCTGGGATAGAGATGCTGCCTGTGGCAGGGCTTGGGCCGGGGGACCCATAAAGCTCTCTCCTCTGCAACGAGAAGCAGCAGCCCTGCTGTTTATCTGCCCTTAAATCTGAGCTTGCCCAGATTCTCCTGCCGTACAACCTGATGAACTTGCACCTCCTGCAAGGGGCTGAGCAGAAGAAAGGCCCATTTCCTCCTCAATCTCATTCCAAGTCCATGCAGGCAGCAAGAGAGTCATTGATTTTTTTTATCCTTTCAAAAAAATTTTTTTCTGGCTGCAGCCAAATGAGGTCAGGAGTTGAATTAGTCCTCGGAGGGAGAGAGCGGTGGCATTCATATTCCCTCTTTCTGCTGACTTGAGCCAGGAGCCCTGACGGTTTGCTTTCCCGATCTTCACTGCAGATTCAGTCCGGGACAGGCTGGGACAAGATCATCCGCCTGTGGAACCCATGGGGCAAGACAGAGTGGAGAGGGCGCTGGAAAGATGGGTATGGCCGGGGCCCTGGGGGAAAGGCGTCACTGAGAACCGCTCCAGGCAGAGAACGGTGTCCCTGAGGCAGCATCTGTCACGCCTGCCTTGGGCAGCACTGCAGCCCCGTCCTGCCGGGTGTGGCCGTGAGGCGGCCCTCGCTCCCATGATGCCTTTCTGCTGGCATCTATCAGGCGTCAGTTGGGTACTCGCTATCCAAAGTGTGCGCGAGTCGGGTGCTCGGAGGGATGTACTGGTGACAAGACCTATGTCTGTGCTCCGGAAGGCTGGTGTTCCCAGGATCGGTAAAGAGGGCGGGGTCAGGCCAGGAGCCAGCCCTCCACTTGGCAAGAGAGAGAGGTGGACAGCGAGAGCCGCCTCCCTGGGAGGGATCTCAAGGACCCTAATACCCCTGCGCTGGCATTTCCCGGCTGGTACAGGATCTAACCCCTGGCACCCCACCCCTTGTTGACTGAAAATGGGAAGGTGATCCTGCGAAGTCTCGGGGGGGGGGGGCGGGCAGTGACGTGTTTCTCCTTTCAGAGCCCAGGAGGCTGCCCTGTTGCAGTCCTGTACAAAGCCATGCAAAGTGTCATGACGTGGTGGCCACAGAATTGTTGCCAGGAGTGTTGAGGGAGAGCATGATGGGAAAGGAAAAGCAATTTGTTCACACAGACAGGAGCACAGGGCCCACCATGCAGTGGCAAACCGTACAGTGTGCGCAGTGCTTTGGGGGAGGCAATGCAGCAGCCGTACTCAGACCGGACATCACTGGGCTATGGCCTGGTGCCCGCTGCGGGGTTATGGCAGGGCCACTCCGATTCTCCACAGCCTCCGGGCTGGTGTGTGCCTGGCACACGTGGGCACTCAGCCAGTGTATGTGCTGGCTGGGGGGTGAAGAGAGGGAATAAGGGAGAAGACAGCAGGTGGTCGGTTTGTAGACTAAACCTGGTTGTGACCTCATATGCTCCTTGGAGAACAGGGCAGCTGAACGCCCCCCAGAAGGGAAAAGAGCTGACAAAACCATGAACCAACCAGGCGTGGACAACGTCGGTCTTACTGTCCTCCTTTTTCCTTTCCTCTTGTTATCTTCCCTCCAGGGGGTCCTTACCTTTTCCGATGTAAATCCTAGCAACCTTGGCCAGAATCCCTGATTGGGGGTTGGCTATTGAGGGTAGAATCAGAGGGAAGGCCAGTAGGTAGGACAGATTCCCTAGGGCAGGGGAACAGATAATGAACTCCCAAGAGTTGATATTTCTCCTGTGTTTCCTATGCTAAATATCAAATGATCAGTGACAGCAACAAGGGACATCAGAGGTCAGGGGAGGGAAGTATTCCCTGGGTGGTCACATTCAGCAACCGTGTCACAGATGGGACTGATGCTCTGGGGGAGGGAGTATGACACCCTTCAGAAGAGACACTGGGTAGCAGGGGAAGCATAGGCCATGGTCCCCAGCCAGTTCAGGGTCCCTATCCTGTTCAGGGCCACCCAGCTGGCCTTGGGCAGAGGAACTGAGAAGAGAGGGTGGTGGGCTGGGGTTGGAGGGCCTGTTCGCAGCATCGAAGCTTAGATTCCTATCCTGCAGGTGCAGATGTGAACAAGACTTCTGAATAGGAAAGTGACTGCAGGGCAGAGACCTGGCAACACATACCCCATAGGATCATGTCCCTTGGCTGAGAGCTGAGGGTCACCCACTTCCCACCCGCCTCCCTTCTCAAGCTGAAAGGAAGTGGTGCAAACTGCGTAATCACTGTCTCCATGCCAGTGGTCGATTTCTTCCCTACTTTTTAGGAATGGAGATGAATGGAGAAAGCTGGATGGTCTAATCTCAGCCATAATTGAAATTTCAGGCGCACACACTTAAAGGCAAACTTGCATGAATCAATAACGTATTGATTTACACTACATTTATTTTCCCTTACATACTGCGGAAAATGTAATTATCACTTAATTATAAAATTGCCATTTTACAATAACACATCTGACTGCCTCAGCCTGAAGCCGGAAGACTGAATGGACGTCTCTGCCTTGCTATCCTAGCACAGAGGTGACCAGGCTCTCAATTCAAGCTATTCCATGGAGAAAAATCTCATTAAACTTTTGTGCCTCTGGGTCCCATTGCCTTGACAGTGTTCCTGCACTTTAAAGAGCAGGCTGGGGGAGGCGCCTCCTCACGGACTCTAGGACTAGCTTCTGGAACAACTATCCCAGTGAAATTTACAACACGAGAAGAAACTGGCAGAAAGTCATTGTGTGCCAACCATGTGACATGACGTGTGTTGATCATTGTGATGATGTAAGGAGAGCAATGCTCCTCAGCTCAATTGGCACTTGCTATACCCAGACAGGGATAGCAACAAACAGGCAATAGCTACAGATAGTGCTGAGTGCTGAGATAGAAGTGTCTGGGGAGCTATGGTTGCTCAAAGGAGGGATCCCGCTCCAGATGTGGTGCTGGTGGGGGTAGGAAGTCAAGCAAAGCTTCCCAAAGGAAGTGCCCTTTAGGAGGAAAGATAAGTAAGAGTTAGTGGGTCCAAAAACTGAGAGGAAGATGAGTGTTCTAGATGGAGGGAACATCACAATGGAAACCAAGAGGTGGCGTGTGGGATATTGAAGGAAGTGAAGACTTTCAAGATGGCAGAAGCATGGAATTCAATGGCAAGTTTGGGGGCGGGGAAGTGCCCAGGTCAGGCTGGAGAAGTAGGCAGAGGCTGGGGTTTTCTTTAAGGAGTTTGAACTTCACTCTCTCTGGAGAGTAACGGGGAACCGTGGACATATTTTAAGCAGGGAAATGATATAATCCAGTTTAAATGTCCAAGAGGGAGAAGAGGGTGACCTGAACTAGGATAGCAGAAGTAGGGACGGAAGTGAGTGGAGTTTGTGAGAGGGATTTACGGAAGGAATTGGGGTGTGAAAGTACTTGGTGACTAGTGAGAGAGAGACTTCTCATGTTCTCAGTGGGCAATAGGAGAAGGCAGAAGACAGGTGATTTGAGGTCACTTTGGGACTTGAGATGCAGGATGGATTGTAAATCTCTCTTGAGTTCAGGAAAGAAGAGCAAGCTGGGGAAAGGTGTTTGGAAGCCATCAGCATAACTGAAGCAGAGAAATGTAATGACTTGAGCCCTGTTCCTAGGTAGAATGATACTCTACTTGTCCCCAGGAACTAACAATGGCCAAACAAAGGACCCCTGCTAGGCCACATGTGGTTGAAATAAAACTCCCTGAGACATGCCACCCTATGATCTGTTTCTCCATGTGTAGGTCCCGGGAATGGCAAGAAACCCAAGACCCACGGAAAAAGCAATTGTACCACATCAAGGAAGATGGCGAGTTTTGGTATTTGCCCTTTTAAAAAATGAGTTTTAAAGCCTTATTGCCCAAGTTTTCAATCCCTGTTTCTTTCCGTAAATTTTTATGATGATGGAAATCAGCATTGCAGAGAAATCCTTAGAGAGAGAGTTTTCTCTACCAAGACAAACTTTGGGCAGAAAATTGTGCCACCTCTGGGTGTGAGAGTTGTCTTGGATTGTCCCAGATATTCTGATGATAAAAGGGAATGCTAGCATCAAAGATTTGGGAGAAAACAGCTTCTTTGCCACCAGGCGACATGGTTGTTAAGCCCATGCCTTCCATGCCATCCTAATGGGACTCTAGCTCTGCAGTCCCCTCTGCAGTGAATTTACAAAAGGAGAAGCTGGAAGCTCAGCTCCCAAGCTGAGTCTGGAATTCTGGGTGAGGAGTCACTGTCCCCACCCAGAAGTCATGCAAGACTGCATGACTAGTTGTTTTAAAAAAAAAAATGTTCATCTGTGTACACACATCTTAAAGGAGGAGATAGACATCTCTCTGTAGAGTTGTCTGGTTTACTTAGTGTCATATTTAAATGAAATTAAAATATATGTGAAAAAGATCCTGGGTCTAAGTTATTAAGAATCAGAAAAAAACAGGGCCGGGGATTTAGCTCAGTGGTTCCGGCGCCTGCCTCGCAAGCGTAAGGTCCCGAGTTCAATCCCCAGTACCAAAAAAAAAAAATCAGAAAAACAAATGTATATTAAAGGAAAAATATTCCCAATATCTCTACTTTCATCACAGTAGAAGGAAGGTAGGATTTTAGGTGTGGAATAAGCTTTGTTTTTATAAAGATCTCAACAGCAGACCTGGCAAATGGCCTCAGAGAAGGAACACCATGATGGCAGCATCAGGACCCAGACAGAGACAGGCTGCCTGTGGTCCCACTGGCCCTGATAGGGCTCATAGTTAGATTACCAGGTCAGGAAAATGGCTGATAAGGCCCCTGCCAGGTGACCCAAAACACCCAGAATTTGACTGCCAAGGTCCTTTCCACCACTGAAAGGAGAAGGACCAAGAAAGCCAAAGGTTGCTTGATGCTCTGACCTTTGGCTAGGTCAGTCAGTGAAGAAATTAGCTGACCCTGAAAGGGTACCATGAAGTGATGGGAACCCCCCACCTGGGGACACAATCAGCGGTCGTTTAGTGACGTGTGTCTGTGTCTGTTTCCAACAGGATGTCATGTCAAGATTTCCAAGAGAACTTCTCCTCCTTGTTCATATGTAACCAAGTCCCAATTACTTTGGACCGTGGAATCAGGCCCCAGGAAAGATGGCACCGAATGATATTTAGGAACCAAGTGATTCTCAGGAACAGTGCAAGTAAGTGTAACACTGGTGATCGTCCTGCCAGACCAGAAAGCTGTCATCAGCCTCCCTGCTCTTCAGTAAATAACCAGGGTGGTGGGGAGGGCTGTGGAAGGAGCACTAGGCAAAAGTCACTGCCTAGGTTACACATTGTCCTCGCCACACCCCAGTTTTGTGACTCGGGGGTACAGCTGGTCTCTCTGTCTTCATCCTCCCTAGTTGTGGTCTTAATAATCCCTCTCTGCCCCTGGAGTCCACAAAATGCCACCCTGACCCCAAGGAGAACATCCTGCCCTGGGCTGGTTGGGAGGCAGCAGTGTGGGCACTTTTGAGCCAGTCAGAGAGCTCCTTGCAATAAATCTTGTTGACTGCGTCCTCCAGAGAGAGAGTCACCTTCCTTCAGTGTTCCTCCTGCATGCTGCTTGTGACACTGATGAGTGAAACTGCTCCCTGTGGAGTTGAACCTCAGTGAGCTACTATGTCCTTGACAAAAGAGGCTGTAAAAACATATTTGTGTGTGCAAGTGCATATGTGTGTACATTTCCACCTAGACATATGCATTCCTTCTCCCGAGCACCTGCCTGTCAAGAATGGTTGGTTGCATGACTCCTGGATCCAAGGTGGCCCTCTCTCCCATGCCCAGACGCCTATGATCACTCTGCTACTCAGACCACCCGGTCACCAGGAAGCCACAAGCAGAGTCTGAGGAACCGTCAAATAACTCTTACTGATGGATCTCCGGAGCTCTGTCTGTCTGAATATATAGGCTGGGCACAATGCATATCAATGAATTAACCACAATTATACATTGGGGCCATTTTTAGTAATATGTTACAAGGAAGAGAGGGACGGGAGCCAGAGACCGAGCACCTGCTATATGCTGCTAAGTGCATTTTAATGCATGGTCTTATCCAGTCCTCATTGCAAACCCCATGACTGTCCTCTGTGTCTCCCCTGTTCCTTTCACAGCTTCACAGTTGTGACCCAAACCTTCTGGTATGTATCCATTTGTCACTATCCCGACTTATTCCTCTGTGCATTTGAACCTGACAGTTCCCACATGAGTTCTTTGTCTCTGGCTCTGGCTTTGACCAGCAGGCTGCAGGTAGAGGAACATTGCAGATGACTGTCTCTCTGCCTATATCTTCACTGGTGCTTGGGCAGCTGATGTTGCCATGATGGTTACCATGAGGAAATTATCCATGTATACCTGAGGTCCCTGGAACCCTACTCATTATTAAAATAGGCCTTGACTTTGAAGATTGTTCAGGTTTAGATCTAATTGGCCCCAGAAGTCCCACGTGTTTGGAGTGTGATTGGGCCATGGGGGCATTATACTGGTCATGGAGTCATCCGAATGATGACTTCAGTAGCTAAATGTACTATTGGGAGATGGAGCCTGATTGGAGGTGGGTCACTGGGGGCATGACCCGGGAAAGTGAATTCTTGTTCCCAGCTCTGTCCTTCTCTCTGCTTTCTGGCTGCCATGGATTGAGCAACTTTTCCTCTGTTGTGCCTCTCTGCTATCTTGTTTCTGCCTTGGAGCCAGCCAACCATGGGCTAAAACTGTGAGCCAAAATAAACCTTTCCTCCTTTAAGTTGTGGGTGTCAGATGTTGCATACCAGCTGCAGGAAAATAGGTAAAACACAGATTAAGAGACATTTTCCTCACCTAGGGATTATACTCCTTCTTCTTGTTTTTTAAGAGGGAGAGACTGGGGCTTAGAAAGTAAAGAACCTTTCTGAAGTACCACAACTAGTAACTGCGAGACAGGTACCCAGGCCTTAGGTCTCCAAATTCAGAGGCAGTAACCTAGCCCCGTGGGGCTCTCCAAACTAGACATGCCCCAACAGGGAATGGCGCCTGTAATGGCCTTTTCTCACATAGGAGAACCCAGGAGGAATCCTTATTACCTCTTCAGTGTGCAAGAGTCCCAAGGAGGCAACAATGTTGTTGTGTCCTTCACTGTCATGCCACAACTCCTGAAGGCAGAAGAGAAGGGATTTCCCTTGAGTTTCCAGGTGTTTAAGGTAAGGCTGCCTGCCTCAGGGCTCATCTTTTAGGGACACTTGTGCATACCTTGGGCAGGGGAAAACAGCCTGCCAGGCAGGGAGATGTGAGTGTACCAGAGCTTGGAGACAAAACCCAAGGGTCTGTAGTGTTCTAAGTTTGCAAGAAAACCTAAAACTGGAGAGGAGATTTGACTTGACCAGGTTGACAGTGAGACACACCTCCTATCTCTGTCGCTGGTCACCTTTTCCAGGTATGCTGCAGAATCTAATGCCTGTACCTTGAAAAGGAGCCTGGCCCAAGACCAGCTGTTGTAACCATGCAGATTCTTGGGGCTGACTGAATCAGAATCTGCAAGGACAGAACCTAAAAGTCTGCATTTTAACAAACTCCCTAGGGGCTGCTTACACATGCTTGAGAATTATTGGTGAAACTTTGGAGAGGCATGTAGGTTAAAAAAAGAAAAAAGCCAACAAGTATAAATCCAAGAGTTGTACTGAGGCACCTAATCTGCCCCACCCCAAAAATGAATAGGCCAAGCCCCAGACTACTAAAAATATCTCAGCCGACTCTTCCTTTCCCTGATGTGAGAGGGAGAAACCTTAGGACAGGCTGGGGGCCGCCTGAGTGCATGGCTCCTGGGGAAACTTCACGTCATTGTCCTTCAGCCTGGGGTCCCTGAGCTGCAACGTAGCAGCCTGAGCTAACTGATTTTCCCTGAGTCTTTACAGTTCAGAAGCTGTGGCAAGATTGTAACTGTGCCCATTTAAAAAGTACTACAGAGCCTGCTTCCCTCCTTTTCACTAGGATTTTCATGTGGGATTCCTCAGCTGCCCATTTACCACAGGAGCTCTCAGGCCCAAGGTCTTCTTGGGCTCCCTGGAGATCCCAGCAGATCTTTCAGGATTCTCACTGAGTTAAACACCAAAGAACTGTCTAGACTCAGACAAATCAAAGGTCATGGGGGCTCCTTCTTCAGTCCAGCAGAGAAACAGGCTCAATCAGGCTGACTCTCGTGAGTCCCTGGGCTCAGTGTGCAGTGCTCACCCAGCTGAAATGGGGCTCCAGCCCTGGTGCAGTGGGGACACTGCTCTGAAACCAAACCAAATCGTGGTTGTGTATAAATAGGCAGGGAGAGCTTGGGGCAGTTCATGGAATCTGGAGAAGAATTAAATTCCACATCAGCCAGGGAAGGCAGTGCCTGGTTGGGGCGGGGGGGGAGCAACACAGGTTGCCTTGTTCCCCAGTCTGCTACCTAAACTGCTGAGCCTGTTTCCGCCCTTACAAAGCAGGATGTCTGCTTGCAGAAATAGCATGAAGCACTGTACATGCAAGTGCTTCACAAACGGTAGAGGGGTTTCAAGATGAAACTGCACCCTCTGTACTTCTTTCCACCTGGTGGAAAAAGTGGAACACAGCTCTTTCCTCATTCACCTGCACATGTACGTCCCTGCCAGTGCCAGGGAGCTGAGAACAAAATCCCAGCATAATTACAGTCTGAGGGAACTACGGAAGGTCCCGACATGGCAAATTTACACAGGCCTGAGGTTGTGTCTTATCTCCAGGCCCGGCCATGTCTCTCCTTCCCTTCCAGTGTTACCCTCATTGCTATGGACAGGAACCACACCTTGCTGAGGGACAGAGGGGGTACCTTCCCTCTCACCTTCTTTCCTCCTTCAGTTCCTTCCTCTTGTGCAACCGAGTAAGGTAGTAGGGCTCCTCTTTTACAACTCTACACTGGGACTGAGCGCAGAATGAGTCCCTTCCCCTCACCTTGTGCCAGGAAATGGGGATGCCCACACAAGAGGAAGGAGCACCTGCTCGATTCTGTTGTGGTCCAGCTTCTTGACCCAATTTTCTTCTTCTGCCCCACAGGTTGATTCTCAGGTATGGCTCATCACCTTCTCCTGTCCCTGGTGCTGCCTCTTGGTAAAATGCCCAGACTCTTCTGACCCATGGCCTCCACATACTCCAGGCTGCAAACTCAGGCTTGCAAAGTCTTGCATCATATATAGGCCTAGTGTCTCAAGCAGGTCAACAAAGTGGGAAAACATGTAGTTGGTCTAGTCTAAAGGTTAGATCCCTTAGGCGCTCCCCTATTTAACATTCAAGAGGGCCGAAGTCCTCAAGCATCTGGCCCCTGCCAGAGAAGAACGACAGAGCTGTTCTTGTGTATGTAAGATGGGAGCAGCACTAAGGGACACTTAGGAGAATCTTCCACTTCCAGAGTTAGTCAGCCCTCAAATCCGCACTCCGCTGTAGGCACATATTCTGGATCCTCTGACAAGCAAATCGCCACTGCTCCTAAACAGATAACCTGACTCAGTATTGCTAAAACTTAAATCTGTGAGGAGGAATAGAGAAAGATGGGTGGAACTCAGAAAACCAGTCCTCAGGGGCACTCACCTGCCATGGTCGTGAGCTCTGAAGTGGGCGTCCGGGTCCATCCGTACCCCCGAGAGACCTCTGCCGCAGGAGCTAGAGGGCGGAGTGGATGGGAGGAGGGTGGGATATGGCCACAGCCAAGAGAGAGTCACCGTGGCCCCTCCAGGCCTTCCAAGCAGCAGCACAGGTAGACGGAGGCCGGGGAAAGGTGTTCCGGAGCAGGAAAGGTGACGAGGCGCAGGCGGAGTGGGGAGAAGTGGACCTTCAGGGAGGCCTTTGAGGGAAGTGGTCAGGTGCAAGGGCCGGGCTGGTGCTCCAGTTCCCAGAGCTGGAGAACAGGGTGGGGACTTGGCCCGGGAAAAGCCACAAGCCCCATCCCTAGAGCGATCATCAGCTCTGTTCCCCAGCAGCCCTGCTGAACTTGAAGGAGGCTCCTCCGAGTGCTGGACCAAGACATTGCGTCAGTCTCCCCCCACACACACTTCTGCCACTGAGCAAGCATGTTCTGAAGGATCGGGAGCCGGGGAGGACTGGGAGGGTCTCGCGGAGGGAGGAGAGCAGGGACACAAGGCTGTTCTCAACCCCTAGATCGTAGGAGGCGTGCTGCCACACACTGCTGCATGCAGAGTCATAGCTAGAGCCACAGGACACAGCTGGGCCTCTGGAGGGGAACTGGTCCCATTATGGCTTCTGCCAGAAGGGCTCCAACACATCCAGCTCCCAAACCCATGGGGCTGCTGCTGTCATCAGTAGAACAGCTTGGAAGCTTCCACCCAGCGCTCTGCAGTACACCTGGGGTGGTGCCCTATCTCCTGACTCACCTGGGAGCCCAGCCCTGTCCCTGTGCTCTAGGAAAAATACTGCCCTTTCCCCTGTTTTTCCTCCAAAGCAGAGCACATAAATAATCATTTCATGCTGTGTAACCATTCTAAATGGAATCCCCATGCTCAATTGTAGTGGGGGGAAATTTGTTTAGTAAGGGGTTTTTATTATGTGATATATATGTGACATCTCGTAATAGGAACTACATTATATTTATTGTTTTATCTTTAAAGAAATATTGAAATAAAAGGAAAATAATCAGGGGCTATTATTTTCCAATGAGAAAGAATCTCAGGGCTCTGTTGGAGAGATGGAATCAGAGGAAGTGGAAAGAATTCAACACTGCAATGCTATGGCAGCCCAGAGTATTTCACTGCAAGTGTAGAAGGGGCTTTAGAGGACCCAAAAGAAAGTCAGTGTTGGAACAGTGTCACTAGTTCCCATGGAGATCTTAACACAGAAGCAGAGAGAGAGAGAGAGAGAGAGAGAGAGAGAGAGAGAGCACACCAGGATGCTGTTAGATTTAGTAAGATAGAATTGCTTGTCATATTTCTTTGCATTCATCATAGAGTCTATGGTCTAGATGAATTAATAATCTAAATTATACTGGGTTTTGTGAGAGTTCAGGACAGCACTGTCCCTTCCCAGGGCCTGCCATGCCATTCAGGTGTAATGCTGGGTCTGGAAGGTGGTGGGTCTCTCTTGGTGGCTGGGACCATGGAGAGAGGGGGCTTTTCCACAATAATCGTGTTTCTTCTAGTTTCAGCAATTCCAGGAGAGATTGCCGCCCACGTTCTTTTCTCCATTTAGAAATGCTGCCCAGGGCATAGATTATGAAACCAAGTGCAACTTCATGAAATCTTTCCATCTCAACCCTGGGACCTATGTTGTGGTCCCCTCAGCACATAGAAAAGAAGCTAAGTTCTTGCTCCGAATCTTCCTGAAAATGCCAGACAGTGACAGGTACAGAATCTCTGAGATGCCACATGTTTTATTCTACTTAATTTTGTAAAAAGCATGGTATCATTGTGTCCAGTGTTCTGTGCAAATTATAGGTAGCACGTACTGGGTCAGAGGGGGCACAATATGGACTCTGCTCTTGAGAACTCCCTGTAAGAGGGGACAAAAAAGTCTATGAGCCAGTAACTGGACCAAAGCAGGATGGGACCATTGCTAGATGCAAAGCTGAATAGGAGGAAGAGTAGAGGGATCCATTCTGGCCAGATGGACTGAAGAGGTCTTCTTGAAGGAAGTGATGCTTGAGTTAGTCCTTAAAAGAAAAAAGAAATTAATGGGAGAAGGAGAAAGTCCATGCAATTGGAAGAAAAAAGCCTTTGCAAAAGCAGGGAAGTGGGTCAGCACAGGTCTTGCTGAGTAGCAAGGCACAGACTGGTGGCCTACAACCTGTGTGTCCACTTGTCCACTAGTGGCCACAATGTGGGATGGGTTGGGGGACTGAGAAAAGTGGGCCTGTCCAAACCTGCTGGGTGTCGAGTGCCTAGTCAATAGGTCAAGCCTGAGACCCACAAGTACTCACTCGTGGGGCTTCTTGTCCCCCTTGGCCCTGAGACAGACATTGCAAGTGAACTTTCCTGTGAGTGTGAGGGAGGCCGTCTCAGTCTAGCAGGCTAGGCAGCCATTGCCACCTATTCAAGATGGACTGTAAAGCAATAGTCATCCTTATCCTGGCAATGGGAGTCACTGTACATGTGCATGTCGTTATGAAAGTGGCTATTTACTCAACGATTAGACTATCAGACCATGCCCACCCAAAAGGCTGGTCTGTGTGCTGACTGCCCACTTCATGTCCTCTGATGCCGAGGGCTCTCCACTCTCGTCCTTGTCAGAAACGTCAGGTGCCTCCTGGGTCCCCCATATGCAGCCTCTTCTCAATAGTGAGGTCATCTTTGACACACTGTCCTTCTGGTTTCCTAGGAACCCGGGCAGCAGTTTCAAGCTCAGAGCACTGGAGGTAGGTATGGAGGAAGGTATGGTTGATAGACACGGAAGAAGGTTTTGAGTTGGCACACTTCCTTGACCACATCCCGTCCCCAACAGCTTTGGCCAGCCTCACCACGGATCAGTGGAAATGGAGAGTCTGCAAAGGGCACAAAAGGGGTGGGAAGGAGAACATCGGGTCTTCAAGGTCAGGCTGGACCCAACCATCATTTTGCCACAAACTTTGATTTTCTAATTCTCTGAGTTTTTCCAACTGCCTTTGCCTCTGATCTACGTGGGAGTCGTTGGGCTCTTGCTGTACAGGAGAGGGAGGTTTCTCCTCAGAAGTTTAATGTTGGCTATTTCCCCTTTGATCCAGGAAACTCTTTCAGAAAATGGCTCTGAACAAAGCATTTTCTACAGATATGCGCCAAAGGTACAGTACCAAGCCCTGAGGGGCTCCGTGGGGCAGAAGATGGAGGGACTTCAGGGCAGGAGAGCTGTCTAGGCCCTTGTCAGGATGCAGAGGAAGAGCCAGTTGATGGGTCATTTTCTCAGCTTCTCCCTCTGCCTGGACCATCTCCAGAACTTCTCTGGCTGCCTAGCTCTGGAGAGAAGTGCCACCCCCTGCTGGGAGACATCCCAGTGGAACAAAGAGCTTAGAAAGGGGGAAGATAATTACAGGGAGTGTGCAAGGGGTATGTTGCCTTTAACATCTTTAAACAGGCAATTGGCAGCACCCTTTGAAATCTTTCCCTCTCTGGCTCCGCCACCTCCCCCCAGGCTGGCATCATTCCTTCCAGGAGCTGGCCAGCTTCAGAAAGCACAACAGCATGCTTCCTGCCAAGCCACCTATGTGCATTCAGGATGTTCCTAATGGTTTAATAAACTGTTATAAAGAACTCCCTGACCTGTCAGGATAAAGTAGCTGCCAAGGGCTCTACTTGGCAGGCCTTTTACCATTAATAATCGCACTGGTGAGGGAAGCAGAAAGTGATAGACATGATCGTATGTACCACACCAGACAGGAAGGATGCCAGGCCCTGGCTCTGTATTCAGAGGACTAAAGGGGTGGCAGTGTCCTGGAGGCATGCTGGGTTCAGAGAAAAGAAAAGAGAAATGCAGAATGTGGCTGGAACGAGGGCTACTTTGGGCCCAAAGCAGTTCCTCTCTGGAATCGGCGCTGGCTGAGGAGTCAGGCCACCCCCAGGTTACCTCTGAAGGCTCTTCACTTGCTGCTTGACAAGGCTGGCCAGATGATCATCGTTCTCCGTGTGCGGGTTCCCTTGGGGAGGGGGGACATTGTGTGCATTCTTTGCCCCAGTACGGCCTGATTAGGATACCTTAGACCAAGCTTCTTCAGGGTCCGTGCATTTGTACTTCTAAACTAAACACTGTGTCCAGTGATAAGAAGGTGCAGATTCACAGCCAAGACTTTCCCAGACAACAGCCAAACACCTCCTCTTAGAGGAGGCTCCTATTGGGCCTTGGTGGGAGTTAGAATAAGGCACAGACACAGCATCATTCCAAGGTCACCACTAGACTGGGGACCCTTGAACAAGGCCCAGCTGTTGTCATGCTCTGTGATCTGCAGACTATCCTGAGAGACTGTGTCTTCCAAAGAAAAGGTAAAGCAAAGTCCTCTCTCCTGATCTGTTACATCAGTTTAAACTGCTTTAAATTAATACAGTGACTTGTTCCCACCACTATTTACTTTCCTGAGCCTTGGTGGTGGTGATGGTACTGTATCAAGGACTGCCTTTGGGAAAGGAAGAATACACTTGAACTCTGGGTTGGAGCAAATCCACCCACTACCTACTGTTTATTCCGTGGGTGAGCATTTCCCAAGCACCTACAGCATGCCATGTGTCGCACCAAGCTTTGGGAATACCAAAGTGCCAGCCCTTGGGTCTCCCACACCGCAGTAGCAGAGACAAACGTGCAGTTCTGTGGGAATTTGTTTAAGCAGCCATCAACTCCATTCCTGCCTTCATCTTCTCACACACTTCTGGTTGGTTATGGAGTATGGCTCCAGCTCAGAGTGTGTCCTAGGTGGGGAATGTGGAAAAGGCAGCAGACATGTTCCCTGGTCCATGCTGTTGTAGCCCACTGGGCAATTCCAGGTAAGTTGGAATTCCTCATTAGCGTGTCAGCTGCTGATGAAAGTGAGGATTCCTTTGCAGAGAAACTCAGGTGATGTTGGGCACACACACCAGCTTTCCTGACACGCAAACTGTGAGATGTTGGAAGGGTAACCCGAGGGGCAACTTCAGATACTGGCAGCACGTCTTCTTGAGGCATCAAGAGGACCTGTGCTCCTGGCTGAAGGACCCATTAGGACAGGCTGAGGGGCTGCATTTGCTCTCAGTGTGGGTGGTGAGGCCAACCCGGGGAGATGGAAGGGACAGTGTATCTTCTATGAGATGCTGGTTCTCGGAAGATCCACAGGAAATATCTGCTTCCACTTGACCCAGTGTCACTCTACAAAGCCACCGGCCGAGAAACCTCACTCCAGAGCCAGTTCTCCGAGCAAACACTTCCCCCAAGGACAACAGCTCTGCTTCTCAGTAAAACCGTCACCAAAGACACCGCCCATCATGCTGTTCAGTGCCCTAGTACAACTCTAATGAGATTAACTTCTCCAGAGCATAGGCCTCTTTCCCTTCAACCTTAACTGCTTCCTGCTTTTAATCCAAGGAAAACCATGCCATCTCCCTTTTGCTTCAATGGCTGGAAAGATTAATACTAAGCAATGTGTTCCATTGTAGTAGCTTCTCTTAGCCTAGATTTGGGATATTTTTAACTCCTATTATCACACATGTGTGCACACACACAGTCACATACCCTCAGTCATATTTTCTCTTAGTCTGGAAGTCGATGGAAACTCACCTACAGAGGTGCATTGATTCACCCAGCAGTACTGACCTGAGGGGTTCCTGATGCCAGGCATGGTAGAGAGGAAGCAGCTGTTTTCAGTCCAGTAATGAAGAGAAGGGAAGTGCCAGGAGGCGCCCACTGGTGGCAAATGTCAGGACTGATGGCCACTATAGATGCTCAGAGAGGGAGTCATTGCCATGGCCTGGAATAGCCAGGTCAAGGTGGCACAGGCACTTGGTGAACACGAAATGGTTGGCAATCAGAGAGCTATTCTGGAGCTGGGCAGTGGGCCTCTCCGGTCCCGGCCCCGTCTGATGCCCATCTTCCCTCCTTGTTTGAATCAGGGGCTGGACATTGATGCTACTCAACTTCAGAGCCTTCTCAACCAGGAGCTCCTGACAGGTACATTCCAGGGCCTGCTGGGCCCAGCCTTATCTCCCCTGGCCCCTCTCCACTCCACTGACGATTCAGCCCTTCCTGTTCTCCGTCCTCAGGACCTCCAGGGGACACTTTCTCCTTGGACGAGTGCCGCAGTATTGTGGCTCTGATGGATGTATCCTTTTCATTCGACCTTTTATCCAGCCGCAGGAGCCCATTCACTTTGTGGCCTTCCCAGGTTCACCAGAGGCCTGGGGTCGTGTGCGTTCTCCGCTAACTCCAGATCAATCGGCAGTGGTAGCAAAAGTGATCATCAGTCAAGCATTTACAAATTGTACTGGTGAATATAAACGTATATAGAGATTTTCCTTATAATTCTTGCAATAATCCTGTGATATAAGCAGTATCCCACTGTACAGTGGAAGAATAGGGATTCGGGGAGGTTCAGTCATTTACCCAGGTCACGCGTCTAGCCAGGACTTGTGTCCAGATGTGAAGTAGGGATTTCACCTTCAGTCTGTGTTCTAACCTTCTTGTACACCTTCTCCTTTGAGCTCCATGGAGGACCACTTCCCTTCCCCGTGTCCCTCACCACTGGAGAAGTCTTCACTACTTAGATTCCCTACTCAATGAGCCCCATTTCAGTGGAGATAACCGCACCAACATGCAGGAGCCTCCTTGCTCTACACAGCAGCTGAAGCCATTGCTGCTAACATGCTGCGTTTGCGGCCACAGACACTGGGTCTCGGCAGTTCAGTGACCGCAAGTGGCAAAATCAAGAATGAAATCCCAGCCTCCTGACTCCCATCCCTACATTCACTCTCCCTGAAGCGCCCTCCTGCCTGCACCATCTCCCTACAGGAAGGAAAGGCTGCGCACACAGGCAGGTCCTCCCCCAGCTGTGGCTGTCTCCGAGGGAGACAGATCACCCAGCTCCCACACCGTTAACAAGGCTCGACTGGGAATGCGAAGCTGGCCATTGTAGAACAAGAGAGCTTCTTGATGAAATCATAAATCAGGCCCTGTCTCCGCTAGCTGAGGGTTGCAATCAGACACAGAGCAATCCAAATGGCCCTCACATCTGCAGGCCGGGCCAGAGAGCCCAAGGCAGGTCACTCACATAGAACCCTACAAAGTATACCGGGCCCTTCCTGTTCCCCTGCTCCCCCATGGCTCCCTTCCAGTTTGCAGAAGCCAGTTCTTTTCCTCTCCCGAGTCATCAGTGTCCCCGTCCTGGGGGGTGGGGGCGGGGGGCCAGGACTGGCATCGATACACAGAAAGCGTTCCTTGCACACATTTGTGCACAAGGTTGGCACACTCACCCATCACTGCTGCATCCACAGTTGCAAGACCCTTCGTGCTCATCCCCATCCTCCTTGCCAGGGTCCCACCCAATTGGTGGAGGCCATATCAGAGTCACCCTGTCCTCTAGATGCAAGTGTGCTCAGCCTCCCTCTCTCAGGGCTTCTACCTCTTTATCTGTCTTCGTCTATAAAACAAATCTAAATCAGGTCACCTTCATACACAGTGCGAGTGAGCTGGCAGGGGGCCATGTGTAGGTGACACCCAACCGACTGCTTAGTAGTTGATAGAGTTGCTCTGGCTTTGTTGGTGAGACCAGTGGGCCTTGCTCAGGGTACCCCAGACTAGTTAACTCTTAACTCCTCACCCAGCTAGAGGTGAATGGGCGGCTTGACCAGGAGGAGTTTGCCAGACTGTGGAGGCGTCTTGTCCACTTCCAGGTAGGGGCATGTCCTCTATGACTAACCTCCTTATTTCATCTAGTTTAGCAAATATTTCCAAGGTGTCCGAGCCTGAACCAGGGTCAAGGGGTGGAAAGGGGAGGAAACCTCACCCTACTACCAGAGGTTGTATTGTCTGGGAAACGTGCTCACACAGGAGAAGGCCAAGGACCTGGGAGGCTTTGAAGAGAGAGGTCACCACAGCTGGAACTGTCAGCCAGCAGGGTGCTCCTCGCTTCTCCCCAGACTCAGTCTATGAGGCCACCCCTTTCTTGTCCAGTGCCTGAGCCAGAGCATCTGCCAAAAACACAGACACAGCTGGTCTACAGCCTGAGTGTGGCCTCCCCATTGTCCTCAGGACAAAGTCTAAATTCATCAGAGCAGCACACAAGGCCTTCTGATTTGGGCCCCTGCTTTTGAGTCAAGGAGAAGCCCTTTACACTCATGCACCTTCCTGTGACCCCAACTACAAGGCACCCGGCTATTCCCTGTAAATGCCTGCCCTTGTGCCTTCGGCCTGCTCTTCCTTCTCTGCCCCTGCACCCTGGGACCTGATCAGTGCCCCTCTGATTCCTCACACGTGAGCCTCCATCTGACAGCACAAGCCACACTCTGCTGTCTTACTGTTTTGTACTTAAAAATAACTTTTTGTTGCGATAAAAGCAATGCCTCTTAATACAGATGAACAAAAATAAATTTAAAAAGAAAACCTGATCTTACCAAAGGAAAACTCACACCTACCATGGTGAATATTTCTCAAATTTTTCCTGTAATATGTACAAACAGGAAATTGAAAAGTATCATATGCTTTTAAAGAAAGAAAGCACCAACATATTGGAAGCCACTAAATATCTCTGTGCAGTATTTACAGGCTGAGAAAAGAGCTCCTGTGTCTCTGCCAGGACGCACCACACAGGTCAGGGACACTGGTCACTTGGTTTCTTGCAAGGCACTGAAATTGTTGGCACATTATTCCCCCTTTAAATTGTCGTGTCCTCCAGGGCAAGACCTCCTCAGGTCCATTTGTCTCCAGTGCGCTGCACAGTGTGTCTAATATAGCAGCATTAAAAAATGCTGACTAAACGACCAAACCAGTTACCAAATGGACACAAGAAAACCCAGTGGGGAACACTTGAAGTTTATCTCTAGCTCACCAAAAGCCTCATAAGGCCAAGAACACCTCTTAAGCTGCTATTGCACAGTCATTGTCTTCCACAGTTGGCCTCACCTGGTGGGGTGGGGGAGGGGGGTGTATCTTGGAAAACTCCTAGGGGCAGCTATGCAAAGACCAAAACTGGAGTCCTGCATTCAGCCCTGCCGCAGCTGCCCACTGAATCCAAGGCCAGATCTCCTCCTGACTGAGCATCAGTGTCCTCTCCTGGGGAGTATGATAGTGAGCAGAATACAGTGAGGATTAGGCAGAGGTGGGAAAGCTGTAAGTGTAAGAGCAGCAGTGTACAAAAGTGACATATGAGTTACTACTTCCTGCAACTGTACCTGGACCCCATTCCCAATACCTATTGGACTTACTCCCAATACCTTCTCCACAGCATTCACTCCTGTTCAAGGTACACGCCTAAGCACCTGATAAATATTTGCCAGGAGAGAGGAAATAACTCACCTAAGATTAGTTACACAGCTGATAAATAGTTGGGCTGGGACTTATATCCCGGACATTTGCTCATCAAGTCTGTGCTCTTGACCACTACCCTTTGCAAACTCTTTAGATAGCCCTATGCTTCCATGAAGACAGCAAATTGTGCTAGGTGGCGGGATCCACCTGAGATGGGAGGAGGAAAGGAAAGCAGGTTGGGAGAGGGAAATGCACAGGCCCCAACTTCGGACACTCCTACCTGCCCCAACCCTCCTTCCTGCTCCCTGGCCTGCCTCTGAGCTGGGTCCACTGAGGCTTTAGTGAGGCAAACGCCAGGTGTTAAAAGGGATTTCCAAGTCTTTTCCATCCACACCCTGCAGGTCTTCACCATGGCTTCTTTCTTCTTTTCCCCTTTTTCCATGTCAGCATGTTTTCCAGAACATCCAGCAAAGCTCTGGAGTCCTCTTGAGCTCAGACTTGAGCAAGGCCATAGAGAGCACAGGTAAGGCAGGGGCCTTTTGAGCAGGGTGTCCTGGGCCTGCGTGCAGGGAGAGGCTCCCCTCAGCCCCAGTGTGTTGTATGACACTGTAGTGCTGTAAAGCTGGACAGTCAGGAGAGAGAACAACTCAGCTCCCACATTCTCCCCTGGTCTGCCATCACCCTGATGGGTCTCCAGGGCTCCAGACTCAGACATCAGGCCTCTGATGGAGCTCTCTTAATGTCAGTCAATTTTCCCAGCTGCCTTTTCTCCCCAGTACAGCTCTAACTGTGAGAAAATAGCTACTTGTGATTAATGCCCTACCTTCCAGAAGCATCCAGCTCAGCACCTGGGCCATCAGAGTTAAAAATCCACACGCAGGCTGATGGTCTCTCTTCTCTCTCTTCATGGAGGATTTGGGGCTAAATGGAATCAAATGGCATCTGCCTGCTTCCAGTAAACAAAAGTGCTTTGCTGGGCTAATGATAAAACCTTCAGGTATATATGGGCTGCACAGCTCACCAAGCTCTCCTGTCCACGTCACCTCATGTGATTATCTTGACTGCCCTGAGACCTGGGAAAGGCAGGAATCATTGCCTCCATTGTACCACTGGGGAAAATGGATCACAAAAAGTTAATGCAATGACCACTTTCCTCAAACTGTAAAATCGTGCTCCCCCAGGTTAACTCCATAATTCTCTCTCCCCTGGCTCCTGATCTGGAGAGGGGGTAGAAATACAGGACTCTGCTCTTGACTTGAGCGTAGATCCTCCCCTTAATTCTTCAGAGCAGGGTTGCAGAGCTTAAACCTGGGGGTCATCAGAGTCCTCTGCTCAGGGCTTGTGAAAGCACAGAAAGCTGAGCCTCCCTTGCATTTATATAGGAGGTCCAAATGGGGCTAGAGAGCTTTCATTTCCCAACAAGCACCAGGTGGTGCTCCTGCCCATCTGGAAAACACCTGAGAACCACCGAAGGCCCATTAAAGAAGAAATCATTACAGGAGCCCTCACTAAAGAGTTCAGAATAATAAGAAGAGAGAAAAATAAAGAATAGTTCAAATTCAACTGAACAGACTTCAGGGGCTAGGCAGGCAACTTAACCATAAGTGAATGAGCAGTCTGAGAAGCAGCAGGTGGAGACAATGGTATGGCCCCTTTGAAGGCATTGTGAGATTGGAATCAAAAGTGTCACTGGGTGCAGGGGTCCCACAGGCTACTGGGCTCATCTCTTGAGGGATGGCTCAGCTTGCAAGGTTTTGCTGCTCGCCAGAGTTTGCAGGTCCAACCGTGTGCCAGTCTGCACTTGTCCCTCTGTGGCTGGTGCCTCCCTGGAACTTATAACTAGACTGCAAGGCAACAAGACAAAGAGGGCAATGGGACTGTCTTCTGCCCGGCTGAGGCCCCCTTCTGAGCCTGGTCTCCCCTCTGAGAAGCAGCCTTTTCCCTGGGAGACCACACAGAACTAAATCCCTCTCTTTCAGGGAGTCCACACCTGCTCATCCTAGCAGCATCCATGCAGAAGGCCCACACAGAGTCCTGGGATTGGGGAGGAGGATGGTTTTATAAAGCCACCCACAGAGAGAGGCCCGACAGACCCAGGGCTAGACCCAAGCCCCTGGTCCTGCCAGCCCCCATGCTGGGCAGGATTATCCAATCGGGAAGGCTCATGTGTCTCCAGAGGAACACTCAGTGTCGTGTCCCTTAAGCTGGTCCCTGAACAACCTCCTGAACTGTATCACTAGTGCCCGGCCAGAGAACATGGGAAGATCAGCGAGGTCCTGAGAGAAGGGGACTGGCCACCAAACTAGGCTGAACAGGAGGCGATGGGGGGCCCCTGAGCACTCTGAACAAATGTCCCACGTCTGGCGAGGCAGAGGGGAACCCCTCACTTCCCCTTCCCCTTCCCCACCCTACCTCCTCCATTTACCAGCTCACCCTGTGGCCCAAACTTCCTTACAGGCATCTCCATCAGCAGTGAGCTGCTGGGTCTCATGACCCTTCGCTACAGTGACAGCGCTGGTCAGGTCAGCTTCCCCAGCCTGGTCTGCTTCCTGATGCGGCTGGAAGCCATGACAAGTAAGTGTCCCTGGGGGAGACCCTGCTGCCCCAGGCCAGGCAAGGCCTCGGGAGTGGATGGGCTGGTGTCCTGCCTGAGGCGTCCCTGCTGTAAGAGCTCAGTGCCAACTGAGGCTGTCACTAATAGTGCAGTCACTGAAACAGCGTCACCAGCTTCCCTTCCATACCCTGGCCACCCCAACACCCCCATCCCAGGTCTCTTGTGACCTCTTCACCATGTCTAGCTCTCCTAGGGACAAGGTTAATTTAAATCACCCTGCCCCTCTCTGGGTTGTGTATATAACTGAAACCTGCTCTTCAGTCTTGCAGGGAAGGGTGTGGTCTCTGCAGAAGAAACCACATACACATGGGTAAGGAAGTGGGACAGGAGGCCTTTCCTTGAGCTATGGAGGCCAGAGAATTTGACCCTTTTTAGCAACATAGCCTGTTTTAAATGAAATCCTGTGTGAAATCCCAGGCCACAGTGGTGGTATGGGGGCCAGAGACACCCCGGCCCTGCCATGTCCCTCTGCAAACCCCACAGTTCTGAGGGGGGAAATTAAAAAAAAAAAACTGAGTGAATGGAGCCTTGGGAGGGTCAGAGCCAAGCCTGAAGCACAAACCTCGCCCCCAGGGTATTCTTAGGGGCACTGGGCAGGTCCCCAGACTGCACTCATGAAACTAAGGAAACCCCACACATTTCCTGACTGAGTGTGGAGGGACATAAGGGGCCAGGAATCTGGAAGGGGAGGGGACTGAGCAGTCACAGAGGGCTATTGTGAGAACTGGAGCCTAGAGCTGACCCACAGTAATAGAGCTTGAGCCAAAAGAGGAACGTGGGGATGGGCTCAGTCTGTGGACCACGAGAGCTGCTTTACAGAGTCCTCACCGCTGCTTCGGTCCTCTCATGGGCCTGCCCTGCCCTGATTTCCTTCTCCTCAGTCAGTCAAAACCTTTCCTTCTTTATCCTAGAGACATTCCATAATCTCTCCAAGGACGGAAAAGGACTCTACCTGACGGAAATGGAGGTGAGGCACCTTCCCTTCTCAAGGCCAGGTGCAACCCCGGGGCCGCCCTTCCTGACCCACTTCCAGTGGGCATTCTTCTCCATGAGGATACTGAACCCTCCATCAAAGGCCAGCCAAGCCACTGGCCCCCCTGCCTCCAATTACTGCCTTTATATATTGCTGGCTGCCGGGCTGCTTTAGGATCTTGGCAGACAGATTTTATTTTTTTCCAATAGCTTAATAAAGCAGGGGATTATGTGGGAGTCATAAATCCAAGAAGGAACTGAAGAGCAGCCCGCCAAGCTCACTGTACATTAAACTTGCTCCCACTGAATTTTAGAGCCTTCCAACAGGCCAGCTGGTCAACCTCAGTCATACTTGTCACTGCCTGGCTTCTGAGGGACTACCAGAAGATATGTTGAAATAGGGCTTAGACCTCCTGCTTGGGTTAGAGTTAGCTGAAAAGGGGTGATGAGACTGAACTGGGATCTTCCAAGGGAGGAGGGTAGCACTTGTACATCCCTATATGAAGTAAAGGAGCTTAAAGCACTGGTTGTAATGATGATGCTTATTTCTCAGTGGATGAACTTTGTCATGTACAACTGAGGCAGGAGCACAGCAAACCCCAAGGACAAGGTAAGATACAGTGATTTGGAATTCTGTCTTCTTCCTGTGAATATTTCCCTTTTCCTCCAGATTCTATACATAAAACTCTCTGGGAAACCTCCTCAAGGATTACAGAAACCTCAAGGCTCAGATACTCAGGACTGCTGAGTTTCAAGGCCAGTGCTACAGATTTCATCCAGGCCATGTGGATCAGGGGACTTTCATGGAAAAGTGTGACCTGAAAGTCATGAACAAAGGATTTAGAACTCGTAAGTGAAATTTCAAAAAGGAAAAGCAACCACTGGTCACTGACAAAGCAATAGAAATGGTGGAAATAGAGTGGTGCGGAGCAATAGAAATCTGGGGCAGACTTGGGGAGAGTGCAGATGGATTCAGTCTTTGCTCTACCATTGCCTCTCTATGCAGCTTTGGGCTGCTACTTGTAGGCATCCGTGTTTCCATATCTAGCATGAGTGTGCTGAAGAATGAACACCCAAGTCACATTTCCTCTAAATTTATTTTAATGGAACAGAACTTAGGTGCCATAGGTGGTAAGCCTATGGCACATGTGTTGTTTTTCTTTTGAGACAGAAGATGTTAATGTATGAGTTGCTCTTTCTAAACTAAAACCTCAGTATTTAGGTTTAATTGCAGTGATGGCATTTTACAGTAAATAAGTGGGTTTTGGTTGCAGTTTGGGCACTCGTCTCTAAAATGTTCGCCATTGCTGCCTTAGAGTTACATAGTCCCCGCCCCATCTTGTTGTAGCAGAAGCCCCAGTACAGTTTCTAGAATCTTCCTAGACTGAGGAGCTCAAGTGTTCCTCATCGATGGACATCTCCAGGTGTTAGGTATTCTTTATTTAGGGGCAGCAATCTACTTCCTTGGAACTTTTCACCCTTGCTTCTAGCTCTACTCCCCGGGCTACTGTACCAAAAAAAAAAGAAAGAAAAAAGGACTGGCCACACCCAGCCTTGAAGTACTTGAGGATACCTTTGTTGTCTCACCCAAAGCTATTGTTTTAGTTATCCCTGTCCATTTTCATCTGGGACCTCTTGTTGACCATTTTCTATATACCAATGTTTCTTTGAAAAATACAGTTCTCCATACAGCAGTCCTGTGATCAATGCCCTCTGAAACTCTGTTATCTTTGTAAATGATATTTATTTAATCTACCAGTCATGTACTTTGAAATTACAAGATAGATACTGTCTCAATAAAAAATAATATTTTAGCATAAACATTTCCTCATGAACCTTGCTGCTTCCTAATGATCACGGATAACAAACTTGCAAAGATCATAGTTCATTTGACTCTACTAGATTTTCTTGAATTCCCCTTTTACTCCTTTAAAAAATAGATCATTTCCAATATTACCATGACTGTTTCAATCAGCATAATTTTTAATATCAAGAATGATTCTTCAATTGTATCATTAAGCTAATTTGGCACACAGGGCCTGAAGATTTGAACTTTTAAAGTAACTAAATTCTTTCTCACTATTTTTTCTCCATTTAGGGTCCCAATTCTCTCTTAACTAATTTTTCTATCCTTTCTGTTTTGAACATAATATAAGAATGGAGTATAAAATGTGTGGTTATGTATACTTCAGTCTCTTTCATTAATGTCTATCATCAACCCTAATAATGCCCCCTCGGCTTCCTCATTAGTCACGGCCTCTGACATCACATTATTAATGCCTATCTATTCACTCTTGCCCCATGAGTTATTTGCAGAACTGGAGGAAGGAGAATGGAGATTTTCTTCCTCCAAGCCTACAAATCCACCTTCATCAGCAGCCACCTCCTTCCTCTCTTCCTCCTGTTATGTTAGGCATATCCCTCTGAAGGTGTTCTGCATCTCATTACCATCCACCTTTGCAAGAGCCTGGTTGAATGAATTCTCTCCTCTGTCTTCTGAATGCTAAGCCTGTCTCTCTTTAGAGCTTTCCAATTCCCATTCAAGCATGTCTATCTCAGATTTCTTCTATCTCATATTCCCTTCCAGCTATAGCTGCATCTCTCTCCTCTATTACAGCCAAACTTTATAAAACAGCTCATTGTCTCCACATTCTCACCTCCACTCTCCCTTCAAACTCCTTCAGTTTAGATTTCTTAGGGCATCATCTTTATTCCTGACTTTCATACTGATTCCCAATCTAATTTTTTGCATCTCTTTGTATCCCTCAAATCAATTACCTGCAAACAGAGTAAGTGTTTAAAAATTTAGGTGCATCCAGTGCTTTCCCTGGGTTAAAACCATTCAATCACTTCCCATTGCTTTACAGGACAAGTCTAGAAACATTAAAATGGGCCCCAAGAACCTGCATTCTCTGGCCCCTGTCCACACATCTAACCACACCTTATTCCTGCCTCAGCTCCCACTATGCCTCATGCACTGTTTCTTTGGATTGTCCATGTTTTTCCCAGCATCAGGGCTTTCCATTTATTGACTGCTCTGCTTAGAGTATTAGTCATTAGACTCTTGATCCTTCATGTCTTGGCTCCGTTGGATCCCCAAATAGTCAGTAGTACTGATACACTACTCTTCCCCAGCATAGCACTCAGTGCTCTATTTATTTTGTTGCCCAATCCTTCCATTTTTTAGAGATTTATTGAGATATATTTATCACCACTCATACATTCCACTCACCCATTTAAATTATAGAGTTCAATGGTTTTTAGTATAGTCACAGTAACTATCACCACAATATAATTTCAGAACATTTCTCATCAGTACAAAAAGAAATTTCAGAACACTTCTCATCACAGTTGTATCCCATGTTTAGTCCTAGGAAACTATTACTCTACCATCCGAATCTATAGATTTCCCTTTTCTGGGCATTACATATAAATGGAATCATGGACTATGTTGTCCATTGTGACTGGTTTCTTTCACTTTGCATTATGTTTTCAGGGTCCATCCATGTGTTAACATGTTCATTTTCAGCATTGTGTTAATATGTCATTCCTTTTTTTTTTTGGTACTGGGGATTGAACTCAGTTCCTTGTGCTTGCGAGGCAGGTGGCAGAACCACTGAGCTAAATCCCTGGCCCTATGTCATTCCTTTTTAATGATAAATAATATTTTGTTGCTATACCATATTTTATCCACCTATTCATTGGTTGGCAGATGTTTAAGTTGTTTCTTCTTTTTGACTATTATTAATAATCCTGCTATAAATATTCATGTACAAGTTTTGGGGTGGATATATGTTTTCATTGCACTTGGTTGTATACCGAGGAATGGAAATGTGAGATCAAATGGTAATTCTGCATGTAATGTTTTTAAGAACTGTTCTTGCAAAGCACCATACTACTATGTTCCTACCAGCAGTGAATGATGCTTCCAGCTCTTCCACATCCTCACCAAAACTTATCGTTGTTATTGTTCATCTCTATATTGAACTATCCTAGAGGCTTTGCAGTGATATCTCATTGTGCTTTTGATTTGCATTTCCGTGATGACAATGATGTTGATCATCTTTTCAGTGCTTAAAGACTACTTGTGTATCATTCAGTAACCGTTTTTGTGGAGAAAAATTTATCTGAAGCCTTTGCCCATCTTAAATTGGGTCATTTACCCTGTTGCTATTGAGTTATAATCATTATTTTTATATTCTAGTCACTAGTTCCTTTTCATACATGTAATTTAAATATTTTTCTCCCATTCTGCAGGTTATCTTTTCAGTTTTTTGATGGCATCATTTGCAGTACACGCGTTTTTAATTTTAATGAATTCCAACTTACCTATTCTTTCTTTTATCACTTTTCCTTTTGGTAGTGTATCTAAGGAATTGTTACCTAAGCCAAGGTCACAAATATTTACTCCGGTTTTTCTTCTAAAAGTTCTATAGTTTAGCTATTTTGAGGTAATTTTTTTCATTAAGTTTATTGGTACATTTTAGGTATAAAATACAGTTACGTTCATCGTTGGGATCTTGTACCTTTACATGATGTATCTTAGCTCTTATTTTTTCTCTATTTCCCTGCCCTCCCTTCCCCTGCTCCACCCTTCCCAAGCAATGAGGTAATTTTAAAAATATGTTTGAAGTAGGAGTCTAATTTCATTCTTTTGCATATGGATATCCAGTTTTCCCACCACCACTTGTTGAAAAAAATCATTCTTTCTTCCATTATATTATCTTTTTTTGTTTTTTTACTTAAATTCTTTTATTGGTACATTTTAGGTATACAATATGTTTACATTTATCATTGGGTGCTTGTACCTGTACCTGATGTATCTTGGTTCTTATTTTTTCCCCATTACCTGTCGGCCCTTCACCGCCTCCACCCTTCCCTATTTACATAGACTTCGTTTCCATTTTTTTTTCTTTTCTCATAATTTTTCCTTCCCATTCTTTCCTTCCCCCATCTCCTCCCACCACCCCTACCCCTTTGGACCTTTTCCTATTTCAAAGTATCAATTATTAGTTATTAATCCTTTTAATCCTTATTTACACTCTCAGTTTCTCACACTAGAGAAACTATTCGGTATTTCTACGTGTCCTATTTATTTCACTTAAGAGTGTGGCCCCAATATGCATCCATTTAGCTATAAATGACTCTCATTTCTCGTTCTTTATGGCTGAGTAAGTACTCCATTTTATAAAAATACCACATCTCCTTTATCCAGTTTCCAGTTGATGGGCACTTGGGCTGTTTCCAAGCTTTAGCTATTACAAACTGTGAGGCAATAAACATGAGTACACATATATCTCTGTGGTATGATTCTTTTAACTCTTTTGGGAAGATACCCAGCAGGGAAATAGCTGGGTCAAATGGGACCTCCAGCCCTAGTTCTTTGAGGTATCTCCACACTGATTTCCACAGTGGTTGCACCAGTCTGCACTCCCAGCAACAATGGAGAAGGGTTCCTTTCTCTCCACACCCCTGCCAGCATTTGTTATTGGTTGATTTTTTGATAGCAGTCATTCTTTCTGAGGTGAGGTGAAATCTCAGTGTTGTTTTCATCTGCATCTCTCGAATGACCAGTGATGGTGAACATTTTTTCATATGTTTATTTGCTGCTTTTACTTCTTTGTCTGAGAAATATCTGTTCATTTCAGATCCCCATTTTTGACTGGCAAAGAAACAGACCCAAGGATCAGTGGAATAGATTAGAAGACGCAGAAACAACTCCAGACATACTCAGCCACCTCATCTTTGACAAAGGAGCCAAACACCCTCATTGGAGGAAAGATAGCCTCTTTAATAAATGGTGTTGGAAAAACTGGATTTCAACCTGCCAGAGATTAAAACTAGACCCGTATCTATCACCATGCACTAAACTAAGATCAAAGTGGATTGAAGATCTAAATATTAAGACAGAAACACTAAACTTGCTGGAAGATAAGTTAGGTAGAACTCTTGAAGACATTGGCATAGGAAAAGACTTTACGAACAAAACCTCAGTAGCACAGGAACTAGCAGAAAGAATCAACAACTGGGATCTTATCTTATTAAAAAGCTTCTGCACTGCAAGAGAAACCACCAACAGAGCTAACAGACCACCTACAATGTGGGAAAAAAATGTTAGCAGCTGTAACTCAGACAAAGGGCTACTATCTAGAATATATAAAGAACTGAAAAAAATCAGACTCCCCAAATTCCATTATATTATCTTACCACTCTTTATGAAAGTCAACTTATCCTAATGTGAGGATTTATATCTAGATTTTTCAATATTCCATTCATTTATTTTTTATTAATTTTATTGGGACATTTTAGGTATACAATACAGTTACATTCATCATTGGAAATTTGCACCTTTTCATAATCTTAGTTCTTATCTTTCCCCCTTCCCCTGCCCTCCCTTCAACCCCTCCATCCCTCCCTATTAACAAAGACTTTGTTTCCATTTTTTCATTTTCTCATATTAATCCCATTCCCTTCTTTCCTTTCCCCTACCCCTCCCACTTCCTTTCCCCTTTGCCCCTTTTCTTCCTATTTCACATTCCATTCATTTATATGTCTATCCTTAGGCTAGTATCACACTGTGTTGATGATTATGTTTCTGTAGTAAAGTTTGAAGTTAGGAATTGTGAGATGTTTTGTTTTTGTTTTTGTTTTTGTTTTTTTGTACTGGGGACTGAATTCAGGCCCTTGCACTTGTGAGGCAGGTGGCAGCACCACTGAGCTAAATCCCCCGCCCAGGAAATGTGAGTCTTTCCACTATATTTTTCAAGATTATTTTGGCTATTCTGAGTTCTTTGAATTTATACATACATTTTAAGATCACCTTGTCAATTTATGAGGGGAAAAAAGGAGGAAGTGGCAACCAGTATGCATTTACACATGAATTTTAGGGTCTGCTTGTCAATTTATGGGGAAAATAGGGGCAGCTGGGGTTTTGATAAGGGAGAACTTTAAATCTACAGATTAATTTGGGAGATACTGTTAGCTTCACAATATAAAATTTTTGATGAATCAATAGGAGATGTCTCTCCACTTTTTAGTATCTTTTATTTCTCTTTAAAATGTTTTCTTATTTTCAGTGTTGAAGTCCACATTTTCTTTGTTAAATTTATTCCTAGGGATTATGTTATTTTAGATACTCTTATAAGTATAATTTTTCCTTAATTTCATTTTCAGATTGTTCATTGTTAGTATATAGAAATAAATTTGATTTTTGTATACAAATAAATTTGATTTTTCCTGCAACCTTACTAAATTTGTTTATTAGAATGAGTCATGTTTTAAGGGGTTCCTTAGGATTTTACATACACAAAATCATGTCATCTGAAAATGGTGGAGTTTTATTTTCTCCTGCCTAATTTTTATGCCATTTATTTCTTTTTCTGCTTAATCACCCTAGTTAGAACTTCTATTATGATACTGAATAGGAATGGAGGAAGCAGGCATCCTCATGTTCCTGATCTTGGCAGAAAATACCCAGTCTTTCACCATTAAATATGATGTTAACTTAGGAGTTTTAATAGGTATCATTTGTCAGGGTTTGCATAGATGTCGTTTGTCAGATGAGGAAGTTTCCTTCTGTTTGTAGTTGACTGAGTTAACACACATTTAATTACTTGCTTGATGTCTGTATTTATTGCTAAACTGTAAGCCTAGGTGTGTCTTATTTGTTGCTATCCCCTTAGCATAAAGCAAAGTGCCTGGCATAGAGAAATCCTTCAATAACCATTTCCCAAATGACTGAAAGAAATTGTCCTTTCAGGATTATGGCTCCCTCTGTTTTGTTCTCATCCCTACATTTGTAAATATTATCTTACACCCAAATTTCCTGGCAATTTCACTGACTTCTTTTTTCTTCCCCATAGAGGTACTTTATCTTGTTATTATCTCTAATTTATCATGATCTGTATTCTCTTATGAAAGCTATTATTCGATGACCTATTTGTTCCTCATCATTTTGAAATCCACTTTCCTGTGTCCACATTTCAGCTCTGCCCAGCATTCCCTTCCTTTGCTGCTTCAAAGCCAAAATTACTTTCCTCCAGGATTCTTATCACTCCCAGGTCAGCAAGGAAACTTAGAGTATTGACCAGCACTCAATCCAGAAAAGAATTCCCTCTCCCCATTCACTGGGTCCTCCACGCAAAAAACGTATCACTGGAATAAGCAAAGGTTTTTCCATATTTGCGAAGTGAGCTGCTCCCCAGAGTTGGGGGGAATAGTGGAACCTTATCATCAGTCTCCTCTTCTGGGTCATTTTCTACAAACTATGCACAAGAAGCCTTTCCTTCACTCTTAGATTCACTGGCAACTTGGGTTCTGCTACTACTGTGAGAATACTCATTTGCCTCTATTTCTGTCTCATCTTCAAGCCATCTGCTCTCCTTCAAATTAGTAGCTTAGGATACAGGTGGGTGTCTTCCTCCCCCACCATAAAATCTATTTCTTTTGAACAAAGAATGTGCCTCCATTGCCACTCTGAAGTTAATACTTGTGTTTAAATATCAAATTTACACTTTAAAAATGCTAATAATACTCTGGGATATGTTCCTTGGAAATCCGAGGATGTATGGATCTTAACTGATTTCAGAGTCAAAAGGTTTAATACATTGCAAATCATATCCTGCTGGAGTTTGTCTAGTAGATGTCATCTATGCCCATGTTGATCTACTGCCAAGATGGTAGTAAAGTGCATTATTTTAACAAAAATAGTATTTGCAACAATTTCCCACTCCACAGAAATAAAGTGTCTTCAGGAAAAGGCTGCCTTCTAATCTCTATTAACGTGAAAATGGCCAGCAGTGGCCTTGACCCTGCTGATTACCTTCAGTGAATTTCTCCAGAGTGGATCTGCTTCCATCCCAATAAATCTATCTCTCCTATCCTTCAGACCAAAGAAATTCTTTTTAAGATACCTGGCTAGAGCCAGGCATGTTGGTGCATGCCTGTAATCCCAGCACTTAGGAGGCTGAGGCAGGAGGATCACCACAAGTTCGAGACTAGCCCGATCTACATAGTGAGTTCAAAGCTTAGGTGCTGGTTACCAGGAACCTTATGAGGCCAGAGTGTCCAGCCTTCTGGGGTTTGCTTTTGTAGGGAATGCACCTAACTAGAAAAACAACATGTATACTCCAGGGCATAAAACAAGAGGGAGGAAGAGCTGGAATCTGGGAAACAGGAGAGCCAGTGCTAGAGGGAGGCAGGAAAATCCAAACTCCAGAGCTGTACAGCCGAGCAGGAGAGCACACAGTCCCTTGGGGTACAGGGGTGGGCTGTGGGGCACACAGAGCCAGTCGTTTATCAGCTTGCTTATTCACAGAAAAGATAACATTCAGAGGGGTTTTAAATTCTGCCGGAGAGATTCTAAAAGAACTATTAGGATAATGACAGACTACACAGACACACACACAAAAAATGATGTAATTATTAACTCCTGAAAGAACAAAGAGTTATAGTAGAAAATGTAATCCAAGACTATTTTTTTCACTCAGCAATGAACAATACATACCTAACTGTAATAAAGTAAAAACTGAATATTGATTTAACAAAAATGTGATATAAATGTATTAGCAGAATGGAGGAAGAGAAGATATAAACATGAAAGTGGATTAGGAGCACCCCAGCCCCATCTTCCATCATAAGAAGTCAATAGGCATTTAAAATTAACAAATCAAGACTAAAGGTATTGCTGGAAATATGGAGAAAAGCATCAGAAGAAAGAGTCTGGGGAGAGGAATTGAGAAGAGTAGGCTGAGACATTGTTCTCTTTTCTTTATGATGTGTGATGCTGTCTGAAATTTTAAATTATGGATATTGGACTGGATTCTTTACAAAGAAAAGTAAGCAAATTAGCAAATAGGCTGAGAAACAAAGAGTTGAATGATTCAAGAGGAGGGATACAGGGAAGAGCTGAGGCTTTTTTGCCCCAGGGACAGGGCAGTCGCCCAATTACAGTTGCAAAAGAAATACCTATGCAAGCATGTCTCCTTAACCCAGGCCACTGCTCTGCAGAAGTGCACAGCTACCAGACTGGAGAACAGGACTGTTACAGCCATCCTCAGCCTCAGCCCTTCCTATTTGCCTAGAGGTCAGAGGCACATCTGCTGCCCAAGATGCTGTCCATGCTGCTGTAGGTGCTCACAGTGCTAGGTGGGCTGTGGATTAGACTCAAGCTGTAGGCAGGGCAGAGCAGACAGAAGGTATCCTCAGAGGGATTTTGAAGAGTTGGGGACCACTCCCATCCACTGGGGCCCTTGGTGAGATGGAGCTGGTCAGTCTTGCAGCAGGAGGTTCTTGGATTCAGATGGTCCAGAGCAGCAGCTGTAGGAATGGAGTGGTCACTCAAAAGGGAGAAAAGTTTCTTTACTCTCCCCAGGCCTTCAGCATATGAACTTTTCTCCAGGACAAGCTCCCTGTGACCGCTCTAGAAACTGCTTCATTTCAAGGGGCTCTGCTGCCCCCTGTGATTGTGATTCAGCTAAACCTGCCCTGTATGAAACTGAGTCAAAGCCACCTTCCAGGAGCCTAGGCTGGGACTCTGGCTGAGTGAGGCCCTGGCAAACCTGAGGCCATGTAGCAGGTCCTGTGAGCTCTGCGTGGCACCAGCCTGGATCCCTAGAAAGTGAAACAGAAAATGTCCCACTGTCCGAAAGGAGGGGAGAAGCTGCCTCTAGCCCCTAGTACCATTTGGATCCATTTCTTGGAAGAGCCAGAATGATCCAGTTTGGCCACCCTTGGCATGTGCTGCATGACCCGGGATTGGTCATTCAGTGTTGTTTGCCAAGTAGCCATATTCTCTCATGTCTGAGTTCTTGTTGCTTCACAGCTAAATAACAAAATAAAACATATTTCCCATGACAGTCTCTGCTCGGTAAAAGAAGAATCTTAGCTCTGTCTCAAAAATACATTTTAGGGAAGGAAAACTCCAGCCAGCAAGGCAGGCACCTCCTTCCTCACTGTCCACCAGGTGGTCCTCAGGCGCCTCCAGAAGACCACAGCTCAAAGGTGTAGAGGAAAGTCTCCACAGAATGACCAGGCGAGATCTCACTGAGGGGAACTTGCAGTATGAGAGTTCATCTCTGGAAAAACCTCTCCAGTAGGGGAATCGGTGCAAAAGGCCCGGAAGTGAGAACCTGCCCTAGTGTGACTTTCAGAGCAGACACTCTCTGAAGAGGAAATGGTGGGGCAGGGCTGCTCCATCATGCACACACCAATCCCAGGAAGAATGTCAGCATTTGGAAGTGAATGCATCCTTTGCACAACTAACAAACACACCCCCTAACCTGCGGTTGCAGAGTATTCAGTGATTTGGGGTGGTATGGCCCCATCCTCGAAGAGCTGATTCCTTCTTCCTGCTTAGATTTTCAAATGATTGGAGGGTCAAATATAGCAATGCTTGAAGTGCATCCTTGAGCTTCCTGGGCCCCTGCTTGGTGAGCCAGGGCAGATGGTCATGGATAAAATGCTATTCGGAGTAAGACAGAGATAATATCTGAAGGTCTGCTGTCTTGACTGCCAGACTGCCCTGTTACATAAGGTCTTCTGCATGCAGAAACCTCAGACCAGCAGGTCAGTAGAGGCTCTGCTAAGGGGGAAATTCCAGAGGAGTGAATGAATCATTTCCAGTAGGACTCAGAGATGATCTCCCAGCTGGAAGTTCACACAGAAGTTCCAGCACGCCTGCACACTTTGCTGCCCTAACCCATGTCACTGCAAACCTCTGCTGGGCCTGCTTGAGTCCTGGGAGACAAGAAAGGACACACCAATTTACAGGCCCGTGGTCAACCATGAGGAGCCCAAGACAGACCATGCCCTTCTGTGTTGGTGGAATTGCTGTCCATAGCAATGCAGAGCAGTTTCCCCTCATGGGCCTTTGCTTAGGAGCCAGGATTTAAATTAGCAGGATGTAAGGGATGAGGTTACTCACTGGATTGACAAAAAAGATGACTCTCAGAGCCACCCTGGAGTTCCAGAGGCTCAAGGAGCTTCTCGTGAGCATGGCAGAGAGGGCCTGGCTTCTCTGCTGGAGATGGAGGATACTAATCCTTGTCCACCAGAGAAAGAAAGTACCTTTGTCCTTAGATGCTAGCACAGGACAGACCAGCCAGCGTGTCCCCGGGCTGCAACCTCTCAGGGTTCCTTACTCCCCCAGCCAAGGTCAGAAAGGCCCCAGAGTAAGGTGGATATGACCAGCTGAGGACATCAGACCCCCCCGATTCCTACCTGTGGGTCCTGGAAATGCTGCCGTTTCCCTAGGACGAGGAGGTGGGCAAAGACCACTATGGCACCCAGACAGTGGAAGGGCAGTCACAGGGAGTCCACAAGAAACAAGTCATCAGCCTCAGACTCCCCAGGGCTTCCACAGTCACAGCCAGCTGGGGAGGGAAGCAGGGTACCAAGCTCTTCTTGTCTGTTTCACAGATGAGATCGCTGAGGCCCTGCAAGGAGGGTCACCCTGTCACAAGTAGCAGATATCAGACTGAAATGTAAGTCTCTGATTCAGTGACTGTGCCCTCTATAACTGGTCCCACTTCCTCAGAGCTGGGGGCTACCCAGTGAGGGTGGCCATCAGACAGCAGGCGAACACACACAAACATACCAGGAAACTGAAGTCCCAGGGAGCGGCGCTGCAGGCATTCACAGAGTTTGGGGGGGGAGGGGCCAGTGCAGCTTTGCCTCTCCTCGAAATGGAAATGAGGCCCATTCGCCCCACTTGGTGTTCAGTACCTCTGGACCCTGGGGAGCTAGAGTAGAAAACCACAGGGGCTTGCCCTGAATGTGTTCTCCTTCTGCCTCTCTTCACCTCTTTTCTCCATCCAGAGCCCTCACTCCTGGGATAGAATCTATGAAGGGCCTCAAATACAAGCAACTCCATTTACTGGTGTTTCTCCCAACTTAAAATGTTCAACTTACCCAATTAACCAAGACACTATAATGTACCCAAAATAAAAAGTTTAAAATTTTAGTTCTGTTTGATAACCAATTAGGAGCAGGGGGGTGGGAATAAGAAAGAGGAAGAGTCTAGAATAGAGGGAGTGGAGAACCAAGAGTTTTCTGATAGGGTATAATCAGGAAAACAGGAACCGCTCTAGGTATTTCAAGAAGGAAGGGATTTACAAAAAAAAAAAAAAAAAAAAGAAGGAAGGGATTTAGTACAGGGAATGAAGTGCTCACAAGCTGTTGGGTTGACTGGAGGTGCAAAGACCAGAAAGGTCTCTACCAGCTCTCAGGTTCACCACTAGCGTTCAGGCAACCAACATGCTCTGAAATCCACACCCAGTGGAAAGGTGAGCCTTCCCAGTGTTGGAGGTGGCTAAGTCTTCTACACGCCAAGCCCTGTGGCAATGACTCTCAAACCGTTGTGCACAGACATGGCCTCCAAAACCTGTTGAAAGATCCTCAGAGATTCTGACCTGTGAGATCTACAAATAGGCCTGGAAATCTGTAATTTTAAAGCTCCCCAGGTGATGTGTGTGGCCCTCGAGTGACATTTCAGTATTGCTACTCTTCAACTCCACTGAACGAAGCAATTCTCTGAGTTGCAGCAACCAAGTAACTGAAATATCTAAAGAATTCGAGAACAATGGCTGCTCCAGTGGGAGGCCCTTTCCCCACCCCAATCCAGCCACACTGCTGCAGAAAGAGCTCCAAGATCCCTCTGCTGACTTCTCCCCCTTCCTTCTGGCTCCCAGAGAGCCAATGTCCTGGTTGATTTTTCCTTCTAAACAAGCTAATTAAGCAATAATCCTAGAAGAATCCATCACTCTGACAAGGTTGTTGACTAACTGTCCCCAAGCCAAGCCCAAAGTGCTTAATATCCCAGCAGAACAGTCAATAATGAGTACAGCAGTGGCACGGGGCTGCAGCAAAGCAGCTTCTGCCTGTATCTGAGAAGACAGATGCAGAATGGGTAATTGGGCCCAAATTTGCAGCCAGGTAGAGGACAGAGGAGAGAAAGATGGACTGGCTTGAGCATGCACAAACTGAAGTACCTCCTACAAGATTCTAGACCATTATTTCTGAGACCAGCAATGCCTGCAGGGGGCTTCTAAAGCTCTGAACAGCTCCAGACCATTAAAGAAGGACCATGTGCAATGCAGGTAGACAACATAGTTCTCCAGTTTGGGGCTATGTCAACTATACAGCTGCTGGACTAAATAGAGAGCTGGGCAGAAGAATAAATGGCTGCCTTTGAGAGGTAAATTTCAAGTCCAGACTGGCATACGTATCTCTTTTCTACATTTAGAATATTATTTCAAACACTCCTCTGTTCCCCCCCAAAATGTACTTTCTTCAGTGCTTGGAGAATGAGCTCATTGACCAAGCAGAGTATGATGAAACACTGCCCCCTCATGGTCGCAGTTGTAACTTCCAAAGGTTCCTGCTCAAGCAAGAATCCAGTGGGACCTCGGAATGCAGCCTCCAGCCAGCCCAGGCTGGGCACACCCCATTCGAGCTGCCATGGCTATTGAATTGCCCCCATTGTCTTTGTCTGAATCCTCATCTCACTTCAGCCATTGTTTATAGAAAGAGTGGATGGTGTTTGCAAGCACATTGGACCAAGGGACAGGAAAGTGACCTGCAGCTATGTTGCCCGGTGACTCTGATTTGGTCCCTGACATGCTGCGGCATCTTAGGTGTACACGTCTGTTCAGCAACAAAGAAAAGAGCATACAGTATGTGCTCTGTGAGTGTTAGGAGCAGGAATGGTGAGCTTACAGGGATCTCAGGGGAGGGGACAGAGCCCAGGTTCGTTCTCCATCCAGCTATGTATCCTTGGAAAATGACCTTCTCTTTCCAGACCTCCTCATCCAAACATGAAGGGGCCAGATTTGAAGATCTCTAAGGTCTCCAAGTATCACAAACTTGGAAGGCCTGTTCCTAACATATTCTAGTGAGCAGTCATCACTGCACATAGCAATTAACAGCCAGGAGAAAAAGAGCCCCTAGCAGTGTAGCAACAGCAGTTCAGCCTGAGACCCACACTGTCTGGGGCAGAGAGTCAAACAGTGCTCTCTTCCCTCCTCTCTGAGAAATGATGTTCTCCTTAGGGTGCTGTGGCAACAGAAATTTAAAAACTCCCTCCGTTACCTGGAGTTGGCCTTTAGCCAGTGCTGATTTTGTCCTGGGCAGGTGGTGGTGAGACAGTGACACCTAGTGGCCATCTCTGCTAATCCCAGCCCAGCCTGACGCTTAACAGAAAGAAGTCCAGCCCTTGCTGTGGCTATATTGACATTAATTCACAGTGTGAGCGCTGAGGGGAGCGAGTTGTAATCTCAGCCTCGCAAGTGCCTCTGATCTTAGTCCGTTTCTTCAATTAGGAGTTTGGCCTAGCCTCTAAATCCTTCCCTTGCAACTCCCTTCTTCTCTGAGTTTCTGCCACGCTTGTAGTTCTGAGTCAGGATCCCTACCTGGTAGGAGCAGACTAGGCTTGAGCCCAAGGACACTGGATTCTGCCCAGGAGATCAGGCACATGCCTGTCCACACACCCAGCACTGTGTAACAGGCAGGACCACATGGCCGGGCCATTGGCTACACATGCTCCATGCCAAGGACTGCTTTTATCCCAGCTGCCAGCTATGGAGGCGGGGAAAGCGTAAAACCAGCCAGCATGAGGTTGGTTAATGTTCTGTGAGGGTCAGGGAGCAGTAACGTGGCTCTGTCCACTAGGGTACCAGAATCTTGCCCTATTCCTGAGGTCCATGGAACTCACATAGTCCTAAAGAGTCACGCAGGTGAGTTCTTTTTAGCCATTCTACTCCGATACTTATATCCCACAAATGGCAAAGGGTAGGGAGCGAGGCACAGGCTAGCTCAAGTGAACTGAGGACAAGATATCTCAGCTCGGGGGCCGGGGATTTAGCTCAGTGGTTCTGTCGCCTGCCTTGCAAGCGCAAGGACCCGAGTTCGATCCCTGGTACCAAAAAAACAACAACAACAAAAATAAATAATAAAATAGAAGATATGCTTTAAAAAAAAAAAGATATCTCAGCTTGCTGGGTCCTTCCTGGGCCTATATTATTCTCACCCTAGAAGAGCAGGGCTCCTATCTCTTGAGTCATGTTTCTCATCATCAGCTTTTGGCCTGGGTTTATAGGCCATCCTGGAAGTATAATCTTTCACTGCCTCGTGATTTCTCCAGATCTTGGTGCGTTCTAACAAGCCAACTGCAGAGATGTTGGCTGTGACTTTTCATTCCTTCACATTCCCCTCCAGGCCTTCCCCAGGCTGTCACCAAGATGCACACAGAAGTAACACTTCCTTAAGTAAGGAGGTCATTCGCTTGGGTTGGGGATGCAAATTCTAGAGTTGCCATAGTTTCTGGCAGTGTGTGGTGATTTTACCTATCATGAAATGATATGTGTAATCATACTTTTTTGAAATGAGAGCAAGTACACCACTATTTCAAAACATGTATCATATGTTAGTTAGAGTCCTGTCGGGAGACAAAAATCACGCCAGCAACTAGAATAAGAAAAATGTAATATAAAGTATTGTAAACTAGTAAAAGGCACTTAACTCCTAAAAAGGGCAAAAGAAGACCACAAGACAGTAAGTACAGAATGCAATGCCACCCCTAAGGCTAAGTGAAATTTCCCAGAGAAGGCCCTGAGACTCCAGATAACAGTATTTTACAGGTTGCCTACAGATTGGAAGTGGTGCTCCTGAGACCCCTTGCTGGATATTGGAGCCAATGGCCTCCCACACACTCCTGGCAGTCACTGTAGGAAGAACACAGGCACCTGGAGCCAGGAATCCTTCTTCCTGTGTAGGCCTTGCCGTGTCCCTCTAGCACCCTCTATGGACAAAATTGAACATTGCACCAGTGGGCTAAAGAAATGTTTTCAAGGTCTAGCTAGCCCCAGCAGGACAAATTAGGGCAAAGGGGAGCAGATTTGGAGTTGACAACAGGCACACTTTATACCAGGACCTGTGTTGTGCATATCCTTCACGAATCTCTTATAATTTTATACCCGTAAGTCTTTGAACTAGATATTAACATTCCCATTTTAATAGTGGGAAAACCCTAAGAGCTACCAGAAGTAGCTTATGTGGCTGAGCTGATGTTTGAACTGGGGTGTGTGTGTGTGTGTGTGTGTGATTCTAATGTATATTTCTACACCAACCCAACAGTGCCTCTCTCTTTGTAAAGAATTAAGGACAGTAAGATTTATAGTATGGAAGGATTCAAGATGGTAAGATTTTGTTCTTCTCCTTCTAGTCCCTCCTTTTCTATTAAACCACCTGACCCTTCCCAGCTCTGACTCATGGACCCTTTTCCATGGCAAGACAGACCATGAGACATGTCCTGTGGGGCTTTAAGGCTGTGACTCCCAAACTAGAGAAGAGAGTCCAGAGTACCTCAGGAGATGCCTGTTTAGTAGATTTGGGGTGGGAGGAGGGAACCTGGGATCTGCATTTAATAAACTCCGCAGAAGTCTCCCATGTACGGTAGGAAAAGAGCATCCCTCTCTATGGCCCGGAAGTGGGAAGTGGGAAACGGCCTGGCCAGTGACGGGAGAGAGAGACCAAGATAACAAGCTCATCTCCACCCCAGCTTCCCATGAGAAAGTCAGTAGCGATACTAGGTTTCCAAAATGAAAATCAGATAAGGGACATGGATCTGCTTCATGGGTGATGAGTTTTAATGGCTCGAAAGAGGAAAAATTGATTCCTGTTTGTCCGATGGGAAATGGGAGAAGCAGGCCCCTTGGCCTCTTGCCTGGCAGCCTATTCAGGCATATTTTCTGGACAAGAGCTGTGTCAGAATTAGAGCATGCCAGGGGTCCTCTCATCTGACTCAGAAATAAGGGCCACCAACTTCTGAGCACCAGTGATGAGACAGGAATGATGCTACATTCTCAAATCCTTAAACCCTTTTCAGGGTTTAACACCACAACTTCAGATGAAGAAACAGGGTTGCTCATGCCCAGGCAGGTACAAGGGGAGAGTGCAGCCAGTCACACCCCAAAGCCAGGCTCTTTCCACTAGTCCATGTGACCTTGATAAAAGAAAATAGCATCTGGCCCAAGCGACCCACTAGGGGCAGCCAGGCCCATGAGGAAGGCTGAGCATTCACTGCCCTGTTAGCCAGCTTGACTAGAGAAATACGGTGCAGCACAGCCTCGCAGGAGGCCAGAGCCTGACCAGGAAGCCCAGAGTGTCCCACTGGGGAGAAGGGGACATGGTCCCAGCCCCGGGTGCATCCAGACACCTGGAGATGAGGGTGAGTTCACAGCGAAGCCTGCAAGGTGCGTGCCTAAGGTAGTGATCCATTTCCATAGTAACTGTCACCCCATTGCTAACCAGTGCAACCTGCAGGGAAGCCCGGTGAGGGGGGCCTGATACAGAGGCACAATACACTGAGGGGATTGGTGTCACTGTGGGACTGTGAGCTCCTTCAAGGCAGCAGCTCTGCCCCGTTTAGTGCCGTCTCCAGTGGCAACTGTGCCTGTCCCAAGCTGAGCCCGGAGTAGGAAGCTGCATGGCCCTGTACAGAGACACAGATCTCTGCCACCTCCTGCCACATGACCTTGGTCTTCGCTTCAGGGCCTGGCTGCTTCCCCTGTAACATGGTTATTTGAAAACATTGCCTCTGCTCCCAACCCACGGATGTCCAACGCCCAGAGTGACCTGAAGCATAAACTGTGCTCTGGGGATGGGGCAGCAAATCCAGGTCCATCCATGCATCTGGTAGGCAGAGGAGGCTGCACAGGGTGGGCACGGGCATGGGGGAACCTTCTGCTCAATTTTCCTATGAATCTAGGACTGCTCTGCAAGGGCTAAGGGGTGAGGAAAATACTTCCATGAAGGTCTCGTGAGAATTGAATAAGAAAATGCTGTCAAAGGCCCTCAGGGCAGAGTGAGGGAGCATCTCCCTCCTAGGAGCCAGGAGGCCCCTGACAGCAAGCAGGGTGCTCAACTCCAACACACCCCACCTCCCACAGGAAGCCCTGGGTGGGGTCAGGGGTGAGAACCGAGGGCCAACTGGGCCCAAGGCCCTCGCTACTCACCAGGAAACAGGGCAGCAAATGCGGCCCAAAGCTGGATATAACACCAGGCCAGGCCTCGGATCTGTACGAGGAGCCTTTCCTCCCCTCTGGCAGACAAGCCTCTTCCAAGCAGTGGAAGGAATGAGAAAGAAGTGGGCTACTGGGGAAAAGCACGGACCTGGCCGGGCTGTTCCCCTGCTCATTTGCTCCCGGCACACGAGGCTCGCCCTTCTCTCACTTGGCCCTGCAGCCATGCTGAGGTCATGCGGCAGAGTGGAAAGACAACAGGCTGGTGTCTGGGCATCTACGTTTCAGGCCCAATTCAGTGGCCTACTGTGACTATGGGAACATCTCTCACCTCTCTGTGCCTCGGTTTCCCTAGAATGGATTCCTCCCTTCCTTCTATCACTGAGTCAAAAATCTCTAAGGATCCTTCTTATAGTGGTGTTATTTTTTAAAGAAACAATGTAGTTTAAAGGCACTGGAAGAAATATAAAGCAAACACACAAAGCATACCGATAAAACTGTAAACATTTCCCTCACCTGGGTTTCCCGAGTTGGTGTGCTTCCTCCCAGGCTGCACTTCTGTAGGCTGGGAACGTGACTGCTTATTTGAAAAGGTCTTGGATAAGCCTGGAGACTGCAGAGCTATGGTCTTGCCCTCGGTGTCTGTCCATAGTTGGTCAATCTCTGCTCTCTTGGCAAAGCGAAGACAGTGTGAAGCTAGAAAACCAATGGCTGCTTCCTGGACCACTGATCCCGATTCTCTTTGTGTGTCTCCACAGTCAGACCCACGCTCCCTCCCAGGGGCCAGCAGAGAACCCAGAGCTCTGAGGAGTGGGGAAGGAGTGAGCAAGAGCTTCAGTGAAAATCCCAGACCTGCCATGTACTTGCTTCTGACCTTTGGAAGCTGCTTCATATCTCCGAACTGTGTTGTGTTGGATCTCTTTGATGAAGGGACCGACTCTACCTGAGAAGGTAACCGTACAGATTAAGGAAAATGACCCAAATAATGTCTCTGGCCACTTTGTTTAATAAGATATGAGGAATCTCATCCTCAAGTGAAATGAATGGTGTCAAGTGGTAGGCTGGTGCCTAGGAAAGATCCCATACCTAATAGCTCTTGTCACATCCCGGCCATTTCCGGTCTGCAGTCATTTTCCTGCCCTTCCCTGGGACCTCCAGGTGGCAGCATGGGGCTGTGGAAGAGTCTTCTGTCTCAGGCTGTCACCTACAGACCAAGAGCCGGTAGGACCTTGAGTGAGGAGACCCACAGGGTTATTTCTTGTGCTCTTACCCTGTTGGGTGAGGGGCAGCATGTAGCACAGCACCTTAACCTGAGTTCTGGGTCCTTCCGAGGGAGGGCACAGGTAGGCAAGGGGCTCCTGACCGAGGGAAGCGCCGGCAGGGTGGAGCAGGGTCAGGCCTCATCCCTGATCCCTAGGCCCGGGCCTTGCTTTCTGGCAACTTCTCCAGCCCCAGGAGGGGCGGGACCAGGCCTGGAGCCACCAGCCAAGCCCACAGCTCTGCAGGAGGCCCGGCCTCGCTCTCTGGAGATCAGACACCTCAGGCCTCACTCTGTCTGCCTCCCACACCAGGACCTCTTCCAATCTGCAACTAATCTTTGCCAAGAGCCAGAGGGATTTGGGGAGAACTTTGTCCAAATCCTGGGCTAATCCTCCTCTTGCCTGAACTCCTTTAGGAATTGCATTTGCAGCCTGGTGGGCTCTAATCCTCTCATCCCCAAATGTTCCCAGGGAGCCTCTGGGGCAGCCAAATGTGCAGACCGGAGCACACCTGTGACCTCCGCTTGTTCTGCTCCGCTTCTTCTTTCTCCCCTCTGGGAGTCTCACTGTAAAGCAGGCTGGGGAGAAGGCCGAGTCTGTGCCCAGTGGTCTCTGGATAGAGTGCAGTAGAGCTGAGGAGCGCCAGCCCCTGGCCCCTCTGAATGACTGGCTTTCAGAGGGATGCTCGTGTTAGAAGCTAGGGCCTTGGTTTCCTCGCCACTTAGATGGGGAATGAGTTGTCTTACCTGGAAGGGATGCTACAAGGCTCTGCCGAGACCATAAGCTTACTGAGCTTAAGCAGCACCTGGTATGTAACAAACATTTGGTCAGTTAGCTGTGGGCAACCTGGGGTATCTACCTGCCACTACCACAGCCCCCCACTCTCTTCCACCTCTGGAGGCATTGACCCTAAGGACCCCAGACCCTCAGAGGCCAGGAAGCAAACAGATGAGGGACAGCTCTGGGCAGGTTGAGCCTCTGTGGGCTCTGCAGGCTCTGGTGCTTTCTGCACATCTACGGTTCTTGCCAAGGAGGTGTCCAAGAACCTGCAGCTTTGACGGTGTCACCGAATAGAGGAGAAATTCAAAATGTGGCCACCATTGGGTTAGGGTTCTATCTCAGGAGGGATGTAGTAGTACAGGGCCAGAGAGGCAGGCACTGAGGAGGGGCTGTCTTCGTCCTTGTCAGGAGCAAGCTCATCACAGCCCCCACTGGACAGAGAGGAAGGTCCCAGCCAGCACCCAGGGGACCACAGTGGGGAGACAGAAGGGAGGGGCTAGGCAAGTGCAAGCCAACTTCTTTCATCTTTGAGGCACAGAGTATTGTTTGCAATCCACAAATGAGCAGGCTTCCACTGCCCCTAAGCATGAGATTAGATTGGCTAAAACTCTCTGTTGCAAGAGTTCAACTCATTCCCTGAGATTTATGCTCAGGCCCCGACCTCCTGTCCTGAGCACTCTATCCCTGTCTCTTCTCGGACTCGGCAGTTATTCCCTTATGTCCTCCCAGATGTTGGCCAAGTCACAGACTCCTGAGTCCTTTCCCTATGTCTACACCACATTGGAAGAAAAAAACCTGTAGATCTTCAGGGTAGAGGGTTAAAGGCCCTCTCCGGGGCAGGTCCTGCTTAGCCCAAAGCACAGATGCCCTCCCCTAGTCAGCCAGGAGCAGCTCCTCACTGGGAATCACAAGCTTGTCTGACTGACACGTGGTGGAGGCCGGGCCACCGAGCCCAGAGAGGCGAGCTGAGCTGGCCTGCCCCCAGGCTCACATGTTAGATGCAAGAGGCCATGCTTCCCACTGCTCGGGAAATGTCTTGGAGGGTTGCTGAGCCCTTTCTCCTCTCTCCGCCTAGAAACCCTCACCACTTTAGTCACTTGACTGTCAGGAACCTGAGAGCTAAGGAAGGAAGCAAGGGGTACAACAGGAGTCTCTAGCTCTCACCACCCGTCAAAAGTGATTCGAAGACACACTGCATTCCATCAATAATCGTCTTGCTTTTTAAATGTAACAAACATTTATCTCACAATAAAGTTCATGCAGGAGCCCTGATGTACACAAAATAGTGAAAATAGAACCATCGGGCTGAATTTGGAGCAGGCAGAGCCTATCCTACGTCTCCATCCACACCCCTCAGAGCCCTCTCTGAGCGCTGGAGAACAGAAAAAGGAAGCAAAATGTCTCTTTAATCAATTAAGGACATTCAGTTTAACTCCTACCAAGATAAGCACAAATTAAAACTGCACTGAGATACTATTTTTGTCCCATCATATTGGCAAATATCCAAAAGTTGAGGAGTGTTCTATTTTGGCAGAAATGTAGGAAACAGACAACTCTTAGGATTTGTATAGGAGGGAATCTAAACTGGTACAGCACCTGTAGGGGGCAGTTTGGCAATGGCTAGAACACAAATGAGTACATTCTTAGGCCCAGGAATTTCGTGAGCAGTGTTTGATCCTGCAGATAATCTCTGCCCAGCAGGAAATGACATATTGAGGAAGTGACATATTGGCACTGTTTGTAAACAATATCAAAGGCAGTAACCAGCCTAAATGTCCATCAGGGGAGATGCTTAAGTAAATGGTATGTAGCTAAATAAATGCAAGACCCAATAGAAGAGAATACTCCACAGCTGTGAAATGAGAAATATTTTACACTGATCAAGAAAGATCTCCAAAACTTATATTTTTATTTTTTAAAAAGAAAGACGACAGAACAGTGTGTAAAATATGCTACCAGCTGTGAAAAATAGGTGGAAAATAATGCCTAGATATTTTCTCGTAATTGCATAAAATATTTCTGAAAGGACAACGAGAAACTAGTAATACTGACTTCCAGTCTAGAGAACAAGGCAGCAGGGGAATAGGAATGGAAAGGACATTCTTTTGATTTTTGGAACATGTGATAGTATATGCTCTTCAAAACTTAAATTTATTTATTTATTTTAAGAGGAGGAAATATTTATTGAGGGAAAGATAGCTTCTGTCTAAGAGATACAGAAAGAGACCCAGGAAGGAGGGTGTCCCTCAAAACTTAAATTTAAAAGTGTATAAGAACAAATAACAAATAAAAAGCTAGAGCATGAGATAAAAACTAATGATATAGGAGAACTATAACTTCCCAAGTTCGTGCCCCCTGAAATCAAAGAATGAATTCCAAAGGACAAAGGATGTTAAGGGTAGGAAAGGCTTACTGGGAAATAGGAATAGCCACCGAGGCCTTTGGAAAGGGGTAATTTATACAGCAAAGTCACAACGGGGGTACAATGTGGGTCTTAGCTAATATTGATCCAATAGGGAAGCAGGCATGTTATATATATATATATATATATATATATATATATATATATATATATGGCTGACATCATTAACCTTGGCTTGTCTGTGACTTCTGAAACAGGAACATTTGGGGAAGGGATGGGTGTAGGTGGTCTGGTCATCCACCTGGGTGTCTGAGGCATAGCTGGACTTAATGGACTGGGTGGTACCTATGACAGTATAGTCTCAAGTTGCCTTTTATGCCTTAGGAAAGTATGCAAGTCTGGCTTTGTGACTTTAGCTTGAGCCTTTCTCTTCTTCAGGAGCACCTCCAGCCACAGTTCTGATCTCTTTATTTTTCACTGACTTCCATGAGCCCAGTCCCCCTCAGACTGTATGTTAATTTCTATCTAACTTAGCTGCCTATAACACGAAGATACATATTAGTCTCCTACTTTATGCATTGAATGATTTGTACTCTCAAAGAACCCAAAAACAAAAAATATAAGTTAGCTTTTTAAAGATTACTTAACATTTCTAAATAAAGTAAGTTTCTAGACTTTTAAGTTCAAAAGGCTACAGGGGATTTGGCCTCCTGGTTAGTGTATAGGTAGCCACAAAAAGCATTACCCTCACTCTTACAAAAGAAATAGCCAAATAATCTGAAAAATGAAATATTTTCATTAACTAATCAGAGAAGTGGAGTTGCAGGGAAAAAAGCTAATTCAAAATGCAACAGATACCAGGTGCCAGCAAAGGGAAAGAGGACGGGGTGGTTGCTTACTCATCAGACTGCACAGAGCGGAAATAATTCAATCCAACTTCTGAACAGCTTCCTAAGGGCCACGTGTGCGGCCTGAATGACTGAATAAATGCCGTGAGAGCTGCGGACATAAGGGGAGTACATCCCCACTTTCAGGCTCCTCTCCAAGGACCACATTAAATTCTCACAAGAAATAACGGTGGAGGAAAGAACCATACAAATCCCTCTCCTGGTTCGGGTCTGGGAGAAAAGAACAGTGCTTCAAGAAAAGCCCTGAGTTCTGAAAAGACCCTTCTCCCTAAATCCCTTTGGCGGGGAAGAGACCCATTAGGAAAGGGGCAGCAAATCCTGTTGTCTTTGGGACTTGGGTGAAGCCTTACCTCAGCCCGGAGAAGGGAAAAATAAAAACTCTCTATCTCTGGATGAGGAGTAAAATTACATGCAGACCAGCAGTCTTCTGTAGATGAGGTGTGGGGCAGGACTACTGAAATATCCCCAGCCCCAAGACAGAGGAACAGACCTTCTGCTTAAGAGTCACACTGAAGCAGAACAACAAGGATGCTGTTCACTCTTTCCTCAAGCCCCACCTCCAGGCCAAAAAGTGTTGCCTAACAAGGAACAGCAATCAATTGCTGGGGGAAATTCAAAAGCAGAGTGATTTTCTTTAAGCTGTGGGCTTACAAGGAAATCCTAAATCTGAGAGTGGGACAGAAAAACCCTCTGGCAAATCAGCTACAAAACACAAGTAATCCGGGAGAAATGTGAAGCCTGAAGTGCACTAGAGGTGACTATAACAACCACAAAGCTCAACTCCCGAGTAGACTGTTCAACCCTCCATAATGAAGACTTGGTAAGAGATAAGGCTTGAACATTTCCAGCTGTAAATACTATTTACCTCAGTCTCTATTGTTCTACACAAGCTGTCCAGCTTTCCATAAAAATTACAAAGCACATAAAGAAAAAAAACCCAGCACACTATCAAGAGACATGGCAATCAATAGAACTAAGCTCAAACATGATGCAGATATTGAAACCATCAGACAAGAAGTTTTTTGGGGTTTTTTTGATTAGTACTCCCCCCCCATTAAGTTTATTGGTACATTTTCGGTATAAAATACAGTTACATTCATCATTGGGATCTTGTACCATTACATGAATATCTTGGTTCTTATTTTTTTACCCTTCCCTTGCCCTCCCTTCACCACCTCCACCCTTCCCTATTTGCAAAGACCTTGTTTCCATTTTTTTCCTCTTCTCAAATTTTTTCCTTTCCCTTTTTTCCCTTCCCCTACCCCTCCCAATTCCCCTGCTCTTTTAGACCTTTTCTTCCTGTTATACAATATCAGTTATACATTTTTTAAATTACAATATTAAGAACTAGGAGACATT